>CM037153.1:10516746-11116934 GCA_020921065.1 Vaccinium darrowii
TTTGTATCTCTGTTTCGATTCTATTATTTTCGGTTCATGTAATTTGTTTACATTTTGTTCATGTATATGTTATAAGAAGAATTTGTTCTTTGGATCTGTGATTGCCACTATATTTTCTCCAACATGAATTATTTTAATGCTTTCAATCTGTTGAGTATTTGTGTACTAGTTTGCAAATACCAAGTTAATCAATGGTTTTCAATGTTTGTGCTTGGGTGATTGAGATGGGTTATGCTTGTAAGACGGATCGTGCCACTGGACAGTCCGTGAAAGAGACGGGTTGTGCCAGCGAGACGGTCCGTGCTATGGGATAGTCCATGCCTATTGGCAACACAATTATTTTCTATACGAATATCGATAGGGTTTGCAAGTCCTAGCAATATTCCTTCATGATTCGAAATATTATTCCTAACCTATACATCACTTAGTTACGCGGTTGGGGTGGATTCGGAACCCTAGATCCTCTCTCCATTAATTTCACCCAATTTATTGTTATTGCTCTTTTTATTTTAGTAATTTACAAAATCAATCACTCAATCTCTTTTTCCGAATTAAAATATAAATTAATCGAAGTTAACGTAATTTAGCCAAATTGTCTCCGCGGATCGACCTCGGACTTGACCACTGTTCTTCTGAATAAGGGTTAATTCCTTGCTTTTATAAATATATTTTTGGTGTGAAAAACGACTTACCAGTAACACGATTCTATACACTATTATTGTTTTGAATTTTCTGGATCGGTTGATCCTCTTGTCTCTATCTTTACTGTTGTATCTGTTTATTGAGTCCATTTACAGTACACCAAAGTGGTTTTAGTGTAAGGTATCCCAAAAGTAAGTATTTCAGATTTTGTGGTAAGTATTGCAGATGTTGTGATAAGTATTCCATATGCAGCGGTAAGTATCCAAGGTAATGTGGCAAAACAACGTAAAACGGCAAAACAACCTTGTTTCACACAAAGTTCACGGTTTTCATCGTCTGGATTAGTTATCACAACATCACTTTGATACACCGAAACCATTTCGGTGTAGCATAGAAAATGCCAAGAAGCAAACGACAAGTCACTAAATTCTTACAAATGTTTTACAGTGAAGATGTTTCTGTGAAGTTGAAGAAGGGCTCCAATAAAAAAAAGAAGCTACACACGCATGACGCAACTACTCCCGCACCTCTCACATAGTGTGTGGTGTGGGATTAGTTGTGTGTGTAGCATTGTTCTAAAGCAGGTGACGTTGAGATTAACATCCCGTAAGTGACGTGTCATGCAGACAAGGACAATCGGGCTGAGAATCTTTTTATAAAAAAACACCTCCATTTCTGTTCTGGTTCGTCAATGATTGAATACTTCGATGGGTAAATTGCCAAACCTACCCCTGAGGTGTCTGGAAATTATATATTGTCCCCTCACGTTTGAAAAATTACAAATGTATCCCTTATCACATAACAAATTACACACAAATCATCCCGTTCTCATGATGTAGCCGTTCGGAAATTCGATAGAAACTATCTGACATCATCAAATCGTACTTGGAACTGTCCTTTCGTAGCTTGTAAAATAATATAGAGTTGTGAAAATAACTTTTCACAGTCTACATTTCGGAAATTTCACCATTTGGCCTACCCGATCTGAATCATTGATTTCACCTTCGTGGTAATTTTTTGATACCTTTTCTGGGTACTTAGCATTTTTGTATCTGAAAATGTCCTAAGATGCTTCTTTCCTAGGCCTTTTTGGATATTTTTGTTGGTGGCCGTCGTTTGTTTGTTTGGTTCTGTTGGTGGTGTTTCTCATTATAATTTCCCCTCCTTGTTATTAATAAATAAAGTTCTTCCTTTTTCTACAAAAGTAAAAATCTAAACGAGCTAAACCCAGTTTAATTACTAAACTAGCCGAGCCTTTGCAAGCGAGCAAAGTTTTTTCAAGCCGAGTCAAGGTTTATAGTGTTGGGTTCAGCTCATTTATTACACAAACCTAAAACTTGAGGTTGGCCCGATTAATGGCTCGATTAGTAACCGAGCCGAGCCAAGCTGTTCGCGATTAATGAAGATTCCATAAAAGGGTTGATTCTCTTGCCTTGCTGTCATATAAATGCACCATAATTTTAATAGCCTATTGGCCTATTAATAGAGTTTACAGTTAGAGCAAAGTTTACCATTACCTTCACCGGAGGCTAAAAGAGAGGCAACAAATTTAGAGGAAAAGAAAGATAATGAGGAAATTGATAGCCCTCTCCTCCATGCTTTATTTCGCTCTTTTTTTAAGCACACTTACCCTCTGTCAAGGTATGATTACTCTTTACCTCGGGTTTGATTCTTGTACTTTCATACTTTCAATGAAGTTTCTCTTTCTCGAACGCTCACGTTTTTTTGAGTTAAAAAGAAATTTACTTGAATATAAACTTATTTTTTCTCATTGAATCTCACGGAATTAGCCGAGTGATCACTCTCTTCGTCCAAAAATGTTAATCTGCTAAGAAAATTTGTGTACTTTTCGGATAAAAAATAAAGTATTTCAAAATCTCAATCAGTTCCTTAAATTGGAGCAAACATGTAAAAAATAATGCACAAAAATATTTTATTTTTTTACTAAAGTAGTTTCTAAAAAAATAATTGAACTTGGTTGTAGAAAAATATTGCATCTAGATTTTTCCTCGCTTTAACTTTCCTTTTGTTTAGATATCCAATATCCAAGCATAGCATTTGTCTTCTTTTTTTTTTTCTCCTTCTAAAAAGAAAATTTTCAACTGAAAATAAATTAATCTTCTCACGTTGCCTTAGTTTTTATTTTTTGTAATGAATTTTCAGGGGAATTCAGATTCTGCCCAGTTAAGATGACCATGCCGGGGCAATGTGGGCCCAATGGGAATTGGGAATGCTTCCTTGCCTTCAATTCCAAGTATGGTGCAGCTGGGATGGCTATGAATTGCAGATGTGATCCAATTGCCAAACTTAATCAACACCTCTGCTCATGCCTAGTCAATATTCCCAATTGTGGCGGGTCCAAATGAGTGTTTAAAAACCTTATCAATAAATTTAGAGTTAGAAATTGTGTGATTAAATTAAAAGATGGTGATAATATGATATGAATTCGGGAAACCTACATGTTTTCGCCTATTTTTGGTGAATGTTACGCCTCTTTATGTTGAAATGTTATGCATCTTCTTGGTTCACAATGTTACGCCTCTTTTGGTTAAAAGGTTTTTCATCTTTGTTGCTACTGTTACGTTACTTTTTGTGAATGTTATGGGACACATATCATATACCAAAAACGAGGGTGTGTATTGGAGCTAGACACTAGTAATAGAGTCTGTTCCACTAAGCTGACTTTTTGGGGGAAAAAAAATTTGGATTTTTTTAATTGATTTATGTGAAGAGAATTGCATATCTTATAAAACGCAGAAAGTTAAAAAAAAATAAAATAATAATAAATAAATAAATAAATAAAATCCACTTGATGGAACGGGGGCAGTCATGTGTGCATCATCATTTCCAATAAATTTTCTCATCTTTTCTAATTATTGTTACATGCATAAGGCTTCTGTAATACCCCAGGTTTAGTCCCACACATTGGTTGTTTACATGAGTGATCTTGTGTATATAACAAACCATATGAACTACTACCAGTACCTTGGGCTTAAGCATTTTGGGCCATGTGGTGTGGCTAGTAGATCAAATCAGGATACTGGGCCAGTGATCTACATAGGGCGTTACAGCTTCTCTCCATGCCTAACTAAGAGGGCCGTTATAGATCCACTTCCGACCAACATTGGTAATCGAAACCACTACTCGTAAAATCTCGTCAAGCATATGAATTAGATTGATCGAACAGTGGTTCTGAAACAACAGGATCTAATTGCTGGAACATTGGTACCGACAAAACCGGATCGCATAACCTTCTTGGCCTTGTTCGTTTCCCTGTTTAGTTTTAGTTTTAGTTTTAATGACATCAACATTTCCCTCATTTCTCTCTCTATCCTCTCCACTCATTATACACCTGCTGACATCATCAAAACTAAACTAAACTATCTAACCAAACCTTATCATTTTCTTTCCGCCGCCAATCCTTCCAAGAATTAGTGATTCAAATAAAACTTTTAAACAAACCAAACACTTCTCATAGGATTGATCACATAAAGATCTTCAACTGATTCATGGTAACAACACGCGTTAATAATCTTCTCCTGAAGTAAAGGATACGAATTTGAATTTTCTGGATCGTTGATCCTCGTCTTCACGAATCCTGTTTTGATTGGTAGACAATAACCTATTTTACATTACCTTAATTTCGGGTGTCCATTATCCGAAGCGTGTCCAAGTACAGATGCAACTATTTGTCCTGGGAAGACAATTTCATATGGAAACTAGCATAAATCAGAATTCTGCAATGATTTCTGCAAAATAAGCCACATGTGGCTCAAACTCAGAACCTAAAGGTAACAAACTGCGTGTATATTTACAATCTGAAACTTTCAATAGACTTCCTTCAATGCGGTAGCTGTACCTCGGAAAATTAGGAAATGGTAAAAAAAGTGATAAGTCACTTAATGATTAGCTAGCGAGGAATGGCAGCCAACCGGAAAGAAGGTGGCAAATTGCTTACAAGCAGCCACCTTAAGACTTGACGATAAGTTGCTCTCAAAATGAACGGTTTGGACCGTCAAATGGGAATGAGACCCATGTGTCGCATTTTGGCTCACATGCACGATCACGCGAAAGTTTGGCATATGAGAGGATCTTGATTCCCGATACAGGGTATTCCTCAGCCAAGAAATGACACCCTCTCCCAACCCCCAAATTTTGAACATCTGAGGTACGGAATCTACTACTTATGTTACTTTTCTACCACATTAGCCGCCCAAGAAGATCCAAACTTCACCTTTTTTACCATTTCCTAAAGCGCCACTGAAAATACCCCCATCTGCCAACCGAACTAATACTAAAGAGCCGCTGAAACTTATATATAATAGTACCAATTCTGGGGCAACTATAATGTTTACCTAAAAGGAGATGCAAAACGAGAAACTCTCTGCCTCTGTGCCTCGGTACCTTCTCAACCAGACTAAATGTTGCCTTTAAAGATGTGCAACAGTGCAAGGGATACCCCCAAAACAAACACCCAAGGCCAGATGTGACTTGGTATTAAGATTACTGCATAGAGAAACAGGCAACTGCGTTCCAGCCAGTCGCAACAGACTTACCAACAAGATTGAAACAATGTTCAGTGTTGGACAAAGAGCATGTGTGGAGATATCCCCAGATCAGTATTTTGGACATGCAAAAATCATTTCCTTTTGTGAGATGGGAAAAAAGGATCGTTTCTCACAAGATAGAGTCCAACTTCATACCAATAAACATGGGTACAGGGAATTACTTTTTATTTTTATTTTTTAACAGCAAGGGTACAGGGAATTACGTAAGATGCATCTTCCAGCACTAAGTTTTGTTTCAGTCTGAGAAGGGTGGTTAGGTGAGTATCTGGAAAGTGAATGTGCCTTGAAATGCATGGCACCAACAAGAATAAGGCAAAAATGCTGAAAAACCTAAAACTATCATTGTTCACTGTGAAACTTAACCACCATGCTCACTGAATTTTCAGTCCCATTCTATTTCAAGCTCAGCATTGAAAATTGGGAGGTAAAATTGACGAATATTAAACAAAAAATTGAAACATGGAAGTGTATTGTATACGGAAAAGATTGGAATTGCATTCAAGAATAGTTACACAGAGAACTGGAATCACTGAAATCTACACCCTTATTCCCTACTATGAGACCATTGGACCAAAAAATAAACCGAAAACTCAAAACTACACAGATGACTATATAACCAATGCTTAGTTGCAAGTACATAGTAAAATACATGTAACAAATATCTGACCTTCATAGTTCATCCCACCACAACATTCCTGCATGCTCCTTTCAGTTTCAGCAAATTGAGAAGAAATTAGTGGTGCTGACAGCTGACTGACATATCATCCATCAACAATGAATTGATCATCTTGATTATCTTCCTCAACTCGAGTGTCCTCATGGACAATACCATTCATTTGGTGCAGATTCTGCAGCATTTGTGACATATAATGATTGCCAGCCCCAGTGTGATCCGTGAGCCCAGTTGGATGACCAGTCCATTGTGAAACAAACCCAAGCAACTGATTTGTAAGGTTTTGTTGTTCATGAAGTATTCGCGTCTGAATTTGACCCATTTCTACTCTATGCTGGCCCAACATCTCATCAATTCTCTTCTTCCAATCTAACCTCCTCCGGTTCATCCTTTCCTCCCATTCTCTCTCATAAATCAATTTTTCCTCTCTCCTTCTCCTGTGTCTATCTTCGCTCTCATTCTCCATAGCTTCCCACTCTCGAATCCTTTGCTTCCTCAACTTATCCCGGGCCCTCTCCCTCTCTTCCTTCTCCTTTTCTCTCTCTTCCCATTTCTTTTCATGTTCGTGCTCTATTTCCACTCTGCAATTCTCTCTCCTCTGCCTCTCCCGCTCTCTTTCCACCTCACGATGTTCAAGCCGAGTTTCCAATTCCCTCAACTGCCCTAACTGGTTAGCAAGAAACCCCCACGCCCTCTTCCCCACCCCCTTCAAAACTTTCCTCTTCTTCCTTGTGTCAGACCCACTCGGCTCAACATCTTCACACACAAATCCATCATCTGCATCCTCCTTCGATTGAGTACCGCAATTATGGTTATCTTCTCCTTCGTCGCCGTCGTAATCAAAATCCAAACCCATAACCCCATTCTCACCTCCATCAAACCCCACCGTAAAATCACCATCCCCATCTTGACCCAGATGCCCAAATTCCACAATCTCCATTCCATGACCACTCCCATCAAACCCTTCTCCAATTTCATTATTATCTACCCCCGCAACCATAACCGAATCAGTACTACCAAAAACAAGTGCCACATCCCCGAAAACCTCCTTATACCTCAAGAAATTCGACCAATGAGTTAGCCCATCAACCCAATCGAACTCCTCCACCCCCGAATCACCCACAAACTCGTTCTTTTTGATCTTTTGCTTCACCAGTGAATACTGATGCCTCATGTTTTGTACTTTGGTTGACACATCTTTCCATGTCCATTGCCACGGATACGTGATCGGGTCCCGAACATGGTGCACAGAATTCACATACAGGGCAATGGGTTTGTACTTTTTCTCTCTAGTTTTCATCTTTGCTAAACTCCCATCACAGACCATCTCCCCATACTTGTCTATTAGGGTTCTCTCTTCTGCCTCCGTCCATTTCTTTCTCCTTGGAGGAGGCATCATCAGAAATTACAACTCCTCTATAGTCATTCAAACCCTAATAGTCCTAAACCAGATAACAGAATCAAAATTAAACACATACCCATGAATCAAAATACATAGATATAGATAGAAAGAAAGAGAGAGGGAACAGTAAGTACTGACCTTGAGAGTTGGAGATTGCAAATCCTTGATGGGTTGGCTAGGGTTTACCAAGGTAAAGATTTGGGATTGTGAATTGGGGCTGAGGGGTGGTTTTGGAGAGAGAATTTTCTCGGGTAATCGAGAGAGAAAGTGAAGGGTTGGAGTGGGAAAGTGGGGATTGTCGGCACGTTGGAAAGTGGAAAAATTGAGTGAATGTTTTGAGGCGAAGAAGATGGATTCTCAGGAAATATAGGGTGGGGGATTGTAACTTGTAATTACAGCCGGATAGTTTATTTACACCACAATCACCATCTTCCTTTAAAAATGAGATTTTATTTAAAATGAGCTTTTTTTTTTTTTTTTTTTCTGTGAGCAACAAGAAACATAAAATAAACATAAAATGAGATTTAAATATTCATTTTTTTATAACTCGAGGGTGTTTAGCATGTTTACATGTATTCAACTAATATTATGGTCCTATTTTATCGGATGTCCCATCCACCCCTTTTGGATAGAGGGAAAACGTGAAAAAAGAAAGAAACAGAGCGGGAGTGAAGTCTCTCCTTTGTTTGGATGACCAAAGTGGTGGGAGAGGAAAAGAAACAGTGAGATTCCACTTTTGGTGCCACATTTGGCGCGATTCCGTGAGAAATAGATTGTCGGCAGCACGTGCGGTCCACCCTGTCCTCGGATCGCTGTCGTACTTGCACCAATGTCTTCGTCTCGTCGAGGTAAAGTCGGATCTGTGATCAAAACTGAGTTTTGGGGTTGCTGGAGATGAGAGAGGTCACCGGAATGGGAGGGAGAAAGAGTGATTTCTTAGAGTTATTTGGATGACACAGTGAGAAAAACATCCTCTTTCTTTTTTTCTTTTCTCCTCTCACCAGCCAAAGGGGCTGTCACTATATTTGGACGAGGCTTTTAATTGGATGTGTTATTATTTCACGAAATTCAGAATGTATTTCACAAAGAGAAATAATCTATGGGGGATTAGAAGCCTCGCAAATATGAGTAATGCTATGGTCACATATGTTTCTACACAGAGTCTGATACAGAACCCGTATGATGTTTGTGGATCCCACGCAATAAATATGAGTCCATACAAATATGGCAGATATATTTGTATCTGAATTATCCATAAAAGAAAACATTATTTACACCACCGGTTTAAACAAAAGTTTCCTCCAAATCAATTATATTGACTCATGTGTCCAAACAATGGTGTCAAATAGTAAAGCGTGAATATGTCGCGCACTGTAGTTGATTTGGAAGAAACTTTTAGTTATACCGATGGTGTAAAGAATGTTTTCTCTATACATAAGAGAATGCACGTGTCCGTAACATTGTTGAACAAAAATATATGACCCTTTGCATTTAATAGTAAAACCGGTGTAGTTGTATAGTTCCTATAGTGGTTGGGGCAATGGCCGAATGTACCATAGAAATTGATTTTAAGGGACCCAATACTATTGACATGGTCATTTTCATTAGAAATTTGCTTTAATTGCTTTTTCTTTTCTTTTCTTTTCTTTTGGTTTGCCTAACTTTTACTATTTATTTGCCTAATCTTTTATCCGGTCCAGTCAAAGGTTTTCTTTTAGTTTGCCTAACTTTTGTTTATTTGCCTAATCTCTTATCCGGTCTATTCAAAGGCAGGCAATAATGCTTGGACTAAAATTTTTATAAGTCTCGATTCAACAGGTTGCCAAATTTCTTATTGAGGTCCTTAGACGTGGAGGAATTTAATTTTTTTCACGGCCAATGAAAAAAAAAGGACTTCATTTTTAATTTCTAACATTCGGCCCTATAGACATGGAAAGTTTTCCTTTCAGTAGGCAATTGAACATATTTCTTCCTATAGTTCGCTGAATATAGATTGATTTTGGATTTGGAGTAGAAACGTTTAAGCCTTCAAATTAAGAAAGTCCCTTCTTCTTCTTTTTTTTCCCTCTCTTTTGTCTAACATTTGGAGCAAAAGAAAAAATTACCGGGGTTAAACGATGAAGGATCGTTTTGACAACTACAGAACCTCCAGGTGAGCACGTCATAATGGGGTTGGGGCCACCCCATTGTGAGAGGCGGCAACAATGTCGCCGCGTGGTGGGTCTTGTTGTATTGATATGTACTCTAGTAGCTTACCAAGCATTTGACTATAATCATTTCTTAGTTATTCATAGTTTCTGCAAAAAGGAACATGTCGTAGGAAACAAAGAGAACATAGTTCTCAAGTGTGAAATCCTTTGAATATTCTCATACAATTGATTAGCAATACAATTAGCCATTGATGTTAACACATGAATTCCAAGAGCTGGACTTGTCTTCCTCATCAGCAAATCCGTGCACCTTTTGGCTTCTCGATACACAGCACTGAGCGTTTTCCGATAAAACTTTCCCTTGAGGAACCTTAAGTCGCGATTATATATCAAGGCAAATGATTCTGACAAGCATTTTTTGCACAAGTTGCGCGAAACAGTACCTATAAAAAGATTTGCACAACAAGATATCAGTTGCAACATCACATTTCTCAAATTCAAGGAAGCTGCCAACAAGATTCCATCTCTGAGGCGCCAAAACTCAGCTGGTACAATTGGCAGGGTCAGTGATAGAAAGAATTCAAAGTTATCGAGTCAATAGAATAGCAAAGAAGTTCAGCCCATGTATCCATGGACAATCTTCCTTCTTAAGAATCACGAAAATTATAGACATCGAAAAAGATAGCAAACTAGTTTTATCTGCACATAGAGTTTGATATTTTGTTAGCGAAGCAAATTTTTTTTTTTTTTAAATCTCCAATCTGTTTTTCGGATTAAATTAGGAATTGATTTTGAAAATAACACAACTTAGCCTCTTGATCCCCGTGGTACAAAACTGGACTTAAAGCACTATTCTATTTAAAATTGAGGATTCTATACTTTATTAATTTTTTTTTGGTGTGAAAAACGACCTACCAAATGTGTAAGGTCACCAATAAGCTTTTGGGGAGAGTATTTATGGTACCAGTTGGATCACAGTAAGCTTTTGCGGAGACAAATTTCACAAGTAATCTTTGGGACGACTGATTATGTGACATGGGATCAGGGGCATGGTTCTAGGACACATCATATTTGCTCCCATATTGCGCCATGGTTTCCATCCTCTATGGTAATGTGTAAACCCCAATCCGTCTTTCCCTGTATGCACAGACTTAGATACTACAAGCGAAGATATAGAAACAACAGGAACATGCATATATTTAAACTAGCAAAAAAGGCAAAATACTATTGCTGTTACTTGCTTTTTCATTTCCTGCTTTTTCTTAGGGACTATGTTTTGATTCCTGTGCCCGATTTGTAACTGCAGATTTGATTTCTGTTCATTGCATCTATGATGTCTTCGACTCTTCATCTGTTTTACAAGTTATTTTGCTGTTGTTTTTCCACAGCCAAACTGTCTGCAACTTTGCATCAGTGGTCAACAAATTAAATTGCAGATTCTTGAGTTGTTATCCTTTTGTCAGATGCAAGTTTTGGCCCATTTGGAAAAATATTCAATTCCAGCAATAAATCCAAATGCAATTATGAAATGAGAGCTGGTGCCACCACACTTTCAATGGCGCATGCTCGTCTTATGTTGGCTCTTCAAAGCATATTCATTATAGACTGAAGCCAAATGTGCGGTCACCTAAACATTTGACATCTAAAGTAAGCAAGCATCCACCATATACTCCCTCCGTCCGCCTTTGTTGGTCCATTTTTGAAATCCGTGCAATTTTTTTTTATTGCTTATATCTTTCAATATGAATCTCAAAAAATATGCAATATGGATCTTATTTGATAGATCTCAATTAGTTCTATTTACAAAGTTCGCAAAACCATGAAAACCATTATAAATTGAAAGATATAACGGATTTCAAAAATGGACCAACAAAGGCAGACGGAGGGAGTAACAAGTCTATGAGACAAAAGAACCATTATGCACAGCTGACCAAACAGAAAGCGTAACCATAATAGACAGTTAATGCTATATGAGAGAGCACCAAATTAATTAAATTAAATCTCACCTATAAAGATCAACATACATTCATAGGCATAAGTTGCAACTGGAAGCCCTCAGGTACTGATTGCAGCAGGATTATGAGAGTACCAATTTAGCAACAAAGGAAGAGCCTCCCAGCTCCTGCCGTAGCAAAACAACAAAGCAAAATTGCATAAAACACAAGCTAAGTAGAGCATCACACAGTAAATGTTTGTCCATAGTGCTCTAAAGAAGTCTACTAAAATTGCATAAAACTCAAAATAAGTAGAACATCATCCGCTAAGCATTTATCCATGGTCCTCTAAACAAGTCTATTTTGAGCATGGAAGTAGCATTTTATGATATGAAGGTGGTCCATAGTTAGCCTTTTCAAAAATTCAAGCGAATGGCAAAACCATGATAATTGATATGTGGTTGTTTGTGTGCACACAGCTGCAGATATATACCAAAAGACTGAGCGCACTACCAGTCTTACCATTGTTCAAGAACAGAACCAGGCAAAGCAGGGTTGCACATAACTCAGAGCACAATTCATGACGGAACGTTGGAACTACTTTTCCAAAAGAACATCAACACCCTATTGGCTTCGGGTTTGAAGGGTTAAGCAGCTGGTCATCAAAACTGAGCACTGAAATCACTTAAATAAATACAACTTTGGGCAAATCACACCTACCATCTCGCATATAACTACGAAAGAGTTATATAATCTTATCCACCGGCTCAACTCATGCCAACATCACTATATATTAATGAAATATCTTATGTCTGTTTGTGTGAAACAAAGCCAATGCCTTTTCCACCTTCAAATCCTGCCTTACCATGATTGACTGTTTCATCAGCCCTGTAATGAACCACCCTAGTAGGATACTAGGAGCCTTCTTTGATGATAAAAAAATCATTAAGTCTGTTTATAGACTTCATCGTTCCTGAGTCTTTGGGACCTTTTTCACGTTAAGACTCACATATCAGGGGAAACAGAGTTACTTGCCAATAATTGGGCTTCATAAACGCTTGATCCAAACAGTAGAATGTCTTCATATCTCAGCTTTCCAAGTCAGCACAAAGTAAATCAAATACAGGTTTGAAACCTTCATCCTTGATCAGTTTGCTCAATCTTTGTACCTCTGTACGTATATGTTTATCTTGTGGATGCATTTGGTCTCCAGCAACAAACACATGAACCTGACTCTTCATCTCAATCCAGCTGCACCCAGGCTCTTTATTCACCCCTTGAAGGTTCATCATCCTCCTCACCCGTTCCACATCCCCCCTCCTGCCCAACAGAGTATAGATACTAGACAACAACACATATGCAGATGATTCTTTTGAGCCCAACTCCATTAACTTCTCTCCTGCATAGGCTCCCAAATCATAGTCACGATAGTTCCTGCAACCACTTAACAAGATCTGCCATAAACATAAGCCATGTTCAGTAGGTGATGATTCGATAAATTCTTTAGCTTCTGTGAGTTTCCCAGCACGACTCAAAAGATCAACCATGCATGCATAATGCTCTACTGTTGGGACTATACCGAACTCATTTGACATCTTATTGAAATAAATCCAACCTCTCTCTACCAAGCCCATGTGGCTACAAGCGGAAAGAACGTTCACAAAAGTAACGTAGTCTGGCTTTGTTCCTTCAGACATCATCTGCTCAAAAAGTTCAAGAGCCTCATTGCCATATCCATTTTGAGAGAGCCCAGACATCATAGAATTCCATGAGATTACATCCCGTGTGGGCATCCTCCTAAAAACAAGGTTCCCCTCATTAACACTTCCACATTTTGCATACATAATAGAGAGAGCACTTCCAACTGGAATTTCAAGACTAAACCCATACTTGACCACATTTGCATGGATTTGTTTTCCTTGCTCTAAAGCAGCAAGGCTTGAACAGGCTTTTAGGACAGTAGCCATTGTAAGCTCGTTTGGAAAGATACCTCCAATCTGCATTTTGCAGTACAAGACAAGAGCATCTTCATTTTGCCCATTTTGCACATACCCTCCAATCATTGAAGTCCACAAAACAATATCAGGTTCTTGTAAATAGTCGAAACCCTTCCGAGCATCGGTTACACAACCACATTTTGCATACATGTCAACCATAGCTGTCATGATATAGATTTGAGATTCAAAGCCCAGTTTTACCAAATAACCATGCACCTGCTTTCCTTCTCCAACTGCACCAATGTCACTACAAGCATTGAGGACTCCAACAAGAGTGAACTCACTAGGCTTCATCATAAAACTATTCATCTTCGAAAACAGTTCCAATGCCTTTTCAGAATCCCCAGATTTTGCAAAGCCAGTAATCAATGCGGACCACGAAATTGTATTCTTATCACTAAGCAACTCAAAGGTTTTAACAGCATCATCTAAGCTCCCACATTTTCCGTACATCGTCACAATCGCATTTCCAACAGACACAACTGAAAGAAGCCCGCTTTTAATAGCAAGACAATGAATTTGCTTCCCACTTACAATAAATTCAGTTGTCGCTAAAGCACTAAGAACACTAGTCAACACAAACTCATTCAAACCCCACTCTTCTACACCCACCATCAATTTAAAAACCCTCATCGCTTCCACACCAAGCCTCTGCACTGCATACCCACAAATCATATTAACCCAAGTAAACGAATTTCTCTCCGGCATTCTATCAAACACCTTACGTGCATCACAAACAAGACCCAATTTGCCATACATGTTAACCAAGGAGCTACCCACATAAACATCTGAAACACTATCAAATGCTACCGCCACCGAATGGGCTTGCTTTCCAGCACCCAAAGGGCTTTTCAAATCCGGCACGGCAGTGAAAACCCCAGTAAAAGTATGCCCATTTGGGTACACATTGTTTTCACTTTCTTCCCTCATCATGCGTTGAAACAACTCCATCACAAAGGAGGAATTTCGGCTCCCACCCAACTGCGAGTAGCCATTGATGAGGCAATTCCAGGAGACAACGTCTTTGTTTTGTATTTCTTCGAATGCGAGTTTGGCTTCGGTTAAGCGATGGCATTTGGCGTAGAAGTTTACGATGGCGTTGGCTACGAATAGGCAGGAGGAGGAGGAGCCGGTTTGGATGATTTGGGAGTGTAGGATTTGGCCTTGTTTGAGGTTTTTTTCGTGGGTGCAAAGGAGGAGTTTGGAGAAGAAAGAGCGAGAGGGAGAGGGTAATGGAAGGTTTGTCATCAACTAGTGTGTGTGATTTGGGTTGGTGTATGGGTCTGGTTTTGTATGAGGAATTCATGAGTTATTGGAATCTGTCAAATTTGCAATGGAGTTGAGGGGATTAGTTCAAGTGTCAAACTTGGAGAGGAAGCATAAAAAATAAAAATAAAAACCTTGGATGAGGAGGGAATTGGTTGGGCTACAAAGGAGCCGAGTGGAGCTGATTTCAGGTCGACTCGTTCAAAATTATCCTCGTTCGATTAAAGCTCGAGCTCATTTTGTTTACTATACAAGTACATATTAACAAGTTGAACATGTACAAAAAGAGCCAAGCATATATAAACGAGCATTGTTACCACTAGCTCAAGTTTGGCTTGCTTACTAAATAGGTTTAAAACTCGAGTTCGAGCACTATTTCTTTCATAATAAACCGAGCATTGAGCTACTCACGAACAGTTCGGTTGGTTTGGAGATGCAATTGCAAGGGGATCTTGATATTCTTGTTTTTCATCAATTTTAAATTTGATGATAAAATTGTGCTAAAAGGAGGCTGTAGTTCTTTAATTAAAAGTTTTGACAAGTGATAATCATTCTCCCCTCATATTAAGGTAAATCAAATCTTTTATAAACTTGTTTAATTGTCATTTTCAAAATCAATATATTGTCAAGCAAAAAGAGGACAAGCAAATTTGATAGAAGATCTTGGGTTGGGTTGGAATTTCTCATGACATTTGACGGGGAAAAATGCTCCATGGAGTGTATTACACTTTTGTCCACTATTTTACTTGAAAGTAAAAAATGATCCATCTCACACATTAGTTGATAGTCCAACACATAAATTCGTCTGAGTCTAATAGTTTTGAAGTCCATAAATGGAGTGCAATGGAGCCGAGTGGAGCTCATTTCAGCTCAACTCGTTTAAAATTATCCTCATTCGAGTAAAGCCCGAGCTCGTTTTGTTTATTATACAAGTACATATTAATAAGTTGAACCTCTACAAACAAGCCAAGCATGTATAAAGGAGCCTAGTTATCACTAACTCAAGTTTGGCTTGCTTACTAAATGAGTTTAAAACTCGAGTTCGAGCCCTATTTCTTTAATAATAAACCGAGCATCGATGATAAGCACGCGATATCGTAGATATAAGTGCCTAAATAGGGTAGTTTTAACACGTTGTAATCTAATTTATTCCCTATTTTCCACTTGATGAATTGTTTTGGTATGTTTTGGTGTTTTTGTTAATTTTCAGGAAAATAAGGCTGTTTTAGCGCCAAGATTGAATTGCAGAGACTTGAAGACCGTGATAGCATGGGAGGCCGTAGAGACTAAGTGTCGGAGCTAATTTCTCGAGGAAAGCAATTTGGACCATCGTGAGCGCTATAGGAGATTTGGTAGAGCGCTCAAGAGTGGCACAAGAGAGCAAAATAACTGAACAGAAGCTTGGGTAGCGCTACACCTAAAGTGGTGTAGCGCTACCGCGGAGTTAAGGGTCAACGGTCAACTTTGAGGGTCAAGGGTCAAACGGCTCTTAATGGGTTAGGTAGGGCTACACCACTTTTGGTGTAGCGCTACCGCGGGCTTAACTTTGCCTTAAATGGGTTAGGTAGGGCTACACCACTTTTGGTGTAGCCCTACCGAGAGCTTATCTCGGCTATGGAACGGTGGTGTTTTGGTCTTCGTGCGACGCAATTCCGATTTGTTTTAGGATTTTAATTGTAAATTAAAGGGGATTAGTATAAATACTTCTCTTTTAGCTCGAATTAGGGATCCAAACATTCATAACTTAGGGTTTATTTTCTTTCTTAACTTTTGGCTGCTGTGTTTGAGTTTTTAATTGCAGATTCAAGTTTAATTCAAGTTCTTCAAGTTTTCCAGCTTTGAATTCTTGTTCTTCGAATCCGTTCTCTTTTCCGCAAATCCGTGGTATCGTGTTTTATTTATTTCAATTGTTCGAAGCATGTTTAGATCTAGGTTTAATATGTTTGCTGAATTTATTAGAGTCATGAGTGAGTAATCTCGTAGAGTGCGGCTGCGGGGCGAAGGCGCTCCGTGGCTAGTTTGATTAATGTTCTTACCTCGGGATTGAATTAATTTAATTTTTGAGCAATTTTAGAAGACGAAAACTCTTCTAACAAACAAAACTCAGGCATCGCCGGAATTCGAATGCGCACGAAATCTGGTGACAGGTGGTGCGCATTTGTTAGGGATCCTTTTTCCTATTCTAAAATCAATAAAATGAATAATTGTGGCCCGAGAAACATTAGTTAGGCTAGTTGCGGACGCTGGGTTCCCACAGATGTACTCCTCTTAAATCATATTCAGTTAATTTAGTCTGGTAATTTAGTTAGTAAATTAATCTCATTAAACAAGGGGTGGCTACCTAAGAGCCAAGATAAACTGTGAACCCGTCATCTTTGAGTCCTGCACACGTTCGTCCGTCTCTGTGGATTCGACTCCGGTACTTCCGGATATTATGCTACATCGGTCGAGAGTCCTACGCTTGGGACACGTCTTTATTTTTAGTCACCTGGTCGGTCAAGCAATCGAGCTACTCATGAACAGTTCGGTTGGTTTGGAGATGCAACTGTAAGGGGATCTTGATATTCTTGTTTTTCATCAATTTTGAATTTGACGATAAAATTGTGCGCAAGTGATAATCATTCTCCCCCTCAAATCAAGTTAAATTAAATCTTTTATAAACTTGTTTAATTGTCATTTTCAAAATCAATATATTCTCGAGCAAAAAGAGGAGAATCAAATTTGATAAAAGATTTTGGGTTGTGTTGGAATTTCTCAAGATATTTGACCAAAAAAATGCTCCATGGAGTATATTAAACTTTTGTCCACTATTTTACTTGAATGTAAAAAATGCTCCCCCTCTCACACATTTCTTGATAGCCCAACACATAACTTTGTTCGAGTCTAATGGTTTTAAGGTCCATAAATGTAATATGCGCATATTTTTGTACTTGAGTTTATAATATGATTAGTTATGTTTTTTTCTTTTTGTTTGCCCAATCTATATAATAAGAGAGCTCAGTATTTGAATTCTCTATATTTTAGACCCTTGGATCTGAATCAAGGGCTCAGATTTGCAAGAGAAGGACTCAGATTGCAAAGGAAAGCACTTCAATGGCTGAGATGTGTTCTCTGGGACAACACACACAAATCCATGGTCTACTTTCATCCCCTTCAAAAGCTGCCCACCCCTCCCCGTAGACTTTTCAATTTTCCCTCCCCCCTCTCTCTCTTTACCCACGTTCTCCCCTTCTCCAAACTACCCACCCCTTGGATCTCTCCCACAAAGTAGACTTCTCCCTCTCTGTAAAAACACACACACACACACACACACACACACACACAGATTCTCTATATTTTAGACCCTTGGATCTAAATCAAGGGCTCAGATTTGTAAGAGAAGGACTCAGATTGCAAAGGAAAGCACTTCAACGGCTGAGATGTGTTCTCTGGGACAACACACACGAATCCACGGTCTACTTTCATCCCCTTCAACTGCCCACCCCTCCCCATAGACTTTTCAATTTTCCCTCCCCCCTCTCTCTCTTTACCCACGTTCTCCCCTTCTTCAAACTACCCACCCCTTGGATCTCTCCCACAAAGCAAACTTCTCCCTCTCTGTAAAAAAAAAAAACACACACACATACAGAGGAGATTTTCTCAGCAGCCAAACACACAAACACGTACAATACTTTCCCTTGAAATTGGTATCAGTGACATGGAATCGAGAAGCATTTGCAGTCTACTCGGAATGTAGAAGTTAAATCTTTGCTGTAAGTTATGAAATCTGTTTTATCATTTGTTCAATCCCCATGTTTGATTTTGGGGTTTATAATTTATGGCCTTCGCAGGGTTTCGAATGAAAGTTTTATCTTCTATGCTGCCGTTCAGCATGAAATAGATTGTTCCCTTCTGATTTCAGTTTTGGACGTTCGTATGTGCTGTGTTGAGATATCCGAACTGAATCTGGGCAAACTACCTGTGCTATTCTCTCTCTATCTGTTTGGTCTCCTGATGTTTTTTTTAAAAGCATTACAGGTGTTCTATTAAATGTATCAACCAGGCATTAGAATTTGTAGTCAATTTAATGAAACACCTTTTCACTGTGAATAATTTGGGTTTGTAGAAAAACGCCGTTGGGCTTTATAGATTTCACTATGACCGTTTCCGGAAAATAGGCCTTCAATTGTACTACATATCTCAATGTTAAAGTGTTCCTAAATGGCGTAATACACATTGAATGTTAAAGTGTTCCTAAATTGGTCTAATGGCAAGTCCTTCCTGCTGAAACAATTATTGTGGTTTTATTGTATTGGGTACTCTCCCAACTTCAATCATGTTTAACTTAATAAGGGAAAAGTGTTGGGTAGATTGTCCACTTTCTCCCTCCCGCTCAGGGGCGGAGGGATCATAGGGCTGGGGTGGGCCCTGGCCCCCCCGCAATTTAAAAAATGCATTGAAAAAAAATTAAATTTAGATATAAATTAAATTTTCTTTGTTATTGTCAACGCTGGTTACTCGTTTAAAATTAAAATAAATGTTTCCAACAAAATTTGAAACAAATTGTTATAGCCCTAACAAAATAAAACAAGCCTAGCCCAATTATTAAAGCCCATATATAATAAACATGTAAGGATAATGGTTGTCTGACATTTGATTCAATGTGGAAACACTAAAAAATTGAAAGGAATTAGACGACTTCTTTGCATACGGCTTTTCATCATAAATACGTTTGTATTTTTGTTAGCGCTAGATAAAAATTCTGAAGCTGCCCCTAAACTCGGTCCCCCGGGATTCTCAATCCTGGCTCCGCCACTGCTCCCGCTCACTGGTTTTCACACAATTCCTTTAGAATGCCACACGCACCTGTTCTCCACGCAAAAATTGGTACCGGTTATTTTTGTAAACATTTTTAGGGGACCTGCGATGAGATTTCATCCTTTGACAGAAAATCTATTTTCAGTTGGGTCTTTGTTCTTCATGTTTGATAATTTTGTCCTTACTTTCTTTTTCTTTTCTTTTTTGGTAAAGACCATCTGTGTCCGGTAACCACATTGGCCCTGACTAATCCGGATTCGAGCCGGGTAGGACCATAAAGGCGGCAAAGCTCTCCCAACCAAGTTTTAACACAACTGCATTCCCAAGTCTCGAACCCGAGATCTTGGTTAAACTAGCACAGCCCCTTACCAGCTGAGCTACGTGCTTGGTGGTCCTTACTTTCGTCCTAGAACACACGGAAAATTCACTGTTAAGCGTTGCGAAAGGGTCAACTGGCAAATCGGTTTCTAAAGAATTTAAGCTCCTCTATTTTTTGGGGTAGTTCTTTCGATGATGGAATGATGAACAAAATGGGATAGAATGATTCTCTCTTTTGTGTAGGTGTTCCCTTAACTTGCAGAGTTGCATCTTAGACTTCGATTTGTTTTGTTTCTTTATCAAAGCCAGAAGATTTATCTAGAATCACAAGTTATTTTTTGAACTCGAACAAAATTAACTTTTTTTTATCGGCAACAAAAAATAACTTGCACATGCATCGCATGTTCCCAGCTTCAAGATTAAAGAAAAACACCGACCGAGAAAGAGACCCCTTTTTCTCTCCTCTAAAGAACAAAACTCACGCCACGCCCCAACAATTTTGGCCCTGTAAATCATAGGTAGCAAAAACAAGGAAACAAATAGCCTCAACGGTTAATCCGGCTGGTTGGTGGGTTTGCTCCCTACACAATTAATCATAGTTCTATTCGATTCTTGGGGTTAGGCTGCAAGAGAGTAATGTCAATAGTTATTCGAAATACTGTGTATATTTCATCAAAATTTGAGTTGCATGCGATGAGTGTGCAAGTCAATTTTTGATAATAAAAAAAAAATGCATACAGAAGGCGGAGAAGATCGAACAATAAGCCCGAAGCAATTGTTTGTATTTTTTTTTATCAAAATTCGACTTTCACACGCATCGTGTGCCCCACCTCTAGTTGCTATAATCTTGTTCAATTATTTTGAAGAAAGTCTCAAATTGTCGATTTTTGTGCTTGTTTAATTATTGGTAACATTTTCGTTAGCACAATATTTCCTTCACTTAACAAACAAAATGAAGTCTCATCTTGAGGAGCTGTTTGATACACTAGTTAGGGTAGAAAAGGGCTAGAAATTAGGTCTTTCATTACAAATAAGCAGAATTCTAAAAGCTCCATAAAAAAAACAGCACCCAAACGCGACCTAAGCCGAGACACATTAATTTTGAAATTCATGACAACACAAAATTACTGGTCCGATATTTCACTCTCAAGCAATTGAAAACTCCCTTTTCAGCTCCGATTTGAGCTCCAACACTTCACTCTCTGGCATGATTAGGGTCACAACCTTGGTAGCATTCTTGGGCCCTGGAATTACCAAAACAACCCCTTCCTTGCCGATCCCGTCGACGTCGTAGCCCACATAAATGGGCTTCTGCCCATTAAACTCCAGCCCATAGACATCAGCACCCTCCAAGTCCACAAAAGTCAAATTCGCCCCGTAAACGATGATATCAGACAGCCCTTTTTCTTTCTCCATCGCTTCATCGATCTTGCTCCATTCGTCCACGGCACGATGAACGACCATCTCCACGAGTTCCTCCGGTTTAGCCTCGGTCACCGAAAATTCGGCCTTCACAATGCTTATGACTTGTCCATTGCCCAAAACACCCTTTTCGCGTCGACCGTGGGAATCATTTTTGCATATGGTTACTACTTTGGGCTCAGGCCCATTTCTTATTTTGGCCACAGATTTCCAAATTAGGGCACATATGGACTCAAAAACTGGAATTGGATTTGCTCCAACTTGGCCAGATACCTTTGACTGCAAGTGATTCAGCTGTTTGGCAGTCAGATTGAAGGAAAATGCTTCCATTTTGTAGTCATTGGGAGTCATCCAATTGTCTCCAACTGGGCCAACCCATTTGACAGAGAGTGGGGCTTCGAACAGTGTGGACGGACTCGGGTGTGTTTTGGGCTTGGTTGGTGTTTGGACTTGTTTGAGTGGTTGGGCTGGATTTTGGGCCCTCATGGCTTGGCTCCATGCGTTCATGAAATCTGCAGCTGAAAATGCATCTCCGAGGACATGGGCCCAGCTTAGGCCCACTGATATTCCACCACATCTGAACTTTGTCAACTGCACATGAGGCCCAAAGATACCAAAACCATGGTTAATTATGGTTGATGGACTTTAAGCCCACAAGCAAAAACCAAAAAACCAAAAAAAATTATTCCCCACACATTTACGTGGAGCCGGTACTAATTATATGGACCTCACAGGAATGTGCAGTGACAAATGATTGATAGATCTCACTAGTATTCACGTGTTTGACCCACCTCATGTGAAAAATTCCCGCAAAGGCGCAAATGCAAGTGTGCGTGGTTGGAGCAAAACTTTTTTTAAAACAATAAGTGGGCTTTGCGTGTTTCTGGTGTGAAATACTATCTGTCTTGGAACGGATAGGAGACTAGTCCAATAATACGTAAATTTGTCCGGACACGTAGGGATTAAAAAAAAAAAAAAAAAAGGGAAGATTGATGGTAGTCTAAAATATAACCGCTAGTGTAGTTGAGGTCATAAATGTCACCATTAATTTTCCTTACCGGCTTTACTGCAAGAGATTTATTACAGTAGGTTGACGCTGGATTTTAAAATTGGGTAGGTGAATGACTAAAAAAATTCACAACATATATAAAAGACAATATAAATTTTGCCAATAAAAGTAACAAAAATACTACCATAACTATTACTCACTTATATTGGCGGGCGTAAGATTTTAATGTTTTGGCATAAAAACCCTACGATATATAGTAAAAATATGAAACGTGGGTAGGGTAATTGTCCAGGCTCACCCGCCCTTCGGTCGACCATGTGTTATGTGTACAGAAATAAACAGATTGTGTTCAAAATCGTCAATGTACATGAGTTTCAAACAATATATATACAAATCCAAACACATCGAAATCCATTTGTGTCCCCATCTTTTTTCTTTTTTTGGCTAAAGATAAAGCTAGTAGCTACTGGTAGTCAAACGTAAGACAAGCCATTCCAAAACACATGAGCAATTTCCAAATGGTTGTGCCTGATCACCCATTTTTGTGTCAAAAACACTATTGGACCGTATCGAATTTAAAGAGAAAGAGAGGAGAGAGAATGAAGAAATTTGGACGATCCAAAAGTTTGGACGGTCAGAGTGGTGCTCGGGCACGGCTTGCCCGCCCGGCTCCCAAAAAATTTTTGAAACACACAAACCAGTTCACAGCCAAGACTTCAATAATCAAACCAATTCACACAAACCGGGCACGGCTTTTACCTTGTTTCATGGACCTGATTATACATGAATAACTGAACAAAAATTGGCACTCCACTTTTTCATAATCAAACTCAAATATCTGTCTTCTAGGAAAAAATTTTGGGTACCGAGTGGGTACCACGCGGACTCGGATACTCGAACATTGCATCCGGGTCGTCCAAAAGTGTATTGGACAGCCGAGATCGAAACCCTCTCTCTCCGGAATCTGAACCGTCCAAAACCGAAATGGACGGCCCAGATTGCGTGAGCGGGTACCACGTGGTACCAGCTCGGCACTGAAAAATTTATCGTCTTCTAGTATTAAAAATACACAACACTAAAAGAAAGCTATCAGAGATGGTTATCAAAATTTGGAGTAATTTTTTAAAAAACATGGATACCTAGTATCCTATATCGCTTTGAATAAAAATAAATAAAAATAATAATGTTTAGATTTAAACACAGAAGAAATAAAGAAAACCACAAGCAGAACGGACACAAAACATAAATATACAGTATAAAACTATTTCACCATAAATAATTTCCAACTATTTATCTTGCCCATGGGACGTCTAATCCTATAAAATCAATGGTCCTCTAAGAATTACGTATTTTGTGTTTGTCTTTATTCAAAAAATTTCACGTATGCTAGCTTTGCGTTAAATTTTTTCGAGTCGTTTGATTCGTCTCGACATGAGGAATACGAAAAGAAAAAATTACGAGAATTATTCAAAAAATTTAGGAAATATCCGACCAAAAGTCAGCTTAGATTACTAAAGAAGGTCAACGTCAACCGAACGACGTTGACGTTGACCTTCTTTAGTAATCTAACTCTAGTAACATACGAGCGTTCTAATGAACTATAATATGGAGAGAGAGAAATAGAATGTGTACTATATGTACCTGCAAAAGAAAAAGTGGAGAGAAATGCAACTCAGGCCCAATAACTTGCTTAGGAACAAGCAGCCTCTCAATGGAAACCTCCTCCTCCTCCACCATCATCTCCATCCACTCATCAAGGCTTTTTCCACACAGGGCCTCAATGAACCTGGCCCCACAGTCATTGCACTTGATGTAGGCCTGGCCCGACTCGGCCCGACGGAACCGGCCACAGGTAGGGTAAAACTGGTTGAGCCAGGTGAAAATGGCCTCCTTCAAGTCCATTGTGGTCAGCCCATCAATGGCTTGGCTCCTGAAGTAGTAGACTGTTTTGAGGTAGTGGAGCTTCATGGCTAGGTCCATGTTTGTCGGGTCGTGGGTCACATGTTCTCCTGTGACCAGGCCCGGCCCGACGGAGGAGATTTTTATGTTGTAGATTAGGGTTTCTTCTTTGGGGGATACCATGGTGGCTTGAGAGTGAGAGAGCTGGTTTTGGGTGGGAGTTCAGACAAGTCCTTGGTAAATACTATGATAGGGCTCATATTATATAGGATGGGGATGCAACAAGGGTAGTGTAAATCAGGAGAAAATTTTGAGTGCCAAATCGATACCGCAGCGTGTTTTGGACAGCCTAGATTTAAGAGTAACTTTTTTTAAAAAAAATTGGGGCAAATTTGAGCCGTCCAAGTTAATTTTTTGACAGCTCAGATTTGTTAGAATAAATTTGCTTCCAAATGTTCGGACTTTGAACGGCTCAGATGCGTCAACGGGTACCACGTGGTGGCTCTGGTCCACCACACAAAATTTTATCCTAAATTAAAGCTGGTTAGTATTCTCCTCTCTCTGTATATCGGAATGTTTGGATACCTCATTAAAGCCTGCTTTGACTAATAAGCATACACTGGTTTTGGGTTTTTTATTTCTAGTTGTTTGGCTTGGTGAACATTAGTTCCAACAAAATGACTTTTCTATTTTTGGTATAAGAGTGCAAAAGCCATAATTTGCCGGAAATTTATTTTGAGTATTCGTTTTCACTTTTTCCATTTTTATTATTTTATAATACTAAAAATTTTACATAATATTTTTTGTATCTATCTCTCAAATACTACTTCTACTATAAAATCTATTCTGCATATTTCTCTTGATACTCCACGGGTTCATATTACATTCCGAAAATATAAAAAACAAAATATAAAAGTTAAAAAACAAAAGGCTTCTAAACACCCACTACGTATTGAGGCCTAATACGAAACATGAAAAGAAACCCAGAAAACAACTCATAAAGTGCATCGGATGATGCACTTTATGAGTTGTCCGATGCACTTTATGAGTTGTTTTCTGGGTTTCTTCCTGTTTCCAACTATTTCTCCTACTTATTACAACTTGCCACAAAATCTTTACTCTCATGAGTTGAAAGTTGGCTTTAAAGCTCTATTCATACCCTTGTTCTAGAAAACTGCAGAAGGTGGGTGTATGGTGTAGATTGCTATCAAGGATGGAGCCGGGAGTGGTTGGGAGGGTCTGTCGCTCCTGCTATAATTTGAAAAAGCTCTACTATTACATTGAAAAAAAACATATATCATCAAATTATAACATCCCGCTCCTCCTCTACATATATTGCCCGCTCCCATTACACAAAAATCTTGGCTCCGTCCCTATTTGTAACAAATAGGTCACATCCAAAATTTATGGTGGGTGGAATTTTGGGTTCCTAGTATTACTATCATGGGCGGTGGGAGATTTAAAGGGGGTTTCAATACGTGTAAGATATATACATAATACAGTGGGTAGATTTTTGCACTTAATTCTTGCATTCAATGTGAAATGAATAGTTGTACTATATTCACATGGTGGCTTGCCCCATACCTGTGATGGCTGAACGGTCATGTCGGGTTGTTTCATGACAACTAGCTTAAATATTTTTTATTTGTCTTTTACTTAGGGGATGTTCCACTAACCCAGTTTTTTAAAAAAAAATTGGTTGTTCACGCTTTTTTATGTGATGTGTTGTAAGAGAATGATCTGTCTCGGTGTTTGAAAAAAAAAAATTTTTGTTAGTGGAACACCCACTTAATTTTTTCGCGCTAGTTAGTTTTGCGTCAATTTTTTTTATGTTTTTTCATTCGTCTCAACGTGAGGAATCAAAAAAATAAAAACTATGAGAATTACCTGAATTTTTGACTAAATATCCAACCTAAAGCCACCTTTAAGTTAATTGAACTGACCTAAGCTGCCTTTTGATAGGATATTTTCCAAAAAATTTGGATAATTTTCATAATTTTTTATTTTCCCGATTCTCACGTCGATATGAATTAAAAAACACGAGAACACAAAATTAACAAAGACAAAACAAAATTTTGAATAAAGACAACCAAAAAATTAAATAAATTTGAGAGAGACCGGGATCTTCATATGATTCAAATCAACCGTTCTATTGGTACCGATCGGAGGTACCGACCAGCGTCAAGACCCGTTGTGGATCCCAAACGATCAATTCATTTTTTGAATGAAATGGAGTGATTTTGGATCTAGCTTATAAGGTCGTCTGATTGCATCGATTCTCCCAAGGGCCCACTCGAAATTTGATTTTGAGATGGATGAATGGTTCGGATTGATCGTTTAGAACCCACAACAGGGTCTCTGACACCAATCGGTACATTGTCGGGACAGGAGTGGTCGGTATTAAGACACTGGCTTTAGTTTTGAAATACTCTTTTTCGTGGACCCCTAGACTTTTTAATGGAGCCGCCCACTGGGTGGCTACCTATACATTTAAAATGGAGCTATTCCATTGGGTCAGGTTGTCAATCCCCCTTCTGAGTTTTCTTCCATTTGTAGCTCAGTAGCTCTGATATTTTTTCTCTTATTCATCGTAATAGAATTTCGGGGAAAAAAAAATAAAAAAATGGTCCGAACATATTATTATAGTTTTTTGTTTTTTGTTTTTTGAAATGAAGTTTTATTTAATAAATTACTTGTTTTGTTGTTTGGACAAAATTATTTGAAAAGAATGAATTGTTGAAATATGTTTCAAAAACAACCTATAAGGCAGATGTGTCCCGATCACATGCTTATAAATGTTGCTACAAGGAATTTTATAAACATGTGAGATATGAGTTGACATTTTAGCTGTTCTGGGATCATTCTCATATTACCGGATACAACAACACACACAGGACAAATCACCAACAAGTTCTTTGTCATGGGATAGTCCAAATTGCATCATACATTTTTAAAATCAATAATTCGGACTTGTTCAGAAACTCTAACTCTTACTAGTAAGAGTTTTTTAACGAATTCAAACCATTAATTGCAACAAATAAGCAGTCCATATTTGGACTGTCCCATCTTACCCAAATTAACCACCGAAAAAGACCCATTTCCAAAAAGACAAAAAAGGACCCACTGGTACGTGAGAGGTAAGATTCTAGAAAAGAATTCAGTGCCAAGTGGCAAGACGACATTGTGCCCATCGGCTCATCCACGCTGTCCATTCATGTTTTGAACGACTCAGATCTATTGGGGTTGTTTGGTGGCATTTTTGTAATTTTAAAGGGTAAATTTACCCAACAGATCTAGGCCGTCCATGTCTTTTGGACGGCCCAAATGTGTCGACGGGCGCCACCTGGTGCCCACCCGGCATTGAAATATTTCTCCAAGATTCTACACACAAAATATTTATAAAAAAAAAAAAACTGGAAACAGAAGACAGAATGGAAATATGAACAACACTAATACATCTGATGTCAAACAATAGAATTTAGACTACTACCTCTTTTCTTTCTTCTCTTACATTTATTGTAAATAAGAGTGTTCTATGTTACAAATCAAAATTGTGGTGGAGTTGCAAAGACCACATCTAGTTTTTTTTTCTACAACTTCGACTAGAATAAGAGCATCTCAGGTTTATAATCACATAAAAGTAAACTGAATTCCACAAACGCAGCCCACTGTTTTTTCCGGCAGGTCTCCTACGTCGCCTTTGGAACCTCATGGAAAATTTTCCCATTCCAAATGAACCAGTTCTTCAATGCAAACCGTCCACACTGATGGCAACCCACCGGAGAGCAACAACGATTATGGGACAGATTTCTTTCACAGAGCGTGTATGACCAAAAGAATGTAACAATAAAACCAGAAAGTCATCCCGCAAAAGCTGGATGCCGATTATATTCACCAAGTTTGGTCTTCGGAAGAGCTCATCTCAGCATGTCATTCCCGGTCAAATACCCACCATAATAAATAACGTATGTCAGATATATAAAACCAGAAAATCATCTCTCAAAAGGTGGATGCTTCCAAGATTCACCAAGTTTTGGTCTTCTGCAAAGAGGAACTCATCAAGCCATTCCCGGTTTACCTACCTATCTGCTCAATCAAATATGGAGGAAATAAACCAGAAAACCAAAACTGAAACTTATCCCCCCACGAACTGCATGCTTTCAATAGTCACCAAGTTTTCGTCCTTGGAAGACATCGCCAATTGACCACATCGCGTCATTCACGGTTAATAACCGTCCGCAATGAATACCATAAGGTAGTGGACTAAACCGGAAAATTTCTCTCTCAAGAGATGGATGCTTCCAACATTCCCCAAACATTGATATTCTGAAGACCTCACCTCATCCAGTCATTTCTGCTTAAAGACCCATCAGAGCAATACCATACGGCAGAGTTATACAGCTGGAAATCATCTCTCAAGAGGTGGATGCATTCAGAATATTCACCAAGTATAGGTCTTCGCCTCATCAAGTCATATAAGGTTGAAAACCCATCAGTAAGGAATAACATACGGCAGAGCACAAATATCAGCTGATTCTATCTGCAGAGCATCAGCCCATACCATTGGGCTCTCGGCAGACCCCACCTTGGGCTTCTTCTCAGCCGAACTGTCTTTGCTGCTAAAGAGCCATTCCTGGTCATCGAAATCAGACCATTCCTCCATTTTGGGAACTGAAAGTACCCGGCTCAGATACTTGGAATCAGGATGGGGCGGCTTTGTCGAAGCTTCAGCGATTTTCTCAGCTTTAGTACTAGGAGATGGGGACTTTTTTGAGGAGATAGGCAGTGGCTGAGGCTCTATAACACCATTTACCTTGAGCTCCTTGTTATTCAACTTAAGATTACTCAGTGGGCCCTGCCTACCAGTAGTCAGAAGGATGGGAGTTTGGCAAGGTTCCAATTTCCTTCCATTTTCTACCGATGGATGAGGACTGGGCCTCGGCAATTTTATGGGCCTAACATCAGTGCCTGTAAGGCAATTTGAACAAGGCAGTAATACTAGTTAGAAGAAGGGCGATCACGGTTGAACATGTTTGGAAAAGTGTATTAACACCTCGTAGGGTTGTTGGAATTGCAAAGGGGAAAGAAAAGCAAAAAGGAAAAGGGAAAGAAACTAGCTTCAAGAATCCTATACAAATCTCTTCGTTAATTCAAGACCCAAAAATTGGAATACTACATAAGATCCTCGAGGGAAAATCAGCAGAACTCTCAAAACCTATTATGATGCTAACTAGGCTAAATCCTTACCTATCAATAATACTATTATTAAAGGAGAAGTCCTAGTCCTAGTATGATGCTAACTAGGCTAAATCCTTACCTATCAATAAAACTAAGAAAGGAAACTATAAGTCTACCAAAAATAGCAGATTTGACTTGCACTCAAATCCGGAAACTAAAAATCAATAGAAAGGTTACAAAAAAACAGGCAGCACAAATTATTGGTACAAAAGCTTTTCCTAATGTGAGAATTCCTCAAATCTTTTCCTACATCACAAACGTAATGCAGCCTATCATCTTTTTCTTTTTATTCAAATGGCAAACAACATACTGCGTCCTATCATTTGCAACCAAGTTCAACATAATAGCTGTCCAAGATACGGAGGAATCTCACAAATGCCACGAGTACACGTGGATCTGGCCCTCGGGCAAAAAACTCAGTACCACCTTCACCACTATTTCAAAATATAAGTGCCCAAGATGCTTCCACACAAATAAATTAAAGAAGTGTAATAGCCATTAAAGTCCATTAAAAACTCACCTTCAGAAGTAAACTGTATGGCAGTATGGCAAGGTTCCAATTTTCTTCCATTCTCTGTCGAATGATGAGGACTGGGCCGTGGCATTTTATTAGGCCTAGCATCAGTGGCTGCAAGGCAGTTCAGAAATGTGAAGTAACATTAGTCAGATAAGAAGGGTAATCACAGAGGAATAATGGAAAAGTTCACAAAGGCTGGTTCATAAACTTTCATCACGACCCTGGTCCAGAAAAAAAGCGAACTAGCTAACATGTAGTTCAAAACAGCTCATTAAAACCTCACCATGCAAAAATCCATTTGCTTCGAGGTCCTTCCTTTTCTTGAGTATTCCCTCGGTAGCAGAATTCCTGTCACCATCCTTGGTACCGTGTGGATTTCTAACATTCAAAGCACCAAGTTGTTCATTCTTCTTGCTATCTTGCAATTTAGCCCCATCTTTAGTCTTATGTTCAGTTTTCTCCCTCACTTTCTCCTCCTTTTTCTTCTCTTTTTCACTCTCTTTGTCCTTCCCATGGCTTTTTTTCTCCTTGTCTTTGTCCTTGCGTTTATCCCCACGTTTGTCACCACCTTCCCTCTCTTTTGATTTCTCTTTCTCTTCCACCCGTCGCTCAATTTGTTTCTCCAACAGTCTTGGCAGGCCTTCAACTCTGTTTTGGACCAATCCAACAAGGTTCTGGACAACTGCACTACCACTACATCTTGCATCAACCCCAGCAATCTTTCTATTATCAACTCCTTTCTCATTGTTCTTTTCCTTCCCTCCAGCCAGATTTTTTGCATCTTTGACCACAAATTCCCGCCCATCACTTGTGAATGGAAGTCTATCAACCAACTGGCTCCCCGCTCCTCCTTCTTCATCTCTAATCCTCCTGCACAACTCCTGCACAAATTTGAAATCTCCAGTTCCCTCAGCAAAAAGACTATTGCGAATAGGCTTGTCTCCATTGTTACCCTGAAACTGCAAGACCTGTTTCTTTTCATCTGAGATACTGTTTTCATCTTTATCTTTATCTCTATCTCTCTCATTCTGTTTTTGATTGACCTTCTCCCTGCTGTTACCATCAGATTGAACCGCAAGCCTCTTGTCCTCGGAGGGGGTCTTTCTGTCTTTATCTTTATCCCTTTCCTTCTCCTTCTCCTTCTTTTTCTCCTTGTCTTTTTCTTTCTTGTCTTTCTTGTCTCTATGTTTTCCATCACTTCTATCTTTCTCCTTTCTCTCTTTATCTTCTCTTTTCTCCTTTTCCTTCTTTTCCTTCTTAGGCTTCTTCTCTCTTTGCTTGTCCTGAAGATTATGTTAAGGGGGGTTTAGTGGGCATCCAACTACAAAATTATACAATACCCATCCAGAATATGATTAAAACCAATAGAGCAGATTCGCAACAAAGGATTCAAATGACCAACACTCGTATTCACACAAACTACAAAGTGCTGTACTTCCAATAAATAACAAGACTAATCATTCCAAAAAGTGAATAATAAGATAATCGTGCAAAGGAGTGCTAGAGGCTTAGAGCTTGTCCCACAATTATGTACTACCACCTCACCGGTTGTAATGAGAGTTTTTCCTGTGATTGAACCTCACTGCCAAGTTAATGAAGACGATACTTGCACATGTTTGGTCAGCAATAGCCATTTTGTTGAGCAAAGTCGAAGAAGCACACCGAGAGGGGTTTATTGCTCAAATTTAGTGGTGCAAGGAACATATAAAAGAACAGTCTGTATTTAAGTACGTAATTAGTAGAAGACAACATCTCCTACATATGCTATTGCCTATTATCCAACACTCCAAAAAGCAAGCATGATATAGGCTATCTTGAAAATTCAATCAGTAGTGCATTAGGCTGAAGGGGAGAATAACCTAACCCACTAGGCAAGAACATTAAGCCATCAATTAAAAGTGAAGATATTGTACACATTATCCGCTGTCTTTGGGATATCAACTTAGTAAATTGCCATTTTTGGAATGTCGCAGGGTAATGCTGACAATTTATGAGCTCTTAAAAGCACTTACACATATCCTTATACTAAACGTCTCTCAACTGATACATATAACACATCGGAATAGACATCCACATATAAACAGAACATGGTTGGCTTCTCAATGTTCCGGACAACAAACTTCCTTTCTGTGCACCTTTCTCAAAGACCCTTTAGGATCCGCAAAAAATGAAGTCAGTTTTCTTTTCGGGTCCTACATACTTAACATTATTTAGACTGTCATATTCCCACAAGAAAGACTACAAGATCAGTCTCCAAAATATTTCATGCTTCCCCTAACTGACTGATGAATGCAATCTTTCTACTCCAAATTCCCAGTAGTCAACAGTCATCAACAATTTCAAGATCTTCATTACAACGCCGCAGAAGGCCATCCTAAATATGTCAAAAATGTAGAAGGAAACTAATGATCTTCAAATTCTGCAGTAGATACAGAACACTAGAGAAACAGTTGGAAATAATATACGCTAGCTCACAACAGGTTTTGTAACTTTCTCCATAGTTTCTTATAATCTCTTGACATATAAGTAGGAACCAAGAATACCACACATGAAGATCAGACAGAATGCACATGCAACAGGAAAGAAAGCCTAGTTCAATGACCTCATACAGGCTACGAACCCAAGTATTGGCTACTACAAATAAATATCAAGACAAACGAAGCTGTATAGTTCCTCAATATGGGAGGAACACAATATTCGTCCACCGCTCATTTCAGTTGCACTACTTTCCAATTTAAAGTAGCAGCAACTTCTTTCTTCCACTCTCTTTTTCCATATTACGAATGTCTTTCACTCCTCTTGTCCTCCTCCTTCACTACCCAGAGTACATCTACGGAACCCAATTGCAGGCCAAAAGAGAACAACAATCTATATAACAAAATGGTGTTGATTAGGACAGTGTGTGTAACATGATAGTGATGCATGGCTTTACATATTTGATTTACAGGTGGAAAGCAAAATGTGTTCAACTCCCTTGAGGGGGAGAGGCATTTTGAGCATGTACACGTATTTTCAACTCCTAATGTTCTTATTAACAAAATGTTTTATAGTGGTAAATAGAAGAATGGTAGTTAATTAGGTTGAGGTCAAATTGCGTCGTGCCGTGCCTTTAGGCACGGGCATTCCCCAGTTTGCAACTAAAGAAAATGTGTTATGTACAAAAAGATGCCAACGGGAAAATTCTATAATGGTTGGATATGATTTAAGAACCTGAACCAACAACTGAGAGAGAAATCCGATAAATAAATAAAAAAAACAACTGAGAGAGAAAATTTCAACAACTAGAGGAAATTCCGAGACCAATACATAATAGTTCCAACGGATTACCTTTACCAATTTCATACATTTAGGCCACGACACAGATTCCTTGCAGGGTCCATTACTTTTTCCTGTTATTCAGATAACTACATACGTTTCCATTTCAGGCACTTCATTCTATTCCATACTCCATCTGGTAATATCTTTGGATAGAAAAAAACAAATTACTTCCAAGATGATAGTCAAAGTCGTATCGATTGGTTGAAGGCCTCAAAGAGCATGTTGATCTGGGGGAATGATACCCGTTGGTACTGGGTTCAAAGCGTATAATGTATGTCCCTTTAACGTATCCTACACTTCCAATATGTTCCTTGCAATATTTTGTTGAAACAAAAACCCAATAAGAAACATTCTTCAATATCAAGGTCTGCGATGAGCCGATAAACAAAATCCCCTAAAATTGTTATCATACACACAAGGAAAAACTTGAGAATAGGATACATGGCTTTTGGAATGCATAGCTCAGCTCTTTCACAGTCCCCTCAATCTAGGTTTCTAATAAACACTCTAATAGTTCATAGCTACTACCTCAACAACACTCGGAAGTCAAATCTATATTGGTTCCCTAAACCATCTCTTTGTGGTTGGACTTGCCTATTTTTCATTATGCACCTTCTAGTTTCTTTGCAAATAAGGAGACATTTACCCATCCAATTCTATTTCCATGTGAAATAGATTAATATCAAAAGCTTTGGTACTAACCAAGTGCGGAGAAGTGGAAACTATCTGCAACAAACTTCTTTAGTTTTAACACCACACAAATCCATTAGGCATATTGGAGAAGTGAAAATAGAGAAAAACCAAAACTAAAGAGAAGTAACATGACTTAGACATTTTGGATCACTAATGTAGAGAAAATTCCCATTCATGAGGACAGAAATTTGTTAGAAGGAAGATAAAAATTAAATATGCCTAAAACTTATAGGAGTAACATAGCTAGGGCTACTTTTTGAGCTAATAGGGTAACAGAAAGGGCTACTTTTTTATAATAGGGTGACAGAAAGAGATAACACTAATCATTTAGGATCTAAAGTTCATCAACTAAGTAAATCGGTTAAGCACAACAAATTGGATGCTATGTTATAAAGTCCAATAGATCCAAGGTGTGCATAGGCTAGTCCAGAAACCCTGAGTTATCAAAAACAAATGTCCAACAGATCCAGAGAGATAACGAACAAAACAACAAACACATGCCAACATTATAAAGTGTAGAAGGCAATCAAGTTATCCCATTTTTCAGCTGAGCAGATTCACTTATGAAAGCAAAAGAAAAATGATTTCCCAGTCCCGTGGCAGGATAGATCAAATTAGCATATATGTGGTCTGTGGCACAATTTCCCCGAACCACACTGAATAGAAGAAACAGTTGAAGGTAAAAGTAGGAAGATTATGAACAGAATAACCTTATTTAGTGAGTCATCTTCGTCCAATCTAGCCTTCTTTTCATAGCCAGGTGGTGGAAATGGGAAGCAGCGAGACATTGCACAGTATACTAAAATGAGCAAATTGGTAACCACACAGAACCAGAAATGCTTCAGTTACTTTCCAGCAGAGCTGTTCCGAAAAGGAAACGAACCAGAAACTATGCTCCTGTCCATGCACCATGTCCCCACATTCATTTCCAGCTTTAATATTACTTCATCGACTTTTGTACCACCAGCACGAACAAAATTTGAAACCCACCAAATTCCAGTTAACTTCAGCTTTGAACGCAGAAGGGATTCCAATAATTTGTGGTTAAATGTTACAACAGCAACTGCTGAATAGAAATTGCTATCAGATTATAGTACCACCAGCTATAAAAACTCCAGATGTAAGATGAAAAACACTGGACAGGTTTCACTTCAGAGTTGAGACTTACTAAAACAGCTACCAATCCAAAATGCTATAGTAAGTAGTGAGACAAGCTAAGCGAACTCCAGATGCAAAATCACAATACAAAAACGAACTGAATGGAAACAGATTCAGCTCAAACTAGGTTAACCGGAACGGTCTGCTATAGCACGATCTGCCACCTTTCCTGACTAACCAGCACTGAATAATCAAACCCACCTTGTGACCAGAATCTAATACCAAAATCATTCCCCGCGGAGGATCAACCAATCTGAAAGGGCTCAAGCCCAGAACAGTGAACCCACAAACAAGATTTTCAACCTATAAAGTGCAATCCTCTTCCATGACCAAAACAACCACTTGCATCATGTTTCTTTATGCAGTTTGAATAGTGAACCACAAAACACTGCATCTACCCAATAGGCTTCCCCGCCGATTCCTAGAAAGATCAAAGACCATGTACATTGTAAACTCGAATCAAACCCTCAGTGAAGCTCTGTACACTTCCTCAATCAAACTCAGTGCCCTGGTCAAAACCGCAATCACTCCAAAATTGCAAAATCCAATGAAACCCTAGAAACCCCAGAGTACACTTTGATCAAGCCCCACGATACACTGTTTTTCACCTCCCCAAATCAGACTTAGTGCCTGATCAAAACCTTAAGTAATCTGAATTTGAGAAATTTTAAGCCTTCCCACAAATGAGAAACCCTCGATACACCACAGTTTCACTCCCTTAAAAGACAATCAGTGCCCTGATCAAAACCTTAAAGCACTCCAAGATTGAGAAATTTGAAGCCTTCCTAAAATATGAAACCCTAGAACTACCAAAGTACACTTCAACCAAACCCTCAAAACACCACAGTTCACCTCCTCAATGGACAATCAATGCCCTGATCGAAGCCCTAATTACTCCAAAACTGCAAAATTCAAAGCCTTCCCGGGTAAGTATTCACGCGATGAAACCCTAGAAATCCAAGCCAAGCACGTCTCTTCAGTAACAAGATAAAGAAGAAGAAAAAGAAAAAGAAAACCCTCGTTCTAAAACTTGAAAACCAATCAAATTCAATCGCATAAAAGCGACGAAGAATCTAGTACTTTTTTTTCAGCAAACAATCCCTTTTGTCAAAAGAGAAATCAAAATGCTTTGAAAGCTCGATTTTCGAATAAGGGTGTTCAATAGCGGACAAAAGTAATTGTGCAGATATTCGCGTATATATGCGTATTTATAGTATAGATAGATATAGATGTAGAAAGATATGGATAGAGGGTTGAATCAAGTGAATGGGGTCAATTCTTTACCTTGTCCGCTACAAATTGAGCATTGTAGGAGGGACAAGATCCAAATAATCGAAACGAAGAAGGCAAGAACCACAGTTTCTCTCTCCCTGTCTCTCTCCCTCTCCCTCTCTAGTCCTCTCTCTAGAGTTGTTTGTCAGTTTCTCTCTCTATCTGGATGTGAGTGTGTTTCTGCAAAATGGGTGTTCTGATCCTCGCAGTAGGTTTTTGTTCGGAAGTTACACGCGAATGAGAGAGAGAGAGAGAGTTTTATGTGAGCGAATTCTGGAGAGAGAAAATGTTACTCCTACGTAAAAGTATGTCTCACGCGCCGCTTGTTTGCTATAGTGTACTCGACTGCTCCCTCCGTCCTAAATATGTTGTCCATTTACGGGCATGCATGCTATTTTTCAATTGCTTATATCTTTCAAATTATAATGGTTTTTACAATTTTTAAAGCTTTGTTTAATAGAACTCATCAAGAGCTATCAAACAAAATCTATAGTGAATATATATAACATTATATATTTGAAAATATAAACAAATTTTTGAGGTGCTGTGAATAGTGCAACTCGACAAGAAATATGGGACAGAGGGAGTAAGTATTTTTTTTTGTCTTTAAATTGTAGATAGAAATAACATATGTTTCTCTGATTGCTTCTTATGTATTTTTAGACCTTCTATGAGGGGAGAAACTTTTGGTGCTTTTTATAGTTTTTGGTAACAAGTCAAAAGGGCAGATATCAGAAATGGGGGCACGCCTATTCTTTGGGTTGATTAACGAACCAAACTACTCGAGTTTGAGTTTGTATTCGTTCGTTTAAAGCTCGTTCATGATTATTCATAACAGTGGCGGCTCCAGAAAATTTGAACAGGGTGTTCAAGATTTACTTTAACTCTACTAGTTCTACTAATTAGTATATACATACAAATTTATCATATATTAGTGTGAATAATGAAGCCAAATGATATGAAAATAATACATAAGATATCACAATTTTTCTTAGATAAATTCTATGTTATTAGGTCAAGTAAAACTAAATCAGGAGATAAATACACTAATATTTATTGTTAAAATTTGTGTGCTAAATAGGTTCGCACAGATATTTATTTTCTCATATAGAGAGTTGATTGTTGCTCAAAGAGGAGTCATAGGATGATATCAATACAATAGATACTTTTTTTCTTGATTTTTTTTTTTTTTTGTCGTAAAGAGTGTGTACTTTGTTTTGAACTGGTGTATTAAGGATTTTCTTGGGAATTGCCAGGATTGATGAGTATTCATGGTATAGATGTTAAAACAAAACCCTATATAAATGTTAAAATATAAAAGGCTTTAGAGTGTACATCGACCATCAACGGGAAGACTTTAGATTTTAGTTAGTTGTTTACATAAAATTAAGTTGTGGGCTGATTTGTTGAACTAAGTGTTTAAATATTTTTTAGTAGGGTGTTCAAATATTTGTTAGTAGGGTGTTCGACAATGGCTATACTAAACTTAAACTAAAAAATTTACATGTATTTTTGAACAAATTTTTTTTTTTTTGAAGGTGTTCAGGTGACCACCCTTCAATAATGGTGGAGCCACCTATGATTCATAATATCTTTAAATCAAACTTGAATAATGTTTTTTTTAGCTTGATAAGCAAACGAAGCTCGCACAAGTTACTTCTCAGCTCATTTGTTATATGATCACCAAATTCAAGTTACAAAAGATCGCCTAATTTTCGGCTCGATTAAAGTCTTTTCAAAATCAGATTGTTTAATAAACAAGGTAAGTTTGAATGTGTTTTGAAGCTTGTTAAATTTTTCCAAACCAAGCTTCAACAAGTAATTGCGCGGCTCGTTCGACTCGTTTATTATCCCAACTTGTGGTGACGCAAGACCTTCCTTGTGGCTAACTTGGCTCTTTGGGCATATTTGTTTTTCACGCTTTCGAGACAAGTTCTCCTTACATGCATCAACTAAAACACCAAAAAAGTCATTTAAAAAAAAAAAAAGCTTATTGGAACGGGGCCTGATATAGGTACACATTTTATCTTAAAACCTCACATTAGGATGCGGTGGAATTTGGGGCACTAAGTAGCGGTGTCTATGAGTACACTGAATAATTTTTCAAGTTTTTGGGCCACGTGAGGGAATTGATAAAGATAAGTATTTTGAGAACCCTTTTATTATCTAATTTGCTAAAGAAAACATTAGAATTCGTTGAGAATGTTAATCACAATTATAATATTTTAACAAATATTAACATACAAGTGATCGCATTACATTTATCTTGAGATAAATGGGTTTTGATTATGTGTGCCAATATATTTTTTAAAGATACATGTAATTAGATCTGTATTAATCGAAATAACTTTTGCTGCATGACGAATATCCTTTATTAGCTCTAAAAAATGAACCGTTTCACTTATTCAAGTAGTATTAATTTTACCAACTAGAGCTAGCTTAGTTGGCCATTACTCATACATCTTTTTAGAAGGCTAAGAGTTCGAATCTCCCCACTTGTCTGTGCGTGTTATTGTTTTTGTAATTGTTTGGTTATTTCTCCCTTAATGGGCTATTAGTTGGATTGGTCTTGTTACTCTTGTAGTGATCGTATGTTTCGAATCTCCACATGCGTGTGGGTATTTCCCTTAGTGGGACAAAGTTGGTTTGGCTTATATTAATTGTGGACTTTGTTCGATTTGATGCAATTCATAATTGTATTTTCCAATCATTTGACAAAATAATAATAATAATAATCCTAATTCCGGAGAGTGCCAACACAAAATCCCATCCCACAAAATATATGACTTTGAGAGAATCCCCTCCTAGCAAAAACAGCCTAGTATTGCACCTTTTTTCCCAAAATATTGAATTCCTTATTTTGTCTTGACTCTTGAACCCCACATCAATATATGGTGGAAGCTAGAATGGCAATGTTCAAGAGTTGGCCTAGGTTTAGTTACTTCCTTTTAGAATATTATTATAGAGACTGACCCTTATCGTTGTGAATTGGTAAGTGTTTAAAACAGATTTGCATTAAACTTGTTCGAAGGGGAAAAAAAAGTATAAGAAAAATGCCCTACGTTTAACGCTCACGTGTTCCATAAATAGGGGTGTCCGTGGATCGGATCTTGGACGGATCGGATCCGGATCCGATCCGATCAGAGTAGATTATGGTTTTTAAGATCCGAAACCGAACCGATTGGGCGGATTTGATAGATTAAATAAGGATTATTGAGCGGATTGAGCGGCTCCGATCCGATCTGGAACCGCTAGATAAGAAATTCTCTATCTAAAACCGAACTGAACATTCACGGATGGGTTAACGGACGGATCGGATTTGACGGATTTGGCGGATTGAGCGGATCTGGACAACCCTACCTATAAAGAATGTTCATGCATGTAATCATGTTCGCTATTCACGTCCTTTGAAAATTACCCACTTATAATATTTTTTATTATTTTAGAATTTTCATACTAGTTGATAAAAACCAAATAATTTATTTATCAAATAAGATCTCTATTGTATACAAAAAATATTCAAAACTAAAATTTTAAATTCCTTTGAAAATTATCCACTTATAATATTTTTATTATTTTGAAATTTTTACTCGTTGATAAGATCAAATAATTTCTATCAAACAAGATCTCTATCGTATACAAAAATTATTCTAAACTAAAATTTTAAAATTAATTTATGAAATGTACTAAGGATGATAAACATGGACGGTCTTTATGAAAATAGGAGGGGAAGTTTACGTTTTTCACGTGAATTTATTACGGGCAAATCTATTTCCGTGAATGCGTCAAATTGCGGCGTCGTTTGGATAAGATCCTTATTTTCTCACGTACGTCATCCGTATCTCTTTTTTTTCCGTTCCATTTTTTCCTTCTATTAATGTTCTGGGGTATTTTGAGGCTTTGACACGCGCCTTTCTAGTGCGCGTGAGAATCTACTGCACTGGAGAATTTTGCTACGGGAAGAAATTTGCCTACGCACATGTGGGTTGGCTCCCTACTAATAACAGCTGCATCTCCACGTGTCACCACCCCATTGAGCATTAATTTATGTCTATCGTTAGTGCCACTATTGCATTTCCTCTCCGTCCAGATGAACTGGATTCACTACGGCCTCATCCCACTAAAAAAAAAAAAAGGCCAATTTATTTTAAAGCGAAAAACTACTTCATTATTTACCAAAAAAAAAAAAGGAAAAGGAACTACTTCATTATTTACCCACAAAAAAAAAAAAAAACTACTAGTTCATTCCGCTAACTCAAAAAAACCAAATAAACCAACACATTCCACTGAACTTTAAAAAAGCTAACTTATTCTGATATCCAAGGCAGATCATCATCTCACAATACATAAAAAAAAAAATTAAAAAAAAAAACTCAACACATTCCACTAAATTTTTTTAAAAAAATATAGCTTTTTTTTAGGATTCTAACATTTTTTTATAAAAAAAAAAAAAACAACAAGTCGGGTTAGTGGAACACCCCATACATACAATACACAAAAACCTACCACAAATCCGACCACGTATGACTTTGCAACCATTTGATGTTAATAGGACTCATATGATCAGGTGGCAGAGAAGTCATCTGTGATGGAATATGTAATCAGTGTCTTTGTCTGAAACGTTATTACTGAATTTATCTAGGTGAAACAGAGATGCCTATATTGAAGCTTCGTTTAAAATGGTAAAATAGGTTATTCTTTAATGAGTTTTCCATTTGATAAAATCTGCTAAATTCAACATTTGCTAATCAAAAATTGACAACATTTGCTGAAACCAATCATTGATTTTATAAAATTGAGATTTTAGCAAATTAAGGAAGAATCTTTGTTAAAATAAAAGATTATTGTAAGGGATAAACAAAGAACTCTTGATTTTAGCAAATGTTGATTTTATCATTTGGGAAACTCCCTAGAGAAAATGTATGTTTAAAAAGTTAAAGTTTATTTTGTTTTATGGTAAAAACTACGAACCTATGATTTTTTTGGACAAGTCATCATGTCAGTTCACAAGAAACGCAATCTGGCAATGATTACATCAATAGACAGGAATGAAACCAAAACCACTAACAATTGAAGTGAGCACGGCATGATAAAGATTTCAAGGGCCACCGGCTCGCAGACATACCTGTCGAAGCAGATCCGACTCCTTCGGGAGAATCGAGATGGGACGATGAATCCTATCAATGGTTAGCAGTAGAGAATCCCAACGGATACCCAGCTCAAACCATTACACAATATAACATAGATGTAAACAAAACGAGCCAACAAACAAAAGCAAATAAAACTAAAAACCAACTAATCTGGACTCAAAAACTCATCCGTTTGAAAAACCTCCATTGGGTCACCTCACTGAGTTGAATTGAGATGCACCGAGTAGCAAACCAGTTGCTTCTTCGAGATGAGAACCAAGCTCCAAGGCCGACCGCTTGCAGATCTAGAGCTTTATTGCGTCGGAGGAGGCCAAACCATTTAGTTCAACCCTTTGTCGGATCTACCAAGAGACCCCGAATTAGACGGCAGGGGATGGTTCTATGATGGAGGTGAAGATGGAGGACAGTGAAGGTTGGTGGGTAATAGATCTGGTGGATGGCGGTGTATGGAGGCTAATCTGAAGAGGCAAGCGGTAGGCCGACGAGGGGTTGAAAACTGGTGACCGGCAGGCAAGGAACCAGGCGGGGGTGGGGCGAGGGCAGTAACTCCACCCACTAATCAAGGATCAAAACAAATAAGGGAGAAGAGGGGGATTGATAGAGGAGGATATATGCAATGGGATGGCTGAAAAATATGGAATGGCCTCTATGGAAAGTGAACAAAACCCTAACTTTTTATCCTAGAGAGAGAAATAGTAGACTACGTTCCTAACAAGGAGACCCCGATCCTATCGCGGTACCAAAAAAGAATGAATGTACTTTTCTACTAACCTATGATTTATTCGAACTATCTTTGTTAGAAATGCCAAAACAGAAATACGCTGGCTATATTAGCAAGCCCAAATGAAGATCGAGACACATGCCAAGTCATAATTATTCAATAGAACTCTTCGTTATTGTGCTCAACTCTAACTCTTTATGAATTTTGAAATGTTTTTTTGCATTTTCGTTCGCACTCCCGCAAACAAGCACTATATGACTACTGGGGACACATGTCAAGTAATGCAAATGTACAAAATGGTATGTTTAGTACATCTGGTGGTAAATCTTGTACAAATGCATGATAATCAAATGTTCATTATAAGTGATGTAATCCAAATTGAGCTTTCATTTAATTTATTTGTTTGTGAAAAAATACATTTGATACATATGCATTTTTCTTGTAACGATCTGCCCCTGCCCCAGATGACCTGTTAACTTTTAGCCTAACCACGTGACTCAAAAAGTTAACCTCAAGTTAACAGTACTTGGTGGGTTTTTTCTTTATATAGAAGTTCACTTTTTGGCAAGTAGCCGATGTGGGACTTACTGTCAAGGGAGAGGGTTCTCACAATCTCCCCACCTTATAATGCAACGTCCTAGTTGCATTCGCCCAACAACCTTCCCCCGGTGGTCATTGTGTAGCACTTAGTTCTGAAAAAAACACTTTGCTCCAACTCTGGGATTCAAGAGGTGGCTCTTGCAGATTTTAGAGGTGCCCCCACCATATAAACAAGGGTTGTGCTCTGATACCACCTATAACGACCCGCTCCCGTTAACCTACTAGCTTTTAGCCTAACCACGTGTCTCAAAAGTTTAACCTCAAGTTAACAGTAGCCGGTGGGGTTTTTTTTATTTTTTATTTTTTATGTAGAAGCCCACTTTTTGACAAGTAATCGATGTGGGGCTTACTCTTAAGGGAGGGTTCTCCCATTTCTAATTGAGACAATGGAGATGAAGAAGATGCAGACGATCTTTTATTTTTTATTTTATCAGATGTGAGTTAAAGTCCCACATTGGTGGGTTACAGAGATCGAGCTACACATACAAGCAAAAACTTACCAGTTACATGTTATGTTTGAGATATATAATTTCAAGCCACGTGGTTCAAGCATAAATATGTCCATGGTCAGTCGGGTCATCGTTAAGTGGGTTCCACACGAGATGAGCTTGCGGAGCTTGACGTGTTTAAACAAGTATTTGTCTTGCATCGCTTAGTGGTAAATGGTAAGTAGGAGAGATTGTGAGGTCCTACATCGGTGATTATAAAGAATATATTGCATAAATGAATAAATATCTACAAGTTATAGGGTACTTTTGAGATATTATATGGTACTTTTGAGATATATCTTTTTGAATCCACAAGATTTAAGTCAAAATATATCAATGGCCAGCTGGGCCGGGGTTTACAATGGGTATCAATAAGTGTAGCTGAGGTATTGATCCCGGTGAAGGAGAGAACGAGTCTATTACAAATTTTCACAGCCATTTCTTCGTTGCTAAAGTTAAAATAGTTTTCTTAATAAAAATAAAAAAAAATAAAGTTAAAAAAAAAGTTGTCATAAGACTCCATAACACCTATATTTATCAATTTACCGAACAATATTCCGAATAAAGAAACTATCAAAAATTACCGTTACCGCTCTGAATTTTGAAAAAGTCAGTTATTTGATAATTTTATGTATTTAGAATTTTTTATTTTATTTTCAGGTCGCACAAGATTTGTATAATGAAAAATCATGGAGAAAAAAGTTGAGTTTGTTTACGATGAAAATCATATTTTTACTTTTACTGATCTCTTTCACAATTGGAAAATTTTCAAAATAACCCTTGAACTTACATCCTAATGTCCCATAAACACTTAAACTTTGTTTTATTTCAATTAGATACCTGAACTAATCGGCCGTTATTAAATTGGACACTAGGTGCCAATTTTCGTCCATTTGCTAAGAGAAATTGCACTCGTGGCATGTTTGCAAGCTGAAATGGCAAAATATACGCTTAGGTGGCAAAATACAAGCTGAGATGGCAACTATTTGACTCTCTGTCTCTCTCTCTCTCTCACAGTGCTACATATTATTCTCCCATCTTCTCAGCCCCTCAGCCAAATACCATTGATAAATTACTCAAAAATCCCAGGCCCTTGGTCCATCCCCAGGGTGAGTAATCACGCCACCACCGCCTATGTTGCCGACCAAAATCGTCCTCCCCGTCACCGGAATTTGGGTCACGATGATAGAATTTGGTCAATGTAATGAATCGGCGAAAGTGAGAAGAGAGATTAGGATTTTAGAGTGCCCTTGGATTTGTCCGAAGGTATGCGGACCTGGTAACTAACGACGCGTCGCCGTTCGGTGTTGTCGAGGAGTTCTTTCATGGGGACGGCAAGCTTGTTGATATCCTTGTCACAGAGGGGCGTTCGGATCTAAGATAGAATACGAGAGGGAGGTTTTTCAATCCCCCAATCTTGACCAATCTCTCTATTTTCCTCCATAAACATAAAGAACAATCACCCACTTGCACTTTAAACTGTCAATTATATCTCTCTGAATAAAATTCTACATCACTACCACCCATCTCAAGCCCAACCCAACAATCAACATAAAACACCACCACCATACAGTAGCCGATTCCGAGCAAAACTCATTTACCATTAAAACCCATTAATAACCCAATTCATAACTTTCAAAAGAATGTCTTTCGTGTCTTCTTTCGTAGTCAAGAGTTCTTTGATTGACCTAGATGGTGGGTCTCTGGCTGACGAGAGAGAGAGAGAGAGAGATAGAGAAGTGTGTGTGGGAGTGGGATGAAAAGAGGAAGTCAAGTCTTTTTGTCATTTGTCCTTTGACTTTTCTCAAAAAAATTGGAACCTCAGCGTGTTTTTTGCAATGTAAGCATTCAAACATGCCACTAGCGGAATTTCCGTTAGCAAATGGACGAAAATTGACACCAAGTGCCCAATTTAATAACGGCCGATTAGTTCAGGTATGTAATTGAAATAAAAGCTAAGTTTAGATGTTTATGGGCATTGGGGGTGTAAGTTCAGTTGTTTTTTTGATTCACAATTTAATAAGTTAGAGAAACTCTTTTTAAAGTATTTTTTGGGTATTTTTTAGGAGCCAGACCATTTGAGTTTAAAATACCCTTCAACCCAAACATACTTTTCTTCCACTCACAGGCAACTTTTCCGTATTATGGTGAGTTTTTTTTTTCAGATAATAAAATAAGATAAAATCAAATTTTGCTAAAATCAAAAATTGACTTACTGTATCAAGATACTAAATTAATCAACCTTTATCGGTTTTAGCCCAGTTTTTCAAAAGATTTTAGCACTTAGTTTCGCAATCGAAAAACGATACGCGGAACCACTTCATTTTTTGATTTGAAATATTATGATTTTAGCACCTGGGTGCTAAAATCTTTTGGAAAACTAGGCCTTTGTGTCTTTTTTACTTTTTTTTTTTTTTTTTTGATTCAGGGTGTCTTTTTGACTTACTGATTTTTTTTTTTTTTGGTTAAAATTAATGCAAATCTAACAAACGAAAAAATGAAGGAAAAAACCACTTTACTGGAATAAAGGCACCCCTACGTAGGAGAAACGAAATCAGTCGGCAATTCCAGTGAAAGATAACCACAGAGGAGCAAAACCCAGGTACCAACTCTCGCTATAAAACCCTAAAAGATATTTTCCGGTTCCACGGTGTTTATAATCGGGAAGTGGCATAAACCCTAGCCGCGCTCTCTCTCTCTAAACCCTCACTTTCCGGTAGAACCTCTCTCTCTCTCTCTCGAAACCCTGTTGCTGGTACAATCAAAATTTTTCTTGCGATCTCTGTTTTGCACTACCTTCTGTATTGTTTTTTTATGATCTCGTCAGAGTGGGTTTGTTTGTTTGTTTGTTTTTTTTTGTTTTTTTTTCTTCATTTCTGTTGTCGGTGTATATGAGTGTTATTGTTGTTTGTTTGGTGAAACGATCAGGTAGTAATTTTTGTGTTCGTTTGATTTGATTTGATGCTGTTTATTTATGTGCTTTGTAGTTATTTTTCCGATTTAGCAGGGGATATTTTTAGTTTTTTTGATAATCGGATGTGCGGGCCAATCTCATTACCACTTGGCCAAACCCCTTGGGGGTGTGAATAGAAGACTTGTTTTGTGGTATAGATGTGAAAAATTGAGTTGGAGGTAGTGCAAACATCATTTGGAAATGGAAATTTTGGGGTCTCTTTGATGCTTTTGTGGGTTTGGTGAAATATGTTTTAACAAATGGAGTTTCAGGGTTTATTCAGTGACTAGGAATGTTAGCTGGAAAGCAGGGTTTTATTTTGTGACCATTTTCTGATTGTTTGGAGTCTTTGGCCCATGCCCTGAATGTTTCTATTTAAATGAAGCTCGTCTTGAATGATTGAGAGAAAAAAATGAAACAAGTTGACGGGTTCTGTGATACGGTTTCCTGGCTTCATTGGATGACTTGTGTTTTCTATAGAGTGAAAAGGGTAGAAACATGAAATAAGCAGCTCATTCTGTGTTCACAAGCTTAGAGTTGTTATTGCTCTGATATTCATGAAACTGAGCTGCAATAAGTTGATGACGAACGTCTCATGCTTAGATTTATTGGAGTGGTTTTGGTGTTGTCTGTTGGGTGGAAATGTATTGAAGTTATTGTTCAGCAGAAATTCCTAGCTGCAGAGAACGATGGTGTTCTGAAGAAGAATGCATTTGGTGAACGCATTTTTTACCTTCTAAACTGTGTTTCCTCATGGTCAGCAGTTGGAACATGAGTATCAATTTAATGTGAAATTACTCTGGCTTGTCCTAATTATGGAAAAATGCTTAATCGGTGACAGCAGCAGACTGAAGTTGCTGAATCATTTATGGTTTGGTATTTTGGAGTTCTTTGCTCTTGTTATCGTACTCTAAATACACTATTTCTTATTCCAAAATCTTAGTACTCTAAGGAACACCAGTAATCGAATTCTCTAGAGGGGAACAAGTGTTTGGCTGTGGAACTTGTGAACTTTTTGAAGTGCCGCCTGAGGTCAAATTAACTGAAAATTATTAGTTTGATGGCATGACCTTCATAAATTTGTAATCGTACTGCAATCATGCAGACAATATTATCTATGCGTTTTGAAATCTTATTCTTTCGTTTCCTCAGTTTCTTAATACAGTACTTGATGATTAAATTGACACTATATAACCGTATCTCATGGTACATAGGTTATTGAAGTGCACAAGAACATTTGGCAGTCGAAATGGCATTTTATGGTAGACTTGGAAGTCTCGTGAGGCAAACTGTTTCCCAGCCAAATGGGCAAGTTCCCATGGCATCTATGCTTAACACCATTCGTTGCATGTCTTCAAAGCTTTTCATTGGAGGTATGTTCTTGAGTATTGTTGTTTAATGTACTCAATGTAGTACAAGTTATCTGTTGGTTCCGTTCCATAATTTTATTTGAAGTTGGATTGACCTACCAGCCTTTTTACAGGTCTTTCATATGGAACGGATGACAATTCTCTGAGGGATGCATTTTCGGGCTTTGGTGAAGTTGTGGACGGTGAGTTTAAATCTGCCGAGAATGAATTTATTACAGACTATCAGAATGCAAAGCATTGCTAAGTTGTACAATTGCATTAAACCCTAACGTGTATGAGCATAAAGTTCATAGTTAAAGTACTTTCTTTAATTCAGAGGACAGATGCCTTCTGTGGTACTCTGTTATCACAGCCCAAACACTTGAAAGGATAGTTGTATGGTAGTGTGGGTTATAATTAGTCTCTTTTTAGAGATTAATATGAGGGTGGAATTGGGGGCCCTGTAGTGAGTGAGCTCACTACGTGCGTGTAGTGAGCTCTCTCGGCCGTCCGATCCGAGATCAACGGTCCGGATAAATTGGAGTTAAAGTAAATGTAAAAGTGCTTTTTAAAGTGTAAGACGATCCGGACCGTTGATCTTGGATCGAACGGCCGAGAGAGCTCACTACACGCATGTAGCGAGCTCACTCACTACAGGGCCCCCGGATTAAATATAAGGGTTGACCTACTGTTTTAACATTTATCATTTAATTGGCTGATTGATAACAGAAGATTTTTCTGTTATAGAGGCTACTGTTTTAGTTAGAGCGTGCAGTAAATGTCCATTCTTCCAAACAAAATGTGTTGCCCATTGTTCGTACTCGGCTTGATATCTACACTTTAAAACTATTGGAACATTGCATGTTGGATTATGTTTGAGCAAATATTTTTGTGATGATGTCGTAATCAACATGTTAGTCCATTCTTGGTACCAAGTATATATGACTTAGTTGCCTATTTCTTACTTATAAATTGAGTCATAGTTGGCTTCGCTTATTTGTGCTGGCCTCTGTATTTTAGCTTCTGTGACACTTTCTGCATAAAGTAGAGAATCTAAATCTCGTAGTGCACTGAGTGGAGACCGTTCACCTGGATCAACAACATTTATTGTATTGGTGATATTTTATGTGTGTTTATGGTCCTCAATGTTTCAATTTACGGATGAAGTTCCTCCAGGTGTTGGAAAAGTAGTGTGAAAAGGTTGTCATCGAGAAAGAGGAAACAAATTGTTTTGTAGGAGTATTCAAGGTTATTAATTAAAGGTCTCAGTCGTTCTATGTGGTTACATGACTTAAAATATGAGAGCTGGCGTTACTCGAAAAAAGAAAAGAAAAAACGAAAAGACCACCACGCACACAGGGAAAAAAAAGGTAAGGAAAGGAAACACGCAGACACAATTCACACAAGATTTGTGGGTTGTGTAGTATGTATGTGAAACTCGTGGATATCCTAACAGTCCATCGATGTATGTGTGTTTGTGTTTTCGTAGCACCAATCCTTGGGTTGCCTTTTTTTAACTTAAAAACGAGGGTAATTTTTTGTTTCTTCCTATGTCTATTTTTCTACTCGAGATTTCCTACATGGGAATCATGTGGTGGTATATGGTCTTGTACTCCCGTTTCCATGCTCAATTTATCGATGGTTTTGGTTGCACAGCAAAGGTCATCACTGATAGGGATACAGGGAGGTCAAGGGGGTTTGGTTTTGTGAGCTTTGATACTGAAGAATCGGCCAACTCGGCCTTGTCGGCAATGGATGGACAGGTTAAAATCAAATCTAGCAACGTGTTTCACTTTTTTTTTTTTTTTTGCTTTAGTGCGGCTGACTTGTTTGTTTCTTCTTTTTCAGCCTCTTGACGGGCGTAACGTACGTGTTAGCATTGCTACTGAGAGATCATCTGCTCCTCGAAGTTACGGTGGAGGCGGCGGCGGCGGTGGAGGTTACGGTGGAGGTGGCGGTGGCGGTTATCGTGGAGGTGGCGGTTTTGGTGGTGCCAGAGAGAATGATGGTTTCTAAGCTCTGTTACTCAAGATTCTTGTCGGTAGCGTGGGCTATGTCATTTTCATTTTCTAGGGCCATCAGAGATGCATTTTTATGTTCCAGATTGGATTTTCCTTAAACTGTTTTTGGGGTTATGAATGCTTTTTTAAATACAAGTTTGCGTGTTATTGCCTACCTGTGTAGTTCGTCGTTGTATCGCTGCTGGCTTTGTTACTTTCCAGCACTGCAAAAACCCCGCTTGCAACAATTCTATTGTTTACTAGAGCATGGCAACTACATAAATTGTTTAGCTTCATAAATCTAGAAAACAATAACTGGAAATCATGATTATTAGTGAGCTAGGAAGAGGGGTGCCCAACAGGTGAATTGATCCGCCCAAATTGAACTGTCCTCGAACTCATACGGATGGATGCAGATCCTAATATTTTAGTTTTAAAAAGATTCGGTTCAGGTTCAAACTGTCCGACCTGCAACTGACCTGACCCAATAGTACTTTACTCACGAACGGGTGTGGATGGAGAATATGACATATCCACTTGTTGGTTTAGGAACCAATCCGATCCGTCCAAAACCGATCTGTAGGAATATATTGAGCTTATTCACGTAATCCTTCAGAACATGCCTCTTATGCTTTCAATCCTTGCACTACGTTTGCATTCACTTCATCTTGGATTTTAGTAGGTGGGGGGTGTTTCAAAGACGCTTTCAAGGTCATGCAAATGCATGCGAATTGTGTAATGCAAGCATCGAGTGGCCGAGTAGAGGTGTGTGGAAGGGAGAGGGTGGCTAGGAGACCTGGGTTACCCACTGCGTTGGCGCACTACAGGGTGTAGGACGTCTTTGGGTGCTCAATCCAAATTTTATTGCTATGATTTGGACCCGTTTAGATTGTGGTGGTACTCTCAGAGAAAAAAAAAGTGGTCACTTATTAAAAAAAAAAAAAACATTTTTGTTTTTCCTTACTCTTTTATAAAATCTTCAAAATATATATATATATATATATATATATATATATATATATATATATATATATATATATATATATATATATATTTTATATTCTGAATCTCCTCTGTGGTCACTTAGTAATGGTTCACGTAGTACGTGCCGGTGCCGCTTCCATATCTACGTATGGCCTGTCAAAAATTTATAATCCCATTTTAAAAGTTGAAAATTCACCTGTAACTTTTTATTCACAAATGCTTCTTTTCTTTTTTGGGTAAATAATGCTTCTTTTCTTTTTTAATAATATTCACAAATGCTTATTAGAAAAAAAGAATTTATGGGTTCTTGAGTGAATTGAGTTTTCCTCCTGTTGTGGAGAAACTATAATGTGTCAAGGAGGAGTAGAATGCCAGATGAATTTTATTGAGGAGAGATATTGCCAAACTTTGGCTTTGGCAGCTCAAGTGGTTTAAATTTATTGAATATTGATGTCAAAGATATGATATGTCAGATGGTTTCTGTGATACAATATGCAGCCATTTGCTATAAGCCAACGCAAATTCGTTTGTTTGCACGAGGACTTATTTGTATCTATGAAATTTTCAATTAAGCAAATGGGTGTTGTCAAGTATTTAATTAATCAGGGTGTTTCGCTAAGGGTGTTTTTAGAATAAATTGGATTTTCACGGTTTTTTATGTGGTGTATTGTGAGAGAATGACTTGTCCTGATTTTTGGAAAAAACTGTTTTTTGCTAATGGAACACCCCTTTTTTTTAAGTAAATTAACAAAATGATCCTAACAGTGAAAATGGTCTTAGATTTTATTTTTTTTGAACTGCAGAAAATTTGAAAATGGTCTTCGATGGCACCCATTAAATGTTTCAAAAAAATATTTAACACCAAAATTCCAGAGGACAGTGTCAAGATTTTAACCTACGAATAATGATAGTGACACAAACTTTGTGCCACAACCAACCACAAATCCACTCACATGGGGTGTGGACCGCACGTGGGGCCCATGTGGGACCCACACCCCATGTGAGTGGGGTTGTGGCACAAAGTTTGTGTCACAATCATTTTTGTTAACGTAAAATGGTGAATTTGTATAAAAAAAATGAAAATTAAGATGAAATACGATACAAACATTTATCCCTTCTCGGACTAGAAAGCTACTTATAATTTTATAACTATGGAGAGTGGTGAATGGATTGTAGACTTTTAGTAGTAAAATTAAATTTGTACTCGATAATATTGCATTTTTTAAAAATCAATGTTGTGGTGGCCCACCATTACTCTTAATATGTTCATGATTATCGATGTGTTCGGAAGTTGGCCCGAAAACTTGAATTATCTAAAAATATGTTCGTGGTTATCGTTCATACACAAGAAATCATGTAAAAGTTACTAAAATCAAAGTTTTAAGCATTAGTTGCATTGATGGAAGCTCTTCAAAGCCTTTTCCCTCTTGTTGATGGTGAAAAGAGTAAGAGTTGTAACCCAAAAAACAATTCTAGCACAATAACGAGGATAAGAGTTTATTTTTTGTACAACAAAAAGCAAAAAAACAGATACTAAGAACGTTAAAAAAAACAGATACTAACGAGAATAAGAGTTTATGATACCATATCTATATATCTGTACTCTTTAATGGTTCGACCGTTCGATTCTATTTATGATGGTTTTAATGAAACTGAAACTGAACCGGTTCAAAAAAAAATTTGGAAAATTAAAAACCGAACTGGGGTAATATTTGGAAAAACCAAGCCAAATAAGCCAAATATATCTGTACTCCTCCACATTTCATTAACTCGTTAGCCCCCCAGACTATTTGATATTTGCTCATTTCCCCAAGGGTGCTTTAAAATTTTCATGAACACCCTTTAACCGCTACCCTTTTTCTGCCGCCCTTTCCAGTTCTACATCACTAGCGACTTCCCCCTCAGCTGAACTCCCTAAACCCTCTCTCTCTCTCTCTCTCTCTCTCTCTCTTCTTCTGCCGCACCCATACGTATATATTGATACCCGTAACACCTTGAATCATATATATAAATGCACTGAGAATCATCTACAGTTGGGAGTCTATAAGCTGCGAAAATGAGCACGGTCGATAAGATGCTCATAAAGGGCATCCGGAGCTTCGATCCAGAGAACAAGAACGTCATCACCTTCTTCCGCCCCTTAACCCTAATCGTCGGCCCCAATGGCGCCGGAAAAACTGTAATCAATTACTGACTCTCTCTCTCTCTCTCTCTCTCTCTCTCTCTCTCTCGCTCTCTCTATGTATATCTATCTATATACGCGTGTGCTTTGGGATATATGTAGTTGGGTATCCATGGTTATGTTCAGATATTGGTTGGTTGATTTTCAGACTATTATTGAGTGCTTGAAGCTCTCTTGCACTGGCGAGTTGCCGCCAAATGCGCGTTCTGGTCACAGCTTCGTCCATGATCCCAAGGTCTCTCTCTATCTCTCCATGTGTGTGTGTGTGTGTGTGTATACGTATGCACTAGGGCTTGGGGCATCCAGGATGCGTGTGCAAGTGATGAGGTAGATAATATACTGCCAATTATTTCAATTATGATTATTCCACAACTTCTTTCAAAAGCATTCAAATCAAATATTGGAACAATTGCATCATGTTATAAACAGATGTAAGAATCTAAGATCGAGGTGGAAACAAATTAAAATTGAAACACTCTGCTGAAATTCAAAGAATAAAGAGATTATAAAAACAAGTGAGAGATAGGGAGGTTTTTGTGGTGAAATTGAAGAATGCATCATTACTGAAATTCCTTTCTATAACTTCAAATTGGGATCCCTCTTCGTGTGCCATGGTCACTGATCTGGTGCTTGATGAAGATTGAAGGAGAAGTTATGAAGTACTGTTCTCAAAGTTCACAATTTAAGTTGGAGCAGTTGTGGAACGTGGGGTTCACAATCAGTAGCGAACAGTCTTTTTATCCCTTACCATTAGAAAGTGTAGGAAGTCTTTCCTACTTGAATTTTTTTTTTAAAAAAAATTTCTGGAAGGGCCATTTTTGGAATTCAAAAAGTCTGTACGGCTTCATTTATTGGGTGACACCGAATTGGTGCTCTCCCTTTATATATTAGAAATAGATACATTTATAAACATATACACTAGACGTGATGCCGGGCAAATCGTTATGCAAAAGATGGAAAAAGGAAAGTCTGTTAATCTGTAATGAAACTTGGAATGCGAAAGTAGAAAAGAGGTGAGAAGAAAGTTGGTGTGGTGTCTTTGTGTCTTCCCTTCTTGGCAGTTTCTTTGGGAAGTTAAGAGGGGTAGTTTGGAGGGAAAAAAAAAGTGCTAGCCAGCTTCAAATTGACTCTCACACCAAAGCGGTGTTCCCTTTATAATAGTTATACATATATGTGTGTGTGTATAATAGGTCGGTTGGTTAGCCGAGAAAAAAATATAGTTTGGCTAGTTATGGTCTATATAGATGTAATCCAGTTTCTATGGACCATACGACCATTTAAGACCCTTTTCTAGTGTGGTGTGCAGTCTCACAGTCCCATGGTCCCATCACCATACTCTAAAATGGACCTGATTTGTATATAGACACTGGAGCGGATTTGGCCTCATAATTTTCATGTAGGATGAGTAGTTTTGCATCGGGAAGAAGATGCATACATTGAGTTGTGTGCATTTAATTTTTTGCAGTATCTGTGGATGTGGGCTGTACCATAGATATGAGCAAATTAATAAGATGAGTGTAAGTATTTGTCGATATAGGTTGCAGGGACTACATCTTTGAGTCTATATCAAAGGCGTATGTCTAACTTTTGCATGTGGGGTGAATTCCTGTAGGTTGCAGGGGAGACGGAGACAAAGGGACAGATAAAGCTCCGGTTTAAGACCGCTGCGGGTAAGGATGTGGTGTGTATAAGGTCATTTCAACTGACTCAGAAGGCATCAAAGATGGAGTACAAGGCAATTGAAAGTGTGCTTCAGACAATTAACCCCCATACTGGAGAGGTAACCATTAATTTATTTTGTGCTAGTGTGTTTTCATGGTGCATGTTTCAAATAAGGTTGTAAAGTTCGTTGGACATTGTTCTAATTTTCATGTTATAAGTATCCAGTGAAATTCTCAATTTAGCTGTTTCAGACAATTAATTTTCATATTGGAGTGGAGAGTAGCAAGTGGTTTGATTCTGTTGTTTTTTCTGTGGTGCTTGTTTCCACATTTTTTGATTTTTCCAAATGTATTGATATCTGTATTTGCTTTATCATTTTAGGCATTAACAGGATACAGTCCGAGTACAAATTGGCTCCATAATTTCATGTATAGAATTAACTACTGAAACATTTGGCAAAATGCATGAATGAATTCCAAATCCTACTTTTACCTCTCTCTCGACGGATATGGTCCTTTGCCTGATCTTCTGTAACACCTTTGACTTCCCCTCTTTGGCACTTCCTCAGATCCCTTGTTTTTTGGTGCTAGTCTCTAGTTGTTTTCTGTTTATTATTGTCCATTATTTTCCAAGGGAAAGATTATTTCGTTCAGATTTCTACTCGTCAAGTTAGTTTTTGTTTTCGTTTTGCATTTTGCTGACTAATAGTTACTTTGGCCGTTTGGGATATTTGTGATAAATTGCCCACTTTTTTTTATTACTGAATAGTATACAATGTCCACTTAAATACTGATTTTTTCGTTCTTATTTCAAACTGCAGAAAGTTTGTCTAAGTTATAGATGTGCTGACATGGATCGGGAAATCCCTGCTCTTATGGGTGTTTCAAAGGCTATCCTTGAAAATGTTATTTTTGTGCATCAAGATGAAGCCAATTGGCCATTGCAAGATCCTTCTACCTTGAAAAAGAAGTTTGATGATATCTTCTCTGCTACTAGGTATTTAAGGACCTCCTTGAGAACAGATCTAATGTTATTTATTTTTTTTGCTGGTTAATTTGTTGTGCAAACTGTCAATATTTTGCATGTGATGGTACAACAGGCTTATCATAACGGGGCCAACATCGCTGCTCCTATGTGTATAGGGACATTTAAACGTATGGATCAATTAACACATTTAAACGTACGGACAAATTAACACATCTATTGAAGAAATAGTCAATTGGTCCATTGGCAAAACTCTGGAAACCTAGGTTTCCATTTAGGTATTTGTGTATCTGTGTGTATAACACTACAACCTTTGCTAATTTCTGGTGGTTCATGAAAAGCATGAGTAGAAAGAAGGGCAAGAAGTTTGCCAAGGACAATACCAAAAAGCCTCAAGTTATTACTTCAGATCACACAATATTATTGTATCTCAGAAATCAGGAATAATAAAATGACGTAACACATTCTCTTCCATAACAGCTCAATATCCTCAAACTTATTCTCGAACACCCTACGTTATGCTGTACCTGGTATCCCTACTATCTCGCCCACGAATAGACACTAGGAACTAGGAAATGATTTGCGTTGAAGAAGCACGGGAAGCAGAGTGACTCAGTGACTAATGGTGAACCCCTCGCCATCGGGATTTCTGAATTCAGAAATAATTTCTGTTTTCCAAAGGAGAAGAAAATGCTATCTTGGACCATGGAATTTTATTAACAGTTTGCTTGTGGCTCAATTTGTTCGAGTAAGTTAAACCATGTACCAAACCCGTAAAACTTTGCTGATAAGTATAGTTTGGACTAGACATAGAGGTCGCCAATAATCTGCCTTAACCTGAACCTTCAAATCAAGATGGTATTCCCTTGATCAAAAGTGAGAATGGTGCAAGATTTCACAAACCTTGGCTTTCTTGTTGTCACCAAAACTTATGGAATTTTTTAAAAGCAGTTGGTAACAAGAAGCTGGGGCCTCCCATTAACAATATGCTTTCCAAATAGCTGGTGCCATAGGTACAATGTAAATGGGGAAAAATCCAAAGACTCATTCTTCCTACACGTGGTACATAACTAATGACGGAGTGCAATTAGGTGTTCTCTGAAAAGTGGAGCTACAAATGCCTTCCAAGTTCGTTTATGATGGATAAAAGGAGCCCAATTGTTATTGATGATGATATTACCAAAGAAAAGATCCCGGAAGAGTGAAGCAACCACACTTTTTTTTTTTTTGTGTGTGGAAAATGAAGCTTCATAAGAATAAGATTCAATCGAGGGAGGGAGGGAGGGACAAAGAGATTGTGAAAGTAAGAAGAAGTGATCAAGGTCAGATGGGCTTTGTCAAGGCAAAATACACTGTTTCTTGAATATTGTGGTGATGACATTGCAAAAGAGGAAAGAGATGGGGTTGAACTTGACAAGGTAGAGGAAATTGAGGAAGAGGTGGTGAAGTCGCAACACACAATAACCATTTAGAGTTACTCAGTCGGAAATACCCTTAATGTTGAGGTACACTTGATGGGTCAGCCGTGTAATGATGGACAAAGTCAAGAACCTGAAAGATCGATCTGAAGTTTTGATTTTCTTGGTGTGGAGCAATTTGATTTGGCTGTCAATTCTGATCTAGGGGATCTTATCAACCCATAGACATATAGAGAATTTATCGCGGCAGGTACTTGTCTTTGTGAGTAACTTTAAGAATATAATCAAGTAGTTGAGGTATTACAAATATCACTTTAGTTGGCATGGAAAGTGGCAGATTTCCTAGCTTGAACTCAAAAGACATGTTCTTTCATAGACGAGGAGCAAGTTGTTGGACAAGTATCTAGAAGTTTTCGTTTTGTTTATTAACTTTTTGTTGTGCTGCCACTTGTTTTGGCATGTTCGTATCAACTTTTATTTTTCATATGTGAGGTCAACTCACGTCTTCTATTTTTGTTAGTCTTTTATGTACTTCGTTCTTATGTTTCTGATGTGAATGTACTCCCCCATTATGTTCCTGCTAGTGCTAATATTAGGGCTTTGTCAAGGCAAAATACACTTTTCTTTACCAGTATGTCGCTTTGAGTTGTACACTTGTAGTCAATTGTTTTTACATGTACATTGATTTTGAATTAGGTACACAAAAGCACTAGAGGTAATAAAAAAGCTTCACAAGGAGCAGGCTCAAGAGATAAAGACATACAAGCTAAAGTTGGAGAATCTTCAAACTTTGAAAGATGCGGCATACAGGGTATTCTGCTTGCTTCATTTTTTTAACAAGATGTATACGAAAGGTTTTGCTTTTGGAAGCAAATGCTATCTTGTTTTCTTTTTCATATTGATAACTAGTTCCTCATGCCATCTTAATTTTACTTTTTGAGACATACTCTCTTCTTAATATCTGGCATTGTATTATCATTAAGATACTAGGTATGATAACTACTATTACTAATAGACCTAGAAGCACAGTTAGTGTAATCTTGTCTCAACTGATTATGGAATTCGAAATTGAGTTTTTCCTGCGCTGCAAAAATTGGAAAATGCGAAAGAAAAGAGAACCGAATAAATTGCTCCTTTCATCCACAAGTACAAAACTACAACACTTGATGGTCCATATTTGTTGTTTATTTGAAGCTAGATCCTATTTCTCCCCTTCATTGATCTTCATTTGCTTCTTTCTGTGCTGCAGATGTTCTTAGTTATTTGGTACATCGCTAAAAAATTCCTAATATGCCAACAGTTCTTGTGAATCTTGTCAATTGCAGTCCTTGTTCTAGCTACTGGTGTGAGGTTAATGTTGTTTCTATTTGTCATGAAATGCTAAAAACAAAGAAACCATGTAATTTTAATGAAAACAAGTACAAGGATATGTTCCACTGATGGAGGGTGTCATGCAGCTTCGGGAAGGCATATCTCAGGATCAAGAGAAAACAGGAGCATTACAAGGTCAATTGGAGGAGCTGGAAAGGAACATTCAAACTATGGATGCTAAGATCCATCACACTGAAGCAACATTAAAAGATTTGCGAAAACTTGTTGACCAGCAAACATCCATGATGGCTAAGAGAAGCACTTTGGTCAAGGTGATGGAGGAACAACGTGCGAATCTTGCTGACGAGAATGAAGGTTTGTTGAATAAGCACTGACGGTCCTATCATATCTATGTTTTTTATAATTTCATTTATTTAACCAGCACTCTATTGATGCTGTATTTTTTTGCTTGAATGTTGCTTTTCCTTGCTATTTTTCTTTCAGACACTGATGAAGAGTTGAAAGAGTGGAAAACCAAGTTTGATGAAAGGATTGCAATGTTGGAATCTAAAAGCAGCAAGCTGGAGAGGGAAAAGGACGACTTAGCAGCAAGAAGTTTAAGGCTTAACATTGCAATTAAGGAGTCTATCAAGGAGATCAGCAAGCTTCAAACCGAAGCTGAAGTAATGTTTAATAGTCTATGCACATTTCGCTGATAGAAGACATCAAATTGATATCTCACTTATCTCTCACTGAATCTTTATTTTTGGATCCAGGCTCATGTCTCGTTGAAGAATGAAAGAGATTCACTGATTCAAAAGCTTTTTGAGAGACACAATTTAGGGTCCCTTCCGAGCACCCCATTCAGCAATGAAGTTGCTATGAACACCTCAAATCGAATAAAATCGAGGTTAATGGATCTTGAGAAGGACCTGGAAGAGAAGAAGGTGGTAACCTTTTTTTCAGTCATTGTTTGTATGTTTCATCTCTCTCTCTCTCTCACATTCTGTTTCAGTGAGTCGTTTCTGGAAATTGTACCCTGATATCTAGAGGCTAAAAGATTCTCCAGAAATATGAGAATCTTTGTAAAATTACTTGCCTGTGTGATAGCGTTTTACTCTTGATGCTTAAATTAATGTATATACTGTGGCAAAAGTTCTTAACACACACTCGCAAGTCGCACCCCACCACCACAATGGCACACAGAGGCAAAAGTTTTTAACAAAAGTCTTGCTATGGTTGATTGCATTTTGGATACTGTCATCCGATCGTGTATTTAAAGTAAACGTCACAATTTCCTTGCTACCTAATGGGTAGATTCATGCTGTGCTCTTCCTTCGCTTGTTCTGATGTGAGACAATGGAAATTGTTGGCTCATTTGCATAGTGTATTCGTGTTACCTTTTCCAAACTTCATTAAGGTTGGTTGTACAAGGAGCATGCCCGAGGGGGCTACTACGCGATTGAGAATATTCAGAACTTAGCGATGGCATGTCAGTCCACGACCCAAAGAACAAATTAGTATGTCTTGCAAAGAAGGAGAACACACTGGAAATTTGCTAGGTCCTTTTCCTCATATCTATGTCTTGAATTTGACTCCCACGTATTTTGAATGCAATTTGATTCTGTTGATTAAAGTACTGGTACTTCCCAGTAAAGCATGTCTACATCTCAGAGTCAGAGACAATGAAATTATATGCTTATCAATTGCTCTCAACTTTTTTGTTTTGTATGGACGAAGGTTCTTTCCTTTTTTCCTTTTTTTTATTTTTTTTTATTTTTATGAGTGACTGAGCACAATATGAATTTTCATCTTGTTGAGAAGTCCTATGCATGTTGTTTCACATGTGGCTGTCCATTTGTGTGACTCATATCTTGGCACAATAACATCTTTTATCGTGAATCATTGACTGGGAATAATGGTATTTCAGAAATCAAATGAATTGAAACTTAAGATGGCATGGGACCGCTACATGAATGCGAATGATCATTTGAAAGACATTGAGGCTCAGAAACAGGCTAAAGTAGAGAACAAGGTATGCAATTAAGGATGAATCATAAATACTATTACCTTTTCAATTATTGTTTTCTTTTTGCGAGATTCTGGATAGTCTAACGTGTGTTTAGTACAGAGTGGTATTTTAAAACGTATTGAAGAGAAGAAACGCCAACTTGATTCATTTGACCTCCAAATTTCTAACATGAATCTTGCTCACGTTGATGAAAGAGAGAGGAACATGGTAATGATGATCCTGCTTCAGTTGTTTCCTTCTGTTCCAGAAACTTGACCCATTATCATATGTATGATGAAATCTGTCTTGAATCTTTGCAGCAAAAGGAAATTGAGAGAAAGACAAACCAACTTGCCGAAAGAGAATTTGAATCCAATATACTCCAAAAGCAGAATGAGCTCTTCAACATTGAGCAAAAAATTAAAGTTCTTAGTCGCGAGAGAGACATCATGGCTTCTGATTCTGAGGACAGAGTTATGCTTTCTCTAAAGAAGTCAGAGGTTGAAAATTCCAAGAAAAAGCATAAAAAGATGCAAGTGAAATCTATCTCTCTCTTCCCCCCCCCCCCCCCCCTCCAAAAAAAAAAAAAAATTCCCTTTTGGTGGGCTCTTATTATTACTTTGGCTGTGTATTCTGTATGTTCTCATTCTCTTTCGACGTAGTCTATACATATATGGGCATATTTGGAGCTGATGTATGATTTCACTTTGCAGAATGGATGAAATCAGAGATAGAGTTAAAGGAGTGCTAAAAGGAAGGCTTCCTCCTGACAAGGATTTGAAAAAGGAAATTGGTCAAGCCCTAAGGTTGTGTTAACCAAAAATGTTCCGAGTTTAAGTTGGTATCTACTGAAGAAGTTTTACCTTGCCATATTAATTGTGTTTGTTAACTGGTAGACTTGGTGGCTTATTACACTTTATTGTGAATGCTTTTTACTGTTTTCATTTTAGTTTTGATTTTTGGGTTAATGTGTGCGATTTATACACGTTATGGTCAATACGGCTAAAACCATGTATATGTTATCTTTATGCCTCGCATAACTTGCATTCATATGAGGTGTAAGAGACTTAAGGGTGTTATTTCTCAAATATGGAATTTTTTCTCTTGATTTTTTTTTTCCTGTAAAAAGTCAACTGGGTTATATGGTTTCTATACCTTGAGCACAATTCTTTCATATTATGTTGATAGTAGAACTTCTCTAGTGGACTTAGAATGACATTTCTTGATTAAACTCCATTCTGTTATTCATGCAAAACTACATGCAAAGCAAGATATTGAAGATAAGTGGAAGGAAAATGGTCTTTTTACCTTGATTTGCCAATTGAGAGCATGCAGGCTTAATTCTTGAGAGTTTATATGGAGAAATCTGTTGTGATAATACTATTGAAGGGTAGGCCCAGAATTTCTTACATTGGAAGGTGCTAGGAAGCTCAGATGGAGCCACTACCATTATAACCTTCAGAAAGACATGCACATATACTTACCCACTTGACAATAGTACTATAGTAGCACTCACCAGAGATAGGTAAACAGTTCAGCTCCTGCACCAAGAAGGAAATAAAGAGGTAAAAAAAGAGCTAAAGAGAGCAAGGTGAGCTTAATTAGAATGGCAATAAAAAATTAAGGATGAAAGTAAGACTATATATCTTAGGGATTTACCGGATAGATCAATGTGGGAGGTGAAATTCGATATAAGACATATTAGGTCAAAAAATTAGCTTAGTACAGTACTTTGAAGGGATTCGTGAAATTTACAACTATAAGTGCAATTTTTTACAGGTCTGTAACCCTTTCTCTTGGAGTAAGGAGGTACAATTGTCAGCAAAGTTCTAGTTAGGGTTGTGTAGAGACGATACCATTTTCATTTCCCGCTTTGTCAAGACTATGTGAGAGTTCCATTTCTACTCTAATTTATAACATAATGGAATTGCTGTGGAGATAAAGAAGCTTCCCTCAAACTCAGTGGCATCCAGAGCTTCAAAGATCTTGTTGCTAAAATGTCGATACACTTGTCGTGGATGTTTGGATCGTGGCTAACAAGGCTAATGAACAAGGATAGTTTGTTACACTTGGGCATCAGATATATTTCAATAGTCCATCGAAATGAATCTAGCAACATGGAGTGAAATTTGCATTTGGAAAAGCAAATCTCATGATTTTGAGCTCAACGGCAGTCCTATACTCAAGTGACCCTTCTCCAAGTTTTTTTTTTTAAAAATTCTGCACCCTGTTTGTCATGGATTTTAGTTTTAGAGAAACATGAAGCTACACCACAAAAATAATTTCATCTTACGTTAAGGGAAATGTATCAGCCCAATAGTTTTAAGTTAGTAGGATGGAAGGCCATGTTGGTTTATCAAACATGGTTTTTATTTATTCCTTCTCTGAATGCATTATGATTCTGCCTGCTGTAATGATACTTTCTTTTGTGCAGGGCTCTTGGTATGGAATTTGATGACTTAAACTCAAAATCCTGTGAATCTGAAAAGGAGGTGAATATGTTGCAAATGAAAATACAAGAAGTTAACAGTAACCTGACCAAACTTCACAAGGATATGGATTGTGAGCATCATTCCTCCCTCCATTAGAGTTATTTGTCAAGGCCATAATATCTTCTTTTCTACATATGGGGTTTGTCTGTGTACTGTTGGGTTTTAACTACGTACTGAAAAATCTGATGAGATACACTTGCTTGTAACAAATTCTTGTGATTATGGTGATTCTTTTCCAATATCCTTCCCAAGCATGATCTTATTACTTTGATGGCAGTCTGATTTATGAGTTATTGGGTACTTCCTATTTCCGTGTAGTGATACATTAACAAGAAGTTAGAATGCAACACTACCCAAGAAACAACTCTCTACTAGAAATAAGAATGTGCAGTAAGATCATAAACATTGTTTCTAGAATAAGCACTTCGTTAAGTTTGTGAAGAGTGAAAATGCAAACCTATTTGTGGTCAAACCCGTAGAAGCAACCTGATCACTGCGCCTTGAAATGAAATAGGCTTTTCAGTTGGCATTAAGCTTGTGTAACGTTATTCACCACTCTCCTCTCCTTCCATGCACATGTAAAAATTTGCTGCTCGACTGAGATTTGTTTATTTGTCCCTGCGGTTGAATGCAGCTAGAAAGAGATTCATTGAATCAAAAATTCAGTCCTTGGATCCGCAGGCTATTATTGACTCTTATCTTCAAGTTTTGGATTTGGCAAAAGAGAAAAGAGATATGCAGAAAAGGTACTTGGCTTTGAAAACATTTCATGGACAATGATCGTGGTTCTGAATTCATTTTGCAGCATGTGCTCACAACAGCATCAGTTTGCTTATTTTTTGTATATTTATTTTGATGCATCACATACAGCAAATACAACATTGCCGATGGTATGCGACAGATGTTTGATCCTTTTGAAAGAGTTGCTCGTGCTCATCATATTTGTCCATGCTGTGAGCGCCCTTTCTCTGCTGAAGAGGAAGACGACTTCGTTAAAAAGGTTGTTCTGTATATCCTTTCAGAGATGACATAATGTCTTTGTTTTGCTCGCCTCTTATATTTTTTCGCTCATTATCATTCCTATTAACTTGTACATTGCAGCAAAGGGTGAAGGCTTCAAGCTCTGCAGAGCATATCAAAGTATTGGCTGTGGAGTCTTCAAGTGCTGATTCCTCCTTCCAACAGTTGGACAAGCTTCGTGTGTTGTATGAAGAGTACGCTAAAATTGGCAAGGAAACAATTCCTCTTGCCGAGAAAAAATTGCGCGAGCTAAATGAGGAGTTGGATAAAAAATCTATGGAACTCGATGATGTAATCATCAATTCTGGTCTTTCTTCCCTCTTCTTCACCTCTTAAATGCTTGTAGTAATTATTCTGTTTTTATGTTAAGCATGCCATGTTTATTGTAATGCTTAGAGGGACCTCACCTTTTTCCTTGAATCATTTTGAAGGCTTATACTATTTCCCCCTTCAATTTAATCTGCCATTCCTCTAAGATGCTTATTTTGGGTCAGCACTGTCGCGTACTTGAAGACCTCAAACTCTTGGTGAAAGCTATATGTTCTTCTTATGATAGCAACACTGTGCCATTTCCGTTGCTTCCTCTGTTATGCATTACACAAAAGTTTTCCGCTTTTGGTAGTTTCTTGGTTTCTGTCTTCAGGTCATGTTTGTATGTTAAAGCTGTATCTCCTGTTATGGATTATTATATCTAGCTGTGTAATCCATGAATATGGTTGGACCGAGAATTTGCTTAGAGGGAGCCTTACCCTTTACCTGGGAAATTCAGTCCATCAGGTTTATATTAGTGAACATTATACCTCTAAAGTTTATAAGGTTATATTTACTTTCGTAAGTCAGGTTTTTAAACACTTCAAGTTTTTCTTAATGGGTTACAGTGGGGTTCTCCTAATCAGTAAATGTTTAGTTGAATTCTTTACCAACAATTATATGCCTTTGCTTATTATTTCTAACTGTTTTCAATATGTTCTATTCATAGTATTCTTAAAATATCATTATCTTGTTCAATTATGATTTATAGAATTGCTATTATTTAAATTATCTGATTGTTATTCTCTAATATATCTTATGCTCATAATTATTTATTTGGTGGTCTCGTTGGGAACCCAGCTGACCCCAATTGATTGGGATAAGGCTCGGTTTGGTTTGGTCACGTTGGGATCCAGCCTCTGATATCAAAAGGGAACCTAATATGAGATTTTTAGGAATTGCAGTGGGCATTTATACTAGTTGATAAATGTTCTATCCTTGTGGTTGTAATTTGTAACTTGGAGATACTTTTGCCGAAGACTAGATTGACACAGGTTGAATCCTGCAATGACTAAATTGCCTCAAATGAAATTTTGAGTACTAAATTAAAACTTGAGTAATCCGTTGAGGACTAGATCGACTTAATTAATACATTGAGGACCAAATCAAACCTATCTGTAAATGTAAGGACTAAAATACTAGATAAGCCTTTCGTTTATTGCTTCCTCTTTTGAATTTGGGCAAAAACTATCCACTTCAACTGGAAATTTTTTGGTTTCTGTCTTCCAAGTTCCACGTCTTACTCGATTCTTGAAATTTCTATTGGAATTTTGGCAAGTGAGGGAAGTCCAGTCTTTTGGGGTGTTGTGCTTTCTTTATCTGCCATCGTATTGTTTGGATTCAGAAAAAATGCCAGCGATTTTTAGGAAATTGAAAATAATGTTCGGGGCTGCAAAAAACTGGACTTCCAACCCTTGCGAAAGAAGTATTCCCTCTGGAGAGAGTTGTATGTATTGCATTTTTGATCGACCTTGGCCCCACTGGTTGTTGTTCAGTATTAGCACAACCAATGGATCTTCTTCTTCCTGATTACATTTCAAGGAAATCTGTCTTTGGAGTTGTCTGCATGCAGATTAAAACCTTACTGATTGTTCTCTCGGAAATTTGGGTTGGCTTCTTCATCTCCCCATTTTATAAGGATAAGAAATATAATATTTAGTCACTTCTGGGTGCAGGCGTTCTGACACTGCTTGTGTTTGTTTTTTGTATGGCGTGACAATGAGAATCCTGAAATGGGATTGTTAAGATACCAAGTATTCTTGCCATAGCATCTGTGTATTCTGGTCATTTTTATGTGGAGTTGATGACAACCATTTAATGGATTCTTTTTTTGGTCACATGTAAGCTGTACCAGTCTTGTGTTGAAACTTATCATAGCTTATTTGGGAAATATTGCTTTTCCCTCTTCTAGATTCTACTTCTTTCTCCAATTCACATCTTTCATATCTTGCAAAGTTGAACCATTGGTGCTGCTGCTAATTTTACTTCAGCAGTTTCTCTTCACTTAATATGGTTGTACACAATGCTTTTAGCAGATTCTAATAATTGAGAGATTTTTTTTTTACCTGCAGGTGTTAGGTGTTTTAGCTCAAATAAAGGCTGATAAAGACTCGGTTGAGGCCTTGGTGCCACCTGTAGAAAATGTTGACAGGCTTTACCAAGAAATACAGGCTCTCCAAAAGCAAGTTGATGATTTGGAGGATAAGCTTGATTTTCGGGGGCAGGGCGTGAAGTCTATGGAGGAAATTCAGCTGGAGCTGAACACTTTGCAGAGTACAAAGTAAAAAATATTCGTCCTCTGCTTGTTGTATATCAGTCCTTGAATAATTTGATTTCCCTGCTTGATTGACTTGAGAGATTCATTTTGCGAGCTCCATGAGCTGAATATTTGCATTTTCCGTTGTTTTGTGGATTCAAATTGCATTTGTGTACCTATGTTACTGCCTTGTCTAACTTATTCAGCAGCAGTATCTGCTCTTTTTGTTTGATATTTTTGCCCCTTTTTTTACTCTTTATTTTTATTGGCAATCAGGGACAATTTCCAGAGTGATCTGGAAAAGTTAAGAGATGAGCGCAGGGACATGGAAAATGACCTGTCAAATATTCAGTTACGGTGGCATCGTTTAAGGCAGGATAAGATGGAAGCAGCTAATGTATTGTCCAAGATGAAAATGGCAGAGGAGGAGTTAGAGCGTCTGTCAGAGGAGAAAAGTCAAGTCGATCTTGATGAGAAGGTATTTCCTTGAGGATTATTTTTTTGTCTGTCAGCTCTTATAACCTGATGATGTACTTCGAGACTTCACATGCTACGCATGACTGCTAAATCATGCCCTCGATAGATTACTGATGCACTGAAGCTAAAATTAATGGGATGCATCCCTGCCATTTTATATTCTGCCAATTTGCTAAACTAACAGCAGATTTATACTTATTTTGCCTTGGTCACACTTTGGTTTTTTTAAAATTTCAGCATTTGTCAGAGGCTCTTGGTCCTTCATCCAACGAGAAAGAAAAATGGCTCGGTGACTACAATGATTTGAAAGTCAAACTCAATACAGATTATGAGGAACAGGCTGAGGTTAAAAGAGATTATCAGCATGAAGTTCAAATACTTCTTGGACTGATGTCTAAGATCAAAGAGTATGCTATCCGGACCTAAGGAGTGAATTATTTGGTTCTCTTACTGGTGATATTGACCATTCTTTTGTCTATCAGGTACAATGATTCAAGAAAAGGAGAGAGGCTGAAGGAACTGCAAGAAAAACAAACTCTATCAGAATCTGAACTTGGAAATTCTGATAGGAGGACGCAGGAAATTGTGGCGGAGCTGGACAAAAGTAAGGAATTGATACAGAAACAAGTTGAGGTAAAACGCAATATCGAGGACAACTTGAATTATAGGAAAACAAGGGATGAAATAGATAAGCTCACGCGTGAGGTTGAATCACTGGAAGAAAAAATGATGAAGATTGGTGGGGTTTCCACCATTGAAGCAGATCTTGTAAAGCTCTCTCAAGAAAGAGAGAGGCTTCTTTCAGAGGTATGAATCCGGCTGTAAATATTTATGCAGTCACTTATCTTAAGTCTAACTAGTACTGTTTAAATATTTCTGTCATATAGTTTCTCATTCCTAGAATTAAACTGATAGGTCAGCATAACTGTTCTTTTTTTGGTAAATACGGTCAACACGCTGTTAATATTACAGGAGCTAGATTTGAAGCAGTGTTTTTACGGCATTTGTTTGTCAGTTTTGTGTATCATTGCAGTTATTCTTGTTAGGTGTTTGAAATTGCGGTGGATATAACGTGGTATTATTTAAAGAGCTGAGGTGAGATGAGCGATCTATGCAGCCGCTTACCAAGTTATGTTGAAGGCATTTTGAGTTTTGAGTTTTGGTTATTTGGGTGGTATGGTATAAAAGTGCATTTCAATGTTGTTAGATTTAAGGTATCTGCACAGTATAACTGCAACTTTTTTTTTGATCGCTAATATAACTACAACTACGCATGCACATTGTGCAAGGGTTGCCCAATAGCCAAGCTCACCCAACCTACTCTTTTGTCCAATTTGGTTCTGTTTCTGGGGAGTCTTGGTTTGGACCCTGGATTAGGCATCAAGCCAGCCAAATTAACTTGTCTTGGTGGTGTTGATTGGTTGGGTTATCTGGGTAAACTTATGTAACCTGTTATTTGCAGTGTCCTGGGGATGCCATGTGTCGCGTTGAGTTTGACCACAAAATATTCATAACATCACCACAAAAAGGCGTAACGAAAAATCACGAAGGGCGCATCAACCACAAAATGACCTAACATTTTCCCCACTTAATATTTTCAGCTCCATGATGCATTACATTTGAAGACACTTACTTTATGTTTCTCACATCTTGCATCCACCACAAATTGGTATATCATTCAGGTTCGGATAACCCACATTTATCGTGTCCCTCATACTTAGGGGACATACTTTAGAATTTCCAATATGCATACATACACATACATATAGGGTCGGTTCTGGGGACAAATTTTGACACTCCATCTCAGTTCAATGGTTGAGATTAGAACATGAAATTGTACTCTCTCTCCCCCCTCCCTACCTCACTCAAGTAATTTCTCTCGCTCAACCCTCAAAGACATCATCCCCTGGCCCCTCCTTCTCCGGCTACCCCAACACCGGTGAACCCCATCCTCCAAAAGCTCCATCTCACTAACGGATATAATCCATAGAAAAAGCGACGTTCTAGGCTGGGGAATTCGCAGACCCAAATGGGGATTTCTTCTCTAAACCAAAAGAAAACAAACCCAATTGAAATTCCGGGTTTCTATTTTGAAATCGCCAGGCAATTCGGGAGATTTAGCAGGGGAAAGAGGAAGGGAAGGAATTTGGATCTTCAATTGGGATCCAAACAGAACCACATGGTTCTCAGGTTCTGAAACCAGGTCGGGTTTTCATCAAACAGAGAATCAATAATCCCTCGACCAACTTTTCTAGAATGCAATTTATCCCAATTGGTTCTAATTTCAGGTTTTAGGGATTTGGTGGAAAATGGTTTCTTGAAGCAGAGAAGGGTTTTGTATGAGTTTGTTAGAATAGCTTTATTATCATTTGTCCCACATTGACTAGCTACATATTGTATCTGTCTCTCTCATAATATAAATTATAGTCTTTTGTGTTTGGGTTGGTTAACACCCACTACACTTCTTCCCCTCTCTCTTTCTAAATAGCATGGTATCAGAGCGGGACCCTCATCCGCCTTAGATGCCCGTAACCCTAGCAAGTCCATCACCTACGAGTCCACGATAGCCGTTGTCTTCCATAGCCACCATTGTTGACCCTAAACAGCCACCAACCCTAGTTTGAAACCCTAGTCGGCAATTCCCAAATCAAAACCCATTACAATCCCCTAATTGAAACCCACTCCACCTTCAAAACCCTAAATCGTCACCTCTGTTGTGCCTAGTCTTTATGATTTCGAGTCTTAAAAACTCGATCTGGATCTCGTCAGTGCCTAAACAGCATCGCCGGACATAACTCAGTCACTGGTGACCCTCGTCGGCCATAGCCTAGTCACCGGTGATCCTCGCCAGCCCTCGTCAGTGTGGGAGAGATCTTCATCGGCAAAAAAAAAAAAAGTAGGTGTTGTCTAGATCAGTACTTTGTTCTCTCTGTAAAAGGCATTTCGTTTCAACCTTTTGAGCTATCTTCATGGCTGATTTGTTTGTCTCTGGCAACTCTCCTGGTTTATTAAAGCATCTCATCTCTTGGTTTGTTCGTGGTTCTGGTTATAGTTCTGGTGGTCATGGTAAATGGTCGTAGTTCTAGTTGTGATGGAGGTAATTATGGTCTCACGTCAGGGGGAGGTGGTTCAGGTAGTTATGGTTGTGGCCGTGGTACCCGATCGTGTACCCATTGTAGGGGTACAAGTCATACAATAGATTACTGTTATAAGCTTCATGGTTATCCCCAGGTTCATCAGGTTGCCACTTTTGAGGATACAGTGCCATCCAATCAATTTGCCAGTGACTATTTCTGCTGAGGAGTACCAAAGCTTTGTGGCATTTCAACAGTCATCTGCATGCTCTTTCTCCACTGCTACGCTTGCTCAAACAGGTTCTTCAATTGCTTGTGTTGCCTCTTCTTCTACTCCTATTCCTTGGGTTATTGATTCTGGTGCCTCTGGTTATATATGACTTGTATTTCTACTTTCTTTACTAATCATCAATCTGTTGGTAAACTATCTCGTGTTACTTTGGCAGATGGTTCTACCACTGAGATTACTAGTTTTGGTTCTATCCCTGTCAATTCCTCTCTTACTTTAGATTATGTGTTACATGTTCCTCGGTTTCCCTTTAATCTTATGTTTGTTAGTAAGCTTACCAAGTCTTTGAATTGCTCCATCACATTTTCCCCTCATGGTTGTATGTTTCAGGATCTAAAGACGGGGATGAAGATTGGTGGGGGTACTGAGCGTGGTGGCCTATACCACTTTGTCAGCGATGTTCAGCCTCAGTCTATTGCTTTTCAGTTATCAGAATCCCCATATCATCATCATTGTCGTCTTGGTCATCCTTTTCTCTAGAATTTGAAGAGACTATTACCTTCATGTAGTCGTATTGATAGCTTAGCTTGTGAAGTTTGTGAGTTCAGTAAGCATCGTCGAGTGTCATATTACCCTCGGGTAGAGTGTCGTGTGTCGCTTCCTTTTGAATTAGTCCATTTATATATTTGGGGACCCGTACATATCCCCAATTTATTTAGTTTTCAGTATTATGTTATTTTTGTAGATGATTTTTCTTGAGTAACATATATTTATCTTATGAAGGCTTGGTCAGAGTTGTCCTCCATTTTTAAGCAATTTTTTATGGAAATAAAAACTTAGTTTAATACTTACATTCGTCTATATCGTTCTGATAATGCACATGGATATTATCATAATGCTCTTGTTCAATTCTTTGCTGATCATGGCATTATACACCAGACCTCTTGCGCTCGAGCTCCACAACAAAATGGAGTTGCCGAACGCAAAATTCGACATTTGTCAGAAGTTATGCGCGTTATGTTATTTTAGATGCATGTGCCTAAGTCTTATTGGAGTGATGTTGTCCTTACAGCATGTTACTTGATTAACCGTATGCCTTCCACTGTCCTGGGTGGTCAGATACCCTATACCGTATTGTTTTTTGGTCGTCCACTTCACTCTCTACCCCTTCGGGTGTTTGGGTGCACATGTTATGTTCATGCTCTTGATCCTGATCGGGACAAACATAATCCCAAGTCCATTCGGTGTAGCTTTCTCAGCTATTCACGCACTCAGAAAGGGTATAAATGGTACTCACCATTGTTACGTGGACATTTTGTGTCTGCTGATGTTACATTTAACGAGTCCTTGCCATATTATTCCGATACTACTGTTAGAAGTGAGTCTATCTTTCCCATAACGGTACTTTCTGTTCCACCTCCTCAACCCTTACAGGAGAGACCCTTGCAGGTATACGTTCGTCGAGACAAGGTACCATCCACCCCACCAGTGCCGACCCCGACGTCTTCCCCGTCGCATGATCCGATGGTCTTTTCTCCTTTGTCTGATCTTGATCTTCCTATTGCTATTCGTAAAGGTACTAATACTTGCACTTTTCATCCCATTTTCCACTATGTCTCGTATGATCATGTTTCTCCTTCTCTTCGTGCCTTTACTTCATCTGTCTCTTCCATACATGTTCCTAACACTGTATAGGAGGCTCTTTCTCTGTCTAAGTGGCGGACACAATGGAGAGTGAGATGACTGCTCTCCATGAAAATGGTACTTGGGAGTTGGTTTCCTCTTCCACCAGGAAAGTCTACTGTTGGTTGTTGGTGGGTCTTTATGGTCAAGTATAATCCAGATGGCATTGTTGAACGATATAAGGCCCGCCTTGTCGCCAAAGGCTATACACAGACATGGGGTTGACTATGCTGAGATTTTTTCCCCTGTTGCCAAGATCAATTCTGTCCGGGTGTTTATTTCTTTGGCCTCCAATCTTGGCTGGCTCTTGTATCAGTTGGATGTTAAGAATGTCTTTCTACACGGTGATTTGCTCGAGGAAGTCTATATGGAGCAACCTCTTGGGTTTGTTGCTCAGGGGGAGCGTTCTCAGGTTTGTCATCTTCGCAAAACTTTGTATGGTCTGAAGTAGTCACGTCAAGCCTGGTTTAGTCGGTTTAGTGAGGTTGTGTTGGATTTCGGTATGCGTCGCTCTCATTCGGATCACTTTGTATTTTTTTTAGACAGTCGAAACGGGAAAAAATAGTGTTGATTGTGTATGTGAATGACATCATCATTACTGGAGATGATCACTACGGCATTGATGAGTTGAAGCAGTTTGTACAGCGTCAGTTTCACACTAAAGACTTTGGTAAACTACATTATTGCTTGGGTATTGAGGTAGCAAGATCCAAGGATGGGATTAGTTTGTCCCAACGAAAGTATACTTTGGATATCCTTGGGAGTAAAACCCGTGGAGACTCCACTGGGTCCTAATGTGAAGCTTTGTGTTGATTAGGGGGAGATATTTCCTCATCCAGACCGTTATCGTCACTTAGTTGACAAGTTGAATTATCTTACCAATACACGTCCAAATATCTCATTCGCTGTTAGTATGGTGAGTCAATTGATGTCAACTCCTCGACTTCCACACTGAGAAGCTTGTCTTCGTATTGTAAACTATCTTAAGGCTCATCCTGGACGTAGTCTGTTTTATCGATCTAATGGTCATTTGCGTGTTGAAGCCTTTACCGATTCTGATTCGGCAGGATCACCATCTGATAGACGGTCCACTACTGGGTACTGTACTTTTGTTGGAGGCAATTTGGTCACATGGAAAAGCAAGAAATAGATGGTTGTCGCAAGGTCTAGTGCAGAAACTGAGTATCGAGCCATGACACACACATCTTGTGAAATTGTGTGGTTGAGAGGTTTACTCGAGGAGTTAGGCTTTTGTGTGCAGTTACCTATTCCTATGCATTGTGATAATCAAGCGGCCATACATATTGCTTCAAATCCAGTGTTTAATGAGAGAATGAAACACATTGAAGTAGATTGTCACATTGTTCGTGAGAAGATAGATGGTGGTGTGTTATCTACTCCATTTGTATCTACAGGAGCTCAGTTGGCTGATATTTTTACTAAGCCGTTGTTTAAACCACGTTTAGAGTTTTTATGTAACAAGCTGGGATTTTGTGATATTTATTCTCCAACTTGAGGGGGAGTGTTAGAATAACAGAATTGAAGTTTGCAAAATTTGCGTCCCGTTTCCTATTGCTTTATTGCTGAGATGAAACTTATCGCACAAGCAAGCAACAAAATTCTGGATAAGACCCAAAGTTCGTGAAAATCTAATCACAAGACCCGAAGTTCTGTTGTCCTTCTGCAAGATTTTCTCCAGCAACCTTCATTCTGCAACAATTTGAGTGTGAGCGTAAAATAGGAACCAATCTAAAGGCATATTACTATGAGCCCAAAGTAGAAAGGAGATGGAAATGGATTTTATCTTTTCATATTGGTTAATTAGGAACTGTTTTCTATTTTCCAAAACTAGTGGTTTCATTTGCAGATTTTCTGAGAGATTTGTTGTCAATGTGTAGTTATATATGTAATGACGACTAATAGATGCACTGGGGCCGAAATCGTGGTGATACAGTTGACATCTTTCAGTAATTTAAAATATCCATATGTAGGTCAAAATATGTGATTCCAAACTGGTCACTTTTGTTTTGAAAATTGTTGAATAATATTGTGAATACCTTTTTCCCTTACCTTGAATATTTAGATTTTCCTTCTACCTTTGGTTGTATCAAATATTTCCAGGTGCTTTATTGCATAATGCAAGGAGATAATGGATAGCTGGTGATTGTTTTGTAGTTAAACAGGTGCAAAGGTACAATGTCTGTCTATCAGAGCAATGTGTCGAAGAATAAAGTTGAGCTTAAACAAGCACAGTACAAGGACATTGACAAACGATATTATGATCAGCTAATCCAGCTCAAGGTGGAACATTTTGCCTCATTCTTTAATCTGTTGAAACTTTCCACTGTATGATGAACTCAAAAGATTTTTGCAACAGACAACTGAGATGGCGAACAAGGACCTGGACAGATATTACAATGCCCTAGACAAGTAAGCTGGCCTCTCATTTCTTCTTATATTCTCCTTTTTTTTGCTTCCTTATGGGGTTAATATTAGCTACATTATTTGAACTTGTTAGTTATTGCATTGCACTTCCTTTCAATCCGATTGTATATCTTAAATTGTCCCAATTTGTTTCTCTTTTTCGCTGTCATGCACTTTAATCGGGTCAACAAACGATGTACTTTCGTGACAAAATCTTCAAAACTTTTCACCAATCAAAAGATTTCAGGTATGAATTGGACAGAGTTTCCAAAATAAAAAAGAATGATACCTTGTAATTTATGAATGATACTTGTGAGGTCTAAAATAGTGGAAATCGACAAGCACATTTGGACTGGTATAGCAGATGTAGTAATAACTATAACATTTAGGTTACGTTGCTTTTACAACCTAGAAAAAGAATTAATGACATAACATTGTGTGTGTGGGTGTTAACCTGAATTGAGGAAACATGAAATCAATGGTCCACTTTTTAGGATGAAATATGTCTACAACGGCATTCGTCTGTCCCTGGTGTATGTCGTAGTTTCCTTTGCGGTGATGTGCCGAGTTAATGTATCTCAATAGTGTTTAATTTGTCTGTTCTCTTTCAGAGCACTCATGCGCTTCCACACAATGAAAATGGAAGAAATCAATAAGATCATAAGGGAATTGTGGCAGCAAACGTACAGGGGACAGGATATAGATTACATATTCATTCATTCAGATTCAGAAGGTGCAGGGACTCGATCTTACAGCTACAGGGTGATAATATTGTTCCTTCATTTTAGATTTTGTTCTTTTTGTTGGTTTTCTCGGGCAAATCTTTAATGGTTTCTTCCATAGGTCTTGATGCAAACTGGCAATGCAGAGTTGGAAATGCGTGGCAGATGTAGTGCCGGCCAAAAGGTCAGTTACCGCCTGGAAACATTCTCTTCATATTTCAAGGTGTCCTGAAAACTGGACTTCCATTTTTTTTCCCCCTTGTTTCTGTTTTGGCTCAATATCTGGGAACACTGTCTTCACATTTCAAAATGCCCTGAAATATGCACTTTTCACTTGTTTCCATTTTCTTCCTTGTTCCTGTTTGCGATCATTGTCTCGAATTTGGACATATTGTCTTTCTTATTTCAAGATAACATGAAAACTGAACTATGGACTTGTTTCCATTTTTTTTTTTTGGTTTCCATGTGTCTCTATTTAATTTTCTTCTCTAAACATCATTTGATCATGATTCAGGTCCTTGCTTCACTAATTATACGGTTGGCATTGGCGGAGACCTTTTGCCTCAACTGTGGAATACTAGCACTCGACGAACCAACTACAAACTTAGATGGCCCGAATGCTGAGAGTTTGGCTGCAGCCCTTCTGAGGTATGGAAAGTTCATGGAAGTACTTTGAGAGTCTCTCTATGAGAAGATTTGCATATTTTGTCTGATTCTCCCCCTTTTTCCAGAATCATGGAGGATAGAAAAGGCCAGGAAAACTTTCAACTGATAGTCATTACTCACGATGAGCGATTCGCTCAACTTATTGGTCAACGGCAGCACGCAGAAAAATATTATCGAGTCACGAAAGATGACCAGTAAGCATATGATTTTTTAGCTTACATTTTCATACCAGTTTCTGTTTTTTTCCCTTTTTATTTGATCTGCTCATACCAGTTTCTGTTGATTTTGATTCAGAATGCTGTTCGTCCACTTTCTCTTGTCAATTCTGTACATCTCAATAAATAATCTATATTTTCTATGTTACTTATCAAAATGATTTTCAGAACTTCGCCTGCAAGAACTAATTGATATCATTTGATCGGTCAAAAAAATTACAAGATATTATTTATGAAAATATATTATCTTGTGATCTGATCAAAGGGCACGACTACCAAAAATGGACAAATAAAATGGGTTGAGGGAGTATATTTTGCTCATGTAAGCTAATTCTAGCTCGTTTTCCCAGTCAGCACAGCATAATCGAAGCCCAGGAAATATTCGAGTGAAGTCCATCACACGATTTCGATAAAATTGGACGCCGTCAAAATTCAAGAGCAGAAGCGCTACGGTTCAGAGAAGCTGTTGACCTTGGCATTTTGTTGTATCCTCCAAGTGTTCTCATTTTCTTGCTTCTAATGTTTTCTCTGTGGTTAATTAAACATATCTGGAATGTATCATGGGCCTGAGCCATTTAACTCGTTGAATGTAACAGTGTTACCAGTTATGCTGAATGTTTTTTTTTCATGGAACCGGGGTGGGTGCCGTGCACTATGGGCCGTCCAATGCTTAGATGGACAATCCAGATTTGATAGCGTGCCGATGAATTTATTGAATGCCAAGAGGCAGAGATTAAATTTGAGCCGTCCATCTGGGCATTGGACAGCCTGTAGTGCACGGCACCCCCTGGATTCCTTTTTTTTATATAATGCCTAATGCTATGGATTTCTGGAGGGAAATTCGGAGGAAAGGAAAATAGTTGTGAAAGGGAAACATGATTTTCTCTAAATTAGTGCGCTTTACGAGACGGATCACTCTCTCACGACGCATCACCCACTTTCATTGAATAAGCCCGTTTCACTAACTTATTCAGTTTATGGAACACCACCAATACGAATAGAATTGTTATTTGTTCTCTGATTCCCCCCCCCCCCCCCCCCCCCCCCCCCCCCCTCCCCCATATTTGATGCCTGGATTAAGGTATCTTCAAGTGGCAGTGGTTATTCAGTTTTTCTGCACAGAAGAGAACAATTGTTTAAACACTCTTATTCCAAAATCAACCATTGAATTGAGCTGAAAAGATTTAATTCCGAGATGCAAATGGAAATCTCAGTGACTGGACCGTCCAATTTTTTGTCGATACCGTTTATTTTTTTTGAAAAATATTTTTGAAAATGTTAACCGTGTGACCATGTCTCTTGGATGTTATAGTCGACAGAGACTCTATATGTGTTTTGAGATAAATGAGCTTCGATCTAGTGTGCCGACTTATTTTTTTCTAGGATAAATGAGTGTCGATATCATACTTTATTAAATGTGATCCACATGATTTTTCTGAGTGATGTTCTTTGTTAGTATTGCTAGATTTGAATTCTACCAAATGCGTGGGAGTAAATGATAAACCCTGAACTTGCGTTAGTAATGCGCTCTAATATTACTCAATGACAATTTTTCGTGTTATGGACATAAATTTGCACATCTGCTTTCTGAAATCAATTTTTGAAACACGAATAATGTTACTACCTCTGTCCAAAAAGACTCTACGCAATACGATAACTTAAAATAATGCATTTTTATTCAAAAAATCAAAAAAATTCCCGTAAATTACTAAATAACAATGAGTTATTTCAAGTTATGGAGAAAACTTCAGATTTTCTTAGACAAGAATAAATTATTCTTAAGTTCTCATTTTGTATACGAGACAATCTTTTTGGGACAGGACTACGGAGTATCTTGCTGACAACTTTTAACATTCATATTTTGAATTTGTTTAAATTACATTTTTTTCATAAAATGTCAAACGATGACCTGAAAACTACAACCCAATAATAGCAAGAAAAAATGCATCGAGAAATTACTTTTGCATGTGTAAGCAGCCTGCAGTGATTTCCATATTTTTGCTAACAGTGTTAAAAATAGTTGATGTATGTGACAAGATGACTCATCTCGAAATCCGTGTTTAACGCTTTTAGCCACCTCTAAACCTGCCTCCGCCGTGACTACGGTTCAAATTGTTTGAAACATGGTGAAAAAATAACAATCTATCTGCAATAAATATAATACAGCCTTGCACATCTCTTAATATTCAGATTTGCATATTTTGTCTGATTCTCCCCCTTTTTCCAGAATCATGGAGGATAGAAAAGGCCAGGAAAACTTTCAACTGATAGTCATTACTCACGATGAGCGATTCGCTCAACTTATTGGTCAACGGCAGCATGCAGAAAAATATTATCGAGTCACGAAAGATGACCAGTAAGCATATGATTTTTTAGCTTACATTTTCATACCAGTTTCTGTTTTTTCCCCTTTTTATTTGATCTGCTCATACCAGTTTCTGTTGATTTTGATTCAGAATGCTGTTCGTCCGCTTTCTCTTGTCAATTCTGTACATCTCAATAAATAATCTATATTTTCTATGTTACTTTTCAAAATGATTTTCAGAACTTCGCCTGCAAGAACTAATTGATATCATTTGATCGGTCAAAAAAATTACAAGATATTATTTACGAAAATATATTATCTGGTGATCTGATCGAAGGGCACGACTACCAAAAATGGACAAATAAAATGGGGTCGAGGGAGTATATTTTGCTCATGTAAGCTAATTCTAGCTCGTTTTCCCAGTCAGCACAGCATAATCGAAGCCCAGGAAATATTCGAGTGAAGTCCATCACACGATTTCGATAAAATTGGACGCCGTCAAAATTCAAGAGCTGCTGCGCTACAGTTCAGAGAAGCTGTTGACCTGGGCATTTTGTTGTATCCTCCAAGTGTTCTCATTTTCTTGCTTCTAATGTTTTCTCTGTGGTTAATTATACATATCTGGAATGTATCATGGACCTGAGCCATTTAACTTGTTGAATGTAACAGTGTTACCAGTTATGCTGAATGTTTTTTTTCTTTCATGGAACCAGGGTGAGTGCCGTGCACTACGGGCCATCCGATGCTTAGATGGACAGCCCAGATTTGATAGCGGGCCAATGAATGGATAGAATGCCAAGAGGCAGAGATTAAATTTGAGCCGTCCATCTGGGCATTGGACGGCTCATAATGCACGGCACCCCCTGGATTCCTTTTTTTTTATAATGCCTAATGCTATGGATTTCTGGAGGGAAATTAGGAGGAAAGGAAAATAGTTGTGAAAGGGAAACATGATTCTCTCTAAAGAAAAGATTCTAAACTTAGTTCCACAAAATCGACTTATTGCGCTTTACGAGACGGATCACTCTCTCACGACGCATCACCCAATTTCATTGAATAAGCCCATTTCACTAACTTATTCAGTTTAAGTCAGTTTGTGGAACACCGTCAATACAAATAGAATTGTTATTTGTTCTCTGAATTTTTTCCATATTTGATGCCTGGGTTAAAGTATCTTCAAGTGGCAGTGGCTGATATTTGATGGAACAAGATAAAAGCGACCCACTTTCTCAGTTTTTCTGCACAGAAGAGAACAGTTGTCTTACAATCTTATTCCAAAATCAACCACTGAATTGAGCTGAAAAGATTTAATTCAGAGATGCAAATGGATATCTCAGTGACTGGACCGTCCAATTTTTTGTCGATACCGTTTATTTTTTTTGAAAATGTTAACCGCGTGACTCATGTCTCTTGGATTTTATAGTCCACAGACTCCATACGTGTTTGAGATAAATGAGCTTCGATCTAGTGTGCAGACTTATTTTTTTCAAGGATAAATGAGTGTCGATATCATATTTATTAAATGTGATCCACATGAAAACTTCAGATTTTCTTAGACAAGAATAAATTATTCTTAAGTTCTCATTTTGTATACGAGACTTTCTTTTTGAGACAGGACTAGGGAGTATCTTGCTGCCAACTTTTAACATTCATATTTTGAATTTGTTTAAATTAAATTTTTTCATAAAATGTCAAACGATGATCTGAAAACTACAACCCAATAGCAAGAAAAAATGCATCGAGAAATTACTTTTGCATGTGTGTAAGCAGCCTGCAGTGATTTCCCATTTTTGCTTGACGTATGTGAAAAGATGACCCATCTCAAAATCCGTGTTTAACCCTTTTAGCCACCTCTAAATCTACCTCCGCCGTGACTACGGTTCAAATTGTCTGAAACATGGTGAAAAAAATAACAATCTACATGCAATTAGGCCTTGTTCTCCAATAGATTTTAGGTACATTTTATGAAAATCTCATAAAATGAACATTTTATGGAGGGGTGATAAAATAGAGTTGTTTTCTCAACTGATAAAATGTAGTGGTTTTCCTATAGATTTTAAGAAGATTTTATAAAAATCCCATAAATCACTTTTACATTTTATGTGTTGAGATTGGAGTGTCATAAAATGTGAGATTTTATGAAACAAAAATCTGTTGAAGAACGAAAGAAGAGGGATAAATACAAGAATCCAAAGAAATTACAACTCGTTATTTCATTACTTATTGCAATGAAAAAATCCCAGTAGTACACTGGATGTTTTTTCTGAAACTGAGAACTTGAATACCAACTACCATCGAACAACTAGAAAAACGAAGCGTAAAGCGATGAACACCTTTTTTTTTTATGCAAACCCAGAAAGATAATAAAATGAGAAACTATGACAAGTGCAAATGCTTTTCAAACCTAATCCTTGTACTTCATCTCGGAAGTTAAGAAACCGGGCATGTCGAATGAGGAAGAGAACTTGTCGACGTCAGCCTTGAGTTCTTCGATATCCTTGTTGTTCACAAGACCCTTGTTGAAGTCCTTCAACAGCTTTCCATGCTCCTTCTGGATCTTCAAAGTGATGGTCACCGAACGGTGGAGGAACTCTGCAATCTGCTCAAAGTCTTTCTCAACCAACCCTCTGGAAGTCATAGCCGGAGTCCCTGTAAATGGACACTCTCATTCCTTATTCATAATAGAAGGGCTGGGAAAAAAAGCCCAGTAGTGCAACCGGCTTCTAGCTTTTCGTTCAATTATTCCTTAAAAATTGACTTTGACAACATAATGAACGAAAGATGTGTAAGCAAAAAATAAAGGTCAGACCCGTCAAATCTCCAGCCAAGGGTATGCAAAGACACCAGTCATGGTTGTTTTTATTCAATTTTTTGGGAAAGAATATTGTTTTACGAAATGTAACAGTGTCAAAAACGCGTTTGTGATTCGCTAAATCGAGGTTTCCAGCAGCCGCCTAGCAATTACGCACACAAACATCCATTTAATGACATTGTGAAATACAATTATACAAGGAAGTGTCTGATGGGAAGTATCCCACGCCCTTATCCAAGTGTCAAGTGCCCGAAAAAGGGGTGGGCTTGTGTCGGATTATTTTATCAAGTCAGGTCACTCAATTACAGTTTATTACAACTTAATGTCCACAATGTATTATAAAATCCATATAACAGTTCTTACCAATTCGTACGCCACCAGGAGACAAGGCACTACTGTCACCAAACACAGCATTCTTGTTTACAGTAATGTTGCATAGGTCACAGAGCTTCTCAACCTTATTTCCTACAACAACAATAGCAACAAGTAATTAGATTTGAGCCAATTTTTCTTTGGGGGTGTGACATTTCTTACTTTTCTCATCCGTTTCAACGAGAAGAATCAGACAGTTGAAAAACCACATGAACTTAAAAATAAATAAAAAAATGATCCAATTTTTCACGATCAACAAGTAATTTGATTTACCTAGAAAGAAGAATTAGAAAAGTGAAAAAAATTTGAACTTAAAATTTGGTCCAACTTTTCATGCTCAGACATGTAAATTTGTTTTTAACTAGAAGCCCCACAAATTTTTTAATTAAGATGGAAAATACACCCCCAAAAAAGTTGATATTGAAATCGAACGAGGGCAAAAAACTCTCTGCATTCAGTCCTTTTACCAGTCAATCCCAGAGGGCGAAGATCCCACAGAACGAGGTGGTTCTCAGTCCCTTCAGTGACGAGCTTGTAGCCTTTGCTCATCAAGTAGTTTCCAAGGGCAACTGCATTCGCCTTGACTTGCTTAGCATACGCTTTGAACCCAGGAGTCATGGCCTGTTTCAGAGCAACAGCCAAAGCACCGATCTGGTGATTGTGGGGTCCACCCTGGAGGGCGGGGAAAACAGCAAAATTGATCTTGTCTTCAAAGTCATAAACCGCATCTTCTGGTTGGCCTTTCTTGGCCGGTTTAGGGCCCTTGCGGTAGAAGATCATACCAGCCCTGGGCCCCCTCAGGCTCTTGTGGGTTGTGGTAGTGACAATGTCACAGTACTCAAAGGGATCTTTAGCTTCCTATATCAAACAGGAACATAAGTGATAAGATTTACCACAACTATATATGTCAAAAAAGATCTAGGTAAACAGTCAGTAAGTTAAAATCTGTCAAAAGACGAATACGAAATATTGTGAATTGCAAATCCCATGATTAGCATTGAAATACATATTCTGATAAACATTAATACTTCTTACTTAATCAAGCTCTTAACTTATTAACCCCAAATCTGGAAAGAAAAAATGAGGTGAAAAAAAAAAAATCCAGAGACAACATAATACAATAGTGAATTAAGGATGAAAATCTCTGCTGGCCTAGATCTCATATTTGTTATCGTTAGATTAATGACGTATTCCCTCTAAGTAAAGGTTCGGTATCCAGGATGATCCCAGATGCCCAGGACTCCTGGGTGAGCCAGAGATCCTAATAGATGGAAAAGACATTTGGGTTATTTATTGTGCTCCACAATCCTGTTAGGAACATATGCCAATAAAGCCAGATTAGTAGAGACAAAGCAACCCATTGCGATAACATATATTTTGATTCCACCCCACCTATTTAAATACAAATTACGTTACTTCACATGTTTTAATAGAATAGTCATCCAGTAGGTCAGTAGATTCGGTACCCAATTCATGTGGAACATACCAAGCACTAATGCTAGAAGCAAATTGAAACCTAAATGGTGAGACTCAATTTTAGAGTTTGAGAAGGATTGCAAAATCAAAATTATTTGGTACTCCAATTTAGTACTGACAAATAGAAAGACAGAGTTATAACTACAGAAATGATGCTCTATACTCAATTCACAGAAGAACAAATAACAAACAAAAACCCAGACCCAAACTTAAGCACTTTAACCTGCTGTAAAAAACCAAAGCACCACATTTGCTGAAAACCTATGATACAAATCAACCCATGAAGCACAGATACTCTATTTTGACCTCCGTATCGCGTATCGGATACAGATACGCTCGGATACGCTCCTGATACGTATCGGATACGTTTTTTAGAGTATCCGTAATTTAAATTAAATTTTTATTATTCGGATACGTTTTGGATACGCTCCGATACGCTCCCGATATGTATCGGATACGTATCAGATACGTTTTTAGAGTATTCAAATACGTTTTTTAGGGTTTTTTTAGTTTTTTTTTTTTTTCTGTGCTGCAATGGTAAACTTGTCTAATGAAATTTTAGGAACTAAAAATTATATATATTTATAATATATTTATTTTTATATTTTTATATTCAACATATCCCCCAACGTATCATATCCGACTTTTTGGAAAAATCGCGTATCCGCGTATCCGTATCGTATCGTATCCTTATCTCGTATCCGTATCCGTGCTTCATAGAAATCAACAGCATGCAAAACTATATCAAAACCCAACCAGAAATTTAAAATACTACCAATAAAACAAAAGGGGTAAGTAAAATCAAACATGTCAGAGCGGCATTAATATTCATAAATCAACAAGAAATGTACCTGAGCAGCCACAAGGCCACTGATGTGAGCCATGTCACATAACAACAACGCGCCCACCTTATCCGCAATCGATCTAAACCTTGCGTAATCCCAATCCCTGGGATACGCACTCCCTCCGCAAATGATCAGTTTGGGTCTGAAATCCATTGCCTTCTCTTCCAACTTATCATAATCGATATACCCCGTGCTCGAATTCACCTTATATGGCAAGCTCTCGAAGTAAATCGAGGTAGCTGATATCTTCTTCCCACCAGAGGTATAATAACTGTTCAAAATGTAGTCATTAACGTTAGAGCAATGATGCAAGTTCAAATCACATTCTCATAGCAGAAGAGGATTTCTTTTGCAAAATAAGAACAAAAAACTTAAGAAAGCAGTAAAAGATCTGGCAGAGGCACACAGTCACTGTCTTAAATGGTCCTCCAATAGTTCAAACTGATAAAATCTGCTCCAAGATTTAAATTCGAGGGCTAACAAGCACTTTTAAGTCAGTGTTCAGGACATTCAGGTTCATCAATAGAAAATGACTCGTGGTTTGCCAATTGAGATACGTTGCCGAAGGATCGCATGAAAATGCCTCTTGATTGCTCGGGCTGCCTATGGGTTTCCATCACGTGGCCAATGGTATCACTTCGCCAGAGATTGTGTAGGAGCGCTGGAGTCGTGGATTGAATGGTCCGTTACTTACAAGAAAATATAGTATTATTTAGAAACCTTCCACCCTCTCTACTTCTGTTTATCTAAAATCAAACTCTTCCAGAAGAACATATCTCTCATAAATTATGATAAGATTTTATATACTAGTTGGCCATTTCGGATGGCAGGAAGGGTAAATGAATGTGGTTCCAGATCCACATAATCCGAATTTTTCTACCTTTTTCGACAATAATCTTAGATTTCAGGCTCAAATCAATCTCCCCATTTCTACCATAAGCTTCCCTAAAAAACATTGTCCGGATACATATCTTGGATAAATTAATAAGATGCGTGAATTTGATAAATGGGTATTTAGAGTATATATCAGATTCACATTTTCTTCAAGAGCATTGTAAATTTGTAATGACTCCATAGATGGGTTCTGCAAACACTGGATGAGAAAGCACAGAAACCAAAACTACTCCATATTATGTTCTGTAAAAAAAAAACTGATACTTTGCCATTGTGAGAAAGTGTGTGATAAGAAAGGGGAGTTCTGGTGAGAAAGAGGAAGGAACCAATAAAACAAATATCATTTTTGTACATTTTTCTCCATTTCTCACCAAAGAACTCGATCCAAATGAGTGATTCGGCAAGAAACGCTAAATCCATTGTTTTCTTTCCTTATCAAACCCCTTAATCCAAAGGGGCTATAGATTTCAGGCTCAATCCATAAACTTCTCAAAAAATGACAATTTTTTTATTGGATCCTTCCCTTTCATCTCACCAAACAAGTGAGATTTGGCGAGAGTGGACTCCCCTTTCTTATCCAGGTACTTTAGAGGTATTAAAGTTTCTTGCAGTTATTTTACATTTTCTCTCAAGAGCATTGTAATTACTCCAAATAAGTATTAATTTCATAAGATCAATAATAGAACAAACAAATAATTCCAACCATACCCATGAGTCAAGTGACCACCAGAAGGCAAATCCAGCCCCATGATCCTATCATGCGGCTGAAGCACGGCAGTATACGCAGCGAAATTGGCCGGACTACCCGAATACGGCTGCACATTCACCCCCCACCTGGTCGCATCAAGCCGATAAGCCTTCAAAGCGCGGCTGCGACACAGGTTCTCGATCTGGTCGATGTACTCGTTGCCACCGTAGTACCGGTTACCGGGCATGCCTTCGGAGTACTTGTTCGTTAGAGCGCTGCCAAGCGCTTCGATGACGGCGAAGGAAGTGAAGTTTTCTGAGGCTATGAGCTCGATGCCTCTGGATTGGCGGCGTTTTTCTTTCTCGATCAGGTCGTGGATTTCTGGGTCGACGGTGTGGAGTGGGGTGTGGCCCCATGCGGATACGGGTTCCATTTCTAGAGAGAGAGAGAGAGAGAGACTATAGTTCTAGAAATGGGTTTTCTTGGATTGGATCTCGTCTCTCCTGCAATACTCAATTTAAGAGAGAGAGAGAGAGAGAGAGAGAGGGGTGGTGGCGGTGGAGGGAGGAGGAGAGAGTGGTGTTTAATAACAGAAGGGGAGGATAGTTTTGGATTATTGCAGTTATAGCCCTTGAGGTTTTTTGTTATTATCTGAAGTTAATTGCAGTGGCTTGTCCTGAGGTTTTGGGTGAGATGCTATTTGGGTTTTATACTATGGTAATGTTTCACTTTGTTCCCTGGAGGTTATTGCAATTTCGCGAGAATTGTACTCATGGTGTTTGGGACGAAAGCTTTGTTTGGAACTTGAGGAAAGATGTGGAAAAGAAGAGAATTATTTTAAAATTTCAATTTAACTTTCCTTGCTACTTCTCCTCAATTTCACTCCAATTTCCTTCTCAAATATTTTCCAGTCTTTTTCTTCTCTTTTCCTCAATTCCAAACAAAGCAGAAATGTTTGTTTGGATGAAAATTTTTGGGGGAGAAAATAAAATTTAAGAACAAGATTATTTCTTTAGCTATCTCTTGTAATAAGTAATAATTTGAAATTGTTATTGTTTCCTCCATTACCTCCATAAATAAGAAATTTTTTTTTATTTCTGCTTTTCTTAGTAATATCGTTCCATAGGTTAAGGAACTTTGATGTATATGGTATAGATGAATAAAAGATGTTTGAAATGATATATGTATGCAAGTTGTATATTGTCTCGCAAAAAATGATTTGTTTCTATTTGGATGATGAATTTGGTGAAAAAATAGAGGGAAACAAAGAGAGTTAGATTCTTTTCAGTTGTTTAGAAGAAGAAAAGATGTAAGAAATAACGGGTACATGAAAGTTCTAGTTGGTGATAAAAGTAAAAATAAAAATAAGATTCCTATCCATTGATTTTGCTTTTGATAGCTATGTTGATTTATTATTTTCCCTTTTATGAAATTTAAAATGGGCGAAGGAGGGGGCAACTGGGTATAGTAAACATTTCCTTAGGCATGCATAATGACTCCAGGCCTGTGGCGAGTTTCGAAAGGGACCAAAGAGCCACAACAGCTATGCCTCTCCAAGGACCAAGAAACCGTAGTCGGGCTTCACAGGAGGACTACATTTGATATAGCATCATTAGCACGACTTAAACCCTTGACCTCCTAACCACTCAAACCCCATGGAGTGAGCCATGATCCACTAGACTAACACCCCTATTGATAATAGATGTACTTTTGTTGCAAGAAGAATTGTGATATTTGATAAGAAATTATGTGATATTCTATGTCCTCCATTCAAACGTATAATGTCCAAAGCTTAGGTAGGTTGGTGTTATTTGTCTTTTGGTATATTCCATTTCTTGGTTTTGACTATTTCCTCTGCTAACCTTTGTGGCCAATAGGGCTTAAGAGGTTGTTGGCTTCCACTTCCTAAATCGAAAGTGGCCTTATCTACTAATTTGGGTGTGCTGGATTTAATTTCAGTTTTGGATCTAAATTTCTCAATGACATAACAAAAAATATCCCCTTTTATTGACAATTAAAACAATAACCCCACCCCCCGCGCCCCTTTTTTTTGGCTCTGTGTGTAGGTTTGTACTCAGATCTTCCCAAACCAAACATAATGTAGCCTCTATAAAATTGTTATGGCAATATTATACTTTATTATTCTTTCTGTACTGTTCAAAGATCTAAACGAAAACAAAGGAAAATAGAAGTTATGAAGATGCACCCAAAAGACAACTAGAATAATAGGAGTACTAGAAAGGAAGAAAAAAGTACAAGGATGAACTAATCAACATCCAAGTGCAATAAGGGAGCCCAATGTAAGGGGAGTGTCACGTGCCGTCCTCGGTTTTACAAAAAAATTATTCTACGTTAATTGATTAATCATTTATTGGTATCAAAATAACTTGGTTTTTCATACAAATAATAGATATATTCTTTTAAACAATCAATAGTGCATATCATGAAAAAAATGTATCGATTCTTTCATTTAAGCATCATAAGAGAATTGAATTAAGCATTTCTTATTTTGTACTCAAGACAAAGCTCGCGACAAAGTCTCACTTCCTTTTAAAATGCCACCCTCAATCTAAATCATGACTCCGCCGTCAATGTGTCAACAACCTAAAATGAGTGGTGTCAACAAGACAAAACCGAATTCGGTACCCTATAGTGCAGACATCCGAGCAACCCATCTCACAATTAATGGTTTAGATTTCATATAAGCCAATACAGATCTGTGCCATCCATTGTTGAGACGAGTCTTATAACTTTTTGGTGCACCTCCAATTATCACGTGCACCAAGTAATGAAATCGTTAATCGTGTCTTCCTGGTCTCCAGTGGTTCATGTTTTACTAATGATATTATTGGTGGGAGTTGGTAAGTGGTAGGAAATTGGGTTTAGAAAAAATAACATGTGGGTTGTTGGGGGCACTTTGGTACTTTGGGCCACACCAACCCCCGACAATGACACATTTGCTTGTGTATGTTTTTTCCTCACCTATTTGATTTTAGCAGTCCACCAAGTCTACTGGGGTTACACGTTCAAGCACTTCTACAAGGATTATTGGTGAGATCCAAAGTCCAAATTAATTACAGAGAATTCATTCAGTTGACCATTACATGAATAATTTATTAGACCAATACCGAACAAATTCAATTGGAAAATGCTAACCACACTAACATATCTAAAATGTATATCGATATTCAAGAAAACGCATTGATATATGTAAAAGAGGATTGATGTCCTATGAAATATTTGTTGAAACTCTATTGTATCTTGCTTTATATGTTTATTATTCCATTCGTCTCCAAATTTTTGTCCGGTCTGCAAAACGAGGATTTGAAAAATAATGCAAAATTTTCAAGAAAAATTCGATATGTTTTTTTAACAAGTTACTAGATATCAACGAGTACTTTTTTGATTTACAAAAAAAGTCTGAAAATTTTCTTTTACAAGACTTATTGTTTTTAGATCCTTGTTTTGCCAAACGGACTAAAATATTGGGACGGAGGGAGTATTATTACTTACTAGATGACTAGATGGTGGTTAGCAAGACCCGAGATCAATATCAATATCAATAAATAGAAGAGAATATTTGTATTAGTAATGAGGTAGAACTAATAGAGTTGTAGAGTGTTATAAAATATTCGATGAAGAGGTTTCTGCTATAGCCCTTACCAACCCTCACCAACCCCCCCAACTCCCAACACGAATAAAATTAAAAAGAAATCGAATTTATTATTTTAATATAGGTAAAAGAAATTAATTTATTTAGGCAAAAGGCACTTGGAAAATATCGAACAGAATGTGTTTACTTTCCCTTTCCGGTACATTATGTTGGTATTTTTCTAAATTAATTTATTATGGCTACTTCCTACCAACTTTTCTAAATTAGAGTATAAAATAACTTTATAAAATAACTTTTTTTATGATTATTCACCGTGTATGTTCAACAACCCCACAAGGGGTATATTTGGACACTTTCGGTGGCCCTTTTATCTCTTGGAAACATATAGGCTGAGTTTTCACTGTCGTATAAAACGGTATTTTTGTCGGTTGTTTATAGCTTGGAGACAAGCCACTTTCCGCATATACATCACAAAAATACAATTTAGCGGCAACTAAAATCACTTTCGACTACAGTAGAAAGATAATATTTTTAGTAGAAACTCACAATCGTCAAAAACGGTATTTCTGTTAGTTGTCTACAGTGTGAAAACAAGCAATTCTCCTCACATGTATCACAAAAATATAATTTAGCGGAAACTACAACCACTTTTAACTGTAGTGCGAAGATGGTATTTTTTAGTAGAAACTCACAATTAATATCTTGATTTTGCATTGTTGAGAAGTAAAACACAACTATTATTGATTGCCTTTTATTGGTTATTAATTTGTTCCTAATGCTTTTGTGAGAACGCATATTTGAGAAGTGATATGCTAAAATGGAACTTATGGCATTCACAGCAGGCTCTCAAAATGGCTCTGTGAGACTCCTAATATTTACCTAACCATGTGCTCAATTATTGTCTTCAATGGGCTTCCCATACAAACTCCCAAGCTTGGCTCATACCACATTAGTTAAATTTAGGTAGTCTTATAGCTAACTCCAAGTGGGACCCAAAGTCTTTGAATAATTTTTTAATATGAAATTTTCAAGGAGGGAGAAGAATATTTTTTTAATATGAATTATCAATGTTTGGGTCCCACGGACTTTGAATTTTTTTTTCCCGAAAAATAGATAATGCTCTTGTTAGCCCATTGAGTGCACACATCCTCTCCAAATTTAGCAAGCTTTAAGAGTGAAATGTGGACCCCAATTATGCTTCCGTGGATACCATATGATACAATTTAGGAGTAATTTTTAGGGAGTCCACTGTGTGGATGCCCTTAACACTTGTATTTCTTTAGAAATTTATCATGTTTTCCATAGTTAATTTAATCACGGAAATCGTGAAGTGATTTTCATGGTACATAAATCTATCATGGTAAAAAAAATAGTGGATTACTACAAAAGTACATGAAATCAATATCTCATGACTCGAGTTTAGGGTGTTTTGGGGTTTATTTGAATTTCGAGATGGAATCATAAATATTCAAATTTCATAGGAAAGAATCATAATGATCATTTTTTGTACAGGATGCCTAATTGATTCTCCCTTAACTAACTAATTTACCAACGAACAAGACACATAATAAATAGAACAACAAAATATGACAAGAAACCCCAACATGTTAATTGTTGAAAAAAAAATCTATGAGATTGGCCGTGGTCCTTAGGGCCCAATATAAGTTTCTTTGAAAAAACCCCCTATTTTTGTGAAAAAGTTTATAAAATTTCAAGTTATTAACTATTTTTCATAAGCGTGATTAAATTAATATCCAAACCTACACATATGCAATCTCGCCCATACCTCTAGATATATATATATTGATTTCTTAAATATAAATATATAAAATTTGCAATTAATGCTCAAAATATACGTTGTTTGAGACTTTGTTAATTGCGAATCTTGCGTCTGTGTATGGGAGAGGATGGAATGTGGACAAAGATCTCGACCAATTCTAATTTTTGTTTTTTGAAGAAACAAAAAAAAAAAAACAAATACTACAAAGGGCACAAAGGCAGGGGCGTAACTAACATAGGGCTGGGGTGGCCCCTGCTCCCACGGGTTTTAAAGATAGGTGATCTCTGGACCTTATATATGAAAGAGTAAGCCAATTCGAAAAAAATTAAATAGAAATCATGTAGGCCACAACCATCAATCTGCTGTGATATAGTGATGTAGTTCTTCAAGATTTCTATATGGTTTAACTTCACATAGGAGTTTGAGCTTATATTATTGATTAAGAAGAACTGTTCGAGAAAAAATTCGTCCACGTTCACACAGGACTATTCTTTTTTTTGGCTGCTGCTATTTTCACGGGAGAAAAATCAAATGGAATGACCTTTCTAGCCTAGATGCGGTGGGAAAATGGCATCCGTTAAGTTTTCCGTTTATGTTCTGTATAGTTTGAGGACTAAGTAAACAAAATTGATAGTTTGAGAACTAAGTAAACAACAGGTGTATAGTTTGAGGACTAAGTAAACAAAATTGACAGTTCGAGGACTAAGCAAACGTTAGGTGTATAGTTCGAGGGATGTTTTGAAAAATAACTCATTTTAGTTTGATTTACTTTGATTTCTTAAATTCTTTCGCATGTAAAAATATTCATGTGAGTGTTGTAGTAGCCCAAAGAATAGAACAAAATGATTCATATACTTCCAATGCATTGTGCTAAAACAATTTCATCGTACAAATGTGTTATGTTGAAAAACAAAAGGTATATAATATAATATAAATATATGCTTAGATAAAAATATGTCTATTAAATTGACCTCACCCGGATCAAAATTCTGGCTCTGCTACTGCACAAAGGTCCACAAAATAAAAGAAAACTTGAATGTTTTATTCCAAGTTGTAATTAAAATTATCCAAGAAGACGAAATACACCAAATAATTGCAGTACAACTATTGGGTTACAATTTCAGTAAAACAATTGTAAGTAAACTCTTAACAAATCATTGTCGGTAGAAGCGGGTCAAAAAACTTAAACCCGCCGCAGATGGGCCTGTTTACCAGATCTACCAACCAACCTAATCTATAGGAAAATTATTCAATGCTCCCCGTGCCACTGTCATGCGGTGTTCTACGCTCTTCTACCATCTCACTTCGATGACTTTTTTCAAGACAAAGTACATGGACTCCATGTTAATATCTGGTGGTGAAGGGGCTTGCACCACGTGATGATATTCAACGGTGACAAACGCAGGATTCGAGAATAGCTGAGATCGAATCACGTGTATTTTACAATGAGAAAAAAATATATTTATATTTCATATATTTTCTACCTACTTTGTAGGTCTAACCATCTAAGTGTAGCTATTATTTTATACGTATTTTAAGCTTTTTTTTTCCTTATCGAACATACTTACAATTATAAAAAATATTTTAAGTTGGGTAGGGGCTCACCCTCGGGTACTCAGCATCCCCTTCCATGTGCCATCGGCCACCATACAAGGGCTAAATTTTTTACTAAAAATATCGTCTTCCATGTGCCATCGGCCACCACACAAGAGTGTTATTTTTGCTAAATGTTGAATCAATTGATGTACGTGAAAAGAATGTTTTGTGAGAAAATACAAAAAAATACCGCTGAAAATACCGAGAACATAAAAAATACTGTGATGGAAACTTTAGTTGTGAGGTTCACGAACTTTTATCTTGAACCAGATAAAGTTTTGGCACACCACGTGAGGGGCACCGAATAATTTTTCCTCAGATCCAATCCACTCTTTCCTGACCGTCCATTTCCCCTCTTCCAACCCTATTTATCCCTCACCCCTTTCTTCTCCCTCCTCTCCCCTGCGACTCCCTCTCACTAACCTAGAGAGAGAGACAAACTCATCTTCACTTCCAGATCTATAGAGAGAGAAACCCTAACGCTAAGCCATGGCTTTGCTAGTTGAGAAGACTACCAGTGGCCGTGAGTACAAGGTGAAGGACATGTCCCAGGCGGACTTCGGCCGCCTCGAGATCGAGCTCGCCGAGGTGGAAATGCCCGGTCTCATGTCCTGCAGGGCGGAGTTCGGCGCATCTCAGCCGTTCAAGGGGGCTAGGATCACCGGATCGCTCCACATGACCATCCAGACCGCCGTCCTCATCGAAACCCTCACCGCCCTCGGCGCCGAGGTAATACTTTAAAACAGCAGATTTAGTAATTGTGCAGCTCTCACGCATCGAACGGTTTTAGGTTCATTTGTGCCCGAATCTGTATACCATTTCCCCGAATAAAAGGAGTGCAGTAATTTGATTTGAAGTTTTTAAATCGAAAGTAGAGTTGGTTTAGTTTAATTATTGCTGTCATTATTTGTTTTCATTAATTGTATACATGAACTTAGCATTCAAATCATCTCTTTGAAATTGATGGCCCACATTTTTTGGTTTTTGGAATAAGTTGGATTATACTGTTTGATGTAGTATGACACTGTATCTACTAGATCTGTATTGAAAAAATTCATCGAAGTTTTTTTTTTTTTTTTTTTTGTGTGTGTGTGTATATGTTTGTTAGGAGTATTTTGTTTCAATTCGTCATTGGTTATCAAAAATTGATGTTACCTCCGAGAAGGGGAAAATTCATAAACACGTTCATAGTGTAGATTAGTTTTGATGTGGTGTGAATGAACCTGAGAATAAATCTGATTCATTCACTTTAATTTATGGGCATTTTTATTTTGTTTAGTGTAGTTTGTAGTTGTGTAACATTTTATCAATTGCCTTGTAGGTCCGTTGGTGTTCCTGCAACATCTTCTCCACCCAAGACCACGCCGCGGCTGCCATAGCCCGCGATTCTGCTGCCGTGTTCGCCTGGAAAGGAGAGACCCTCCAGGAGTACTGGTGGTGCACCGAGCGAGCCCTTGACTGGGGCCCGGGCGGTGGACCCGATCTGATTGTTGATGATGGTGGAGATGCCACCCTTCTTATTCATGAGGGGGTTAAGGCAGAGGAGGAGTATGAGAAGAGCGGGAAGATACCCGATCCGAATTCGACTGATAATGTTGAGTTCCAGCTTGTTCTGGGTTTGATCCGTGATGGGTTGAAGACAGATCCCAAGAGGTATCACAAGATGAAGCAAAGACTAGTGGGTGTCTCGGAGGAGACTACCACTGGTGTCAAGAGGCTTTACCAGATGCAGGCTAATGGGACATTGTTGTTCCCTGCTATCAATGTCAATGACTCTGTCACCAAGAGCAAGGTACACAAATGCTTAAGTTTCATCTCAATACGTTTAATCATTCCCACACTAACACCCACGGACTTATATGTATGAATTTGCGAGTGGGTATGATTCAGATCTGCTGTTTATAATCTGTATAGTTGGTCTGTTGATCTAATTTTCTATTTGTTGTGTTGACATAGGTTTTGTGTAATCTGGGTTTTGTAGTTCGTCTTGTACTTGATAAGATTCTGAATATTTACTTTCAGTTCTTGCCTTATGATTGGATTTAATCCATTTTTCCATTTCAATCATGCATTCTGTTTTTCTTTAACCTGCTGTTAGCTTAAATCCGATCTAACTTTTCATGTATTACTTGGGATTTTAAGGCTTTGATAGGAAGTGTGCTGCTAAGTCTGCCTGGGATATTATCATATAATTATTGACTGCATCCAGCGGACTATTGCTTGTTGTGAAGTGTATCTGTTATTGCTCTAACCTATTTCTTTCTCAATTGTCCAAATAGCTGCATGCCTGCATGTCATGTACTTAGAGTTGCACCTGAAGTTACTTCTGTTTCATTGCTTTGGCTTTTTATGTTTTATTCTATCATAATCTTTTCTTTCTTTCTTGGATCTGGATATGATTTGAGACCTATGAAACCTTGTCTTTCTATTAACCTTCTATTCGTTCATCATGTGAACAGTTTGACAACTTATACGGATGCCGCCACTCCCTCCCTGACGGTCTGATGAGAGCCACTGATGTCATGATTGCCGGCAAGGTTGCCGTTGTCTGTGGTTATGGTGATGTTGGCAAGGGTTGTGCTGCTGCCATGAAGCAAGCTGGAGCTCGTGTGATTGTGACAGAAATTGACCCCATCTGCGCCCTCCAGGCCCTCATGGAAGGCCTCCAAGTCCTAACCCTGGAAGACGTCGTCTCAGAGGCCGACATCTTCGTCACCACCACTGGTAACAAGGACATCATAATGGTGGACCACATGAAGAAAATGAAGAACAATGCCATCGTTTGCAACATCGGTCATTTTGACAATGAGATCGATATGCACGGTCTAGAGACCTACCCCGGAGTTAAGAGAATTACGATCAAGCCCCAGACAGATCGATGGGTTTTCCCAGAGACCAAGACTGGAATCATTGTCTTGGCAGAAGGACGACTCATGAACTTGGGTTGTGCCACTGGGCACCCTAGCTTCGTGATGTCGTGTTCATTCACAAACCAGGTGATTGCTCAGCTGGAGTTGTGGAAGGAGAAGAGTACCGGCAAATATGAGAAGAAGGTTTATGTTTTGCCCAAGCACCTCGATGAGAAGGTTGCTGCACTTCATCTTGGTAAGCTTGGGGCTAGGCTTACAAAGCTCTCTAAGGACCAGGCCGATTACATTAGCGTGCCTGTCGAGGGGCCTTACAAGCCGGCTCACTACAGGTACTGAGGAGAGGAAATTTCGGAAAACTTATTATTAAACTTTATAATTGTTTGGCTTCACATCTTGTTTTGAATTAGGATTGCAGTTTTTTCCTTTTTTGCTTCAAACTTTTGTGATGGGTTTGTTTTTGTTGGTGGGTGGTTGGGATGGAAAAAAATGGTTTCTTCAGTGTTGAAGGAAAACCAAGTGGGTTTGAATAAGGGATTCAGTGTTGGTGGTGTCTGGTTTTATTTTATTATGTAGCTGCTGCAGTTTAGAATGTTGCTGCATTTGATTGTGTTGTTACCCTACAAAAAATGAAAAGAAAATATTTTGCGGCTTTTATGTTTTTTTTTTTTCCCGTTCCCATAGTTTTATTCTCTGTGTTGTAGCTTCCTTTGTGCCTCGGCCTCCTGCGAGTTTGGTGGCAAGGCCAAATTCACTGGGAGAGGATCCTCAGTCTCCTTGTTCGGCCTTGTAGAGAACCTTTTTGTGTCCTTGACAGATCATTTTCATGATCGGAATCACTTACTAGTATATACCAGGAAGAGGGCATCCTGTAGTGCAGAGGGCTCTGAGCCGTTGATCGGCGCAATCAACGGCTTGGATTTCATCTTGGTACTTGCATGATATGAGCCGTTCATTGCAGAGATGAAATCCGAGCCGTTCATTGCCGAGATTGACGGCTCGTGTGCCGCACTACAGGATCCGCGCATGCTTGTGTTTGCACGGGTTGAATAATTGATGCACACTTGAATAATTAGCACACCCAATTAATACTGAATCCAACTAGGTGAAAATAAATAGCTAAAGCATATTAATTCAACCACCTTATCCTACCTCTTATTAAAAGATAACTTTTGAAATGAGATTTTATACTATGAATTTAAAAATTATAGGAGTAGCGTTTAGCAAAATGTGCATTTATCTATTTCTTCGAAAAAAGTCAGAAAAACTTGTTTGGGACTTGTAATAGTTCACTTTCATATCCATGAATGCAAATACCAGCATTATTGGGGCAATATTGGAAAGTTTCAAATTGGAACTATAATGATTTGCAAGAATCGAGCTTCAAAGTTTATATCAAACTTTGATATCAATAAGATAGAGGGCCAATTTGAAGTGTGAAATCGAAAAGAGGAAAAATAGACACGAAAAGAGGAAAAATAGACACCTCGCGAATGTTTATATTACAATGAATATTTAGAGCCTCTGAATTCCCACATATAGAGCCTATCACAGGTACAGAGTGTGACGATGGGGATAGAGAGAGGCTAATCACTATAGAATACTTCGACACTATTGAAATCCGATCATGTTTTGGACGATCCGGATGCGTTCTATAATTTTAATTTAATTTTGATTTATTTTTACCGGTAAAAAATTAAAACACATCTGGGCTGTCCAACACACGATCAGACGGCTGAGGAGTGCACACAACAGCCTCCCAAATTTGTGAATAAGAGAGAAGGAATGGTGGAAAATAAACAAATGATTTTAAAAATCTAAATGAAAAGCAAAGAATCGTGGAGGAGATTGTGGGATTCAGGCACAGAGAGAGAGATGTGGCCATGTGGGGCAGTCTAAATCCCGTGATATTTGATATGTCTTGAAAATTAATCCTCTCTATTCCTTGAGCTACTCGGCGTTAAACACAAATAAGTGACTTAAATTTATAGAAACTCTAAAATATTTTCTTAATCGTAGGATTAAAAATGAAAGGATTCAAAAACCGTTGTTCCAAATTATATATGCTTTGTTCGTTTCTCAGTTTAATTTTAGTTTTGATGACATTATCATTTCCCTTATTTCTCTCTCTATCTCTCTCCATTCATTACATCTGATGACATCGTTAAAATTAAACTAAACTATCTAACCAAACACAGCCAATTGTTCCTTAACTTAAGGAGCAAAAGACTCAATTCAAACCAAGTGATTGTAGACCGACTTCTTTTTTGATTTACAACCACAATTACTTTAATGTTATTATGGGTAAAAATGGATAATATAATAGAGATTTCGACATGGTTGATGTTCTTGATGGTACATTCGTGAACTCTTCTACGTGCACAGATCGCTATGCACAGACCGTGCACAAATGGGTCTTGGGGACCCACTTTTAGGTCCCACACGAACGATCCGAGCCGTTCAATCATCTTAGAATAATTTTCCGAGGGACCTTGCGAGAAATCAACTCTATCGGATGTGTGTAAGAGGTTGATTCAAAAATCTCCCGTTTAAGACCCATCTATGCACGGTCTGTGCACGTCGTTTTACCGGTACATTAGTACTACCTTCCCAATCCAGGAGTCACTAGCTAGCTGGGTACAATTGGATTAGCATCCCGCAATTCGGATATACGTGGGGCCGGGGGCGCAATAAACGCTCGATAGACTTGGGGGGTGTGTATTCTCTGAATCTTAATTTGTGGGGACGTTGTCCAGGGTACTGATGAGTGATTAATATCTCCTGTGAACAGTGTCATTGGAGGCCAGATGAATCCACTCGGCCCCCTGATATGTCATCACAAAAATTCCAATTTCTTTAGTTCGATAGTCCGGGCTAACTTACGTATACATCGATTAATTTTCTCTCCGACCCAGTCAAAATAGAGACCATTCAAACCGGGATTAGGGGATTCATAAGAAATCATTTTCTTACTCTTTGACACCAAAAATCTAACTCAGGGCGTGTTTGCGATAGTTTCTTCTCTGATTTTAGATTTCAAATATTTGATTCTGCTTCAAATTCCAAATTTTTAGGTTTTTAGAGAAGCTATGAAGAGTGCTAAAGTTTTGGATTATGGATTAAATGTTACAAAAGTTGTAGAGTAGTGTATGCCATAAAATGCTGCAAAAATAATTTTTTTACTGAATTAGTCTTTTTTGTCCTTAACCAAGAGGTAATTATTAAAATGACAGATTATTTTTGTCTTTCCACTAATCACAACTTCTCATAATTTTACAAGTATCACAATAGTACTAGCTTTAAAAAAAAAAAAAAATTCAGCTTTTGGGCCTCAAAAGGAAACGTTAAAAAATTTGGTGATTTTTAGAAGTCGCTTCTAGAATCTGTAGACTTCAGCAAAACTCCTGTGTAGGTTATTAGAAGTCAGAATCCTGTTCTTAGAATTTTTCGCGATAGGAACTTAGATTCCATATTCAAGTAACATTTGTTTGAAAAAAATTGACTGACTGATATGGTTTTGAAAAATTAAGTGTGACAGCTGTGGTTCTCAATCCTGTGACTGTTGATAATCGACCAAGTGGTTTTTACTTGCCTAAGGTAAGTTGTTGAAGATTAATAAATCGAATAATTCTAACCAATAGATCACGACCAATTATTTCATGACCTTGAAGCATCACGTGGCGATGTCCTAAGACCACGAAAGAGTTACAATGTAGGCAGTGTTGTCCTCCTACGTCCATGTTGTGTACTATTGGACGACTGATTTATACTTAACTGTGTTGGGCAAGATACGTGGGTGATTATTGAATGCTTTCATAAGTTCTTTACACCGCATATTAGTGTGAGTTCCACACATTTTGCGAATCTCGCGTCACTATGTGGTCAGAAAAATTAGCTTTACTTTAGGAGCACCGAATAATTTTTCCAAAATGTACACACACAATGATCATAAATTTTTCCATGGCAGTTTTAATAAGTAGAAAAATGCTGAAATTTTGTCACTAACTAGATGTTGATTTCTTATACAAAGTGACACAATATTATCTTCTACATTGCACTGTTGTGGTCACCTACCATAGAATGAATGTCGATTTTCTTTTTTCTCTTTCCATAGGTAGGACGAGTGATTAGTTGTTAGATTACAACGCAGGTTGACCGTAGATTTATTTGCTCGAACATGAAATCTTTCACCTGAGTACGTAGCCCTCATCGCGTGCCGTTGGGTCAAATGCCTATTAGTCTTGAGAAATATCATAAAATGGATTAGGTTTGAGCCTATTGGGTGAATTTAGTCAAAATGTCAAGGGGGAGTAGGTGATTACCTACTTTGGAATAAATTAAACCACTTTGCTTCCGATTGATATTATGGGTAAATTTTACGTACCTCCCATGATGTTTCTGACAATTACAGGGATCTCCCCTAAGATTTCTAAAATTCCACTAACCTCCTAAAAGGGTGTGCATATTTGGGACGAAGGGAGAATAACTTTGCTAAGAGTAATAAAGTGACGCTATAACACCTCTACTTAAGCAGGTAAATATTATTTTAGACCATTATTACCTGTAATGAAAAAAAAAAAGCTTGGTTGGGTAAAATATGTAAAAAAAGAGACGAAAATGAGTCTAGTTAGAGCTTCAAATTTAGAGAAAGATGAAGAAACCTAAAAAAATAAAAAATAAATAAAACCATCAATGCAAGCAATGGGCTTAGGTGATTATTGATACTCTTGTTTTTATTATCAAAATGTGAAAATATATCTAATGGGAACTAATATATTAAAAATAATAATAATTTTGTGTCAAAGAAAAGAAAGTTCTAAGGAAAAAGTAAACAATTAAGTTACTTTTTCATGCCTTTCGAAAATTTTATGCAATATAATCTCAAACAAGGAAAAAAAAACCAAGTTCAAATTTACGGGCATTAACATCATTTCCCAACAAAATTGACACCGTTAGACGTAAAGTAACGGCAGGGGAGGTATGTGACATTTATTTTCAAAAGTAGGGGACGTCAGTGAAATTTCAAAAACCTTAAGAGAGATCCCTGTAATTATCAGAAACCTCAAGGGAGGTTAGTGAAATTTACCCTGATATTATTGGTTGTTTTTGTGCTTATCAAGAAGGTTGTATTTGAAAATGACATTCACCAACTCCACCCCTGTGTGAAAAATTTGACATCCTTAATTAGAGTTTTCACTATCGATCATGTTTTCAACATGAAACTTTTGATTGATAATAAAACACATCTTGATTTTTTGGCCTACCTAATTTTATCATCATAGTTTTCTTGAAAGCATGGCTTATCGGCAGGCAGTCCCTTTCTCTTTAAAGGGACTGAACGGTGCAGTCAGCCGATTATCAACTATAATTATACAAACTAGCTTTTATGGGTGGAAAATTAACTTATTAGAGGCAATTAGATAATTCTGCATTCTTCGGACGGTCCCCATTTTTTCTTCGTTTTCCACTAATTTTTGGTTTATTCGTTCTTCCTAAACTAGAACAACACAGAAAGCAAGAAAAATTGTTGTACTTGCGAGCATCAATCTGATGTAGCATCTTACAAAATTTAATTACATTTTCTCTGCCAAAGTGACACGATTGACGTTATGTGTATAGGAAATTAGTTGATCCTCTGCCGTAATTGATAGTTGTTGGAGTTGTCCCACAGTTTATAAGCGTAGGATCTCACGAAAGTATCTTTCGGAAAGAGAGAGGAAAAAAGTAGTGACCCCTGGTGTGCTTGTGCCCAATTGATTTTTTTTCAATGCAATGGTCATTTGTAACGGCTCTCTCATATGAGGCATGACCTACGCATACTTGGGAGTGGGACCAACTCTATGTGAGAGGACGTGCCAAATAACTGTTGCATTGAATTTTTGTTGCCAAAGATGGTGATGTAACCCCAAAGACAAGTTGCATGTCAAGGAGAATCGACCCTGCGACTTTGGGTTGGTAAGTTCTGTTGAGACAAGTCGATTAACTATTGTGACAAATTGGATCGGAAGGAAACACAACTTCAAAGTTTTTCAAAATTCTCCCTTCGATTGCAATATTGCAAATTTACAATTGTTCTAGATTTCTCAAGTATTTAACCCTATCAATGTACCCTAAGATCACATGAGCTGCCAATTCTTACGGGTCTAGTTTGTACGGAATTTTGTGTCTTCTACTATAATCCCTCGCAATTACAGAGTGAGAATGTGAGATTGGTCCTCAAAAATTAGTTATTCATAAACTAGCCCGTTAGACATTATTGTAGAAATGCTGTATATATCAGTGAACCAAATCTTTTCTTATCTTTCTTTTTTATCAAGGAGCAAAAATTAGGGTTGCAAATGATCTGAGTTTCTTGCAAGCAGCTCGTGGCTCGTTAAGGCTCGGTTATGATCAATTAGTAATCGACCCGAGTTTGAGTTCGAGTTTTAAGTTCGTTTAGTAAATAAGTTGCGCTTAAGCCTCAAGAGCTCGACTCGTTTAAAGAGGATTATTAAGTAAATCAAGCTGGCTTAGCTCGTTAAAGACTCAGTTTGGTTACAACCAAGTGAGCTTGAGTTTGAGTTTTACGCTCGTTTAGTAAACGAGTTGCGTTCGAACACTACAAAGCTCGATGAAGAATCCAGGACCATCATTGAGAACGTTAATATACTCCCTCCGTCCCGCATGGTCCACTATTTCATTTCGGGATGTCCCAAAATGATTGTCCATTTTAAAATGTTAATTTCCAAAAAATGTAATGCCATATTCCCATTTTGCCCTTCCTTTTCTTTTACTTTAAATAGATTAGAGTTTCAAAAAACATCTTATCAATGAGCAAAATTGGAAAGTTACAAAAAAAGTACAACTAATAATTATGTTTTCTTAATAAATTGGGTTCCAATAAGCGGCCAAGGGGTCCCTGTAGTGTAGGAAATGCACTACACGGTGCAGGGCGCATCATCCGACTGTCTATTTCGACAATGGACAACTCGGATTTAATCCAAATAATCGTCGGTTGGATTCAATTCACTGCTCGGATTAAATGTGAACCGTCCATTGTCGAAATGAATGATCGAATGGAGCACTACACGGTACAGTGCATTTTAAATGCACTCCACCATCCCCCGAGCCCCATTGGGCAACCAACAAACAAAAAAAATGGAATAGAGTACTACCCAGGCTAGATGTGATGTCACTTTTATAAAAGTGTTGTCAAGTGTGATGTGGGGACTCGAAAGAAATTGAATGTGCTCACATGTAAACGCCAAACTGTCATAAAGTCGGCAGCTCCATGTGCAAATGTATCTCCAAATCTGCCTTGAGATGTACTCATTGTTTTCAAATATCAAGATTGTCTTTTGAAGACATAAATGAAAGACAAAGAAATATCCAGCAATGAAACACAATCATTTTTCCCCCACCGACAAGAGAGACACTTGATCAAAACCACTAAATTTTTTATTTTTCAAAAGATATTTGTGTTCCGATAACGCATTTAACGATATCCGATTAAGTTAGTTTTTGTACATTTGTAACACTCGATGAGCTCTACGAATTGAACATCTCCGATCGTCGGAACAATGCCGGCGCAGCCGCGCACTCAGGTCCCTTCTATATATTTGGCTTTCCCACGTATTTTATGAAACAGACTATTTACGGTAAGATCCTAGATTGGGGTTAGGATTGCAAATGAATCGAGTTGCTCAAGAGCAGTTCGTGGCTTGATTCGTTTAGTAATCGAGCTGAGCTGGAGCTCGTTAGACTCGTTTAGTAAACAAGCTCGGTAAACCTCGGCTTGTTTATATTGGCTCTGCTCGTTCAAGAAAGCTAATTAAGTAAATTACCTTAACTTGGTTCATTTACAAACGAGCTGAGCCGGAGCTTGATTTTTGGCTCGTTTACTAAACGAGCCGAGCTCAAACTGTACAAAGCTCTGCTCGACTCGACTCGTTTGCACCTCTTCTTGGCATGTACATGGCACAAATTTTTTAATATGACATTTGACATCGAAAAATATTTAAGGAATGAAGGGCGATAATAACTAATTCAAAAAAGCTTTTGAGAGAAATTACATAAGCTGATAATACTCGTGAAAAAATTGACATAACTCCTCTCCTCCACCTATGGGTGGCTGAAATCAATTATTGGGCAAGAGGGGAGCCGGATTTGAGATTTCCAGAGCTGGAGTCCGGACAACGGCGGCGGTGTGGTGATAGCTCCAGCGTTTATTTTCCATACATGTTATATATATTTTTTATTATTTTTTGTAGGTGGTTCTTTTGGCCGGCGGTTTTGAGCCAGTTGTTTTGTGTTGCTTGTATTGGTTGCCGGTTTTGGTCCGGTGGTTTTCATTTAATATATATTTCTATCTCTTTACCTTAAAAAAAAAAAATTGACATAACTTTTTTTTCCTTCTTTTTTCATTCTTAGATTTTTGCCCTGATCCATCCTTTTAAGATCATCTCGAACATCATTGAATTTGTATTCGATTGCATATACATCGGCAAGTAGATGCAAAAAGCATATTTACATGTGATTTATGTTAGATATCCGTGTCGAACACTCGACACTCTGATAAGAATATGTGATTTGTGTCTAACATACGTAGCAGGCATTCTCCAACAAACGTGTTTATGTTGTGATCAAAGATTCAAAGCGCAATGCTCTTACAGCAAGCAGCAGCAGATAAGGAGTAGTTTTGGTTGGGCCTTTGGGCTTTGTATTCCTTCTTTTCCAGCTTTTCTTCTGTTTAGGTCTTCGACCGTGTATTTTGTACTTGATTTTTTTTTCTTTTTTATCAATATAACTGCATCTTCGAGTACAAATTTGTTCACCATCGCGAGGGTGTACACATTCCAAGTATTATTACGATCATCGAAACTGTTTATTCTGTCCAAATTCTCTTGTTGGAAGACTGCACAAAAATCTATCTTAATCAGATATAAATAACCGCTTCATCTAGAGTTTTACTTATTTTCTTTAAAATTCTCACTGAAAAAATTGAACTATAAGATCAAGCACGTACGGATATTGGATGCAACTCAAATTTTGCATAGGCTCCTAAGAGATGGCAGTTGGGATGGAGCCTTTCACTAACAGACACAGTGCAGATGCAGATTGAACAAGATCCAATCTCAGCATCTATTACTATTATGTCACTTGCAAGTGTGCAAATCCGGTGAATGACGAACCGTGGGAACATCATTAGTATAAGAAGAGGTAGAGAAGACGAAGAGCTGGTGCTATAATAGGCTAGATGTCAGTGAAAAGAATAGAATTGCGGGCTGCCCCGGCTCCCAACTCATCTGGAGAGTTAATTGGGCCCCTGTGTTGATGATCTATAGAAAAATTGAACGGTGTCGATGATCGAAATAATACACAGAATGAGTACAGCCTCGCGAGGGTGAACAAATTTGCACTCCTGCATCTTCTGAGTTATCAAAAAAAAGCAGCAGCAGAGAGCAGACAACAGGATTGTACTTTACCCGTTCCAGCATTTGGTCCAAAACATCAATACCAAAGGGTCATAATGCAATCAGCCATGGGTGGAGCTATGCATATAATTTGTGTCTTCTTTTGACATTTGAAACCACAAATATTGCTTTATTGCCCCAAAAACTTACGAACATTAAGTTTTTCCTGTTATCATAGCAAGCAATAGATACTGTCAACAAAACCCGACTCCGCCGGGACCGCCCCCTGCAATCAACAAGAATGACATAGTACCGAACCTACTTGATTTAGGACAGCACAAATAAAGTGCTAACGTGGTAGAGAAAATCTGTCTGGAATCAGCATTCCTTCTGTGAAAGTTTCTATCTGGGTCGGAATCAGTTGCGTTTTTTCTCATCAACAACGAAGAATCAGTTGGTTTCTTCTGAATCTACGAATCTGTTCACCCCAGCGAGTATAAGGATACGGGGATCCGATAAAGGAACATAAACCGTTTCGAGGTGTCAAGTGACTCAAGTCTAAATGCTCATCTGAGTAGAAAACTAAGGTGATAATTTCATCAACGTGCAGTACTACAAGAATCTCATACTTGTATAAACTAAGATGATCATATACCTGTTCCAACATCTGAAGCAGACCTCAACACACTTGGTTACCTAAGAATCTCTTTTATTTCATAGCTATATTACAATTCAAAATCGACAACCCAAGGATGTTTATTCTCCGGTGCATATGAGATTGCCCGAAATGAGCAGAATTATCAAGGATCAAAATTATGGGACGTTAACAAGACTGTACTTGAAGCAGCCCAACAAAAACAGTAACAAGATACAGGCATCGGAGACGAAATCTAAAATATTATACCTGAATGACACATGCATCATACATACATACATACAGATCCTGGAGAATTATTTTAACACTTTTGACTCTGCAGTGTAACTGCTAACTTTGGTGCTCAAAGAGAGAGATGCTCCACGCTCTTTGCATTTCTGGACATTCCATGCCCCGATCGTCTATCTTCCTGATCATCATAAGTGTTTGCCCTCAAACTGGAGCTAGCCTCTTCGGTATCAGAAGCACCTGGTCTTTCAGTTAGGAACTGTTCCCAGAACACATCATTTACACGGACCTGAGGAGTCGCCGCCACTTGATTCTTATTTGGTGCTTCTTTCAAGGGAGACAGAGTCGCATCAACACCAGAGAAGGCTCTGTTCCGTGGGGAAACCCTAATTTCAGCCTCCTTATCACCGGCATGAGACCTTTGCTCTGAAGACTTGCCGATTTCATGACCTAGTTGTGGATATTGACATTTGTCCAACTGCAGTGATGAAGATGCCAAAGTAAGATTTAAATGGCAAGAGATATTGGCATCGGTTTCTTCATTGGAAGCCAAATTTTGCTGCAAAGACTTTGGTCTCGTTGAATCCATGTTAAATATGAAAGATGTTCCAGTGTCTGATAGCTCTAAGGCTTCAGAGGCCACCAAAAGACCAGCGGCTTTCATCTGGGCATCTTTTGGTTTGTAAAGCCTCCTATTTGGGCTTTCCCCATCTTCATTGGAACTCTGTGTGCTATGAGAAACCAAGTTAATATCCGAAACAGCAGGAGATAATTCCAACCTTAGCTTATTTGAGTAATCTTGGTGGGTTATATTTCCATACTCAGGCATAGAGCTGCTATGTTTTTCTCCAAAGCTAGTTTCTGGAACCGGCATCGTAGAGTAGTCAACTTGAGGAAGACGCCTTTTCTTATTATATGCTGAGAAATCCATAGCTTCGAGTTTCCGAGCAAGTTGTTCAACAAAATTATTGTTTTGAACTGCCTTTTCCAAAAAAGCAATCAAATTATCCTGCCTCTGCTCCATACCAGCTACCTTTTGAGTCAAGTCATCCAACTGAAACATTGCCGAAGATTTCTGATGTTTGAACCTTAAAATGCTATTTTCAAGTGCGGATTTCTCCCGTGAAAGCTTATCAATTTCCTCCTCAAAAGCCGCTCTTTCTGGGTCACCTGAAGTACCTTGAGGTTGACTATGGCTGTGAATGGGTTTCCTGCGATGGATATTCTTCAGAAGATGCTTTTGATCTTTCACAAACTCTTCATTTGCAAATTCCCATCTTTCTGGATCAATCTTTCGAAATCCCTATAAACATAAAACTCTTCATGTGATTTTGTGGACTTTAATATGATTAGCAATTAAACTTCAAAACTCCAAGATCACAAGAAGATGTAGAATACCAAAAATCAGCGAGCATTTCCCAACTTGTAAGAAAGTGCAATATCTGATTATAAAAATAAGGATTTTCTTCAGCCTAGAGAGTGTGGAGCGCAATGTTCTATGAACCCGTGGGAGATGATATTGAATGGTATGATGATATGCATATGTTTTTGCTCCCTGAAGAGATAATATGCAGACAACCTGACAACAGACAACTATATAAATGTACACTCACCATTAGGTTTGAGATGATGCTCATTAAAATTCTAATACGATCATAATCTAATACAATGTCTCATATATTCCTTCTTTCCTCCATTTTTATGCTAACAGTTTCACAGCCACAAATTATGTTCCTTTGCCAAATTAAAAAGTTCATGTTACATCATGATCTTGTCTGGATTACCATTCAAGTTCTTAGAACGAATTCACAGACATGTCACATGTCTGAATCGTGTGCAAAACATTTCACATGTTTCACATTTTTACCTCAATGTACCAAAACATGCAAAGCATAATATTTATCATTTAATCCTTTCTGATCCTACAAGAATGCACCACTGTATAAAAAACACCAAGGGAAAGAAACAGAAAACGATCATCATAAAAATGAAAAAAAAAAACTGCAAAGCATAATATTATGAGACAGATTGGACATGGTAGGAGAGAAACAATTATGAGACTTCTGTAGGAGCACGCTGGGGACACGAACAAGTCTCTTACAAATGGAAACGAGACAAGAAAATTAAGAACTTAAACAAAATTAGAAGCAGAAAATTGAGAGAAAATAACACAGTTTACTCATATGGCAGAGTTTTGTTCACTGTAAAAGGAGAAATAAATAACGCCAACGCTGTGATTGCAAGGTGGTTGAGCAGTGGAGAGAGAGTCAAATGCTAGAGCTGTAATTCTTCTTTTTGTTTTTGGGTACTTTTTCAAAGTCGCACATGGCACAAATTTGACCAAAGTTATACACAAGTTTAAACCTAGCATCATTAAATCTGGTTCTCAGTAATTTCCATTACGTTTCACTTGACACAAAACCATCCCTTAGTCATTATAAGTTTCACTTGAGGACTAAAACACAGTCAAGAGAAACACTGATTTTCAATTGCTAAGTAAATGCAAAATTTTTATCTTTCAATTGCTCTAGGAAATACACAACAATGTAGAAAATATCAATATTTCTGAAATATTGCCTTGAGCAACTCATCAAGGTTGAGGTTTATTTCCCAAATACTGGTACACAAGAAGGTTACAATCTCTTCCAAAAGTCTGTGGATCGCATGCCACCATCTTTTAGTACACCAGAAGAATATGCAGGAGGTTGTCGAACAGGATAAGTCACATGACAAAAGGTGGCATGCTTGTTAAAGGGTGCCTAGGCATGCATCTAGACCCAAGGCCCAACAAGCCACAGTTTGTGCGCCTTACGGAGGTTGGGCGAGGCAACGTGAAAGAAACCCACCATATTCATAGGCGCGAACCTCACGTGCCCTTGACCATAGCAAAAGGCGTGCGGCTTTTCAATCCTTTCAGAAAAATAGAAAGAAAGGGTTAAAATATTAACCTTCAAAGTGGGAGGCGGAGGAAAATATTTTTAGTGAAGTCCAGACTCCATACCACTAATCAACAAGCTCAATTGAAGGCTCCAGTGTCCAGTAGGTACAATTGATTGCAGATTGCTGATCTATGCACAAGTGTTTTATTAGTTTATTGCATGTACTCTTCCTTTTCCTCCTCCTCCATCTTTTTGATGAAAGTCTCTGCCTCTGGGTTTACGTTTATATCTTTTGGGTTAAGTTTTTTAATGTTCTATTTTTGTATTTTCTCTCTCTTTTTCTCTGCTACATGTCCATTGTGTTTGGAATTGTGCAATTTCTACTCATATATTTGCTCTTATTTTTGGTTTTGGTGTTCTATAAACATAATGTTCATTGCTAATGCTTTTTTCCTACAGTAGAATTTGATATTTTTGTATATTATAGTTGCTATTTGCGCTTGACTAGATGCACTTAGCTTAAATAAAGCATGTGCCTCGCCTTCGGCCAACAGACCTTAGCGCCTCACTGCGTCTATCTCCTTTAATAACTATTAGAGGCGGTTGGAGCTCTACAAAACACTACATTCTTAGCCTCAATGAATGCTTCAATAATTTATGTGAGGATGAGATTATGACACATCACCTTTCGTGTGTGGTCAACTCCCTCACAACACAGACTATTCATCACACATGTGATCGGGGCATAAATGTGCCCATTAATGTCCCCTAATTTATTCTTGTTATGTCCATTTATCGTATAATTTGGAGTTCGACATTCGTTTTCTCATTTAAGGACTTCCGAAGCCATTGGATGTTATTTGGAGCTAAAGTACACAATGGTATTTTTATTTGGTGTCAAAACAAAGCCAATCAAATTAAGTGAATTAAAAATCCTTCATTGGAGAATTGCATGGCACAATTATTATTGTGGTCTCACAAGTACATGGTCCAAGCCACCAGACTCTGTTGTGATGGCAACTGGCCTTTGGCTACTAATTAGGAAAGAGGAAATTGGATGTGATCAATATTATCAGGCAAATCAATTAGGCAAGGGAATCACTTTGGAGATTATTAAAAGGACCGAAAAGGAAGAATTTGAGTTTGAGTTTGAAAAGGGATCTTCCCCTCCGACTTCCGGCATTGGCTGTTTAAGTATATGTAATAGGAGCAAGGCTGGCACAGAAGGGGGAGGCTCTTTGGGATGCATAATCAGGGCTCACAGAAGTGAGTCCGTGACCGCGGCTGGGAGCAAAACACCCATGATCTGCTAAACGCTCCAACTAGGGTAACGAGGATATCTCTCCGAGTAACATGATTGTTTAGATTTTAGGGCTTCTATTCAACATTTAGTTGTACGACTTTGGATGATTCATAGTTTTTATGAAAGTAATAATTTTTCCGATTTATATTTTGTGTTTGTATTCATGATATCAAGCACCATCGTACAATCGTTTTACTTGCTTCGGTCTTTGAGATAGATTATATGATGTGAGACGGGTCGTACCACCCGTTAAGTCCGATGAGATAGTTTATACGGAGTACGAGTCTTGATTATATTTTTTAGGATTATCGATAGGAATTGCTACCCTAAAGGTGGTCTGGTTATATGTTGAAGGTACTGCGACTTAGCTTTTTACTCTCCATGGACGATCTTGGACTTAACCACTATTCTTCGGGATTTTAGTTAATTCTTTGTTTTATAAATTAATTGAAGGTACTGCGACTTAGCTTTTTACTCTCCATGGACGATCTTGGACTTAACCACTATTCTTGGGGATTTTAGTTAATTCCTTGTTTTATAAATTATATTTTTGGTAAAAACAAAAAAAAACGACCTTATCACCATGCAAGTAGGCAATCAGCATAGGCCAACAAAAGGGGTCTACCGAAAAAGATATCAGAAAACTGTTTCTAGTATATGCATATGACATTGTCCCAAATCAACTAATTAGTAACTATCACCTTCAAAACTAGTCTACCAGCCTTGCAAGGCTCTCCACTCATAGTCAATTGGTTTTAGTTGCATGCTTCATATATATAAGCTTGGGCAGTAGCAGATTATCTCAAGTTGGACGGGAGACGGTGTGGTGGCATATTGCGTTTCGGATGAGGATATTTTCAAAAATTACATGAGATGAGGGGATGGGGTGGATGACAATTTTTTAGGTGGAATTTAGCGGCAGATGTATCTTTTCTCGTGAAGTCATTTTACCAAGTTTAAATACTTCCTTTCCTTGGGGGGGGCCCTTGGGACACTCGTGCTCCAACCAAGGTTTCTTTCTTCGTTTGGCGTGAGGCCAAGGATAAGATTCTCACTGAAGACAATTATGACGTAGGATGATAATTGTAAACCAGTGTTGCATGTACTTTAGGGATGGTGAATCTAGGCGTTGTTTATTCCTACTACCATAGATCTTTGGGTTGCGTTGCGGTTCTTGTATGGCGGGCCATGTAGTGGGTTTTACCGGCAAAAGGGCTGGGCTTATGCGGCTATAGTGGAGTGAAGATGGAAACTTTGGAGGTTAATTCCGCTGTGTTTGATGTGACTCACTTGGCGGAATCGAAGATTTTTTTGTGGGGACAAGATGTTGGAGCTTAAAATTAAGAGTCTTTCTTGTTCGTTTCGTTGGTAGTAGTCGAGGGAGTCCAAACCTACCCTTCATCAATTCCTTCACATTTTTGATATTGTTGGTGTTTAGAATCTAATTGTACATGGGGGCATCCCTTTTATTCCTTCTTGATAAATTTATCACACACAATAATAATAATAAAAAACATCTAAAACCCCATATTTTAGCAAACAAAGCTTTAACGTCAATTTGGACAGTAACAACTGAACACGACAATTGTCCACACAAACCAAATCACGCTGAGCCTCAAATCCCAATTAATTGGAGTCGGCTACATGAAATCGTTTTCTCGAATGAACTCAGACAACATCCTTTTCCGTGATAGTTAAACAATTTTCCACATAACAAAATAAAAATCAAATTCTCATAACATATAATCGAAGGGAAAAAGGATTTACATAGGTGTTGAGCTGACGGATGAAGCTGGAGAAGTTGTTGTGCTTGAAGTAGGTGGGAAGGAGGATGCGAGCGAACTCGGGAGGGTTCCAGACGACGAAGCTGTTGTTGGTTGGGGTCCAAGAGACGATCTCGTCCGTCGACGAGTCGTCGACCATGTCGTACGTCTTCAGCAGAAACGGCGCCGGTCCTCCGCCGCTACTTCCGTCCATTTCGTGCGGACGATGTGGAGATCGATTGATTTTGCGGAGCCAATATGACAGTGGATTTGGTCACTTGAAGCCCTAAGAGAGAGAGAGAGAGAGAGCGAGAGAGAGAGAGAGAGAGAGAGTGCAGAGTCGAAGAATGGAAATTTGGTGGGAGAGAGAGAGAGCCGGAGTCAATTAGGGGTGAGCAGAAAATCCGTCAAACCGTGAATCCAGTCCAAACCAATCCAAATCGATTGGTTTGGTTCGGTTTTTTAGTAGCGTGGTTTGGTCCTGGTTTAAAAAAATTAGAATCCGTAGTCAATGGTCTGGTTTGTGGATTTACGTTCATGGTTCCGGTTCCAATCCGATCCGAACCATATATATATATATATATAAGCCATAGTCAACTAACTTTCAAATTTAATTTATTCATTATTCCTTCTCTGGCAAGATTTTATTTTGCCTAGAATTCACAACTTATTCCCCTAATTCCAATACACCAATAGTGGTTTAGTCATAGCAAATAAATTCGGTATGAAATTCTCCCTTCGAATTTTGATTCCACAGCATGTTTCTATTTTTCCAAATTCCTATACATAATTTGGTCATACCTATTCTTATTCCTTAATTTCCTTCATTACCATGATTAATTAGCCTAAATTCTATGTATGAGAACCTATTTGTATTCTATATAAACCTAACGTAGTAAACCTAAATTTTAAGTACTCTAAATAGTTTATAGAAATAATATCTCAATTTTAAGCAAACCGTGGTTCGAAACCGAATCCGAACCGTAGTTTAATGGTTTGGATTGGTTTGGTTCTATGTCTTTTGTGGGTTGGTTTGGTTCTTCAAATTCATAATCCGTAGATAGTGGTTTGGTTCTTGGTTTACTACGAAACCGAATCAATCCGGTCCATGCTCACCCCTAGAGTCAATTGGCAGAAGGTATTTTGTCAAAGTGTAGGAAATTACTATACAGTACTAATTTTCCAAAGGTTAAAAGTCAAGGTACGTTGTTTTGTTTTGTTTTTTTTTAAAATAGGAATAGTTTTTTGGAACATAGGGAGAAAAAGAAAAATAAACGAAAAGTTAAAAAAAAAATATCTCTCCGTGTATTGGTTTTTTTTTTTTTTTTTTTTGTCTTTAATAAAAAAAAATTACATTTGCATTGATTTTTTTGTGAATAATTGGTTCGTCTCGACACGAAGAATCTACAGAGCAAAAAAAAAAATATTAACCAAACTAAATTTTTTGTGAATAGAGACAATAATCCAAATTATTGGATTATTTTTTTGTCTTGAATGAACTTTTTAAAATTCTGATAATGATTTTTGACTTTTCAAATTCCTCTCGTTGAAACGAACCAATAATCCATAAAAAATCGACGCAATACTAACAAATGCAAAAATAATTCATTTAGATTATTTTTATTTGGTTTGAGAAAAAAATAGGTGAGAAAATGGCAAACTTGAAATATTAAAGAACAATGAAAGTTTTTCCTTTAGTTTTCTCACATTTTCCTTTTTAAATATTGTCCCACCTTTTTCGTAAGTTCCAAACAAAGCCACAAAATAAGAACATAAAAAAGTGTTTTTTTTTTTTCCCGAAGAAAAGAGAATTTCATTTTATGAACAATGCAGCTACTGGATACAAGGACAACAGGAAAACAAAGAACAACATACAAACGAGAAGAATATAAACAAAACCAAAGCAAATGAAGGATATATATCCAGCGAGGGATTGCTTTGGTCGTCAGATGTCCGTGATTAATGTATGATGCCGATGCGCTGTTGCCGCGGTAGTCCCACAGGTGACGAATTTTCCAACACACAATTAAACAGGTAAACAACTGAAGAAATTTAAGGAGACATGTGATAGCTCAACCGTCGAGAAACTGCATGCTTGATGTAGATACCAAATAGGATCTGACCGATACAAACCAAGTGAGTGAAGCACCTAGAGTCGAGAGTTTCGCGGCACGGTTAGACGTCGTGCAACTAGATGGCCGAACCCAACTACAAAGCTCTAAAATCGGTAGAGAAGCTGCCGGAAAGATTCGCAACCGTGGTTATTGGAATGGAATAGCTGAGGAGAATACTATATTTATCTGTGAGGTGTATCCTTCAGCTTATTTGCAACTAACAACATCTAGATTAAAACCCCCTTCCCAAACCACCACCACCCAAGCAGCAAAGCCATTGAGCCATATCTGAGCCATTTCAATTTGCCTCCGCCCCAGAAGCCAATCCATTTGCCAACTCGAGCATCCTTAGCATCAACAAGCCAGATCAACCATACCATCCATGCAGCCCAATCCATCAAATTATTGAGCCAAAGTCATTGAGCTGAACCCAAATAACTCCAAAGCCCCATCAAGCAATAACCACAACCCAAACACCCCACAAATATCAAGGCACCATCAAAGCACCAAGAGGACAAGACTACAATGACGGTACTAACAAACCCACTGATAATATCAACTTAATAACTGAAAAACCAAGCCACTGAATGGATCAACACAAGAGAGCAGTGGGATGCCAATGAAAACTTCTATTTTACTAAAAAAAAGAGGACCCGAGACAAGCATGCAAGAAGAATTTAGAAAATTTTATTTTAAAAACTATTAAGGTACTACGAAAGGCATATAGAAATGTGCAAGCAAGCACAACTTAAACCACAATCGTAAAACGACGAGAACGGAAATGGGGGCAGTTCCAATTGGGGAAAACAGCTCGACGGAGGGGGGGGGGGGGGGGGGGGGGGGGGGGGGGGGTCGAATAACTACATGCAAGAACATATCAAACACAACATCATAAAAACACAACTAAAATTTAAAAATACCTGTGACATGCATGCAAGATGAAAATTAGAGAGCTTTATTGTTCAAAATTACAAAGGCCTTGTTCATTTAGTAGTTTTAGTTTAGTTTTAGAAAAAGGTGTAATGAGTGGAGAGAGAGAGAAATGAGTGTAATGATTACAAAACTAAACTAAAACTATGAAACGAACAAGGCCAAAAGTACTACGAAAAGGTATACGAGATTGCACAAATAAGCAATACCTCAACCTCAATCGTGAAACGATTGGAACGGTTAGATCCAATCGGGGAAAGCTGCTCGACAGGGATGAGAGTGGGAGGACGAACAGCCACATGCAAGTTCATGTCAAACATAACACCACGATCAGACAGTCACACAACACACACGGACACAAGCAACAACAAAAGAAACAAACGATCCGTTCAACACAAAATCTCCAACTATAGCTACTAGAAAGGTAAGAATTGGTGATGGTCATGGCTAAAAATTGAACTCAATCAGACTATATGCTGCAGCAGAAGCCATAAATGCAAACAATAGGCCAATGTCCCAAAGATCAGCTCTCTATAATTTATCATTAAAATCACGGCATCCATCAAAGCCCCATACTCATGGCTGCACAGCACCGGGAACCTCATCGGAGAATCAAAACTGAGATCGGCGACTGAAATGCACTAGAGACCTCACCACAGAACCGTAACTAGGATGCATGTGAGATCGGCAGCTGGGATGCATGTGAGAACGGCGGCTGAGAGGCGACAAGCTACTGAAAGGGCAGCGGTTGGATGCGCTGACCGAACGACGGCGCTGGGCTCATTAGGGTAGCGAGCTGCAGCAGCGAACAGGCGGCCGGGGAGTGGTGGAACGGCACCGGAGGAGAGGATTGAATCATTAAACTTTAAAGAGAGGGGAGTCTAAAAATTAATTTCCCGTAATTTTTGTTTTAAATAGTACGTAGAACAATTGCAATGTTACGATCTTTCGTGACCACATTTGTAGGAAATAGAAATTTTGGGAAAAGCTGCATAAACAGCCCCAGTTTGATCATATAACAAATTAAAACCTGCCCTTTTAAAACCTTATTTTTTCAATGGTATACGGAGTTGGAGACCTTTGTTAGTTTCCGTTAAGCATGTTTTTTTCTATAATTCAGTTGTCCGAATCAACTTTCGCACACTCTGTTTTAAGCACGGTGATGAAGCGGAGATGGGAGAAGTTAGACAATCTAGATACATAATTCTCGAACCATTTTAGATTATTGCATATAAAAATAGGATTTGAAGGGAAAGAAGTTGAGAACAATGGAGTAAAATGGTGTTGGAATCTAGGCTTGAAAGCCTTGGGGTGGGCATTTTATGTTTCTGAAAGTGTTGGTAAATATTTTAAAAGAAACATGATTCATTACGGGGAAAGTGTTTGGTACTAGAAAACTTTCCCATAAACTCATCCAGAAAATGCATCCAACGGGTGAAATTCACCCGGTACAGTACCAGACCTCTTCATTATGTGCCTTACTACGAACAGTTAAGTGTTGGTAAATATTTAAAGAAACATTATTCATTAATTATGTGCCCAATATTTTTGGACGGATGGGACATTTCATGGGGCCAAATGTTCCATCCAAATTGAGCCTCAAGCACTTCAATTGGAAGCCATTGACAACCTAAAGGTTTTGGTTCGAAAACTTGAAAATTCAAAATTTTAATTTGTTCCACCAGCAAAACTTTTTGATTTTGTTATGTAATCTTCCTAAACAATTAGGAGTTGTTACAAAAAACTGATCTAAAATTTTAAACAAACTTATTGCGTTTTCTCTCACAATACATAAACTCGAAAAAATGACTCAAGCCAATAAAGTTAGTTTCTGGACCAACCTACTACTCTTGCCTTAATTCGATTTGATCGTCCCTGGTTCTATTTTAACGAGATGACAAACTTTTATTTTCTATTAATCACTAATACTTTTTGTATTTGTTAATGAACCCTACTTTATAAATAGGGGCACTTAAATATTGGTCCTTCAACTTATATTATCATCTTGGGATTTTTTTTAGGGTTATGTTTTCATCCCTGAATTTAAATAATCCCAAATTTTCCCTTTGTTGTATATATTTTGAATTTAGGAGTAAAGCTGATAGCTATATAGGAATAGAAAAAAGGACTATTTTCTAAATTTTGGAGGTCTATTGTGTTATTACGAGATATGCGAGGAAATCATAATCCCCAAATTTGCTCCTCTCTTTTTAAACCCTTATTATAAACCCTTCAAAGCTAGAAACCATTACCAGCCGCCTTCTTTCATCCTACATCCTCCATCCCCGCTAATCAACATCATCCTCCACCGTCCTCTTCCATTCCTGTCAATCACCACTATCCTTCAACGCCGTTGACTACTGTCGTCCTACAAAGCTGGGCTAAATATCAAACGCAGACGTATCGCCACCATTGTTGTCCATCCTCCATACTCCGTGGCCGCTAATAAATATCCTCCACTCCCATCGACCACCATCATCCTTCAACATCGTTGATCACCACCATTGTCCGACGTCGTCGACCACCGTCTTCCTCCATTGCCGGGATAAGTATCAAACTCATCTTGATTAATTTTCTTGTAAATTCATCATGTCTACAAACGTGAAAATCATTAGGGGTGAGCAGAAAACCCGTCAAACCGTGAATCCAGTCCAAACCAATCCAAACCGATTGGTTTGGTTCAGTTTTTTAGTAGCGTGGTTTGATCCTGGTTTAAAAAAAATTAGAATCCGTAGTCAATGGTTTGGTTTGTGGATTTACGTTCATGGTTCCGGTTCCAAACCGATCCGAACCATGTATCTTATATATATATATATATATATATATATATATATATATATATATATATATATATATATATAAGCCATAGTTAACTAACTTCCTAATTTAATTTATTCATTATTCCTTCTCTAGCAAGATTTTATTTTGCCTAAGATTTACAACTTATTCCCCTAATTCCAATACACCAATAGTGGTTTAGTCATAACAAATAAATTCGGTGATGAAATTCTCCATTCCAATTTTGATTCCACAACACGTTTCTATTTTTTCAAATTTCTATACATGATTCAGTCATAGCATATTCCTATTCCTTGATTTCCTTCATTACCATGATTAATTACCCTAAATTTCTATATATGAGAAGGACCTATTCGTATTCTATATAAACCTAACGTAGTAAACCTAAATTTTAAGTACTCTAAGTAGTTTACGGAAATAATATCTCAATTTTAAGCAAACCGTGGTTTGAAACCGAATCCGATCTGTATTATAATGGTTTGGATTGGTTTTGTTCTATGCCTTTTGTGGGTTGGTTTGGTTCTCCAAATTCATAATCCATAGGTAGTGGTTTGGTTCTTGGTTTACTACAAATCCGAACCAATTTGATCCATGATCACTCCTATAAATCATAATATAATACCAGTAAATTAACCTATTCACACTAAAAACTCCCAGAAGTCATGGTAAATATAAAAACTCCCAGAAGTCATGGTAAATATAAAAAGATCAAAATGTATTTTCATGGTATATTATCTAGTGATCATGGTCAATTGATTAACTCAATCATACAAATAATGTCCAAAAATCATGGTAAATATGAAAGATTAAACAAATTTTCATGGTAAACTTGTAACAGACAATTAAGTGGGCATAATAGAAGGAAATTATTTCATGGTAAATATAAAAATATCAAAAAAATCTTTCATTGCGCAATTTAGCCAAAGTTCATGAAAAGTATTGTGTTGTGTTAAATGATGGAATTTACCATGGAAAATGGTTTGTTTCATTTTTACCATGATTTATGTAGATATTCACATTTCATTTTTACCATGATTATTGATCTTCACGTGAACCGACCGATTTGGTTGAAAAATGCATGAATTTTGGTACTCCTCTTTATATGAGTTATATTTGGGAATAAAATCATTCCGCTAAAATGTGAATCCCTCAACAATTTTAAAAATTTCTTTATTTTAGGCAATACAATCATCCCCACTCATTTTGAAACCCCCACAACCTCAGTTAATCCATGATTTTTGGAAGTCCAAATACAAAATCCCCAAAAGTTTGGAATTTCTATATTCACAATGAAAGGGTAAAAAAGTCAAATCACATTAAAAAAAAGATGAAAAAAAGTGGGCGGGATGAAAATTTATGTAGTGTCCAAAAAATAAATGATTATTTAATTACTTCTAATAAATAAGGTTCGTTAACAAATACAAAATAATTCAGTTCAAAAAAACAAATACAAAATAATACTATTCTCTAGACTAAGAGCATCACTAGTGGTATACTCAAATATGGATACTCAAATATTGCCACGTCACATTTTGAGTATTCATTTAATGGGTTTATAAGTTTGAGTATATACCCTTCTACAATGGTTCATTTGTGTCCATAATAAAAAAAAGTATTATTCACTCTATCTTTATTCATAAAATGGGTATAACTTTAAATTTGTTCATACATTTTTTTATAATATTATTACCATTTAAAAGATATTCACAATACGTTTAAAATGAGATCAATTTTGAACATATTTTGGTAAAGATTAAAAATTGATAATTTCAATTTTTGGGAGAAAGTGCAAAAAAATTGAGTTTTGACTTAAGTATTTGAAAAATGGAGAGAGAATGTTGTTACTTTTGATACAGTGTGGTCCCCAAAATTTGGTTATTGAGGTTTGGTTATTGAGAAAGATTGGTAATTTTGAGTATCCAAATGCCAAAAGTTGAGTATTTGTAACAAATGTTGTTAACTTTGAGTATTTATCCAAATACCATTGTGAACCTCTTTTGTGTATCAAAATACTCATCTTTGAGTATTTTTGTGTTTGAGTATACCACTAGTGATGCTCTAATACCCTACTTATTACCAAATACTCCCTCCGTCTCAATTTTATAGTCCCTTTTGGGGATTCCGACTTAATAAGGGAACATAATCATTGTACTTTTCAAAACATGTTTTTCTTATTTTACCCTTTAATCATTACACTTTCTTACTTTTTTATTATTTTTAATTTCAAAATACAAGGGTATAAGAGGAAATTCCTTAACAATTACCCATTTAGTTTTGAAGTGGGACAATTTTTTTGGGATAACAAAAAGTGTCATTTGGGACTATAAAATTGGGACGGGGAGTAAATAAATAAATATGGAAATCAATTACCAAGAAATTATTTCACAACACAGGGAAAATAGAAGAAAAAGCCCTCATTTACGCTTCGCACCCACCTCGGAGCCCATTTCGACCTTCCCATTCCTTCGGCGAAGAGAGACGAATCACAGAGAGTGAGAGGGGTTTCTGACCTGCAAATTCCCCCCAAAACCCTAAAACCATGTGGAGAAGACTCTCTACCCCTCTCCAACGCCTCGCCGTCGCCAAAAACTTCACCTCTTCCCCGTCGCCGTCGAGGTTCCGAACATCCGTCGCTCTCTTCCGTTCCCCATCCGCTTCCGAGCCAAGTACTAAGGTCAGTTTTGGGCTTGATTATGTAATTGGTATCAGCGTTTTAAAATTGCGGTATCGGAACAGAACGGTATCAGAGGTCTAAAATCCTGTTACGTATACCTTACGAAGATTATTTGAAACTCTGATTGGTACCTTTATCTTTGACAATTCTTGTCAGGTCTATATGTTTCAGAAAAAAGTTGTTATAATCAGTTGGGGACTTTATTCAGCGGTGAACGTGAAAATTTGATAATGCCAAGTTCTTTTGAGTTTGGAGGGATTATGGGGGAAAAAATTAAATGTTCAAGCGTTAAAGTGATTATCAAGATTTTGAGAGGGCCAAACCACTGAATTTTACTGTTAAATACCGAAAGATATGGAGAAATCAAGATTATTTGAAAATTTTGGGCTGCAGTGGGCAGCTGGGCACCAAACTCGGAGATTTTTTTTTGGAGAAAGATTTTCAGAAATTGATTTCAGTTGGAGGAAGTTTTTGTGATAAATGGTATTTTGTCATCTTGGATCAAAAGGGTGAAGTAGGGTTGTAATCAGGAAACAAATATTACACAGTTTACACTCGGTCCTTTCCAAAGTCCATATGACATAGCACAGTAGAACGTGATTTCAAAACCATGGCTACTTTTGGTTTTGGGAACGTTAGATTAGCCCATATAACAACATATTCTTATTTTTATGCATTGAAAGCTCATTTTGAGCACAACCATGGCCATTTTCTAATAGTTGAGCAAACTGATGAAGTCTTTGGTCCACCTTGTCCTTGAATATGGTAATTAGAAGTTGAAATAGATTTGTCTAACATGGTTATAGGAACTATCCTCTGTAGTATTGTGGAATTGGGTATGATTGTTTGTGTTTTCTGCTAGTGATACTGAGATCATGCTAGCTACTGTTTGGTTGCACATGCCATCATAGCTGCTGACTGCTGTTGTATTCGGCTTCCTATGTGGCTATGTTGTTTAAGTATCATCATGTTCCATTCAAGAGTTGTAATTTTTTTGAAGTTGGAGACTTTGGAGAGTAAATAGCTCAGTTGTGATTTGTAGTGAAGAGATAGCTGCATACAAACATGTAGCATCGTTTGAAAAGTACTGCTTTTTTTGTTGAACAGTTGAGCCAGATATCTGGCTAAAAGCTGACATGATATGTTACTCGTGTTTGTCCTTAATTGGACTTGGGTACTCAATTTTGTAGAATTGTGCTTTTCGATAAACTTAATACCCCCCGGACTTTCATTGTAGAACGGAGTACTAATTGCCCATGTCTTTAACTCTAAAACGGTATCTCTCCACTGCGGGCACACATTAACTTCATGTAGAGGTGTGTTATATGTGGTTATCATTCAACAAATAATCTATTTCGGTTTTTAAGATTATCAAAACCATATGATTCAATTTTCTTTTATCCTGCAATCGTAACACATTTATTTTATATTTAAGTAACTGCTTAGACTTTTGCGGTTATCAAAATCTACCTCTAAAGTTCCTGGATCTTCGTTAACAAAATTGTAGACGAAATTCTCACAAGCAAGAAGCAGTCCAGAAAGGAGAATTTCAGATGATTGCTTAACTTACATTAACAAAAAATTGACCAAAAAAGGCTTCTTGAAATTTCAGCCAACAAATGTTCGATCTCAGTTTAGGAAAATGTTTTTTTTCCTGATCATTGGAATGGTGTTTGCCAATATTTTGCCTTTCTTGTTGGTAGGCAACTGGATCCTTTAACCACCATGGGATGCAATACTCAACTACAGTACCTAATGACCCTGACACGCATGAGGATTTCAGACCTACTAATAAGCTTGAGGATTCTTCCCTTTCTTTGAAGGACATTGTTGAGCAGGTAGACAACAAACCTCCGGTATTAGATATCAAATCTTAAGCCTTTTCATTCTCCAGTTGTCCAGTAAAAGTTTATAGTTTTTAAATTGTTTAAAGCCTGATTTTATTCATGCTGTTTCTTATAACATAGGATATCAAGGACAACCCTGTGATGATTTACATGAAAGGGGTACCTGAGCTTCCTCGTTGTGGGTTCAGCTCGCTAGCAGTAAGAGTGTTGCAGGAATATGGTAAGTGTTCTATTGCCAATATACATACCTTTCTCGGTTCAGTTTAGCAGCTACATGTATGTATATTGACATGATTTTAACGAGTTTGAGTTATTTATCCCTTGTTTATGCGGCTGAATAAGTAAGGTTTTTGATTAACCAATTTTCGGAAAATTGAAAATTGGGGAGCATTGATTGTTTTCTTTTATGGAATAGTTAGTTGTAAGAGGTGACTTTATAGTTAGCCTAATTATCTTAGGGAAGTACAAGAAGGTGAGAGAATGAAAGCATTCAAAGTTCACTGGCTCGCTGAGTTGAGTTATATCTGATAGGGGGAATTGGAATTATGCATGGCACTTCTTGAGGTGTAGGTTGAGTGTACCCTGCTGATATTACTTTACAGTTATTTATGGCATTGGTTTTGTTGCTATTCTTTCTGCAGGTGTACCGATTAGTTCTAGAAACATACTGGAAGATCCCGAGCTCAAGGATTCTGTCAAAGCATTCAGGTAACTCAGTTCTTAGTATCTTTATCTTAGAACATTTTTTATTTGTTTTTGGATAAGTTCTTTATCTTAGAACATGCTTTTAGCATTGTTATCCATGTAGATATGAGTAAGAGCCTGCAAAGCCAATGTCTTTGGTGTTTTCTATTAGTGCAGAATGAAATGAAACTACTGTAATGATTGATGTAATTGTCCATTGGGAGGTTTGGGTTTGCATTGGGAGCAATGTTTGTATGAAACTTGGATTTTACTATAACATGGCTTGCTCTTATTGAAAAGTCATTTTTCTCTCTAAGAGTCGGGCTTGAATACGTAAGACATGGCTGGTTGCGGGAATAGGTGGTTAGGTGGTGCCAAGTATGGGGTGAAGCGGTTTGGTGGTGTTATGAGAAGGTGGATTGGTGTTGGTGGGCTGGTGGTGTCAAATTTTGAGGGAGCAGTTTGGGTTTTGGTGGTGGGAAGGCAGAAGGAGGTGGTGTGGTGGCTGTCAAGAAAAAAACTGAAAAAACTGAAAAAACTGTTCGGTTTTTACCGTTACTAACGGAGTAAGATGGAGACTTTGGATTCATATCATCTTAAACGTTCAAGGTTAAAATTAAAAAAATTGGAATTCATACTTAAATTTAGGCAGGGATTTTGTTTCAACTTGTTTTCCTTAATTTGTTCCTTCTCCTGTTTGGTATTCAAACTCCATTGATGAAGTTAGTATTAAGGCAGTAAACTTCTGGGATCATTTTAGAGTTCACAGTTCTAAAGATTTAGTCTCGCAATGTCTAAGAAACAATCACAAACGGAGTTGCTATTTGAGCCAGATATAAGTTTAGCCACCAATTTGGTCCAAATTAATGACAACGACAATAAAAACGTGTAGTTTGTTTCATTTAGTCATCTTTTCCTTTGCAGCCACTGGCCAACATTCCCACAGATATTCATCAAGGGGGAGTTCATTGGAGGATCAGACATTATTCTCAGCATGCACCAGGTATTGGCTTCTTGCCTCTATTCACTCAATGCGCTGTCAATCTATTGCTTAAGCTCGTCTTGCGGAAGCACCTGCTGACCCTAGTGTGCGGTATTTCAATGTTACCTGAAAAGTTCATGCTCCTCTTGTCCGGCTCCCCAGCGGGTGGAGTAGAGTGGAGCTAGATTTTCATGTAGTACGGTAAAAAACCTAAAAAAAGTTGGGGCTTTGGGTCAATTTGGGTTTTGGGGCCTTGGGCTTGGGCAATTTTTGGTGGAGTCACAATTGTAAAACAATCTGAAAAAATAATTCTTCTTAAGTGGGTAAAGTGACCCCTCTTGTACCAATGTCCCTATGTGACACTGGTTGATTGACCCTTTCCCACCCTTTCTTATCTAGTAAAAACTAATATAAGAAATAGTGCACCAAGTATTCTAATCTTCAAAAAATTGTTCCTGTTTAATCTTATATATGTTACTTTTGTGGGTCTTATGCCATGTAGAATGGTGAACTGAAGGAAAAGCTTAAAGATATTGCAGCCAAGTAGGAGATATCGTCAGTGTAAGCATTTGTTACCCCATGTGTAGAGATACTTAAGAATTTTGGGTTCTCTTTGATGTTCTACGTTTTTGTTGAGTTGACGAATTATGGGACACAAGTATCGTGAAGCTTTTCGCGTTTGACTCTATTAATAATGTTTAATGCGGACATAGACTCTATTCTTTTGATCTTTTATTTCCATGCTTAATTATGGTTGTAGATATTGGACCCGTCCCATGTAAATGTTTAGCAACCGAAGCTGTTAATGTAGCTTATAGGCTACTTCACTTGTAACCAATAGTTATTTCCTGAATCTGTAAGAGAAGGCGTGGGGGGTCTTCCCATAACTAAAAAGGGTAGCATGCTTGGATCTAACCGGGGTGGTGATGGCGGTATTGAATTGAAGAAAATCGAGGGATTGCAGTTGTAAGATATCTGACAAAATCGTCACTGGATTTCAGATCTTACTGAAAAGTGAGATCAAATATCTGTAGGGCGGCCTCTTGCGTAGCATTTTCAACCACGGTACGCCAAAGGCATACACATCAGATTTTGTAGTTTGTCTCTGAGTTATGGAATGGGCTGTGCTTATATGTGTTAAATGACTTATTGTGGCACTATAAACCAAAAGCTCCGAGAAAAGTCAGGCTTTAAAAACAATCCACAAACCCACAAGTTGGTGGTTGTAGATGATGCGACGGTGACTTGAGTCTTGTGAGGTGAGAAACAAATGGGAGCTTCAGGCTTGCGCAGAGTGGTATTTTGTTCACCCACCTAAAAAGTAGGTGAATATTACTCCTATTTGTGTAGTACACTTTGAGTTTTTACTTCGATAATAAAAAATGAATTGTAGGGCTTATCAACACGTCAAGCTAAAAAATGAATTGTAGGGCTTACGCCAGTTCCACTTAATAAAAAATGACCACTTTCTAGTGAACCGAGTGTTCCACAAACTTTAGTAAGTGGAACTGGCGTCAGTTGGCTTTTTGAGTTGATGTATTATGAGAGAATGACTGTCTTGTAAAACGTAATAGGTCAGTTTTGTGGAATAGGCTCTTAGATTCTATAGAGATGACTAGCGGACAAAGATCATCTCCTGACGTTCACTACTGTAGCCGATCAACGCAACAAGATTCGTATGGCGGAGCTTTGAAAGCATCTTGACCTCAATCTAAAACTCTCATGCACTTTGCTTGCACTCAACATTCAGTCTTTTTTTTTTTTGTTTTGGGTCCATCGGAAATTCTACATCAATCTCTTTCACGGCAACAATCGTGGCACGAGGGTGAATGAACCTTTATGTACCTTACCAAATCCCCCAATCCTTATAACCAACGCCTCATCAAAGTTGGTCCCTATTAATATCTCATCCCGCGAAAAGCATCGACAAGATTCCTCCGATTGGATCACACCACCATCAGCTGCATTTTCACTCTGGAAAGAGCGACTGAGGGGCCATTGGGGATGGCAAGACATATTTTTAAGGAGATTGTTTTTTTTTTTCTTTCTGGGCACTGGGAAACATTACCCATTTTTTAAAACTTCTACTAGATTTGTTGTACTCCCTCTATTCCTAATCCAAATTGCTGGTCCCTTAAAAGTACTAGAAGATAGGTAGTTTTAAGAGATCCCATATAGTGAGAATGGACTGGCAATTTGGGACAAAGGAAGTAGTTATTATTCAGAAAACGTTGAAAAGTATATTTGTTCGCCCGTCCAACATCATTTTGACTATCCAACACCCGGCCAACCAAGAGTTTTGGCAAATAATGTAATTTTACAAAATGCTTTGATTGATTATATTCATCTAGTAGTACTAGTTTATGTAGTATTTTTACTACTTACATCGGAAAAATTAATATAACCTTTCTATAAGTTAATATTATTTTATTGTCCCCCCACCCAACCATAAAATCATGCGTCCGCCCTTGCTGTGCCACCTCCAAAAACACTACCGACGAGCCGACCTTCAGCAAAATTCCCTCTCGAAAGATGACACATTCTGGAGTGTTTCTGGGAACACAGGGGAAGGGAGAAAGAAAGATATAGAAACACATTGTTCTAGTTGAAGCCTTGTAGATGAGATTGTTGACTACGAAATTGGGAAGGTTTGACCGGGGTTGAGATCAACAGTAAGTGGGTCCATCGGTGTTGAATTTTCAACCTCTAGAGATTGGCTGAGTCACCTCTCACACAGGAAAGAAATATACATATGGGACACGGGATATGATACCACCTACATGGCTACATTGATTTATATACAGCAGAAGAAAAGCATAAAAAAATGACTATAAAGTCTAAAGAAATGAAAATATGGCCAAGCTGTTTTCCAGCCCTCTACAAGCAACCCATCTCTCTGTCATATCAAGGGATATTTCTTGGATATCGAAATTGTATTTACTTCCACGGCGTAATTTTTTTTTATGTTGTCCCTGAGATAAGGAGACTTTAGGATTTCCCTTTTCGCGTCTACTGTTTTTCAGGTGACGTAGTAGATTTAACTTAACAGCAATAGGATACGTAATAGTAACGGCTGTGGTACAATGATATCGAGGATATAGAGCTTATGTATACATTTCCAGTGTCTGACGTTGTAATAAGGCTCTGTTAAGTCTCTTGCAGGTGCACTACATGTTATATGGAACGGTGTTCGGACACCCTGTTGAAACAAACAACTCAAAGTTATCTTGACGAGGTTCCCTAAAAAATTCTGGTCCTATTTTCGCGATTAGGCACGAATGCATGACTTCACAAATATTGTTGGATTAGAGGCGTTTCTGAACGTACACAAGTTGCAAGCCATGATAATTAGGATTACAAGTCTGTACTTCGAAAACCATTACACCGATCATTACATGTCGTCATTCGTATCCAGCACTTTGTAATCAAGCTTATGAATGTGATGCTAGTCCTCGTGTAGGGAAGCATAAGTTTCGCAACCTAATTCCTGTCTGATAGGAACTTGGATGGCTCAATGCTGCTGTGGACGAGTTCATTTTCTGCATCGGCATGGAGATCTTTTATTCGTTGCGCTGCTCCAGTGCAAAGTTGGAGTTGTATTTCCCGCGAAGTTGAGTATCTATACGGTGCAAATGATCTCACAAGGATCCATTGGCCGTGTAATCATACACGAGGATCAACTCGTGTCCCTCTCTGCAAATTCCTATGAGAGAGACGACATGGGGGTGAAGAGGCAGTGTCTTTGCCTGACTCCCAACCACAACACCTTCAACTTTCTTAGTCCTTTTTATCACAACAATTCGTGCTTTACCATCAATCTGAAGAACACCTTTATACACCCTGTTCGAATTTGGTAGTAAAAGGCTCCTATTGAAATCATTTGTGGCCACTCGGATCTCAGCAAGTGAGAAATGACAGTTTGATTGGGTAGCACGATTGGAATCTGACTCCGGAGGCGAATCGAATGATTGTCCACTTGAGGAACTGATTCCCTTCCTGTCCCTCAACCACTGGTCCATCATAATTTGAAACGCGGTGGAGATTATTCCCTCTTTTCTTCCCATCAGCTGGGATACTAATGGAACCTCAAGTCTGCCCAACCCTTCCGCCATTGTAGGCCGTGATTGTCCACTTGAGGTACTGATGCCATCCCTCTCCCTCAACCACCGATCCATCTTAATTTGAAACGCGGTGGTGATTATTCCCTTTGTTCTTCCTCCCTGTTGGGATACTGATTCGATGTCAAGGCTTTCCAAATCTTCAGTAATCGTACGACGAGATCGTCCTCTTGAGGAACTCATGCTCTCCCTCTTCCTCAACCTCCGCACGCTCTCCCTCTCCCTCTCCCTCAACCACCGATCGGTCATAATTTGAAACGCTTTGGTGATTATTCCCTCTTTTCTTCCTCTCTGTTGGGATGCTAATGCGAGCTCAAGGCTGCCCAACACTTCAGCCATCGTGGGCCGTGATTTTGGATTTGTATGCAAGCAATTGTTGGCAAGTACAACAAAAGACTTCAAACAACGTGGTGATATTTGTCCACTGAGAGAGGGATCAATGATGCTGTCAAGCTTTCCCTTCTTGATGCAGTCTTGAGCCCAATGGACTAGACCAATTTGGTCCTCCTCCAGTCTGTCATCCACGGGTGGCCTCCCGCATAACACTTCTAACAATACCACACCAAACGAATACACATCAGATTTTGTGGTTAGTCTCTGAAGTATGAAATAATGAGGATCTAAATACCCAAATGTGCCTTTCACGTTTGTGCTTATATGAGTTTTTGAATGACTTGTAGTGCTTTTTGACAACCCAAAATCAGAAATCTTAGCTACCCAATTCTCGTCCAACAAAATATTTGTGGTCTTCACATCTCGGTGTATGAAGCTTTGATTGGTACCAGCATGAAGGTGGTCTAATCCGCGAGCGGCACCAATACAAATGTTGAGCCTTTGCTCCCAGGTGAGAACAGAAGTGCTCGTGTTGCCTTTTGTTGTACCTGATTGATAGAGATGATTTGCAAGGGTCCCGTGACTTATATACTCGTAAACAAGAATCATCTCCTCACACTCGTTGCAGTAGCCAATCAATGCAACGAGATTAGTATGCCGGAGCTTCGAAAGCATCTTGACCTCCGTCCAAAACTCTCCAGCACCTTGCTTAGACTCGACATTCAACCGCTTTATGGCAACAACCGTAGCACCATCGTCCACGAACCCTTGATATACCTTGCCAAATCCTCCGATCCCAATTACATACGTGTCATCGAAGTTGTTGGTTGCTTTTACGACCTCATCTAGTGAAAAGCAACGATAAGATGCCTCTACTTGAACCACACCATTATCGATTGCATTCTCAATCTTCGAAAAGGACCACCCAGTGGATGAGGCTCCGGCCAGAGTGGAGTCTGAAAAGGGTACGGTGTCCGAAACCTTAGTTCCATTTCTTGAAATACTGTTTTCGTGACTCGAATCCACTCCATTAGCAACATTGACGGCAAGCCTTACTGGTTGACCCATTTTCCCTTGCTCAAATTCCCATCTATCTAAAGCTGACATGTTCTGGAGAATTTCTCAGAAACACTTGAAGTTACTGCTATGAAAAGAGGGACTTGGAAGATAGATCTTCACCAGCAATGAGGGAGACAAGAGGAAAGAGGATGAGATAGAAACACGTGGCAATGGTTGAAGTTGGCTCTATGATTTTGATAGGGAAAATGATGAGGTTCAACTTGGGATGAGTTCAACTCCAAGTAGGCCTCCTCTAGATGTAGCTTGACAGGTTCAACACTGGAAAAACTAGTATAACAACCAATGAAATCGGACAGCTGTATTCCAGCGCTGCACGAGCTGAACGAAACAGGACTTTCGCCAAGGATTAACACTTGTTTAGAAAAACAATCATATATCTCATAGGCTCTTTGTTAAGCAGAGCCGGCTCAAAAATTTTGGGAGCCAGAAGCGAGTTCATTAAACGAGATCCACTCTGTATTTTACATACAAAGGTCGGTAAATAGAGAGTCTTTATAAAAACCATTACAAAACGTAAACGTATAGTTATCTAAAAATAAACAATCATTACAATACTTTAAAATCGATTAGTTATGTATAAAATGCTTAGACAAAAACTATCTGGGACTAATACATATAAGGGTTCTAAAAAATTGGAGGCCCCCATTTTTAACATTTTTTTGTGAGCCTAAAGCTCAAGCTTCTTGGGCTTTGCCCTTAAGCCGGCTCTATTGTTAAGTGCAATTGTAGGTACTCTGATCTGTGTTGTGTTAACAATTTCAAGTCCAAATTTGAGTACATTGGATTATGATTTTCTGTAATCTGATCATAATAAGCTTTGAGGTAAGGCAGTAAACCGGTCATTTTGGGTCCTGAATTTTAACATAAAAGGGAGCCTATTAACGCTTTGTTTGATACCTAGGACAAGAAATAACATTTGAAGTGTAAATAAAAAAAAATGGCAGGATAGTTTTGGAATATAAAAAGTATACACGCTCTCAGAACAGCAAGGTAGTATTCTCCCTTTATATATTAGATTAGAATAGAAGGACACCAAAGTAGTACTCCCTTTATATATTTGAATAGATATACGCAAAGACCTGTTACTAAGTGGAAGAAAAGATACACTAGCAGCATAAAAAAAAAAAAAATCAATCATTTTGATCCCTGATTTTAGTCTACCGGTACACATTACATGCTTTAAGTTGTTCCAATTCCTGACTTAAACTCAAAATTGACTTATTGCATTTTATAGACATATCATTCTCTTACAATACATCAACTCAAAACACATGAGCTAATTCTTAACTTTAAGTCAGGAATTGGAACAAAGAAAATATTTAGTGCTCCTAGGGCATTGACCCAGGCTCCCTCCTCACCACATATTGGTGGGACTAGTCCATGTAGTAGTGCCCCACAATATTGGGTTGTAGAAGCTGATGTGGAAGATCCTTTGAAGGCAACCACAGATCATACGATTCTTTAAAGATAATGGTTGTGTTTGGTTAGATAGTTTAGTTTAGTTTTGATGATGTCAGCAGGTGTAATGAGTGGAGAGAGATAGAGAGAGAAATGAGGGAAATGATGATGTCATCAAAACTAAAATTAAAACTAAACAGAGAAACGAACAAGGCCAAAAAGATTTGAAGTAATTTTGGAAAAGAAGTTCCCTGAAAGAGTTTTAAACTACAAACTTCATGGCTCTGGTACCACAAATGCAAACACAAAGTGGGTACAAACACAAGGTAGAGAACATGATCTTTGAACAAGCACATAGGGTATTTTATTACTTGGAGAAGTCTGATTACAACATATGATGGCTTTCCTTTTTATAGGCAGAAGGAGAAGCACAACTTAACAATAGAGCAGGCATATGCATTGCTTTACAGCTGAATCTTACAGACATATCTTGAAGGACAAACATATCTAATATGAGACCAACATATCTTGATTATTCCCTTTACTCTTCCTCTCTGTTGGGATACTAATTCGAGATCAATGCTTTGCAACTCTTCAGCCATCGTGCGACGCGATTGTCCGCTTGAGGAACTCATGCCCTCCCTCTCCCTCAACCACTGATCGGTCATAATTTGAAACGCCTTGGTGATTATTCCCTCTTTTCTTCCTCTTTGTGGGGATGCTAATACGAGCTCAAGGCTGCCCAACACTTCAACCATTGTGGGCCGTGATTTTGGACTACTATGCAAGCAATTGTTGGCAAGTACAACAAAAGACTTCAAACAACGTGGTGATATTTGTCCACTGAGAGAGGGATCAATGATGCTGTCAAGCTTTCCCTTTTTGATGCAGTCTTGAGCCCAATGGACTAGACCGATTTGGTCCTCCTCCAGTCTTTCATCCACGGGTAGCCTCCCGCACAAAACTTCTAGCAATACCACACCAAAGGACTATGCATCAGATTTTGTGGTTAGTCTCTGAAGTATGAAGTAATGAGGATCTAAATATCCAAACGTGCCTTTCACGTTTGTGCTTATATGAGTTTTTGAATGACTTGTAGTGGTTTTTGACAAACCAAAATCAAAAATCTTAGCTACCCAATTCTCGTCCAGCAAAATATTTGTGGTCTTCACATCTCGGTGTACGAAGCTTTGATTGGTACCGGCATGAAGGTGGTCTAATCCGCGAGCGGCACCAATACAAATGTTGAGCCTTTGCTCCCAGGCGAGAACAGAAGCGCTTGTGTTGCCTTCTGTTGTACTTGATTGATAGAGATGATTTGCGAGGGTCTCGTGACTTATATACTTGTAAACAAGAATCATCTCCTCACACTCGTTGTAGTAGCCAATCAATGCAACGAGATTAGTATGCCGGAGCTTCGAAAGCATCTTGACCTCCGTCCAAAACTCTCCAGCACCTTGCTTGGACTCGACATTCAATCTCTTTATGGCAACAATAGTAGCACCATCATCCACGAACCCTTGATATACCTTGCCAAATCCCCCGATCCCAATAACATACGTTTCATCGAAGTTGTTAGTCGCTTTTAGGACCTCATCTAGTGAAAAGCAACGACAAGATCCCTCTACTTGAATCACACCATTATCGATTGCATTCTCAACCTTTGAAAAGGACCACCCAGTGGATGAGGCTCCTGCTAGGGTGCAGTCTGAAAAGGGAACGACATCTGAATTAGTTCCCTTTCTCGAAATACTGTTTTCGTGACTCGAATCCACACCACTAGCAACATTTATGGCAAGCCTTACTGGTTGAACGATTTTCCCTTTCTCAAATTCCAACCTCTCGAAAGCTGACATGTTGCGGAGAATTTCTCCAAAACACTTTGGAGTTACTGCTATGAAAAGGGGGACTTGGAAGATAGATCTTCACCCGCAACGAGGGAGAGAGAGAGGAAAGAGGATGAGAGAGAAACACATGGTAATGGTTGAAGTCGCCTATAATTGTATGTACTCTGATCTATGTAGTGTTAATAATTTTAAGTCCAAACTTGAGTACATTGGATTATGATTTGCTGTAATCTGACCATAATAAGCTTTGAGGTAAGGCAGTAAACCAGTCATTTTGGGCCCCGAGTTTTAACATAAAAGGGAGCCTATTAACGTAGGATTGTTATATAAGTCGTAGTCAACTCAATCAAATGGACGGTTTCAATCAACCAAACCTAGGTTCGTATGATTTTGGTGTTGAAAATTGAATATATTTTTTTGAGTGGGTGGCTAAAAAATAATCGGACTCAAAAGACTCAAAATAGTTGACTTTACTTTTTATATACAACCTAGTGTGTGTGTGTGTGTTTTTTTTTCCGTGTGTACGTCTATGCTATGTGTTCCGCTTCCTCGTTCTTACATACTTCCTCTGACCTGAGTAAATGATGCTGAATTTGATTAGCTCCCACAAGAAGTGCAACAATGAATTCTTATCAGCAAGATCCGAATCTTATATCGATCATTTTAATTGTACAAACATGAAGTTCACTGTACATTCGTAGGCACATGATCTAGGTAAATTTGTCTTACAGGTTATTCTCTGAAATTCAAAGAGATGAAATATGAGAAAACTGTGTTCCAGCCCTCTAAATGTCACCCCTCCTTTGAGTTTCACTAGTATAACTGTACAACAGAAAACTACGAAAGGAGTATCCAATTAATGTCACAAATTAGACTAACATTTTACGGTTAGCCTAAGGGGGTGTTCCACTAACAAAAAACTAGATTTGTTTTAACTCAAAAACTATTCTATTCCACTAACAAAAAACTCCTCCAAAAAACTAGTTTTGTTTTAACTCAAAAACTACTCTATTCCACTAACAAAAAACTCTCCAAAAAAACCAACTACCCTTTACAATAAACTACAACTAAAAAACCAAAAAAACACTTTAGTGGAACAAGTTGTAGATTTAAACTACAACTAAAGTCTAAAAAACAAAAAACCAAAAAACAAGTTAGTGGAACACCCCCTAATATTTTTCCGGCCTGGGATCCTCTGTCCCAATTTCTTTGTCCCCGTCTCTCTGTACACGGCATTACATGCTTGTTTGGGTCGAATGGTTGAGATTAACATTTTTTGCCTATTTTTCCAGAATGATATGTAACAAATCATACCTAACCGCAAAACATTTTCATTTTCATTGGTATTTACTGATTGTGTATAAATATGAAATGGATTTGAGGAGGAAACTAAGGCCTTCCCCCAATCTTCATCATAGCATCATACGGATCGGTAGAATGATAGTACAAATCAAATTATGACATATTTATATGGGGTCCATCATTAAGTGTATGAAGCGTATAGAAATATGTGGTGTTACCACACACCCACTGATCAATTACTCGTCCACCAAAGCCATTGTAGCCATTCAAAGCTATCCCATGACTACAATCGATTCACCAATAGTTGAAAAAAAAACAAAAAAACAGATGTTAACAACCATAATCCCCATGCTAGCGAAATTAAAAAGTGTAGACATGGATATCTGCATTTACACAAACAGTACATGTTTCTTGCACACAGTAAAATCGATCTGTCGGGGTTGGTTTTCCCAAGCGACAAGGGTGGAACCGTTTGGGGTGGAGTCTCTCGAGGCTTCGATATGGGGAGAGTGGAAGTTGGAAATTTGGTTGGACGATGCTGAAATCAGATGGGGATAGATTGATGAAAGAGAGGATGCCCTCTCAGAAAAGACCCCCTGTGGTACTAGCAATACGGCTCTGCCAATTCTCTTGCAGGTGCAATGCAAATTGGAGGCTCCTCACTACGTCGTCTATCGACAGTCTTGGGGTCCCCTGAAGAAGCAAACAACTCAATGTTATCTTGACGAATCCCCTCAAACACTCTGGTCCTATTTTCCCAACAAGGTGCGGATCCATGACCTGATATATGTTCTCCGATTGAACAATATCATCCAAATAGTACTTCAGTGGCACGTCGGGATGTTTAGGGTTCCGGTGGTCACCCAACTATTTTCTTTTGTGAAAAAAGCTACCCAACTGCTCGTTACAAATCAGCACTTCCAACAACGTTACACCGAACGAGTACAAGTCATCCTCCTGATATATGGAATTGTAGTGCATTGTAGGTGATCTAAGTAGGCCTGCGCTGTCAATGGTCGTAGTTCTTATGTTGGGAAGCATAACTTTTGCAACCCAATTCTCGTCTAGTAGAATACTGGATGGTTCAATGCGACGGTGTATGAGTTCACGCTCTCCGTTCGCGAGGAGATATTCTAGTCCTTGAGCAGCTCCAATGCAAATTCGAAGTTGCATTTCCCATTGAAAGTGGGGTATCTGTATAACACAAATGATCTTGCAAGGACCCATTGGGCATGTAATGGTGCACGAGTATCAACTCGTCTCTCTTGGTACAAAATCCCACCGGAGAGAGTATGTTGGGGTGAGGGAGCAGTTTCTTTGGAAGAATCCCATCCCCAACAGCTTTAAGTTTCTTAAACCTTTTGATCGCAACCATAAGACCTTCACCGTCAATAGTTACGAGTCCTTTATACACCTTACTGGAATTACGTACCAGAAAGCTCTTATTGAAATCTTTTGTGGCTGCACGGATGTCATCGAGTGAGAAATGATGGTACAACTGGGTAACAGTTTTTGAATCTGATTCCCCAGGCGAATCGTTTGTTTGTCCACTTGAGGAGCTGCCGTCCTTCCTCTCCCTCAACCACCGGTCCATACTGTGAAACGCCTTGGTCATTATTCCCTCGGTTCTTCCTCTTTGTTGAGATAACAACGTGAGCTCAAGCCTACCCAACACTTCGGCCATCGTAGGCCGCGACTCTGGACTTCTATGCAAACAATCTTCTGCAAGTACAACAAAAGACTTCAAACAATGTCGTGCTATTTGTCCACTGAGGGAGGGGTCAATGACTTCGGCAAGCTTTCCCTTTTTGATGCACTGTTGAGCCCAATTGACCAAACTGATTTTTTCCTTGTCAAGTTTTCTATCGATGGCTGGCCTCCCACATAACACTTCCAGCAATACCACTCCAAAGGCATAGACATCAGATTTCGTAGTCAGCCTATGAGTATTGACATAATCAGGATCTAAATACCCGAAGGTGCCTTTCACTTCCGTGCTTGTATGGATTATCGAATGACTTGTAGTGCCTTTTGACACTCCAAAATCCGAAATCTTTGATACCCAATTCGTGTCTATCAAAATGTTTGTAGTCTTCACATCTCGGTGTATGAAACTTTGACTTGTACCACTATGAAGGTGTTCTAATCCGCGGGCCGCACCAATACAAATGTTGAGCCTTCGCTCCCATGGGAGAGAAGAAATACTCGTATTGCTTTTTGTTATATTTAGCTTGTAGAGATGATCGGCTAGGGTTCCCCGAGCTATATATTCATAAACAAGAATCATCTCTTCACACTCGTTGCAGTAGCCAATCAATGCAACGAGATGAGTATGCCGGAGTTTTGAAAGGATGTTGACCTCTGTCCAAAATTCCCCTGCACCTTGCTTGGACTCGGCATTCATCCGCTTTATGGCAACAACCATCGCACCATGATCGATGAACCCTTGATAAACCTTGCCAAATCCCCCCTTCCCAATAACATACTTATCATCGAACTTGTTAGTTGCTATTAGGACCTCATCTAGTGAAAAGCAACGACAAGATACCTCCATTTGAATCACACCACTATCGATTGTATTTTCACAGTTTGAAAAGAACCACCCAGTGGATGAGGCTCTTGCTAGGATGGAGTCTGAAGACGCGTCAAGACGTTGGAAACTTTAGGTCCATTTCTCGAAAGATTGTTTTTGCGACATTGACGGCAAACTACATTAATTTATGGGTGGATATACAATTTCAACAGGTCTAATTAGAATGATAGGGAATCGATGAGAATGATAGGGAAATTGTATATGCATTTTTGGGAAAATGATGTTTCGAACTAGAGCTAGGTCAACTCCTACACGCGGTTTAGTATCCTCTAGATGGAGCAACATACGTAGGCATTCATGAGAAAAACTAATGTACGTATTACTTGAAATACTGTGCAACGTACGTAATGCCTCCCTGCCACGCCACCCAATAGAATCCTTGCCACGCCACCCAATATAATTAAATGACGCATACTCCTAAACAAGTCAAGGTTCTTCTCCGTACGGAAAAAAGTTCCAGCTCAATCAACCGGCCGGGCAAGAAAAGATGCAAGTCCAAGCCACTGAAATAGGACACAACCGTGTCCAGAGCTCCACAAGCCACTTCTTTGGAAAATCCTTAAACTTTCAACCAAATATCTCATAAGCAAATATACTCCACCCGATAGAATTAAACACCTGTACTTTGCAAAACCCTTAATATTCGGCATGTGGGTCATATTCCTCCCAAATTGAAATGGAACCTGAGGTTTGGCTTAATAAGTTGGCTGACTTATTTTTTTGTCTTTATTTGATTTTTTTTCACGTTTTTTAGTTTTTCATCAACTTTTTGTGTATTATTGGTTCATCTCGGCGACAGGAATCAAAAAAGTAAAAAATTATGACTGAAGCTTAAATTTTTTGAATAAAGACAAAAATAAGCCAAAAAGTCAGTTTTTTACACTTTTTTCGATTTTGTTCAAAAAATTGAGGGTTCTAATCATAATCTCTTATCTTTTTGGATTCCTCTCATCGAGACGAACCAATAATACTAAAAAAATCGATGCAAAACTAACAAACGCAAAAAAAAATTAAATAAAGACAAAAAAAAGAAGTTAAGCCAACTTATTTAGCCAAACCTAGCCGGAATGTACTGCCACTGCTACATTCTCCCATGGAAAAGGGCGCCGGCGACATGACATGGACTTAAGTCAACCTAATTTGGAGGGAAAACACACATCAGTTGTGTTTGCACAGAAAAGGCCGCCCTCATACCTTAACTTTTTGTGGTGGTCCCAAAAATAAGACGTACGAAGAGGATTACGGATTCCAAGTCCTCTCGATTTTCGTGAATTCACCTTTCTGCAAGTCCTGTAGTGAGCTCACTCACTACAGGGCCCCCAATTCCTTAACGTGAACTCTCCAAATGACGAGGGAATCAAAGATGGTTTGGTGTTTGCGTGACTCTGATTGTGATTTACTCATGCGACACGATATGATAGAAAATCGTGATTGCCTTTAAATTTTCACAAAAATGATAAATTATTGTTATGTCGTCGTTTACTGACTACGTTGTTTACTCAACTACACACTAGCTTTGTTCAATAGTAGGTTATAGAAAAATTCCGCTTTTCACTTGGTTTTGTGTGTCTTGGTAGTTAGGTTTACTGTTTATCCATTGACTTTGCATTTGTTTGTCCAGACTATGCAGACATAAATTCTAGCAATTTCGCTATAAAAAAGCATTATGGCGGCTCATTTAGGAGTCCCGCGTATATTGGTACTGTTTATAGATTCATTGACTATCTACATGGGGATAAGATGTCAGTAATTAAGTTTTTGCTATAGAAATGGACAGGGGCTGATGTACAGTGGGGCTGGGACGGGCCCTAGCCCCTGCACTTTGTAATAAAAAATAAAATAAAATTGCAACGACTAATTATAAATGTTAAAGTAGGAAAAGTTCAAAGCGGATGTGCTCTTTGGCGCAGTGGATGGAGCGACGTCTCCCACTCTATGCTTTCCATCCTAAGATCAAATCTCCCAGGGTTCAGTTTCTATTTCTTTTATTGCCAACTAGAATGAACACTTCTCTCTCTCTCTAAAGGTTTGCAAATTTCTTTTACTAAATGGAGAGAAACGTGACACCTTTGAACATTAAATTTTCTCTCAAAGTTTAACATTTTTACTACATGTTTCTTTACGGACTATGGTGGGAATTAATGTACAATGAAAATGAAATCACAAACATGTCGATTTAAATATTTGTATGAATAAATTACGGATTACTCATCTTTTTATATGTCGAGTGAAAGAGAGATTTCTTTTTGACTCCGGCATCTATGAAACTTGTCAATTTATTTATTTTTTGTGGTGTTTGCCAAAGGAAAAAGTAGAAAGCAGTGACTGATGGAGCTAATGGTCAATTTTATTTTGTGACGGTGCTAACATAGAGGGGCGAATAGGCGTCACCCGGACTTTTGAATTTACGGGTATACAAAAAAAAAATAAAAATTTAATTCATTATAAAAAAAATCTAATACATTGCACAAAAAATGAAAAAAAAATTCGAATAGATCTGTTATAATTGATCTTTTTAAGGATCGAGGACGAAGGTTAGTCCTCTCTCCGTAATGCCACCCATGAGTGGGCAATTCTGGCCTCGTCGGAGGCATCGGTGGAGCTATCAAATGCCTATGGCTAATGGCCCCCAGATTGGAAATTCTGGCTCCGCCACTGGAAATGGAGCAGCATTAGTCTAATGACTTCTATATTAGGGTTGATGGTGAGCCTAGGGTAACTAAGTCAGAGACACAGAGGCAATGCATTTGGGCCCACTAGTGGATGGTAACATAGTGGTCCAAGTTTGGGGTTCTTACTGGCCGGTCCTATTTTGTCAAGAACTTTCCTTCCAAGCCCATCTAATGTCAAACACATTTCGTTTAAACCCATTTCACGCGCCGAAGTTAATAGTACAGCTTTTCGGCATCAGGCATGAATAGGTACGCGTCAGCGAGTACTGTAGTCACATGAGTAGGTAGGCTGTCACACACACTCTCTCTCTTCAAACTTTTCGGCAGTAATCCATGCCTCTCTCTCTCTCTCTTATATTGTATTTTAAAATAAAATAACTTTTATTATACACGATTATTTTTTTTAACACGAAAATAAGAAGATTATATTAATGAAAGTCCAACGGCACTAACAAAATGGAATTTATTACAAAGATTCCTGACAAAGCCAAACTAATCATCTAAATAGTAGAGAGCAAGAAACGCACAAGGCAATCGATGTGTTTCACCCCAACCCAGACATGACCTGATACAAACAACGACACTTACTAGATTCATACCTAGAATCAGCATCTCTGAAGAGACTTAGTGCTAGTTGAAGATAAAAGATAGCGAATACCCAGACGATCGGATGGACTCCAACCAAGTATGCTCCAACCAATGAACTCCCAAAACTACAGATTTTCAAAGCCACCACAAGTTGCCCTGCTAGCGATATCATGTAGGGTAAGAACACATTTGACACATATATCATTGTAAAGCAACCACGCCTGAAAGTACCCAATTTGTAGACGAAAATTTGTCTGAAGACGAAATTAATAACTCTCACAAAGTGAGAGACATAGCCCTCTCAGACCAGATGACAAATCGTTGATCTAGAGAGACAAAAGAAAGAAAGGAAAAAAAAAATGAATGGAGAAAAGAAATAGTACTATGGCCCTCTCCTCCCACCACCATGCGAGGGTATTGATACCCCAGGGGGGAGGGGAAGGAGGAAGTGTAATATTTGTGGCGGCTAGGGTTTTCGGCTAGGGTTTTTGGAGAGGGAGAGAGGCTCAAGAGGCATCTAATTACCATCAAGATAAGTCACTCTTTTTAATTACCATTAACGCTTTGTTTGGTACCTTGAAAAGGAAAGGAAAGGAAAGAAAAATAAAAAATTTTCCTCTTCCTTTGATTGGTTTGAGAGGAAAAAGAGAGGAAAAATAACTAAACTAAATTGTTTTAACTAAAAATTTTCCTCTTAACTTTCCTCATTCTTTCCTTCTTTTTTCCTTCATTTTATTTTCCTTTCTTTTCCTGGCTATCAAACAAAGCATAAGGTAAGTAACTCTTTTTGGGGGTTTAGGTTTAGGGTGCACTTTCCTAATTAAAATATGTCTTAGTAAATGTAGGATAGGTTCTTTGTTTACCAAATTAAATTAACTTGGAGAGGCTAACAATAGCTAATAGTTAAGCAGAGAAATAAGAGAGTGTGTGAAGGGGTAAAGAATTAAGCCAAATATACAGAAAGAGAAGGCAGCAGTGTTCATTTCATTCCCCTTTGAATCATCATCGTCCTCGAACCACAGTTCCAGAGATTAGAGAGGCTCGCGAGCACCAGCAAGAACAATGTTCTTGATTCCAGGGCTCTGAGTCACTTTGTGTCTCTAGGATTTCCGTGCTCTAAGGATGAATCAGAATCTCTCTGGAACTTGTGAATGAGTGCCCCATATTTATAGGGATCTGCACCCAATCATGGGGCTGCAGACTTTTCCCCAATAACATGATGACACGTGCTCTCTCCGTATATCTGGGAGACGTGGGTGATGTCACTGGCCGTTAGGAAGCTTCCATTAGGTCATTCCAGTGCATCGCTTCCCTCGCAGCGACCCTTAATCCTTTAAAGCCACCAAGCCACTTGTATCTCCCCTATTCCCGCGGTGTTGGGCATGGTCGCGAGCCTTTTTGGCTCGCGCCAATACCTAATTCGAGCTCGTATCGACTTCCCTACCCCTGCCTTTTGGCCAGGTACCGTCGCGAGCTTGGTTCGCGTGTTCGCGTGAGCCTTCGTTCTTCCCCGTCGCGGCAACCCTCTTCGCTGAGGACCTCGCGAGGGGTGAGCTTCCTTCTAAGTGGTGTTTCCCTTATTCAGGGCACCTGCAATTCTGTCACGTTCCTTCCTCGAGGTTATCACCTTCGCGTTGGGGTTTTCTTTTAGTCATCATTTGCTATTTGAATTATGACGTGTCTTATTGAGACTTTTCGAGCCACGTGGCTTGTTTATATAGGTTGGTCAACTGCCCCGTCACCCTACGCGCTGACCTTTCCTACAGTAAATAATTGTTAAACTATGATTGGGGAAACGATGAGAATGATTGGGAAATTGAATAGGGTCCGTTTTTGGGGAGGACATAGTAAAGGGTTCTTTATTTCAATAAGGACATCAACTTTTTCCTTAATGCCAAGAGGACAAATCATTTACACATTCCAAAAATGACCTCACTAGCCAATGAAAGTGCCTAAACCCCCAAACCTAATGAAAGTGCCAAAACCTAAACCCTAGGGTACCCTATGAAAGTGCCTAAAATACTAGGATACTCTATGAAAGTGCCTAAACAACTAAAACCTTATAATTGGAAAATGCACCTTAAGTGCCTAAACCCTAGGGTACCCTATGAAAGTGTCTAAAACACTAGGGTGCCCTATGAAAGTGCCTAAATAACTAAAACCCTATAATTGGAAAGTGCACCCTAAGTGCCTAAACCCAAAATGCCTAAACAACTAAAACCCTATAATTGGAAAGTGCACCTAAGTGCCTAAATCCAAAATGCCTAAATACACTATACCCTACCCCATAGAGCCTAAACCCTCTAAAATTGAACCTTAAAATTGAAGAGAGAGAAATCAATTTATCCCCCAACAATTACTATAACACATGCAGGAAAGAGAGGAGAGAGAGAATTGAAAGTGAGGTGTCTTCAATTAATGTGTGTGAGAGAGAGAGAGAGAGAGAGAGAGAGAGAGAGAGAGAGAGAGAGAGAGAGAGAGAGAGAGAGAATTTTGAAAGTGACGGGTCGAGATGGCTGAGTGCATGAAGGACAGTCTTGCACTGTCCCATCAATTAATACTTATGTCATACCCATTCCAAGTTCGAACGTTTCTCTCTCATCCAATTCCCATTTCCCACCGAGACCATAATTCGGCAGCTTTTTGTCTACATGAAATTTCTTCATGGTGCGCGTGAGTGGCAAGGTTCATTAAGGATATTTTTGTCTAGTGTTGTCCTTGAGCCCTCAAATATTTCCTATCAATGTATTAGAAGCATTAAAATAAGTTAAGCTGGACTAAACACTATTTAAAGCCCCAAACTTGGTCTTTAGACCAATTTTCTGAATTGAATTTGAATGACAGGGAAAACGATGTTTCTAACTTGGGGTCAGGTCAAGTCCTCCACACAGTTAGCATCCTCTCTAGATGGAGCAACGTAGGTAGGCATTCACTAGAAAAACTAATGTACGTTTTGCCTGAGATACAGAACAACACACGTAATGCCTCTCTGTCACGCCGCCTAATAGAATTGAAGGACGCAAGCTCCTGAAGGAGTCAAGGTTCTTCCGCCGCATGGAGAAAAGTTCCAGCTCAAGGTGGTTAGCATACTCTAGATGGGGCTCGAAACTTTCTAACTTCGGAAAAACTAATGTGCAATTTACTTGAGATACCGAACAATGTACGTGGGCATCCACTAGAAAATATGTAAGTCCAAACCAATGAAATAGGGCCATCTCCCAAACATCATGTGTATTGAAGGCCCCCATTTTCACTTGGTTTTTTGTGTTTTACCTATTGATTTTTGCATATATTTGTCCATATTATGCAGACATAAATTCGGGCCATTTGACTATAAGCACTACGGTGTGTCGTTTGGAGTCCAGCATAAGTTACTGACATGAGGATGAGATATCAGTAAGGTGTCTGGCATCAGAGGGCATGGTTCCATAAATGGGGGCAGCATTTACTCCAATGACTACTATTTTAAGTTGATGGTGAGCCTAGGCAATGCTGTGCCTATTCATGAGGGTAGTGAAATTGGTCGAAGTGGTTTTTTTTTTTTTGATTTATAACCGAATGTTTGGGTCAGTTTGCACATATCTTGACTAATTCTGCGACCCTAAGAGTAACGACCGGGCATGACCTCTAGTGGTGGTGTTAAGGCTAAGCCCACTGTTAAATCTAGGCCTAGTCCTAAGGCTAAACCCAATTCTTAGTATATGATAGTGAACCCAACGTGGAACGCGAAAGTATGACGGAAACCCACCACAATCGAGTTGGGGCCGGGACGGCCTGGTCTAATTGCCATTCCTAAATGGAATCCACATTAAATCTAGTCCTTCGTCATTTCAGCTTTGTTAGCACCAAATGAATAACATGACTCATGAAAATAAATAACAAAAATCGAATGGGAGATAAATTGAGTATCGCAAATGGAAAACAAGCAAGTTAAAATACAAAATCCATCTAGACGTGCACGCAAGAAGATTGCAATTGTGCTTGAGATTCAACTCCACCAAATGAGGTGAGGAGTAAGAAAGGGAGGGAGAACTGAAACTTGACAAAGAACAAAGAACAATTGAACATGCGAATTTGTTTTGAAGTTATTTTTGACCATCCAAAACAACCTCGTTTTAGATGGTCGAAAATAACTCCAAAATGACGCCATTTTGGACGAAAATACGCGGACGAAATCTTGGGAACAGTATCACCCTTCCACGCTTTATACATATGGATATGGATGTTCTGAAAGGCAATTTAGGTTTATAATTTAGGGTTTGTTAATAGCCAAATACCTACCACAAGCAACCAGTCCACGGTACAAATTTATCAGATAATGCGGAAAACTAGATGGATACACATATGTTCATGACAAGGAATTCAGCCAGATTATTTTAGGATTGTGTAAAACTCTGAGAGCCTAACCTGCAGAAATCTTAGGTTAGGTGATTGGACCCCATCCAAGTTCCCGTTGTCGAAGCAAATCGGAAACAAGAAAGCTTTGTCCACCAATTGTAAACTCGCTATCGACAGAGATGACATCATTGTAGGAATGGGGAACGTCACCTATCTCCACAGATTTTTCCCAAGCGTCTTGAAGTTGCAATGCAGATTGAAGGCTCCCTAACAAATCGTCCGTAGAAGGGCGTCGGATCAATTCCTTAACCAGACAACTTATTGCTGTATTAACATAGTGCTTTAAACATTCCGGTGCTATTTTTCCGATTAGATATGGATCAATGACCTCGTCGATAGTTCCTCTTTTGATGCATCTGTAAAACCGTGAAATTAATAGTTCATCTGTGTCTGGCGCTGGAGCATAAGGACCCTGGGCACACAATACTTCCAACAGCAGGAAAGCAAATAAGTACACGTCTGATTTCTTTGTTAAATTTCCATAGATAAAGTACTCGGGGTCCAAGTACCCATCCCCATCCGTGCTTCGCACAACTGTTTCCAAGTCCTCACTTGCGATGCTAGTGCGAAGCGGTTTGGCAAGTTCAAAAACAGACAATTTTGCGACCCATTCATCGTCCAAAAAAATGTTTGATGGTTTTATGCAGCGGTGGATGAATTGGAGCTCTACGTTCGTGTGGAGGTACTTAAGTCCTCGAGCAATGCCGATGCAAATATCCAGCCGCTTTTTCCAAAGAAGTGGATCGTTATTGGTTCTCGAGAGATGACTGCGCAATGTCCCGTTGACCATGTACTCATACACGAGAATCGACTCATGCTTCTCAAAACAAAATCCTATCAAAGGGACTATGTTTGGGTGACGAGACAGAGATTGTACCCGAATCTCGGCCTTAACTCGTTCGGTCATGTTGAGTTCTGATCTCGATTCATACCGTTTGATCGCAACTTGAGTTCCCCCCACCATACATCCCTTGTACAATCTAAACCAAGCGTCGAAGCCGATTGGAAGATTGAAATAATCTGTGGCAGCACGAATTTCTTTTAGCGAGAAACGACGGTATCCCAATTGGTTAAGGTCGTCTAAAATTAGGAATCGGTCAAGGTCGTCTAAAATTGGTCCCCCATCATTGCCCTTCCCTTCTCTCCACCAACGATTCATAGCTTTAGGCACAAGTTTTATGCCCTGAAACGCCTTTAAGATAGTTCCCTGCGATCTTTCCTTACGCTCTTGCAACGCCAATGCAATCTCAAGGATCTCCACGACTTCAGACATTGTAGGCCTTCCGTTTGGTTGAGTATGTAAACACTTGTCCGCAAGTTCGGCAAAGTACTTGAGACTACGTGGTGTTGTTCCTCCATTCAGAGAGGGATCAATGATTTGGTCAAGCTTTCCCTTTTTGATGTACATTTTCGCCCAAAGAATTAAACTAATTTGCTCCTCCTCGAGTCTAGCATCTACTGGCGGTCGACCACACAAGACTTCCAACAACACCACGCCAAAGGCATAAACATCAGATTTCTTGGTTAGTCGCTTGGTGTAGAAATAATCTGGATCCAAATACCCAATCGTTCCTTTAACGTTTGTGCTAACATGGGTTGTTGTATGGCTTGTAATGCTTTTAGATAACCCGAAATCAGAAACCTTTGCTACCAAATTCTCATCCAACAAAATGTTTGTGCTCTTCACATCTCGGTGTATGATACCTTGTTCGGTGCCATTATGAAGGTAGTCAAGTCCGCGTGCAGCACCAAGGCAAATGTTGAGCCTTTGCTCCCACGTTAGATGAGATATACTTTTACTGCTTTCTCGTCTACTTGTTCTATAAAGATGATTGGCGAGAGTCCCACAGGCTATATATTCGTAAATAAGAATCATCTCTTGATACTCGTTGCAACAGCCAATGAGCGAAACAAGATGAGTATGCCGGAGCTTTGAAAGCAACTTCACCTCTGTCCAAAACTCTTCAGCACCTTGTTTGGACTCGGCATTCAACCGCTTCATGGCAACAGAGGTGGTTGTAGCACCATCGTCAATGAAGCCTTTATATACCTTACCGAATCCCCCAGTTCCAACAACTAACGCATCATCAAAGTTGTTAGTCGCTTTTAGTATTTTACTTAGTGGAAAAAAAGGACATGATTCTTCTAGTTGAACCACGCTATCGTCAATTGCTTTCTCCCAGCTCTCTAAAGAGAGCAAGTCTGTGGATGAAGCTCCTGCTTGATCAAAGGGATTAGGAAAAGGCAAGGCATGGGGAATCTCGCCCAACTCAGTGGACAAAGCTCCCGCATTATCAAAGGGATTAGAAAACGGCAAGGCATGCTGAATCTCAACCAAGTCGGTGGACGAGGCTCCTGCTTGATCAAAGGGATTAGGAAACGGCATGGCACGCGGAATCTTGCCCAAGTCAATGGATGAGGCTCCCTCTTGATGAAAGGGATTAGGAAACGGCAAGGCACGCGGAATCTTGCCCAAGTCAATGGACGAGACTCCCGCTTGATGAAAGGGATTACGAAACGGCAAGTCACGCGGAATCTTCCCCAAGTCAATGGATGAGACTCCCGCTTGATCAAAGGGATTAGGAAACGGCAAGTCATGCCGAATCTCACCCAAGTCAGTGAGCAAGACACCTGCTTGATCAAAGGGAATAGAAAACGGAAATGCACACGGAATGTCACCTGAGTCAGTTGGCGAGGCTCCCGCTTGATCAGATGGATTGGGAAGCGGAAACGAATGCAGAATCTCACAAACATTGCCACTAGAAATCGCTAGCGGGTCTTGTGCAAAATTCTCCATCTCTAGAGCTGAAATTTTCCCAGTTCAAAAAAACAGAGCTGAAATTTTCCGGCGAAATATGTGAGAAACAGTAGACAATGAGAGATATTTATGAAACCCACAATGTTGATAGTACAAAGGCAACTTTCATTTACGCCATGGATTTTGATATGTATGAACATGTAAAAGAGTCAAGACAGTTCGGTTCCAAAGTTCAGTTCCACTACTGCCACGTCAGCGTGATTAGTTACGAGTTTATTAAGATAGTTTTTTAGCTGCATTATTAGTACGTCTCGGCAAGAGGAATAAAAAAAGTAAAAAATTATGATCGAAGTTTAAATTTTTTTGAATAAAGACAAAAATAAGTCAAAAAAACTGATTTTTACACATTTTTCGATCTTATTTAAAAAATTGAGGGTTCTAATCATAATCTTTTATCTTTTTGGATTCTTTTCGCTGAGACGAACTAATAATATACAAAAAATCGATGCAAACTAACAAATGCAAAAAAAAAAAAAAAAATCAAATAAGGACATAAACATAAGTCAAGCATAGTTTTTTAGCCAAAACACACCTGGGTAGTGGATAGAGGGGAGGTGCTGCGCAGCCTTGTGCTGCGCAGCGTGCTGTGCGGCCGCGCCAGTGTCGGTCTGATGATCGGAGACGTCCATCGCGTAGAGCACGTCGTGTACTACAAGTGTACCAAAATTCAACTAGATCGGATATCGTTAGGTGTGTCATCGGAACACAAATATCTTGAAAAAAATGAGTTCAATAGTTTTCATCTTGTGTTTCCAGTCATTTGTGTTCCCATTTTTTTCAAGTTATATGTATTCCGATCATGCACTTAATGATATCCGATCGAGTTGATTTTTGGTACACTTGTAGTATTTGACGTGCTCTACTCAATGAACGTCTCTGATCATTGGACCGACACCGGCGCGACCGCAGCGGAAGCCGCATAGCACGATGCACAACACTCCCTCTGTCGCTGGGTAGGGGGACAGCTCTTAATACAGCTGTGATTGTTAGTGGAGATGTGCTCTTCTGTTTTGCATCAGTTTGTATCTCATATATGATATAAGAGGCAAAACTCTTAGCGATTGTTCGGCAAGGAAATCAAATGACAATTCCTGAATAACAAGATTTACTTTCTCTCTCTATATTTTTTTGGATCTGTTCTTCATTTTCTTTAATATTTTTCGGCTTTTATAAAATAGAAATAACATGCTAAAACCACGATAAGTCATGCTTGCCATATGTACGTAGGGTAGGAGTATCAAATTTCTTTCTTCAATTCAGGCCTTTTTTTTGGCTCGATAAGTTATTTGGCTTATTTTTTTTAATCTTTATTCAAAATTTTCCTGCATTTGTAAGTTTCGTGTCGAACTATTATGGATTATTGATTCTTCTCGACGTGAGGAATCGGAAAAGTAAAATTAACCCATTTTACTTTGGCTTATTTGGCTTATTTTGCTAAAATCAACCCATTTTCAATGAGAAACTAGGCTTAAAGCATCACTTTGATTCCCAAATTTTAGGATAAATTTTAAAAGAACATCTCAATCTACCACCCGAAATTGCAAAATCCCCTCCGTCTACCATTGAATCAATGTCTCCCTCCATCTTCCTAGGAGTCACAAAATCCCTTCTGTCTACTGATTGTTCTAGCCGTGCCTTCAGGCACGAGCATGAGCTAGTTTCTTATATTTCATGTCTTTTTTTATTTATTTATTATAATAGACTACATTTGTGGAATTAACGGAGAGAGGGAGAACATTAATTTGGGTGCTATCTCCGAATTGAAATCTTGCCTTCGCCATTGAGTGTATTGATCATTTAAATTGTACAAACATAAAGTTAAATGTAAATTGTCTTATAGTTCATTCTCTGAAGTTCAAAGAGATGAAATATGAGAAAACTGTGTTCTAGCCCTCTACAAGCTAACCCTCCATTCACTAGTACAAAACAGCGCAACAGAAAACTATGAAATGAGTATTCAAATCATAGTCAAGGCCGGCCCTGGGGTAAGCCGAGCAAGCCTCCGGACTTGGGCAACTCACCCCGGCTGGGGCAACCAAATTTTTTTTTCGTAAGTTATGTATAAATATAAAATGTTTCCAATTAAATCACAAGCTGTTGGTTTGGCCGGATGGGCAGGGGTAAAGCCAAACCCCTTCATGGGCTGAGTTCGAATCCCAGAGGCATCACTTTTTATGGTACTTTATGTTTCTCAGGCTCTAGCCTTCTTTTTTTTTTTTTTTTTAGTTTTGTTTTAATATTTTTCTGGTACTTTCTGTTGCTCCCTAGTCTAGCCTTCTTTCTTTCTTTCTTTTAGGAGTAGTTTTTATTTTAATATTAGCAGGATTATATTCCTTCCTCTTTTTCCTCAGTCCTTTTTTTTTTCCCAACAAGTCTAGATCACATTCAAAATATACACTCAAATATACAAGCACTCTTATAAATGTATGTGATCACACAAACTCGTGGTGTTATACGAGTGAGACCCACATATTTATGCATGTGTTTGTGTAAATGTAGGTGCATTTGAGTGTGGTTCTAGACTTTTTGTTTTTCCTTCTCAATCCAAAATATTACGAAATCATATTACTCAATTACATTGTTAGAAATTTGGCTTTTAACATACACAACAAATAATATACATGTGATATGTTCTTACATTTAATTTTAAAAAGTTATCCCAATAGTGGAAAATTGAAAATAAATCGAGCGAGCTAACACAATTTATTAGTTTTTTAAAAACAAATCATAGTTAAAATATGAGGATACTTTCTTATTTTCTTCAAAAACAATTCTTACAATTATATTTTTTTGCATTTGTCCTTTATAATTGTATCCTTTTAGTTTGATGTTTCGTACTCGTAATTTTGTAAAATTATTAAAAGAACTCCTGACGATGTAGGGGCGCAATATTGGGAGTTTGATTTGGGCCCTTAAAATAACTTTTGAATTTTTGTAATTATTTTATTTTATTTTTTTTAATAATTTAATATTAAGTGGGCAACCAAACTAATGTTGGGCTTGGGCAACCCAAACGTTAGGGCCGGCTCTGATCATAGATCGTACGATTCGGTATACAAACGATACGAAACGATACCTAGAATCGTATTTGGGGTCGAATCGTGTACAGAATCGAAGAATCGATTCGGGAATCGCATGATTTGTACGATTAGGTAAATTAAACTCTAAAAACGAAATAAACCAAAATTTAGGGGTTTGTTTTGTTATTTCTAAAGCAATACAAAGAGTGATTTTGTGAGACGACAAACAGAAAGCAATCAAAATTGGGTTTCGAATAGTCGTTCTCCAAACAAATTAGGTTTTACACACCTGTGGCTGTGGGGTTTCAACTTTTCAACTAAGAGGAGGGCTCCACCACCAACAAACTACTTATTTTGTTGAAGATCGACCATCGAAGTGAAGAAAAAACTCTCGAACTGAAGAAGAAGAAGCTCTGCAACTGAAGTAGCTGCTGTTGACTTTTCTTTGGTTTTGTCGAAGTTGCTGTCGACTTCTTTGGTTTGAATCGTACAGGTAATGAACCAAATACTAATGATATACTATATATTATCTCACACCCACCGACCCACTCACATTATATATAAGTTTTAATCTCAGTCCTTGGTTTCAAGCGCTGAGATGAAGTGTCAAAGGAGTGTGCAAAATAAGTGTCCACGGATCCGCCCCCATACATATATGATATGCCCACTATCTCAATATAATATAATATACATATATCCAGTAAGTAACTAATATTCTAGTGAATCTAGTGCTATTATTTATAATACCCAATTACCCATATGTTTACCTGTAAGCCAACTATTAGATTATTGCATTTTCTGTACCAACTAATAAATTATTGCATTTTCAGTGCTCTATCGTTAGTCTGCCGTGAAAATGGGAAAAAAGAAGAGTAAAAAGTATTTGATCACGGAGGGATTCGGACCCACATCCCTTGCTATAAACGCAACTACGCAAGTGTCTGGCCTATTTAGACCACATAATCATCAATTTATCTTATGAAACAATACTTTTATTGATTCTAACTTAAAATCTACATTTTTTATGCATTTTTTTTAAAAAATTGACCTAATCGAGCGATTCACTATTTGATTCGATTCACGATTCGCAATAGGGCCTTTTCGATTCACGATTTGACAACTATGATTCAAATTAGAGTAATACTCCCTCCGTTCCTATTTGTTTGTCCCACACTCTCTCTCTTGCCTTTTTTCAAATAAAAAAATTAAGTGCTTCCGAGTATCATTTTTCAAATTTTTTCGCACTGAATTAAAGTACACGATGAGTACTTTAATTCAGTGTAAAAAAATTTGAAAAATGATACACGAAAACACTTTATTTTTTTATTTGAAAAGTGGCACGACTTTTCGTAGAGGACCAACAAATAGGAACGGAGGGAGTATTTTACTTTTAGCCTTTTTACCCCCAGAATTATCTAGTAGAATGATAGTACAAATTAAACTCTGATATAGTTATGCGAGGTCCACTTAAACTCTGATATAGTTATGCGAGCTCCACCACTAAGTGTACGAATCCCACAGAAATATGTGGTGCTGAGTGAGTTGGGGCACCATGTCGCGGTGTCCAACGACTACTGACTAATTACTCGTCCACGAATGCCATTGTCGCCATTCAAAACTATACTTCATCAGCACAAAACTAACAAAACACAACCCCATAACAACAATCATTCACAGATAATTTTAAATAGGAAACGAATGTTAACAACCATAATTCACATGCTAGCAAAATCAAAAAACCAAAATTAAAATGCATAGACATGGATATCTGTATTACACAATGAGTACATATTTCTTAAGCTTGATTACAAAGTGACAAGGGTGGACCCGTTGGGGGTGCAGGTGGAGTCCCTTGGGGCTTCGATCTGGGGAGAGTGGAATCGTGAGTTTGACGGGGTTGCAAATTTGGGTGGGTGATGGTGAAATCAGAGGGGTATTGGCCTGATTGCATTGCTGTTGAGAAAGTAGGGAGGGAGAGGAGAGTAAGGTGATGGTTTTAGCCGGAGGTCGGAGCGGCAGAGGTTGGCGGTATTGACTGATGAAAGCGAGGACGCCCTGTCAGAAAAGATCCGCTGCGGCTATAGCAAGAAGGCTCTGCCAATTCTCTTGCAGGTGCAATGCAAATTGGAGGCTCCTCGCTACATCGTCTATCGACTGTCTTCGGGTCCCCTGAAGAAGCAAACAACTCAATGGTATCTTGACGAATTCACTCAGACACTCTGGTGCTATTTTCCCAACAAGGTGCGAATCCGTGTCCTGATATATGTCCTCAGATTGAATAATGTCCTCCAAATAATGCTTTAGTGGCACGTCGGGAAGTTTAGGGTTCCGGTGGACACCCAACTGCTTTCTTTTGTGAAAAAAGCTACCCAACCGCTCGTTACAAATCAGTACTTCCAACAACATTACACCGAATGAGTATAGGTCATCCTCCTGATACATGGAGTTGTAGTGCATTGTGGTTGATCTAAGTAGGCCGGCGCTGGCATTGGTTGTAGCTCTTATGTTGGGAAGCATAACTTTTGCAACCCAATTCCCGTCCAATAGAATAGTGGATGGTTCAATGCGGCGGTGTATGAGTTCATGCTCTCCGTTTGCAAGGAGATGTCGTAGTCCTTGCGCGGCTCCAATGCAAATTCTAAGTCGCATTTCCCAGGAAAGTAGGGTATCTGTATACAAAAATGATAGGCACACACCCTTTGTGCCACTCCCCACCACACTCTCACTCACATGGGGTGTGGTTCCCACATGTGGGCCCCATGTGAGCCCCACACCTCATGTGAGTGAGGGTGTGGTGGGGAGTGGCACAAAGGGTGTGTACCTATCATTGTTCATCTGTATAATGGATCAAGCAAAAAATGAAAGAATGGTATTAGTGGTCCAAATTTACATTGGAACTTGGATGATGCTGTATCTATTCAGGGTAGTGAAATTGGTAGTAGTGATTTTTTTTTTCCCGTTGTTGATAATTGGATATTCGGACTAGTTTGTGCGTACCTCAACTAATTCTGGAGCCCTGAAAGTAAAGATTAGGCATAACATCTAGTGGTGATGTTAAGGCTAAGCCCGTAGTTTAATCTAGGCCTAGTCCTAAGGCTAAGCCCAATTTTTAGTATGGTTGTGAAAATGTAAGGGTGGGCGATTTTCGGGCAGGTAATTGGGCGGATTAATGTCACCCCAAAGCCTACCCGACCCTGATTTGATTTTTTCTTATTTTACCCCAAACCCAATCTGGAACCCAATAATATGACAGAAACCTGCCCCAATTGGGTTGGGACTGGGATGGTCAAGTCTATTGCCATTCCTAAATGTCCACATCAAGGTTGAGAATTCCATACCGTACCGGCTCCGAAATTAAAAAAAAAAAAATCATGCACTGAGTTAATCCACGGTCCGGTTTGGTGCGGATTGGTATGAATCTGAGGATCGAACCAAAAGTCTACGGTCCAATGTAAGGCAATCTGAGTCCAAACCAAAAGTCAACGGTCTAGTTCCGAAACAATAAAAAAATCACGGTTCAGTTCACGGTTTATCCACGGATTATTACATTTCACAAAAAAAAAAAAAGATTTCACATTTCACACATTCACATTCTCAATGTAACTTTTGGAGCCCATTCATCAGTAGCTTTTAAGTTTTGATAACCTTCCACATTCACAATGTAATTTCAAACAATACCAAGTCACCAACGGTAGTGCTTCAAAATGATTCAAAGAGATTCACATTTAAGAGAGTAACACTAGCAGTAACAAAAAGATGCAGAAGCAGTATAACATAAAGAGAGTAACAAATATCTTCACCACAACTAGTCCCGTGTCCGGGAGTACTAATAAAACCTAAAACCAACAACCATCAAATGACAACTCTTATTTGTAGTTTGAACTGAAACGAACACAAACATGAACACCAAAAAATAGGAATAGCATTATAGCAATACAATTTGTACCTTTACTTTTATTTATACCACATTCACTTGTTTAGGGTAAAAAATTAAGAATAATATGTTTAATTATAATTTTTATCCCAATATTATATATAATATATATGTATATATATTATTTTTTATTGATTAAATTCTCACGGTCCGGTTCGGTTTATCCATGATTCTTTTTTGAAAATCCATGGACCGAACCGCGAGCACGGTTTTCTAAATTTTCAATCCATGTCCGGACCATTAATCCACGGACCCATTCCAAAATCTACGGTTCGGTTCGGATTCACGGTTCACGGGTTTTTTTTGACAACCCTAACTGGATTTGTGTAAAATCGGTATATTATGCCTCAAATACTGTCCCGGGTCCGATGCCGGTGCTTACCGGCAAGTACTGAAAATTCCAGCCAATCTTGGGTGAGATGGCGGCACGAATGATTCCGTCCGGTACTTATCTTGCACTAAGTTACTGGGTTTTCACAGGTCGGTCATGACAGAGAGAGAGAGAGAGAGAGGGTGGGTTTCTACAACGCAGATCTCTTGTCAAAGAACACTTGCTTCAATTTCTTAGATCACTATGGCAACATGATATTCATTCGTTGACTTTTTTGTCCATAGGGAGGAAGAGAGAGGGGAACAGAACAGTGCAAATTTGTTTTGGAGTTATTTTCTACCATCCAAAATAACGTCGTTTAAGATGGTCGAAAATAACTGCAAAACGATGCCATTTTGGACGAAAATACGTAGACAAAAAAGCCCAGGAACAGTATCGCCCCTCCACGCTTTATATATGGATGTGAATGTTCTTAAAGGCAATTTACGTGTACAATTTCTGTTATAATCAGGTACAGCTATTAAGTGTTCATGACAAGGAATTCAGTGAGATTGTTTTAGGATTGTGTAAAAATCAGAGACCCTAACCTGGAGAAATCTTGGGCTAGACGATTGGACCCTATTACAATTTTTCATCCGAGTCTGTGGATGGCTCTGAGAATGACAATGACGGAGATATTGCCCATGGTCGAACCAAATCGGAAACAAGAAAGCTCTGTTCACCAATTGTAACCTTGCTATCGACAGAGATGATGTCGTTGTACGAACTAGGGACGTCGGCCATAGGTAACTCGTCACCCATCTCGATGGAGTTTTCCCATGCCTCTTGAAGTTGTAATGACGATTGAAGGCTCCCCAGCACAGTGTCCATAGAAGGTCGTCGGGTCGATTCGAAAACCACGCAACTTAGTGCTATAATGACAATGTACCTGAAACATCCGGGTGCTATTTTTCCGATTAGGTATGGATCAATGACCTCGTCGATAGTTCCTCTCTGGATGCATTCGATGAACCATGAAGTTAACAAACCCTTGTCCATACAAGGTTTCTTAGCGCACAATACCTCGATCAGCAAGGCACCAAATGAGTACACGTCTGATTTCTTTGTAACTTTTCCATAGAGTAAGTACTCGGGGTCGATATACCCACTTGTCCCCAATATACCTGTTTCCAATTCCTCGATTCCCATGCCAGTTTGAATCAGTACAGAAAGTTCAAAAGCAGCAACTTTCGCGACCCATTTATCGTCCAAAAGAATATTGGATGCCTTAATGTGGCGGTGGATGAATTGTTGTTCTTTGTTCGTATGGAGGTATTCAACTCCGCGTGCAACATCAATGCAAATCTCAAGCCGCTTTTTCCAAAGAAGCGGATCGTTATCAGTTCCCCAGAGATGACTTCTCAATGTCCCATTGACCATGTACTCATACACGAGAATTAACTTATGCTTCTTATAACAAAATCCTATCAAAGAGACTATGCTAGGGTGAGGAGTCAGAGATTGTACCTGAATCTCGGCACTGACTATTTTTGTGAGTTCCGAGTCATACCGTTTGAAGTCATATCGTTTGATCATAACCTCAGGAGTTCCCCCCACCATACATCCTTTGTACAACCTCAATCTAAACAAATCGTCTTTCTCAATCAAAAGATCCTCATCAAAATCATTCGTGGCAGCACGAAGCTCCTTAAGCGAGAAACGACGGTATACCGATTGGGCAAGTTTTTGCGAAAGTGCTTTCGGAAACGAATGCTTTGATGATCCTCTACCGTCTCTCCACCAACGACTCATACCCTTAGGCACAAGTTTTATACCCTGAAATGCCTTTGCGACCGTTCCCTGTGATCTTCCCTTATGCTCATGCGATGCCAATGCAATCTCAAGGATCTCCACTACTTCAGACATTGTAGGCCTTTCGTTTGGTTGAGTATGTAAACACTTGTCCGCAAGTTCGGCAAAGTACTTGAGACTACGTGGTGTTGTTCCTCCATTCAGAGAGGGATCAATGATTTGGTCAAGCTTTCCCTTTTTGATGTACATCTTCACCCAAAGAATTAAACTAATTTGCTCCTCCTCGAGTCGAGTATCTACTGGTGGCCAACCACACAAGACTTCCAACAACACCACGCCGAAGGCATAAACATCAGATTTCTTGGTTAGTCGCTTGGTGTAGAAATAATCAAGATCCAAATATCCAATCGCTTCTTTGGCGTTTGTGCTAACATGGGTTGTTGTATGGCTTGTAATGCTTTTAGATAACCCGAAATCAGAAACCTTTGCTACCAAATTCTCATCCAACAAGATGTTTGTGCTCTTCACATCTCGGTGTATGATACCTTGTTTGGTACCATTATGAAAGTACTCAAGTCCGCGTGCAACACCAAGGCAAATGTTGAGCCTTTGATCCCATGTTAGATGAGATATAGTGTTACCGCTTACCTCTCTACTTGTTTTGTACAGATGATTGGCGAGAGTCCCAGAAGCTATATATTCGTAAACAAGAATCATCTCCTGATTCTCGTTGCAATAGCCAATGAGCGAAACAAGATGAGTATGCCGGAGCTTTGAAAGCAACTTCACCTCTGTCCAAAACTCTTCAGCACCTTGTTTCAACTCGGCATTCAACCGCTTTATTGCAACAAAGGTGGTTGTAGCACCATCGTCAATGAAGCCTTTATATACCTTACCAAATGCCCCAGTTCCAACAACCAATGCATCATCGAAGTCGTTAGTCGCTGTTAATATTTTGTCTAGTGGATAAAAAGGACAAGATCCCTCCAATTGAACCACGCCACCATCAATTGCATTCTCCCAGCTCTCTAAAGAGAGGAAGTCAGCGGACGAAGCTCCTGCTGGATCGAAGGGGTTAGGAAAAGGCAAGGCGTGAGGAATCTCGGCCGACGCAGTGGACAAGGCTCCTGCAAGATCAAAGGGATTAGGAAATGGCAAGGCATGTTGAATCTCGCCCAAGTCCGTGGATGAGGCTTCCACTTGATCAAAGGGATTGGGAAATGGCAAGGCACCCGGAATCTTGCCCAACTCAATGGACGAGTCTCCCGCTTGAGCAAAGGGATTAGGAAATGGCAAGGCATGTGAAATCTCTGCCAAGTCCGTCGGCAAGGCTCCAGCTTGAGCAAAGGGATTCGGAAATGGCAAGGCACGCGGAATCTTGGCCAAGTCAATGGATGAGAATCCCGCTTGAGCAAAGGGATTAGGAAACGGCAAGGCATGCTGAATCTCGGCCAAGTCCGTGGACAAGGCTCCCGCTTGATCAAAGGGATTAGAAAACTGAAGGGCACACGGAATCTCACCCCAATCAGTTGGCAAAGCTCCCGCTTGATCAAATGGATTGAGAAATGGAAGGGCATGCGGAATCTCACCAACATTTCTTAGGAGGTGATTTTTGTGACTCGAATCCGCACCACCAGAAATGGCAAGCGGGTCTCGTGCGAAATTCTCCATCTCTAGAGCTGAAATCGTCTGGACAATTTGTGAGAAACAGTAGACAATGAGGTAGAGATATTGATGAAACAAGCGCAGTGGAGGTGCAGTCGTTGTAGTGGTGGTCGCTACTACTTGCCAATAAGCGAAATTTGACAGTAGTCTAGTAGTATGTGAAAAATGGAAGCCAGTGATGACGCTGTTGTACCGGTGTCGCTCTGCCCTTGCTCACAGGCTATTAGGGAGAAGGACATGGTAATGGATGAACTCCTGTATTCTACTCCTATAGATCCAGATTCACAGGGTCAACACAGGGAAAACTACTCGGTAAATGGCACGGCATGATTTTTTACCACCTAATCTTCGTTTATTGAATTCATTTTATGGATATCATTTTTTATGCACCGACCAAGCAATCCATGTTACTCATAATGGATTTGTCAGGAAAATGAAAAATAATTGAATATTAGGCATTGGATATGGATAATTATGATTGAAATTGAACTCACAAATTGGTACATATGTATGTAAGTTACAATAATAATAATAATAAAAAACACTACTCTTTTCGTCCCTTTAAATGGTTTCAGTATTCCATTTTAGGCTGTCCCTTGATAGATGTGTGTTTTGAAAAATTAATGGGTAAAGTAATGATGATGTTTATTTAATAAGTTGGATTTACGAAGCAACGCACTTAAAAAGGGATGGAGAAAGTACTTATTTAACGTGATATATATGTATATATACATACACACATATTTAACAACCTACATAAGCCTACCCTTGAAAATACTTATATTACTCTAAATCAATCAGCCCTCTAAAAGCCACTTCGCTAGAATATAATTATGGGTACTCTGATCTATGTAGTGTTATAGGAGTAAATCCAAGTCCAAATTTGACTTGACATTGGATTAATTACGCTGGAATCTTTTGTCGATCGAGGTCTTTTAGGGTAACTCTACTAACTCCGCGTTAGGAAGATTAATATTTTTTAGTTTACATGTAAATGACAATTATCACCTTATGTAATGGCTACAATACACACCTATTAAAGGAGTATACCATATGCACTTTGATCTATATTGTGTTACCTCATTAGCAATCATAACATTATTTAGGGTGTCGTACCTTTTCAACAATATGATTTGTAAAATTTCTATGATTCATTATAACATTTGTTGCGTCTCGTAACTTTTATACAAAAATATTTGTAACTTTTATCAATAAGAGGTAATCGATTCGTAACTTTTATAGGGGTGCATATGATACACACTCAAATAGAAGATGTGTACCGTACCTTTCCCTGTATTTTTATATTATCATTTTAGTAAGTTCATTGCATTTTGCAATTTATTTTTCTGTTTCTATAATTTTATCAGTTCAAGAAACTTACCACTTTTTAGATTTGACATGCTTAGTAAAAATTTCAGTTTTAGTAAAATTTTGAATTTAGGAAATTCATCATTTTTTTTTGGCCTCCATAAGTTGTTTTTGAGCTAGTGGTGGTTAGTGGCAGATTCAGGAATTTGCTACGGGGGTTACTATTTCAGGACCAATCTTATGCGTTTCGAGGCCTTATATGAATTTGCGTTAATTATTGTTTGTATTTTTATGTAACATAAAGAAACTAAGTATTTATGTATTTTTACGTGAAACTTGTAGCATAATAATTGCTTTGTGTATAATAAATAAAAAAATATTTGGGGTACCGATGCAACATAAGTTAGTTTTAAGGTGGATTTGGAACTCAAGACACTCAAAATTGTGTGGAGAGAGATTTTTTGAACCATTTAAAAAACAAAAAGGAAGAATATAGGAGGCAGGAATCGAACCTGAAACCACCATGATGGTAGGCCACTACCTTACTAGTGGTGACAATTCCAAGTTCTCTCTAGTTGATTGTGAGAAAGAGAGAAGTGGGCGGCGGCCTCTCCCCAGGCTTCGCCCCTGGCGGCTGATCTACACCCCCTCTCCCTCCGCACCCCTTCCACCCGCCTACCCGACCTGCTTTCCGACTCGCCGATCTTCTCTATGGCTGCATTTCTTTGGCGTTTGGAGACTCCCCATGACAGATGATCCTCTCCATTGCAGTATGGGTGACCACACCCAGTTTTTTGACCCGGGGGGGGGGGGGGAGCCGGATCTGGGGTTTCCAGATCCGGACTCCTGATGACGACGGTGGCCGCGGCGGTGGGTGATAGCTCCAGCGTTCTTTGTTTTCTTGCCCTTTTTTGTTTTTGTTTTTGTTTTTTGTTTTTTAGTTGTTAGTTTTGTAGGTGGTTTTGCACACACACACACACACACACACACAAAAAAAAAAACTGTTTTGATTCTTCTAAATCCGTTTCCCTCCAATTAATTCCCGTCTATTTATTGATTTTTACATTGCATTAGTCTTCAGCTTAGCCATGATCAATCACCACCCGCGATTTTCTCATTATCTTCTTCTCCCTGCTGTTTCTTTGCATCTTAACCCTTGGGAAATTCCTCACACGATCGCTAGCTAGAAAGACCCTCCTGAAATCGATTTCATTCTGATCCAACTCAATTTGGAAAAGGAAATTTTCTTCGCCGAATTTGGCGGGATTGATTCTTTCCCCTTTGCTCTCGATTTCGATGAGGAAATGGTGAGTGTGGAGACGGGACGGGTTCGTAAATGTGGATTAAATCCATGGGTTTTAGACTTTAGTCGTTGGAAAAATTATGAAAAATACACAGAATTCCAAAAAACAATTTCATTAACGAAATACAAATTACAATATTTCCTAACTTCGTTCATTGAAGGCAAATTCTCTAACAATAGATTGTACTGGGTGGAGAATCTTTGCCACCCGGTCAGGATCATGAACTTGCGTTCGTTGCGGTAGTACTGTATCGGCATGTACCATTCGTGTGGGGGTCGGTGAATTGGAGGGTTTCGATCTGGTTTTGGTTTGGTTTTCGGGTGGCAAGATGGGGGAAATTAGTTGAAGCGAGTTCAAAGGAAATGACCAGTGTCTGGATTGTTCATGGTGTCTCTTGGATTGTTCTCTGTAAACAAATGAGGAGAATGCTACAATGTACACCCTTCCATATGAGATTTTGTGGCTCAAATATGAGATTTTGTGGTACCAAATATGAGATTTTGTGGCTCAAATATGAGATTTTGTGGTACCAAATATGAGATTTTGTTGCTAGATATATGAAATGACATATGGTATACACCCCACACGGATAGACGACCGAGATTGCGCCACATATGATTGGTGGGGATTTGTGCCACCTTTGACCATTGACTATATGAGATAGTGTGTATATCGATATGAGATTTTATGGACTCCAATATTTATTATTGTGATGACCTATATGAGATTTTGTGGCTCTAAATATGAGATTTTGTGGCTCAAAATATGAGATTTTGTGGCTCAAAATATGAAATTTTGTCACTCAAAATATGAGATGTTGTGGCTTAAATATGAGATTTTGTGGATCCAAATATGAGGTCCGCACACACTGTAGCAAGTCCGCACGCACTGTAGCAAAGTTTGCATGGATCAATATGAGATTGTGTGGCTCCAAATATGAGATTTTGTGACTATTCATATGAGTGGCATACCATATGCATTTCGTATCTCTAGCCACAAAATTTCATATTTGGAGCCACAAAATCTCATATTTTGAGTCACAAAATCTCATATTGAGTAATTTTTAGAGGGTGTACATGTAGCATGACCCAACAAATGAACAATTAATCAGAAAAATGAAATGATTGCGTAAATGATGCTCTCATAAACAATAAATTGGCTGAACACATCAAGAAAATTCCCCTGTAAAAAGGAGCGACTGAAAGATCTGTTTGGTTGTCAAGAAAAACGAAAGAAATAGAATGGGAATAAGTAAAATTCCCCTGCCTATATGATTCATCTCTCCTCCTCCTGCTGGTATATGTAATTGTTCTTCGTGAAGGAAATCGTTCAAACCCGAAACTTACGATCGCACAACGCGTAGCAGTACGCATTTCACATTCATGAATATTACAATCGCACATAGGCAAATGATAATGACCGTACATATATCCAGAGAGAGAGATATAGACAAAGAAGATTCAAGAAACTCTTGAAAAGAAACAAGTTTTCTTGGCAATTTTGGTTTATAATTGCTGTTGTAATAGCCAAATACCCACCACAAGCAACCAGTCCACCGTATAGATTTATTTATCAGATCTGAATACACTTATGTTCATGACAAGGAATTCAGCCAGATTTTTTTAGGATTGTGTAAAAATCGGATACCATAACCTGCAGAAATCTTAGGTTATATGACAGGACCCCATTACAATTTTTACTCTGACTCTAGAGTTTAAATTGTTTCCACGTTTCCTTCAAATCGATTGCATTGGGCCACATGTCCGTGTTCTATTATTTGGGACCACTGTTTGGACACATGACGCAATCCAATCGATTTGGAGGAAACTTTTGTTTCCACCGGTGGTGGAAATAACTTAATCTCCCGAGTCTAAGCATAAGTCTGCGCATGGCTCTGAGAATGACGGAGATATTATTGCCCACGGTCGAACCAAATCAGAAATAAGAAAGCTCTGTTCACCAATTGTGAACTCGCTATCGAGAGGGATGACGTAGTTGTATGAACTGGAGACGTTGGTCACAGGCAACTCATCATCCATCTCGATAGAACTTTCCCAAGCCTCTTGAAGTTGCAGTGAAGATTGCAGGCTCTCCAACACATCGTCCATAGAAGGGCGTCGGATCGATTCCCTAACCAGGCAACATAGTGCTATATCGACATAGAGCCTAAAGCATTCAGGTGCTATTTTCCCGATTAGATATGGATCAATGACCTCGTCTATAGTTCCTCTTTTGAGGCATCGAGAGAACCATAAATGGAACGGCCCCGTGTGTAGTCCTGGAGTAGAAGGACCCTTAGCACATAGTAGTTGCAACATCAAGACACCAAATGCATACACGTCTGATTTCTTTGTCGCTTTATAAATATTGAACAGTCCCGCGATTGCAATGTCAGTGGGAATCGGTAGTGAAAATTCAAAATTACCAACTTTCGCGACCCATTTATCGTCCAAAAAAACATTTGATGGTGTTATATTGTGGTGGATGACTTGTTTCTCAATATTGGTGTGGAGATACTTGACTCCTCGTGCGATGTCGATGCAAATCTCGAGTCGCTTTTTCCAAAGAAGTGGATTGTTATGGGCTTCACGGAGATGACTTTCCAATGTCCCGTTGACCATGTAATCGTACACGAGGATCAACTCATGCTCCTCGTTACAGAATCCTATCAACGAGAGTATGTTAGGGTGGCGGGGTAGAGATAGTGCCCCAATCTCAGCACTAACTAGTTCGGTCAAGTGGAACCTTCTGATCGCTACCAAAAGAGTTCCCTGTTAGCAATTTTCTGTAGGTGGGCCTACATAGATCATAAATTAGATATTGTATATTGTCAAATACGATTTGAGTGGTGTCAGTATTACCCATTGAGTTGTGATCGTCTAATAAATATGACCGGGTAATTGACAAATCTCTAGTAGCGCGTATTTAGGTTATATGACGTGCGTTAAGTGGTACGGGCTTATTATTAAGTGTAGAGACCATTAAAGGCCCATTAGGGTTCCATCTATTATGATGGGCCATGATGGAACCATGGCCTATAAATATGTGGTTAAGTCCCCACTCCAAACCCTAATCTCTTTCTCATACCATCCCATCGCGTGTGAGGCTAAGGTCAAGATCAAGAGTAGGGCTTTGTAGGTGGAAGACGAACAACCACATACACAAGGTGTTCATCCTCCATGGCGACAGGTACGCATCCGCTACTATTTTCTTCAGTGGTTTGACATGAGTTCTTGGGTTTAGGGTTTCTTATGAAATCCTACAAGTGGTATCAGAGCCTCTTGTCAGATTATTGGAGAAAATATAAAATTTCTCTAATTTCTGTTTTTTTTTAATACGAGAAACGAGTGAATAATCGGTTTGGCCTAATCATAGTAGTACTCGTCTTAGTCGGTTCTGGTTGTTGAGATATGGGACCATATGCATAGTTTACTTTTTATATTCAATTGTGTTATTCCGCTCGGGACCATATTTCGTATGGAACCCATGTTCGGGAATTGGTGTTTTTTTTTTTTTTTTCCCGAAAATCATTAGACTGTTGAAGAACCATGTTTTGTCTCATATGGATTAATTTCTTGGATGTTATTGCATCCACCCATCTCTCATCTTAACCCAGTAAGGGATGTTCTGATCACGTATATTATATAGTGTTTGATCTAGCATCAACATAGCCGACTGCGATTACAGTTTCTTTTTTTTGGGCGATAATTGATTACAGCCTATGGGTATTATTACTAGTTTCTTAAACTATTTTTAAAGATTATTGAGGAAAATATAAGGTTTAGTTTTCCCCTTGATTCATGAAACGAGTAATGACTTAAATCTCGCTAGATATCTGATTGTCGGATGTATTCACTTTTGCAGTTTAGATACTTGGATTAATTAATTAACATTTAATTTGTTCAATTGATCTAAAATCCTTTTGTCCTAATACTGCTTCGTTTTGAATGACGACCATGCGGCAAAGAATCAATTTTGATTCTCATGAATCTGATGGTTATTTATTTATTACCCATTAGAATCAAACTTGTGTTTATTAAAACCATGTGGGTGCTACTGTTGTGTTGCCCGCATACTTCTGTTGAGAATCAAAAGTGATTTATTTGATGTTGTCATTTAGTATTGAGGTTATTACTTGTTTCACTTAAAGTTTATAAATTAGGGGCATAAATTTTTCCAGCGATTCATACCCAATACTTGGGAAAATTAACATGATATACTGATCGCCAAAGTGGTCTCTATCGTGGTGATTTTCTTGGGTTTGCAGGTAAAAGTTTTTTGAGTCGCATAAAGTTACGTTTGGATCCATGTGAATAGTGATCGGCCCAAAGGAAGATTACTATTTGGCCGGATTTAAACGGTATAAGGTAGTTAAATTTTGAATAATATAATTTTTAGAATTTACCTATGCGTTCAAAAGTCGGCCCAAAGGAAGGCTTTTGATTGGCCAGGTCTAATTTTGTATTGTTCAAGTTAACTAGCCTTATTTATTTTTTGAGAAGACCACTTGCGTGTTATAATTACTGTCCAAAGACTTGATTATGATGATGCGTTAGGTTTCTCGACAGGGCCCACCACTAAAGACATAATATTTGTGATTTTTAGTTTATGTCTCTTTGTCTAAATTGTTTGCCCCTACAATTAGACCAATTTTTGGCATGATAATTATAATCAAGTTTCTTATTTTTATCATCGCGTTATGGATATTTGTTGATTGTGAGCTTTTCTTTTATGTTACTATAGTGAATGCATCTTCGATATCTGCAAATATGAACAACATTCCAACTCTTACCGGTTCCAACTTTGCAAAATGGAAAGAGCATGTTTCAATCGTTCTTGGGTGTATGGATTTGGATTATGCACTGCGTGTCGATGAGCCTACTAAGCTCACTGATAATAGTACAGCTGAGGAAAAATCTATTTATGAAAAGTGGGAGCGTTCTAACCGTATGAGTCTTATGATAATAAAGCATTCTATATCTGATACTATTCGAGGTGCAATGCCTGAGGAAGAGAATGCCAAGAAATTCCTTAGCCAAATTGCAGACCGATTTGTTGCATCGGAAAAGGTGGAGGCATGTACGCTTCTTAGCAAACTTGTCACCATGCGGTATAATGGCAAAGGAAATATATGGGAGTACATTATGGAGATGTCCAATCTTGTTACCAAAATGAAGGCACTAAAGTTAGAATTTTCTCAGGAAATTCTTGTTTACCTTGTTCTGATTTCACTTCCTACACAATTTGGTCCATTCAAAATTAATTATAATACTCAAAGGGAAAAATGGACTCTTAATGAGCTTATAGCTCAATGTGTGCAAGAGGAAGAAAGGATGAAACAAGAAAGGACAGAAAGTGCTCACTTGGCAACTCATTCTCACGGTTATCCAGGCACTAAGAAAAGAAAGTTCAATCATAAGACTAAGGGAGTTGCAGATGCTGGGACTTCACAGGCAACTGTGCAACAGAAACAAGATAAAGGTGTTCCTTGTTTCTTTTGCAAAAAGGCTGTTGGTCATGTGAAGAAGGATTGTCCCAAATATCACAAGTGGCTCGCAAAGAAAGGTAATCAATTTAGTTTTGTTTGTTGTGAATTTAATTTAGCTGAAGTACCACCCAACACTTGGTGGATAGATACGGGTACAACTATTCACATAAGTGTGTCCATGCAGGGTTGTCTAAGGAGCCGGATACCCAGTGATGCCGAAAGGTTCATTAATCTGGGCGATGGCAATAAAGTTCCTGTTGAGGCAATTAGAGTTTTTAGACTTAAATTAGAATCTGGTTTTTAATATTTTTGGATTTAGATGAGACTGTTTATGTACCGTCATTTAGACGGAATTTAATTTCTATTTCCAGTTTGGACAAATCCGGTTATACTTGTTCATTTGGACATGAAGTTTTTAGTCTCTATCAAAATTCAAATATTATTGGTACTGGATCTCTAGTTAATAGTCTGTACAGTTTAGATTTGGATGCCTCTCACTTAAAGTTTAATAAAACTTTACATGTTGACAACTCCGGTACAAAGCCAAAATTAATTAATGAGAACTCCTCTGTGTTGTGGCACAAGCGTTTCGGACATTTATTGAAAGGCTTGTGTCAAGTGGAATTCTTGATTCCCTTTATTTTTCAGATTTCAAAATCTGTGTTGAATTCATAAAGGGGAAGCAAACAAACAGAAGAAAATTTGGTTCCAAAAGGAGTTTAAAACCGTTAGCTGCTATTTTTTTGGATACTCAGAAAGGTCAAGAGGTTTTAAATTTTATTACCCTTCCACAAATACCATTATTGAGGTGGACAATGCCAAGTTTATTGAGGATGTTGAAAGTAGTGGGAGTGCACAAACTAGGAATTTTTTATTTGAAGAGGAACAAGTTGAGATTCCTATGATTCCTGTTGAGACTGTTGAGGTGGTCACACCTGTACTTGTACAGGATGCGGATGCAAACCACCAAAACTATTCTTGAGCTGTCTCCTACTAATACGGAAGATTACAACAAACTCAAGTATAGGTGCCACTTAAGAGATCCAATAGGGAGAAGAGATCAGCGATTCCTAATGAGTATATGGTTTATCTCCAAGAACATGAGTTTGATATAGGATTGGAAGATGACCTCATATCTTTCAGTCAAACCAAACAAAGTGTTAACTCCCTAAAATGGATGAATGCCTTATTGGATGAGTTAAAGTCCATGAGTGACAAAGACATTTGTGATCTTGTCGAATTGTCTAAAGGTGTCAAGACTGTTGGTTGTAAATGAGTTTTTAAAACCAAACGGGACTTGAAAGGCAATATCGAAAGATATAAGGCACGTCTTGTTGCTAAAGGCTTTACTCAAAAGGAAGGCATTGACTGTAAAGAGACTTTCTCTCTGGTATCATCGAAAGACTCTTTAAGGATTGTTATGACACTTGTAACTCATTATGATTTAGAGCTTCATCAAATGGATGTTAAGACTGCGTTTCTCAATAGTGACGTTGAAGAAACCATATATATGGTGCAACCAAAAGTTTTCAAAAGAACGACTTGAAATTGAAACAAATGGAGGACATCCCTTATGCATCGGCACTAGGGAGTCTCACGTATGCTTTAGTTTGTACGCGTCTAGATATTGTGTGCACAGTTGGAATGTTTTGTAGATGTTTGTAAATGATTTGCTCACATATCGGAGAATCTAATTATTATTGTTGGATATTCGGACTCCGAGTTTATTACTGTTTGCTATAAAACAACAAAGTAAGAGTTGTGATTGCAGAATTTTATCACCTGGCTTCATACTGTTGGTAACTCGAGAAGCCAATAAAGATTTACTGTGATAATCAGGCTGCTAAATTAGGACAAGAGTTTGTCAAAATTAAAGCATATTGACATCAAGTTTCTTGTCATTAAGGAAAGAGTTCAGAATCGTCTTATGTCAATTGAGTATATTAGCACAGAACTCGTGATTGCGGATCTGCTTACTAAGAGCTTACCACCTAAAGTGTTTAAGGAGCATGTAGCTCATACAGGAGTGGTTAGTTCTTGTGAAGTATTTGATTAGTGGGAGTTGTGCTACTCATATTATTAATTAATTGATTTTTGTGGTGATCACTTTTGGTTTAGTGATGATTCTGAAATAAAGTTGCATATTTTCAAATTGTGGTATACACATTAAGTTTTGAATATATGCATGACGAAGGAACTCTGTTGAGTTATAAGGTTGGACTAGTTGGAAATAGGCATGCTAAAGGATCACATTTGCATGTAATTTTCATGCTACACTTCCGTACTTGATCTATGTCGTTGAATGCATAGATATTTGTGACCATGGATGGGTCCTGCCATGATAAATATGGCAAAGGCCGCTATGATCCTATATTTGTGTTTTCAATGGACCAGATTGTTTTGAGATGTCACTCATAAATTTCGACAATAAAAGTTTGAGCTCTTAAAGTTTACAATGTCTAATATCTGGATGACCTATGTGGCCCAAGTGGGAGATTGTTAGCAATTTTCTGTAGGTGGGCCTACATAGATCATAAATTAGATATTGTATATTGTCAAATACGGTTTGAGTGGTGTCAGTATTACCCATTGAGTTGTGATCGTCTAATAAATATGACCGGGTAATTGACAAATCTCTAGTAGCGCGTATTTAGGTTATATGACGTGCGTTAAGTGGTACGGGCTTATTATTAAGTGTAGAGACCATTAAAGGCCCATTAGGGTTCCATCTATTATGATGGACCATGATGGAACCATGGCCTATAAATATGTGGTTAAGTCCCCACTCCAAACCCTAATCTCTTTCTCATACCATCCCATCGCGTGTGAGGCTAAGGTCAAGATCAAGAGTAGGGCTTTGGAGGTGGAAGACGAACAACCACATACACAAGGTGTTCATCCTCCATGGCGACAGGTACGCATCCGCTACTATTTTCTTCAATGGTTTGACATGAGTTCTTGGGTTTAGGGTTTCTTATGAAATCCTACATTCCCCCCACCATCCATCCCATGTACAATCTAAACCAACTGTCCTTCTCAATCAAAAGACCCTCATCAAAATCATTTGTGGCAGCGCGAATCTCAGCAAGTGAGAAACGGGGGTGAACCGATTGGTTAAGGTAATCGAAAACTTGTTCCGGAAATGAATGCTTTGAACTGTTGCCCTTCCCTTCTCTCCACCAACGATTCATACCTTTTGGCACAAGGTTTATGCCCTGAAATGCCTTTGTGATAGTTTTCTGCAATCTTCCCTTACGCTCATGCGACACCAATGCAATCTCAAGGCACTCTACTACTTCAGCCATTGTAGGCCTTTCCTTTGTTTGATTATGTAAACACTTGTCGGCAAGTTTGGCAAAGTACTTAAGACTACGTGGTGTTGTTTCTCCATTCAGAGAGGGATCAATGATTTGGTCAAGCTTTCCCTTTTTTATGTGCATTTTCGTCCAAAGAATTAGACTAATTTGCTCCTCCTCGAGTCTTGCATCTACTGGCGGCCGACCACACAAGACTTCCAACAGCACAACACCGAAGGCATACACATCAGATTTCTTGGTTAGTCGATTGGTGTAGAAATAATCTGGATCTAAATATCCAACCGTTCCTTTGACTTTTGTGGTAACATGGGTTTTTGTATGGCTTGTAATGCTTTTAGATAACCCAAAATCGGAAACTTTTGCTACCAAATCCTCGTCCAACAAAATGTTTGTGCTCTTAACATCTCGGTGTATGATACCTTGTTTGGTACCATTATGAAGGTAGTTGAGTCCGCGTGCAGCATCTAGGCAAATCTTGAGCCTTTGCTCCCATGTTAGATGAGGTATAGTCTTACTGTTTTCTTCACTATTTGTTTGTTTTGTAAAGATGATTGGCAAGGGTCCCACTGGCTATGTATTCATAAACAAGAATCATCTCCGGTAACTCGTTGCAATACCCGATGAGCGAGACGAGATGAGTATGCCGGAGCTTTGAAAGCACCTTGATCTCTGTCCAAAATTCTTCAGCGCCTTGCTTGGACTCGGCATTCAACCGTTTTATGGCAACAATGGTGGTTGTAGCACCATCGTCAATGAAGCCTTTATAAACCTTACCGAATCCCCCAGTTCCAACAACTAATGCATCATCAAAGTCCTTAGTTGCTATTAATATTTTGTCTAGTGGACAAAAACGACAAGATTCCTCCAATTGAACAATGCCATTTATTGAATTCTCAGAGCTCCCTAAAGAGGGCGAATCATTGGATGAGGCTCCAGTTTGATCAAACGGAATAGAAAATGGCAAGGCATGCGGAATCTCACCCAAGTACGTGGGCAAGGCACCCGCTTGATCAAAGGGATTCGGGCACCGCAAGGCATGTTGTATCTCACCCCTATTTTCTACGAGGTGATTTTCGTGACTCGAATCTGCACCACTAAAAATGTTGATGGCGAGTGGGACTTGTACAAAATTTTCCATCTCTAAAACTGTTTTCAAGAAATACAATGGAACAAAGTGAATGATCAAATATATTCCTACGCACAAAATCTGAATTTCCACGTGCGAGGAATATTTGCTTTGAAAATTATCTAGAGAAACACTAGACAATAGGGGATGCATTGAACTTCTTAAAGATTTTTCTTATAATTTTTTACTTTTTAGAGTCCTCTCGTTAAGACAAACCAGTGATCCATAAAAACATGACGCAAAACTAATGAATTAATTTTTTTGAAGATGGAAAAAAAAATAATCTAGCTCAATTGATCAAAACACCCCGAAGATTACTAAAACAAGACAAGGGAGTGTGGTCGTCTCCACGTGGCCCCCATAATCTATTCCCTTTTCCTCATTTATTAGTCCCTTTTGGCAGTTCAACTTATCAGGAGCCACAATAATTGCACTTATCATATTTTTCCTTTCTGATTTTACCATTTAACTTTGGTTGCTGATAATGCCAAAACCATAACTGTTTCTGCCAAAACCCTTTTTATTTATGTCAAAACTCTTTCATTTCATGACTTAATTGCCCCTCATCTCTCTCATCCCCCAAACCCACCTGCATCCAAACTCATCTCTATCTCTCCTTCCTTTTCTGCGAAGAAAATCAACCTCAGATTCTTCTCAACAATTTCTTTCCCTCTCTCTCTCCATCAAAGAAAAAGCTACTTATTTCCCATGGCCAGAGTGGGTAGAAACAGAAATCAAGAACGAAGCCCAACTCGATGACGACAAACTCGACATTCGTTCAAGGATTTCGGCGAGTTTAGTCTGCGAAATCTCAACTGCGCTGCCTTTAAATCGACCATTTAATCAATTCATACACAAATCGAAATATTATTTTGGGAAAATTTCAAAAAACTCCCCAAACTTTGACCTGAATATCAAAAATACTCCCAAACTTTCAATTTTTTCAATCGTACTCCCAAACTTTCATTCCGTAATCAAAATTGCTCCCACCATCTGCATCCGTCAGCTCACTAACGGGAATTGCTTACCTGGACACTAACGGACCCAAAAAACCGTTAAGTGGCCCAAAACGACGTCGTTTTGGGCCTTTTTTTTAAATAAAAAAAAAATCTCCTTCTTCCTCCCATCGTCGGCCCTTCTCTCTCTCTCCACCGTCGGCCTTCTCTCTCTCTCTCTCTCTCTCTCTCTCTCTCTCTCCCTCCCTTCCACGATTTCATCATAACCCACACCGGGCTACACCATTTTTGGTCCAAAAAAATTCAGATGTACAAACTCCAAGATCGATTTTCTCGCTACCCACTCGGTTTTGGCTTGATTTCAGTCCGTTGGTGAGCTCCCATGGTCGATTTGTGCGAGATAGGGCCACCCGCGGCCATATCGAGCGGCAATGATGGCGAAAAAGAGGCGGAGGAGTTTACACCACTGCTCAAAACAACGGTGGGAGCAGCAGCGGTCGACCCAAACACCCAAACCGGAGTGGTGGTGAGCGGTGGTGTCCGTAAAGACTCCGTGGTGCCTGGGAAAGCCACGATTTTGGCCAAGGGGGCCAGATCTGGAACTATTACTAGCGAAAAAGGTAAGAAACATGGTCAAGGGTTGATGGGTGTCGGCGGTGTTGGGGCTAGAGCTACGGTGGGTGATTTCTCGGGTGATTTTGGTGCTGATGGTGGTGGTTCAGGTGGTTGTGGGAGGAGAAAAAAGGAGATTTTTTTTTTTTTAAAAAAAAAGGCCCAAAACGACGTCGTTTTGGGCCACTTAACGGTTTTTTGGGTCCGTTAGTGTCCAGGTAAGCAATTCCCGTTAGTGAGCTGACGGATGCAGACGGTGGGAGCAATTTTGATTATGGAATGAAAGTTTGGGAGTATGATTGAAAAAATTGAAAGTTTGGGAATATTTTTGATATTCAGGTCAAAGTTTGGGGGTTTTTTTTGAAATTTTCCCTATTATTTTTTCGGGTTTTTCGGAATTTTAGAACTGGGAAATAGCTTCTTCTTTCTCCTCCTTCTCTCCTACTTCATCATCATCTCGAGCCACCGGGTATCAGATCCACACAGGACCCGCACATGGGTGGGTCAACGGGCAACAGATTATTGAAGGGCTTTCATCTGGGTTTATGCTTGTTCTTGGTGGGATGGATCGGAATAGGGAGATGTGTATTAAGATCCTTCCTTATTTACAGTGAATTTGTCTTGTGGGTTTCTTTTCTAATATGTTTATGGGTTAGAAATCAAAGACATTGTGGGATTTGTGCTTTGATTTTCTTCACACACACAGAGAGAGAGAGAGATGGGTTTGGATGGAGATGGGTTTTGGAAAGAGAGAGATGAGGGGCAATTAAGTCATAAAATGAAAGAAAATGAGAGTTTTGGCAAAAACAAAAAAGGGTTTTGGCAGGAACATTTAGGGTTTTGGCATTATCAGCAGCCTTAACTTTTTTAACAACATCGTCATTCTATTCTTTTATTACTATGAACTAGGTTGAAAAAGCAAGAGGTAAAAGAGTAAACTCAACCACTTTTGCCGATTACTTTTGAACGAATACAATATCTTTGAGACAGCAAAATGTGTTAAAAGGGATAAAAAAATTGGGGACAGGAGTTGTAAAAAAGCACGTGTATATTTTCATGTTTATATTTTGCGGATCTGGCTCCTCTCTAGCAGGGCTGTCAACGGATCGGATCAGTTCGGTTCGGTTCTCAATCCGATCCGCTCGTGGTGGATTGTCATTTTGTGCATCTACAACTCGTCTGTGAGTGATATATGGATGTGTTGGTTCGGTTGCGGATTGAGCAGATTGGGCGGATTTGATGGATCAAAGAAGGATTAAAGGTGGATTAGGCGAATTGAACCCGAATCGAACTGAATTGTCTCCACCAAAATAAAAATATTAGGACCCGCATGCATCTGTAACATACATCGGGATGGGCGAATTGAGCAGAATGGACGAGCCGTTTGGCAGCCCTAAATAATGGGAGAAGAGCTTCTCATCCAGTTGCTTCTTTTCAAGCTCAAGCTGTCCCCACGTTGACGATCAAAACCATACATATATGTAGATCTTGTTGAGTACTTCAACTATGTAAAAATCCGTGCTGATCAGATACCGTTCGATACCTGATCCAAAAGCATTTAGCTTGAAAAAAGTGGAAAAAATTAGTTTCTATCCAGTCAGTCCAATATATTTTTTCAAGATTAATGTGATCCGGTTAGGTATCTACCAATATCCGAACAACACGAATTTTTGAATGGTTGAAGTGCTCTATGAAATCTACATAATCTACGATTTCGATCATCAATGCAGGCCCAGTATGGATCCAAAAAAGGAGTAAACAGAAGGAAAACTCCTCTCTCATTACTGGAGAGGAGCGGAGCCAGATCCATATTTTGCTTCCTAGATGGGTATCGATGAGATTTGTACCGATGGCGCACAAAACATATTGTGGGGGCCATTCTATAGTCTTATACAATTTGGAAATACAAATGATCCAAATTTTTTATCAATAATAAAATAATTGTTCTTTGATAACTCTATATACTTGATCTAATCATTTAACTTTCTATTCAGAATGAAGTCAGATAACTGGATCAAACACTTTTTAACTATCCGATCGAGTTGATTTTTACGACCTAGTTGAAAAATTATTTTCAAATAAATAAACGGTTCATATTATTTGTGTCGAACCTCGAAGTAAGTCCCACAACAGGATCTGTACACCATCGGTATGAAGCTCATTGTTATCATAGTATTATGGGTTGTTACTTGGGTTTTTATTTATTTTTGTTTATTTTTATTTTTATTTTTTTTAAAGTATTTCCCAAGGTAATGACTTATCTCCGTATTTAGCGAATTCATTTTTCGCATTTGCTTTTAAGATTCTTGACAAGAGAAACTAGAAAATTATGAAAAAATATGTATCGAAATTGTAGCAATGAACAATTAAGATTTGAACTGTTTTGTTTAGTCCAAATTCAGGACTCGAGGAGATCCAATTCAGAAGAGTAATTTTTATTTGCCTCAAGACTCGTGACTTTGCTTGGGGAAAGAAAAGAAACACAACCACCCACCAAACCAAAACCAACGTTAAAAATAAATAAAATAAAATAAAATAAAAAAATTGTACAACTTACCTTGTAAGATTTCGGAAGTGAATCGATGGCTTTATCCGGCGAAAGGGCCGAAAAGGTCGATTGGCCTCAGTCCATTTCCGTCGATGTTTCAACAATCTCTGGTATAGAGAGAGAGAGAGAGAGAGAGAGAGAGAGGAAGAAATCGATGAAATAGAAAAAAGGGGTGGAACAGATGCAACGCGAAAAGGTCATTTCTCCATTTCGATGGCAGCATTTTAATTCTGATAAAGATAAAGGGTACCGAAAATATACGTAACTGTAAGCCCAATAGGCCGAGCTTCCTTTGGTTTGGCAAATCCATGCTCAAAACCTATACATTTGAGTGTATCGTATTTTTTTATGGCACTGTAATCTTCGGTATTTATTTTTAGAGTGTTTGTTCTAGATGTGGAAAGAAATCATGTAAATTGTAATTTTAATCTTCCTACACGAGTGCGCTAGTTTTTAGTCAAGTGGTTATGTGATTTAGAAAAGAAATATGAGAAGATTGGATCTCGACAAGAAACGGTTCTAGTCTTGGTATGGAAACACTGGATTCGTGGAAATGGATTTGGAGAATATGGAAGTAAAACGGAAGTAATTTGATTGAGATACAATGGGATTGAGATACGCTAGGATTTGGTGATACGCTGGGATTTGGCAACTATATCATTGGAAATATGCACAAGGAAAAAGTGGGATGCTGCACGTTTTGCTCCAACATTTCAAGACCCCTTAATTAGCAAAACATTCTGTTTATTTTTGCTGGATATTTTGCTCGAGCAAAACAGCCGGCAAAAATGCCTGAATTCAGCAACTATAAAATCTCAGCCATTAGGTTGAAAATCAAGGGAACTGCGGTAATAAGAACCCTAATACTAATATTTCCGTCTCTCATCACTTTCGGCGGCTAGGGTTTGTGAACCTTGAAGAATTGTGAAGGCTTGTGAATGCCGTGAGTTTCAAGATCATCTTCAAGGGGTTTGTTCTTCGTTAGAAATAATCAATCTCTGAGTAAAGTCCTTTCGTGGAGTTCGAGAGACGCTTCAAAGTCCTTCGGTGGATTCCGGGAGGCAAACAGAAGGCTTGTGGATTCAAGGCAACGGCGGTCAAAGCACTGGGTGTGGTGAACGAGGATTCGGCAAGTAGTTCTTAGGTTTGATTGGTGAGGATTCACCATCGTTGGGAAGATTGCTTGTAACTACACATTAAGTATAGTGTTTTGATTCCTTCCCATGGTTTTTTACCCGTATTGGGGTTTTTCACGTATATCTTGGTGTTCTTCGATTGTTTGCTTTCCGTTGTGTGATTGATTGACTTTTTGATTTGTGGGCTGATTTTTACAAAAGATTAACACATAGCAAATCTCTAAACCTAGGCAAACTAGGGTTTTTCAGTAACAGCTTGTGAAGCTCACTTTTGAGTCCCACACGAATAATCGAAATTGTTCAATATAGTTAAAATAATTGTTTGAGTGCCTTTGCGAAAAAATCAGTTCAATTGAATATGCTTAAGTGATTGATCCAAACTTCAAGTTTTAATTTACAATTCAAGATCCTGAATGGTGTAAATTATACATGCGCGAGGTATTGGTGTAAATAATCATAGACATAGTGATTGCTCGGTGACTGTTAACCCGTCAAAAAGCAATCCCATTATTGTTTGGTGTAAATAATCATGGACATTCATAGTGTGTTGCCATGACTAAGTGCGTTTGTTGGGGAGGGAAGGAGGAAGGAAGGGAATTTGAGTAAAAAGACCTAATTATCCTTAAATATTTTTTTGCATTCTCGTTATACACTCTTATCTAGTTATCTGCCCACTGTTACCCAATCAGACTAATTATCTCCGTAGCTATGTTGGACAAAATTCATTTTTGAGATTGTTAGCGTAAATCAATCACACAATAAAGGAATACGAACAGTAAAGAGAATCGACATCAAGATTTATGTGGTTCCCCAAAATCGGTACCTCCACGAGAGCGAGAGTGAGTCTATTATTTAATTAAGTTGTCCAGGCTTCCAGGGTTTTATGGAATCTTACGATTTTGACAACTACGCTTCAGGGTTTTATAATAGAGAGTAAACACCAAATTGTTGAATCCGCGATGTGCCAGATGTGGAGCTCCATTCTGCTTCGCTTGGTCGCTTCGCTTTCCTCACTCCACTCCGCTACGCTCCGCATTTGGCCTTTGCTAGAACTTCTCAGTACAACTCCATATAAGCCACAAATTGTAACAGAGATGGATGAGGCTTGTCTCATTATGGGAATTGATAATGCCAAATTTTGTCCTACCAATTTTCTCAGAAGTCGAATGTCAGAACAAAAATTCATGTGCCGCATGGCTTCACGAGTTCACCGTTTGTGTAGGGGCATAATTGAACAATGACAACTTATTCATCTTCACGCCATTACAAATTTTTTTACTACAGTCAGACCCCTCAGTCGAGAACATTCAGAGGCAGTGCGCGTGAGCAAAACCATGGAGTGTCGGCAACATCACTGGATGCATGAAAATGGAGCTTGAATATGTGGATAAGGACAAATGCAAATGGGACTAGATATTATGACATTATACAACATAATTGGGCACCAACTAATCCCATCACATTTGCTGCAGAATATGTGATAGCAGGATAAGAACAAATGCAAATGGGACTAGATATTGTGCCATTTTATGCCTTAGCACTCATATTTTTCATCTCTAAACACTTGTGATGGTTAAGGTCTGTGCATCTCAAAGACTTGCAAAGATTGAATAATTTTTTGGACTAAATAAACATCTTCCAGGAGTTTTCAACATCAACACAATCATATTTTCCGTGTGAAGTCCTTTCGTGGAGTTTGAAAGGCAAGCCGTTTGGAAGGCTGGGGAATTCAAGATTCGACGATCATACAGACGTGTGATTAACGTGGATTTGGCAAGTAGGTCGTAGATTTTGTGGTGAAGACACACGAACATTGAGTAATATTACTTGTATTCACACATTATTTCTAGTGCATAATTCCATCCTGTAGTTTTTTGTGCCTCGTCTGTCACACCCTCAAATTTGATAATCCAAATATAAATAATATTCACGTGAGACAAGTCAAAGTCTTACATTTTCCCTTTGAATAGTCAAAATCCACAAAATAAAGTCTCACAATTGCGAATAAATAAGTTCTAACTACTTGCGACCATAACCCGAAAGCATAAGTACCAAGTTTAAAAATTATTACATTGCCAAATAGTAAAAAAGGATAAGTTATGGAAGTTACAAAACCATCTTTCTAAAAATATAATACAAAGATGGGAAAATAACTTCATGCATGTATGAGCTCCAAGTAAATATCACTCCACAAGCATCCAACTTCATGCTCCATGCCGTGTACCTGAAATTTGATAGGTTGAGCTCACTAGCCCAGTAGGAAACTATTCTACCAACGCTAGGTGTATAAACATGATACATGCATAATGAATGAGTATGGGGATGGACACGACCAATGTATATAGTTAAAATAAACGGAAGGCTAAAATTCGACCACAAAGTAACCCAGGTGTATCCAAGTGTCCCAAAATAATTTTAAGTATCCAACCAAAGTCCAAGTAGTTACCAAAATCCTCATTTTCGCATATCGAAAGCCAATTTTCACCAACTACACCAAATTAATCCAAATACATCATAACCGGCATTTCATAAGAAAACATTCATCAATATTAATAGGGAAGTATCCCTCTGCCGGATTTCATGGGCTCCGTGCACCCATGGCTAGGGACACCAAACGGGTGATTCCTAGAATTCACATTCATGCTTTTATAACATTTCAAAACATTGTGTCTTTCAAAAAAACTTTCATAAATCCCATTTGTTCCAAAAGTTCACAAATTTCGTCAAAATGTGTCAACCGAAGCGTGTCTGATACATAATTCCATGAAATTTGTTAATTCACGTGCCCAAGGGTTAATTTTATGAATTCAAAGTGAATTGGGTGTTCAAAATGGTGGTACAGATAAAAAACATGAAGAAAAGGATGATCAGGGACCAAACGGGCATCAAAGGGTGGCCGAAAACCACCCATAAAACAGGGGACAGCCACTGGAAAACAGGGGTAGTAGCTAAACTGTCCAGAAAATGACAGATTTTCACCATAGAGGTGTGGCATTTCAACCCAAATGCAAGTGTGATGTTCTAGGCCAAAAATTGGATATGTAGAGCAATAAACGGACATCAAAAGAGGGTAAATCAACCAACAATTTCATCAATCAATTGCTCAATCCATAGATCACAAAATCAAATTCAAACAAACCCACTATGAGAGCAAAATATGAGTTCAATGGATTTAAGGAGTAAGAGCAAACTATATGCCATACATCACATAGATACAACTAGAGGGAGTAGAATTTGTCTTCCTACCTCAAGAATTTAGCTTGAAATGAGTGGGAAATGGAAAACCCTAGCCTCCAATGAGCTCCAACCCAAAATGCAAGTTCTTGGTGCGAAACGAACGCAATACAAGCTTCATACGCGTAGAGGAGGTGATTTTAGGTGTAGGTCTTGAAGGGGACTTGAAGGTTTTGTGTAATTTGTGGGTGATTTGAGCAAGACAATGGAGGAGAGTAGAGAGAGAGAGAGGAGTCGGGCTAGAGGGAGAGAGAGGGAGTTGATTTTTCTTTTTTTTTTTTTTTTAAATGTAATACTAAGAAGTCTTGTATACTCACACCCCTTTACACTTACACTCCTAAACTTTCTAATGCACTTTAAAAACACCCAAATGCATTCTACCGCTATCACATTGACCCCTCTTAGTCAAAATTCAATTCCTCACATTTACCCAACATTATTTCCGAAAAGTTATGCAAAATTACGGGTCCTTACATCGTCTGATTGTTTTGCGCTTGCTTGTGTGATTGGACTGCCACGTTTGAAGTTAACTAAATTCGTGCATCGATTATGGAATTTCACCGCGTATCTCCTAGTACTTGCGGAAGCTTTATATCCATCTCAAAACCCAATGAATGGAGAGGTCCCAACATATATTAAGTAATCACTAATTCCACTCTTAAGCAATGTACGACTTTTGTTCCTTAACATCCCCCCTCACATGCAGTCGTATTTGAGGTCTGTCACGTGTGACCACTTTTTGGGTCCTATCATCGTGCATCCTTTTTGTTGATCTATCATTGTGGGTTGTGGGTTGTGGAGATTTTTTTTTTTAAAATGTTGAGTGGAATGGGCCCCGCTTTGACATCATTCAGAGACTTTATATCCATCTCAAAATCAATTGGCAATGAGTGAAGAGGTCTCAACATATATTAAGTGATTACCCATTCCACTCCTAAGCAATGTGTGACTCTAGTTCCTTTTAATCCCCCTCACGTGCAACCGGATTTGAGGTCCCAGTTTCCATCTCAAAACCAATTAGTAATGAGTAGAGAGGTCCCAACATATAATAAGTGATCACCCATTCCACTCCTAAGCAATGTGAGGCTCTAATTCCTTTAAATCCCCCTCGCGTGCAGTCGGATTTGAGGTCTGTCACGTGTCTTTCATTGTGGGTTGTGGATTGTGAAATTTTTTTTTTTTTACATGCGGGGTGGAATGGCCCCCGCTTTGATCCTTTGTGAAAACTTTATGTCTATTTCAAAACTAATTGGCGATGAGTGGAGAGGTCCCAACATAAATTAAGAGCAAGTCCAGTACTTACCCTTTTTTCCCCTCAATTTTGGTTAAAAAATTTGGGTAAAAGTTCAATTTGATATCACTGTCTCCAGTCGTTTACTTAGATTTCAAGCCCTAGTCGCCGCTCGCCGCCTTCCACCACCAGAATCCAAATCGCCTCCATCACCAAGATCGCCGCCGTCGAGCTCTGAAACCACCGCCTACCACCACGAACGTCGAAACCACCACCGCCTACCACCACCAACATCTGAACCCACTGCCGAAGTTGAAACCGCCACTAACGTCAACAGCCACCAGATCCGAAACCATCACCAACGTCAAAACCACCACCGCCTACCACCACCAACGTCTGAAAACAAAGCCGAAGTCGAAACCACCACCGCCTCCCACCGTGATATAGCCGTTGGAAATTTGGTTCAGGGTCTAAGTCTCCCCAAATTTGGGGAAAAATCTGAGTAAAGTTTGATTTGGTATGGATTTGGTTCCATGACTGGAGCAAGATTTTAAGGGTTTTTTACTCAAATTTAAATTTGGTTTTGAGTTTGGTTCAGGGTTGCAGTTGCTCTAAGAGATCACCCATTCCACTCATAAGCAATGTTGGACTCTAGATCCTTTACAGAATAAGCTCTGCCTGAACTGCGCCGACATTTTCAGAGCAATCTCCCAGATCTACCTGGCGATATTTACAAGATCTCTATTTCTAGACAAAGTTGTGTCCAGATTTTTGCAGGATTTCTTGTATTATTATTGCTCCGTTATTTCGCGGATATACAGAAGGGAGGCTGTGGGTATTCAAACGTTTTACCAAATATTTACTTTTACGTCAGTGATGCATTTCCACGGCATCTCTTGTGGGATCATATGGAGGGGTATTCTTTTTTTTAGATATAACCAATTAATTTGATGAATTTTTCCTAAAGGCTCATCCCTTTTATCTATTAGTAGCCTTTTGTGAGTCTGACCGACTTTTACCAAACCCTCCTAAAAAGCTTCGTGCGCTGACTGGCTCTCTTTAGAGAGCTGGAAGAATGCAATTGACGGTGGCATGGTTCAATTGGAGGGATCTTGTCATGTTTTTCCACTAGATAAAATATTAATAGCGACTGACGATTTAGATGATGCATTAGTTGTTGGAACCGGGGGATTTCGGTAAGGTATGCAGGGGGTTCATTGACGATGGCGCTACAACCACCGTTGCTGCCATAAAACGGTTAAATGGCGAGTCCAAACAAGGTGCTGAAGAGTTTTGGGAAAAGGCAAGGCAATCGGAATCTTACCCGAGTTGGTTGATGAGGCTCCCGCTTGAGCAAAGCAATATGAAAAGGCAAGGTAACCGGAATCTTGCCAGAGTCTGTGGACGGAGCTCCCGCTTGATCAAAGGGATTAGGAAAAGGCAAGGCAACCAAAATCTTACGTTACCCCAGTCAGTGGAGGCTCCCGCTCGATCGAAGGGATTGGAAAACGACAAGGCAGGCGAAATCTCACCCAAGCCAGTGGACGAGTCTCCCGCTTGTTGAAAGAGATTGGAAAACGACAAGGCAGGCGAAATCTCACCCAAGTCTGTGGATGAGGTCCCGCTTGACCAAAACGGATTAGGAAACGACGAGGCATGACGAATCTCACGCACATTTCCGAGGAGGTGATTTTTGTGAGTCGAAAGGACACTGCTAGAAACCTTAATGGCAAGTGGGTATTGCGCGAAATTCCCCATCTCTAGATCTGAATTCTCCCGAGAATGGATAAGAGACACTAATGAAGAAGAATAGGAAGAAACAAAATCAATCATTTCCTCCGTCCCTAACTTCATTTGAATCGGTTCGTAACTTCTATGTCATGTAGCATAATACTTCTGCAGGGCTTTTTCACTTCTGCTCTCAATCCTCCAGCCCTCGATCCTCCCTTTTAAGATTTCATTCTTGCTCTTGTCAATCGTAGTTGTACATTTGAAATGTTTTCTAAAGATGCTTTTGTGTTTGCGCTCTCTCTCGTGCTCCCGTTCACACATTCCCCTTATGAGACGGAGCATAACTCCATTCATTTGTACGTGTTGCCTGCACTGGGCTAAAGTCCAAGGTGGCAGCCGCATTAGGTCCGCCAAACTCAACAAATTTTAGGAGCCCTTCATTTTTTCATACCCGCTCTAATATATTTCTGAAGAGAAATCATACAAAATGAGATACATTCGGTGAATATTTTGTGTTGTTTTTAACATGTACAAGGTAAATTTTACAAGAGATGAATGTTTGAAGATGTCTTTTGCCAAGCAAGAAAACGCTTTGAAACCCGAAGAGGCTTTCGATTAGGTTTATTGCACGGCCTTCAGTGCTAGCTGCTTTTGCTATTAAAGTTTCAAAAAGAGTGAAATTTAAGTGATACTTTTAAAATCTTGTTATGCTAGTTTATTTTTTCAGAATTTGGGATGACAAATTTCTGTGCACTTACCACAAAAAGAACAAGATCTCTAAAGTTTCAACATCTGATCTCGCTAGGGCTCAGAAAATTACAATAAGGATGATAAAACCATCTACTTGTCATTTGCGTGCATTTACTACCACCGTGGGTTATTTAGTAAAAATTTAACATCTCCAAAGTGTATGCTCTAAGACAGACTATAAGCCGTATAAATGATCTCAATATTTAAGTCATATAATCTGGTACAAAAACCTCTGGGTATACGGTCGAACCAAATTGGAAATAAGAAAGCTTTGTCGACCAATTGTGAACTCACTATCGACAGAGACGACGTCGTTGTAGGAGCAGGGAACGTCGGCCATAGGTAACTCATCACCTGTCTCAACAGAATTTTCCCAGGCCTCTTGAAGTTGCAATGCAGATTGAAGGCTCCCCAATACATCATCCATAGAAGGGCGTCGGTTCGATTCGTTAACGAGGCAACTTAGTGCTATATTAACGTAACGCCTAAAACATTCCGGTGCTATTTTCCCGATTAGATGCAGATCAATGATCTCGTCAATTGTTCCTCTTCCGATGCAATTGTACACGTCTGATTCCAGATTACAAGGACCCTTGGCACACAATGCTTCCAACAGCACGACACCAAATGAGTACACGTCTGATTTCTTTGTAAGTTTTCCGTAGAGTAAGTACTCGGGGGCCATATGCGCTGGTGTGCCCACTATACGTGTTGTTTGATAGCCCTCAATTCCGAAGTCAGCGGGAATTGGTACGCCAAGTTCAAAAGCAGCAACATTCGCAACCCAGTTATCGTCCAAAAAAATGTTGGATGACATAATTTTGCGGATGAATTGTTGCTCTTCGTTCGCATGGAGGGATTCGAGTCCGCGTGCAATATCAGTGCATATCTCAAGCCGCTTTTTCCAAGGAAGTGGATCGTTACCGTTTCCCCGGAGATGACTTGTCAATGTCCCATTGACCATGTACTCGTACACGAGAATTAACTCATGCTGCTCATCACAATATCTTTGATGATATCCTATCAAAGACACTATGTTAGGGTGATGAGTCGGAGATTGTACCTGAATCTCGGATCTAACTTCTTCGATGAGTCGCGAGTTATACCGTTTGATTGCAACCTTAAGAGTTTCCCCCACCGTGCAAAATCTAAAATAAGTGTCTTTTTCAAACAAAAGATCCTCATCAAAACCATTTGTCGCGGCGCGAACCTCTTCAAGCGAGAAACGACGGTGTCCCGATTGGGCAAGTTTATATGAAAGTTGTTTCGGAAACAATTGCTTTGATGATCCTACACTGTCTCTCCACCAACGACTTATACCCTTAGGCACAAGTTTTATACCCTGCGATCTTCTTTCACGCTCATAAGACACCAATGCAATCTCAAGGCTCTCCACTACTTCAGCCATTGTAGGCCTTTCCTTTGGTTGAGTATGTAAACACTTCTTGGCAAGTTCGGCAAAGTACTTGAGATTGCGTGGAGTTGCTTCTCCAACCAGAGAGGGATCAATGATTCCATCAAGCTTTCCCTTTTTGATGTGCGTTGTCGCCCAAAGAATTAGACTAATTTGCTCCTCCTTGAGCCTTGTATCTACTGGTGGTCGACCACACAAGACTTCCAACAACACCACGCCGAAAGCATAAACATCAGATTTCTTGGTTAGTCGATTGGTGTAGAAATAATCTGGATCCAAATATCCAATCGTTCCTTTGACTTTTGTGCTAACATGGGATCTTGAATGGCTTGTAATACTTTTAGATAACCCAAAATCAGAAACTTTTGCTACCAAATTCTCGTCCACCAGAATGTTTGTGCTCTTAACATCTCGGTGTATGATACCTTGTTTGGTATGATTATGAAGGTAGTCGAGTCCGCATGCAGCACCTAGGCAAATCTTGAGCCTTTGCGCCCATGTTAATTGAGATATAGTCTTACCACTTTCTTCTCTACTTGTTTTATAAAGATGACTGGCGAGAGTCCCGCCAGGTATATATTCGTAAACAAGTATCATCTCCGGCAACTTGTAGCAATAGCCGATGAGGGAAACGAGATGAGTATGCCGAAGCTTTGAAAGCAACTTCACCTCTGTTCGAAACTCTTCAGCACCTTGCTTAGACTCGGCATTCAACCGTTTTATTGCAACGGTGTTTGTAGCACCACCGTCGATCATCCCTTTATAGACCTTACCAAATCCTCCAATTCCAATAACTAACGTATTATCAAAGTCGTTTGTCGCTCTTTGTATTTCGTCCAGTGAAAAGCAACGACAGGATCCCTCCACTTGAATCCCGCCACCATCGGTTGCAGTCTCCTTCTCTAAAGAAAGGGTGTCAGTGGACGAGGCTTCCGCTTCATCAAAGGCATTCGGAGACGGCAAGGCAGGCGTAATCTCATTCACATTTCTTAGGAGGTGGCTTTCATGACTCAAATTGGCACCACTGGAAACTTTAAAGGCAAGCGGGTCTTGCGCAAAAGTCTCCATCTCCGAAGCTGAAATGGTCCGGAGAATGTATAGAGTGATGATACTGATGGAGATTACCAGAACAGGTTTCGGTGATGTTGTCAACTTATTTAAAGCTTGATAAGAGCATCTCCAGCTGCAACAAATAAAAACGTAACAGATTTGAAGATTCGCCATGTTTTAAGAGGTTTAACAGAAGCTTCAAAACTTAACTGTCCGTTCAAATTTCTTTCATCCATCTGCAAACTTGAAGGTTGAGCATTTTATGTTCTTGGTTCCTTTTCTTTTACTTTTGAAGGTAAATGTAATTTGAATGTTTATTTATTATTTGTTTTGTTTTTTTTCCCCTTTCGCCACTTTCTATTGCCTATAAATGCTAATTGTTGATGTGTTTTTCACTATTAAATTTTCAAACCTGTCTATTCTCCTAGATTTTTCTAATCTGTGCATGAGTTCAATAAGTGTTCCAAAAAGCATTTTTTATTGTCCAGAAATATTTCTCCTATGATGTGCTAATGATTAACAATTTCAATTTTTTTCTTAATTCCCTGACCATATGCACCACATGTGGATAATTTATTGGCAAGATGTAAGGCTAAAAATACAAGAAGTGACAACCAATAAATAAGTGACGACAACAATTTGTAGTTTCTAAAAAATAATTAAGGATGTTTGTTCATTCTTAAATACTCCCCCCCCCAAAAAAAATTACTGCATCCTTTTGATTATTTGGGACCAATAATTGTCGGAAGAGTTAATTAGGGTCCTGTGCACAAAATACCATTATGATTCTATCCTATGAGATTTGAATACTTATGATTCTATTCCAATATTCAAATAAACTCCAAAATACCCTTTCTCTCTCCTATTTTTCCTAATATTTCTCTCTCCCAATTTTCCTAATATTTCTCTCTCCTAATCTCTCTCTCTCTCTCTCTCTCTCTCTCCCCTAATTTTATAATTCTCTCTCTCCTAATCTTCTCACACCTAAAAAACATTAAAAATAAATAATTATGATATTTTGTCTTAAAAACACAAGTCATGAGATATTGATTTCATGCACTTTTGCAGTAATTCACCATTTTTTTTTTATCATGATAGGAAAGATTAATGCACCACAAAAAAAATCTTTAAAAAATCATGAAATATATGGTAAATTAACGCACCACAAAACCACAACCCAAGCAAAAAATCATGAAAAATATGGCTGATTAATGCACCATATAACCACAAGAAAAACATGGTTAAATCATATGTTGATTTATCATGTTTACTTTGTCAAATCACCAAAGTGCCGAAGTGGTAAACCAGTAAACCATTTTTTATTGTATCAAATCACCCAATATGGAAAGTGAACATGGTTTATTGATTTACCACTTTTACTATATCAAATCACCAAAATGGGTAAATCAACAAGCCATATTCACTATTTGAAATAACCATCTTTAAAAGGGCATGCAACAAGGTTTATTGATTTATTTTATTATATCGAAGAAAAACACGAGACTTGAAATCGAAAAAAATCCATCATTGAATAAAAACAACAACAATGCCATTAATCAGATTCGGAACCCATCACCACCATACATAAAAACATGATTCTACAACCGATCAAAGAGAGGAAAAAAAAACCCAATCTACCGTGAAAGTGGGTGACGATCATGATCTAGAGAGATACTGGGCAGTGGCTTTCGTCACCGCAATGGATCTGAGCATGGCCATCAGAGTGGGCTGCGTCGTTGGATTTGGATGATGGTGTTGATGGTGATGGTCGGTGCTCGTCGCAGGACGTTGAATGATCTAGCCGGCCGGAGAGAGAGGGAGAGAGAAGACAATGGTTTTGGATTTACTGGAGTAGAGAGAGAGAGAGAGAGAGAGAGAGAGAGAGTGTGTGTGTGTGTTTCCTTATGTTTTCCTTAAGGAAAGAAATAATAAATCAAAACTGATTGAATGAAATGCCTTTGAGGATAACATCATTATCATTAGCAATAAATGACCTCAAATATAGGACGTGATCTTATGACCAGATTTTCAGGAATATATATTTCTATTAGATAATATACTACTAAAATAGATAATAGGGGCACAATGGTTCAAATTAAATTTACAGGATTGAATCATAAAGATTCAAAACTCATAGGGTGGTATCCTAAGGATAATAATGTTATAGGATGTCCAATTAAATTTTCCATAATTGTATATATCTTCTAATTTATATTACACTTTGGTATCTATTATGAATCTTATTTGATAAATAGTAATTATTATAAAATAAAATTTTCAAAATCAGAAAATACATCATAGATTGTTAAATATAGACAATTTTTTTAGTCGCACGATTGTCCAAAAGGGGTTAGTAATTTGGGACAGGACAGTGGAGTAATTGAAAAAAATGATCAAAATTAGAATTTGTATAAGGGTTAAATATCTACTTGCCCCTCAAACTATCAAAATTTTTTTTTTTTACTTCCCCCTTGAACTACCAATTGAACTCCATTCCCCCTTCAACTATCATTTTTTCCTTTAATAAGGATAAATCACATTTTCCATCCAATTGATGGATGGAAAAGTTAGTCCCAAGCCTATATTAGTCTTTTGGCTTAAATATCTACTTCACTTGCCCCTTAAACTATTACTTTTTTTTTTTTACTTCCCTCTTCAACTACTAATTGAACTCCCTTCCCCCTTCAACTACTATTTTCTTCTTTACAGTATAAAATTGCAGTATAAAATAACTCAATTCCAACATCTTCAATCCCAAAAAGTGGGTTTTTTGAAATAAAAATGTGTTGCCTAATATTTACATGTCAGTTTTCTTCCGCTGGGGGCCCTCAAGATCCATGTCATCCTTAAAACCCTAGCTTTATCGATGAAAACCATTCAGATCCGCAATGGAGTTGAAAAACGGTGACTGAACATAAAAAGCCCGAATGGATTTAAAAGCAAAAAAAGTCCTCCAAATTGGTAAACCAACTAGAAGGTTATCTGGTTTATTGCTGCCAACAATGCTGCTCTCCTATCCTAGCTTTATTGATGCCATCAAGATCCACAATGGATTGAAAAGTGAAAACCCTTCGGGAAATCTTTGGTTTGATTAATAGATTGAAAACCCTTAGTCGCCTATATTGTTTTAAGTGTATGAAATGCCCATATTACCCTCTCACTCTTTTCATTAGTTTTTAAAAAAAAAAAGTTAACAGTTTCCGTCACAAAATTATTGATGGAAAACATGATTTATCCTTAGTAAAGAAGAAAATGATAGTTGAAGGGGGAAGGAAGTTCAATTGGTAATTGAAGGAGGAAGTAAAAAAAAAATTTAATAGTTTACGGGGTAAGTAGATATTTAATCCATTTGTATACTCCCTCCGTTCCCATTTATTTGTCCCTTTTGAAAGTTCATGCCACTTTTCAATTGGTTATATCTCGTAATTTACGTTGTTTTACGTGATTTCAAAAACATTGTCTTATAGATTTTATCGAGATTTATCAAACAAGATCCATATTGAATATAAAATTCATTACCGATTTAAAGTTATAACTAGTTTTTTATCCGGTTAGAATTAGACGAGGGACCAAAATTTGGGGACGGAGGGAGTAATATGCAAGAATGCAACCTAACCCACCCTTGAAATTAGAGAGAGGTGCACGCGTAATGGTTGAAGTCGCATCAATTAGGATGGTTAGGAATATGTCGACTTCAACAATGAGGGAGGCCAACTCCAAGTGGGGCCCCTGCTCCGCGTCATCTAGAACTATCTTGACAGATCAAATCAACTTTGGAAACAAAAAAGTAAACATTTTGACTTTAAAGCATCTAATTGAAATACTTTTTTCGTCCCATTTTAAATGTCTATCTTTCTATTTTGGAATGTCTCAAAATAAGTGTTCACTTTTTATAAGCAACCATCAAAAATACCAAACTTTCAATTCTACCCCTAAAAAATACTCATTGATTTGACAGTTTTTGATATTCATATCATTCTTAAATTGACAATATCTTTCAACATATAATATTTTTCATGATTTTGAAAATTTTGTGTAATAGAATTAATTGAAATCTATCAAATTAGATCCATATGACATATTTTTCGAGATCCATATTGAAGGATATAAAAAATTTAAATACATTTAATTGACTCATAGTTTTTAAGGTTACTTTTTGGAAATTTAGAGCAAAAATTTGAATTTCTTAAAAAGCTCAATTTCTCATAGAAGACATTTAAATTGGGACAGGGGGAATATTATACTACAAGTCCAATTAAACCAGTGAATAGAACACATCATGTATCATAGCCAAGGTTCTGAATTCCGTACCGGACAAGGTATCAATTTTCTTATCGGTACTGTAAGATACAGGTACCAGGCCAGTACCGGTACCGTTTCGAATTTAACGGTACTATATATATATATACACACACATCAATGTTCTAGTCCACTACTCTTAAAGTCCACACTATCCACACCTTTCATTTCCTGATCAAATTTTAATAATCCGAACCGTTCAATGTGTTTAAAACGTGTTTTTAAGGGTCCTTGCGAGAAATCATAAAAAAAAAAAGACCGGGGAGGGCTTCATCCGAGTAGTTTTCGATTAAATACAGTTTTATCGAAAACTACTCGGATGAAGCCTTCTCGGTCCTTTTTTTTTTTAATGATTTCCCATAGGGATCCTTAAAAATATGTTTTAAACACATCGGACGGTTCGGATCATCAAAATGTGATCGGGAAGGGCTTCTTCCGGACTGGATAGTTCCCGTATATATATATATACACCACACTTCCAATCAAGGATCCCGGATTTTAAAAAAATCCACACCTCATTGATCCCGATCGAATTTCGTTCATCCGAACCGTCCAATGTGTTTAAAAGGTGTTTTCAAGGGTCCCCGTAAGAAATCATCAAAAAAAAAATACCGGAAAAGGCTTGATCCGAGCCGTTTTTCATAAAAACTGTATATGTACAGTTTTGTGAAAAACGGCTCGGATTAAGCCCTTCCCGGTATTTTTTTTTGATGATTTCTCACGGGGACCCTGGAAAACACCTTTTAAACACATTGGACGGTTCAGATCGTCGAAATTTGATCGGGAAAGTGGAGGTCCGGATTTTTTTAAAATCCGGGCTCCTTGACTGGAAGCGGATATATATATATAGGATCAACTTCTAATGAGGGATCCCTCATTTTATTTAAAATGAGGACCTCATGCTTCCCGACCAAATTTTGATAATCCGAACCGTTAGACGTGTTTAAAATGTGTTTTTAAGGTCCACCGCGAGGATTCGTCCAAAAAAAATACCCGTAAGGGCTTCATCCTATCAGTTTTTGTTAAAAACGTAACGTTTTTAACAAAAACTGATAGGATGAAGCCCTTACGGGTATTTTTTTTGGACGAATCCTCGCGGTGGACCTTAAAAACACATTTTAAACACATCTGACGGTTCGGATCGTCAAAATTCAATTCGGAAAGTGGAAAAATTGCTTGGTCCTCATTTTATTTAAAATGGGGGATCCCTCATTAGAAGTTTATCCATATATATATAGAGGCCCTATCTAGTCCGGGAGTCCCGGATCCGGGACTCCACCTTCCCGATAGTTTTTTGACGATCCGAGCCGTTCAATGTGTTCAAAAGGTGTTTTCAAGGGTCCACGCGAGAAATCTTCAAAAAAAAATACCGGGAAGGGCTTGATCCAAGCAGTTTTTCGCAAAAACTGTACATTTACAGTTTTTGCGAAAAACTGCTTGGATCAAGCCCTTCCCGGTATTTGTTTTTGAAGATTTCTCGCGTGGACCCTTGAAAACACCTTTTGAACACATTGGACGGCTCGGATTTCCCAAAAACAATTTTTAAAAGCATCAAAACACCGAAAAACCCCCAATCCGGGATCCTTGACAAGATAATTCGCGTATATATATATATATATATATATATATATATATATAACACTTTCTCGCGTGGACCCTTGAAAACACCTTTTGAACACATTGGACGGCTCGGATTTCCCAAAAACAATTTTTAAAAGCATCAAAACACCGAAAAACCCCCAATCCGGGATCCTTGACAAGATAATTCGCGTATATATATATATATATATATATATACACTTCTAGTCCGGGCGCCTGGAAAATGAGAAAATCCGGACCTCAAATCTGGGCCGTTGGATCTCATCCAACGGCTGTGGGAAAAAAAGACCTCGCGGGTCTAAAGTCGGGTAAAATAACTCACGCGGGTTGAAACCAGGGGTCCTATTGCAGTCCGAGTCACTCCTCCCCTCTCATTTTTTTGTCTTCGACAGAGAGAAGAGAAAGAATGGTGATTTTGGATCTCAGACGAAGAAGACAAATGAAGCTCGATTCTGCTCCTCGATTCAGCTCTAGGTCTCTCTCTCTTTCTCTCTCTCTGTTTCTCATTTTTTTGTTTAATCTGAAGAAACCCGATTGTTTCTTGTTTTAGGTCGAAACCCTAGTTTGTAACCGAACCATCAGGCGACGATTCAATCTCCATCTCGAACATCCAGGTCTCTCTCTCTCTCTCTCTCTCTCTCTCTCTCTCTCTCTCTCTCGCTCTCTCTCTCCCTCTATCTCTGTCTCGATTTCTGAAACCCTAGTTTTTGTTTTTAGTTCAAACCACCAGTATATGATCTTTAGGGATTTCGAATTCGTCAAACTAGTGTTTCTGTTTCGATGTGGATGAATCTTCCTTACACGTACAATCTAAAGCCTGTATATTTGTGATTTTCATTTATGTTTGAGTTATGGAAACCGCAGTAGTACACCTGTGGTATTCGCAATGGTACACCTTGTCTGTTGTTGGAAGGTAAACTGGCCTTTATAACTTCTCCTTTGTCCAATTATATAACCTGTTGACATCAGAAGAATGAAGACAATGAAGATTGAACGTTGGCAATCTAAATGCAAAATGTTATTTTGACTTTGTACTATGCTCAATGAATCTGTATTTCTATTTTGTGAAAGCACTTGATTGGTTGATCTTGTAGAGCTGAATGCTTTCTTTACTGGGTATATCAAAGGAAAAAAAGAAAGAACAAAAACAAAAAAACAAAGGATTGCTTGGCTATACCCAAACCCAAATATGTGGAAAGTTGCTATGGTATAACCTTCTTTGACATGAACTTGGTTGAGTTTTTTTCCTATTACTCTCGCATCTAGGACCTTTTCCTATGTAATGTGAACTTTTTGGGCCTTGGGTACAGCAATAGTCACTCAAGTGGCTAGCAGGTTACTTTTGGATCATATGACAAGTATCTTTCTTTTTGCCCCACTAGAAATTGCCAAGAAAACTTATACTTGGGTTTTTCTGTCTTTAATTCCTCCATCATAGCCAATTATTGTTTATGGCATCTTCAGATTTGATGATTAAATTGTTACCACATGCAACTAGACCTTTCCAGCCTAAATGAGTGATGTTGCTGTAAGAAAGCTAGAGCTCGTTGACCTAAACGAGATGCTCGACAATTATGGAATTAGAAAAAGAAATGGACCTCCTAGTAGTGCTTGCTTCTCTATTGTCTTCTGCTCTCTGTCTTTCTTTCGGGCGAGCTTTGAGCTGCATAATCATTACTCCTGTAACTAATTGAGTTACTGATGGGTCATATTATAACACAACTACTAGTTTCTTGCAGTTTTTTTACAGGCATACTTACAGAGCTACGAATTTTGTAGTGTCATACTTTTGATCCAATTTGTTGTTTGGGAATGCAGGTGGTTTGGAATTCAAAGAAGGATTTGATTTTTCATAAATTTGATACAAGTTTGATGAAGTGTTAGAGCAAACACAAGTTTGAAGAAGGGTTAGAGAAAAGTTTGGGAATTGTAATGTGGATTAAGCCTTCTTCAGTTCAGGTTACAGCAACTTGGACACTGTGCATGGCATGAGTGATGTGATGAGGAATGGCAGTGGATTTGAATCGGTCCGAAGCATTTTTTGAATCAGATTGCAAAATGGTCATTAATATGCTCAATCGAAGTGTTTCTACTGCCCTTGGTTGATAATGTTCTATTTTGGGCAACTTCCCAATTGTAGACTTTTTCTTTTGTTAATGTCAAGGGAAAAAAATATCATGTACCAGATGAATATGTAGAAGATAACTTGTTGTAAAGACAATTTTGTAATATAGAAGAGATTCATGTGGAAAGGTTTTATACTCCATGTTTGTGAATGGTAATTACAATGACAAATGTGTTACTTTGGCTTTAATTGACACAGAGATTGAACAATGGCAATAGTCATCTGAAATTTTTGGGAGCAGTCTCGTGACAAAAATTTAGAGCTCACATACAATTCATCAATTGAAAGAATGATGAATCATACAACCCAAGGACTAGTCATTCACCCCATGTACGAAGCATTTCATTTGCAATTGATGAGTAGAATGAGGATGATCCCAAATGTGGATTATGGTGTATGTATATGTAAGTAGGATACGGACACGATACGATATAGACTCACGGCAACCTTGCAACATTCATTGGTAGAAAGAAAGCTGGAACTGAATTTTTATTGATCGCGTAATTACATCATCTCATCTGTGTACAAGTTACAAAATTCATCTCTCTGACATTGCAAACAAAAAAAAAATAATAATGTTCAATTTCCGACCACTGGTAGAAAAGGCAAAGGAGATGATTCTTTTTCTGTATACTCCTCTTTAAGTTCCAGTTCTTCAGACTTTTTCTTCATCGTTGTCTCAAGGTGCTGAAAGTAATGTTCAATTTCCGACCACTGAACATTGTCCTCAGCAGCATCATTGTGAGCTTCTAGTTCAAGGAATGCCTTGCCAAGCTGTTCTAGCAGAGGAGCTATGGTTTCGATCCCCAGAACTTGATCCTTATCAGTCATGGCAAATGGGATTCTGGGAAAGAACTGCACAAGAGATTCCGCAAGAAGCATCACACACGAACAGTCATTAAGATACCAACTCAAGTATCTTGGCAACATGAGAGTGGAGATGTTAGCAGAGTATGAAAGAACCACTACTTTGTAAATTATACCAATGGGAAATCACAATTTCTATTGGATGTCACCAAATGAAATAAGCCAGCCTCTACAATCTGACATCCAAGCTTCAAAACTAAAATTTTAACTAGCCGTTTTACAACATCTAATATTTTCATGAACAATGTATTTGGGCATTTTGGTATGGCACTTGCTGACCATACAGTGTGAGTACTTCTGCAGTCAAGCCGACAGGAAGAGTAGTACCATGGTTCAATCTAAGCTGCCTCCCATCCACAAAAACTGACGGGAAAAATAAGGCCTAAAAGACCTTATTACTACAACTCTCGACAACTGTACAATCAAGCCTGGAAAACCAACCAAATTGGACTAAAATCAGCTTCAATCCAACAATGGAACATTCTTGTTGCTGAGTGCATGCTGGTGCAAATGAAACCTCTGCCAAACTTCAGTTTCCTAACTCTAATTCATCAAGAGCAGAGTGCCTTCTCCAAAAGTTCCTGCAGCTCCCCCTTCTTATATGCCTCTGTAACAAAATCAATTACAATTACAAGTTTGGCACATTGTTACGAACTTCGATAAGACATAAAGGATCAACAAAGAGATGGCAGAAAACGCATACTACTTGTTCATGATCTTCTACAGTTGTACATGGCATTGGCTGTACAAGATTTGATGTTTACTGTTTCAAAAGGTACATTCCCCGAATTGGCCAGGTTTGTGCCTAATGATGTCGATAGAGTACTGCAAAGTCCGGAACTTGAAAGTGGATTAAGAAGGAAAAGTAAAAGCTATGCAGATCTTCAATCTACCAACCGATGTTCAAAACCCTAATTTCAAATTCGAAACCCTAAGTTCACGTTTTTCAAAAAACTAGGGTTTGCTAGCAAATCCAAACACAGGGCAACTCGGAGAGAGAGAGAGAGAGACCTGGCCTTTGTTCGATCGGATCTGGGTAGGATTTCGATTCCTTCGTTCGTTTGTTGTTCGTTCGTTGGATCCCTTTGATCGAAAGAGAGAAACACAACAGCTCTTTGTTCGTTCATTCATCATTGAATCTCTTGGTTCGATTTGATTCGACCTGGTAGTCGTTCGTTGGATCGCCTTCTCTCTCTCTCTCTCTCTCTCTAAACCTGTAACTCAGAACGATGAGAATGAGAGATGGGTCAAGTCCCGATTGTCTTTATGACCCGCGAACCTTGTTTTAACCCGGAACCATGACCCGTGAGAACCTTTAATGTTAAAGTCTTACCACAGCCGTTGGATGAGATCCAACGGCTCAAATTAGAAGTCCGGATATTGTAAAAATACAGGAGCCTGGACTGGAAGCTTATTGTATATATATATCAGCCCTTGAAACCAAGGGCCCAGATTAAAACTTTGAAAATCCCATGTGCTCTCTCTCTCTCTCTCTCTCCCTCTCTATGGAATAATCTCTGAAAAACTCATTCCCAACCCTCCAGATCTCCCCACCCAATCCCTCCTCTCCGATGAGTTCTTTGGCCACTCCCCAATATTGCAATTATATGAGCTTGGCGTTTCAAATAAACCTGCCATTACAAAACTATTGTAATCCAATTACATCACATATACAACAGATCAGAGATTGCACTATTTCTTGGTTGCCAATAAAACTGAGGAAACATCAGCTTCACATCGGTAACCAAAAACTGGAAGAATTGGTTCCCATCAAAATTAAGTATTGTATACATATCTAAATTTATAAATCAAGATCATTCACTTAAAATCCACGTATATTTCGGCCTCTTGAACTTTTTTCTTGTCAAAACTTACCCGAAGAAAGAGATCGAAATCGACATCGTCGTCCAATTTCTCATACGAATCTTGAAGAAATGAGGCTCTCTTTTGCTCTGTTAGATTCTCTCCGATGTGTTTCGGCCTAACATCTTCGCCGGCAGGTCGGCGAGTGTGACGACCGTTCTTTCTCCTCATCGTCAGGGGTGTGTTGGCAAGTGTGAGAGAGAGAGAGAGAGAGAGAGAGAGAGAGAGAGAGAGAGCACGTGGGATTTTTAAAGTTTTAATCTTAGCCCTTGGTTTAAGGGCTGAGATGGAGTGTCAAAATGTGTGAAAAATGTGTGTCCATGGATTCGCCCCATATATATATACATACGGCAAGCTTCTAGTTAGGGATCCCTGACTGGAGGTTTTTGGGTGTTTTGAAGGTTTTAAAAATTGTTTTTGCAAAATTTGAATCATCCAATGTGTTTAAAACGTGTTTTTAATGGTCCCCGCGAGAAATCATAAAAAAAATTACCGGGAAGACCTTGATCCGAGCAGTTTTTCACAAAAACTGTAGCTCTACAGTTTTGTGAAAAACTGTTTGGATCAAGCCCTTTCCAGTATTTTTTTTTTGATAATTTCTCGCAAGGGCCCTTAGAAACACGTTTTAAACACATTGGACGGTTCAGATCATAAAAGAAAATATTGGGAACGTGGAGTCCCGTAGTCCGGACTAGAAGTTTGCCTATATATATAGGATACCTACCTATCGGGGCTGATTCCCCTCATACTTAAAAAAACACATTAAAAAACACTTGATTTTGTTCCGGGTCCCGCTGTGATGTTTTGAACCATTGATCTAGTTTAAATAAGTAAAATAGAAAGTCCTGCAAAAATTCAGCTAAATCGGATATCGCTCAGTACTTAATCCAAACAGTTTTGCAGAAACTGTGATAGGAACTATTGTTTTTAAAAATGTTTGGTTCAAGTACTTGCCGGTATCCGATTTGGCTGAAATTTTACAGGACCTTTTATTTTACTCATTTAAACAAGATCAACAATTTAGAACATCAAAGTGGGGCTCCAAAGAGTGAGGTGTTTTTTTATGTGTTTTTTAAGTGTGGGGAACCAGCCTCCTATCTATATGCATATGAATAAGTTCATATTTTCCTATGTTTTCTTTTGGGTAAATCAAATTTTCTATGTTTTGCACCATTAGATTTCGATTCATAAGAATTAAGGGTTATTTCTCTCTTTTCAGAATTAAACCAGCGAATAGAACAGATCATGTGTCACAGCTGTGAAAAGCTTTGAAAGACTCACAAGTCACGTAAATATTGCAAAGTCACAGTAAGAAAAAGTTCGAGCGGATCGAAGCTGAGTCGGAGACATCGCAGGCGCTGTAGAGTGTAGGCTGTGATTTTCGAGATGGTTCTGGCGTGGGAGATGGGTTTGGACATGATTTCCAGTCAATGCAAATTACCGGACGGAATCAACGGTACAAGCTTCTCGGCCGAAATTTTCCGGAATTGCTGGTACTTGCCGGTAAGGGCCGAGAAATTAGTCGAAACGGAATCAAATCTTTGTTGTATTGGATTTCTTCTAAAACGATATGTACCGGCTGGTACGGTTTGAGATCTACAACCTTGGTCATAGCCCTCTTCAAATACCACTTAATTATCTTTTAAGGAAATGGTTACAATGCACACCCATTAAAGGAGTATACAATATGTACCTATTGTATGATCTAAATTGTGTTACCTCATCGGTAATCGTAATATTTTTTAGTTTTTCGAAACTTTTCAGCAGTATGATTCGTAACATTTTCTATGATTCGTAACATTTTGCTGTGTCTCGTAACTTTTGTAAAAAAATAGTATCTTTTACAGTGGTGCATATGAAACACACTGATCAAATAAAAAATGTGTATTGTAGCCTTTCACATTTTGTTGAAATATTGAAGTTTAAGTCTACGACATCGATTTAGAATATCTCGGCAGGTAAATAATCTCCCCATTAGATTTTTATTCTTTTTTAGCCAAATAGTCTCTGATACACTTCAATTGTTCCATTTTCTGTTACTTAGCCAAATAGTCTCTGATACACTTCAATTGTTCCATTTTCTGTTACTTAGCAATTTCTGTTCCCTCCATCGACAATGGTGGTCTCCATCTTACCCCGTCTATCCTAATTTGATAATCCACCACGAAACTACGTGTAATTTTCAAACTAAAAAATAAGCTCTGTTCGTTTCCCAGTATAGTTTTAGTTTTAGTTTTGATGACATCAGCATTTCTCTCATTTCTCTCTCTATCTGTCTCCACTCATTACATCTGCTGACATCATCAAAACGAATCTAAACTATCTAACCAAACACAACCATTATATGTATTTATCAAAATAATTTTGTATTTTTTTTGCACTGTATAAAAGTTCTCGATGAGATCTACCAAACAAGATTCATATCGATAAAAAAATTATTTTCGTAAGTACATTATTTTTTAGTTTGAAAATTCCAAGTAATTTCATAGTGGACTATCAAATTGGAATACAAAGAGAGGTCATGGGTTATCTTCCTTGTTCTCTCTACATATTAGAGTCACCCAGCCTCTCCAAATAGCTTCAATGTCGCTCAAACGACTTAGATTAATGCGTTTGACGTTCCACTTCTACAATAATGTTTAAATTTCTTCTATTAAGAAATCGTAGGGTACGCACTAAATTGGGATACACATATATATCGTAGGATACGCCATCGTATCGTACGATTTCTATACAAAAAAGATACGAAATGGGATACGTATCTTGTATAGTAGGATTACCCCAACTTGCTTAAATGCATTGAATTCTCAAGTTTTTTCTTTTTATTTGAGAGTTGATAGTATTACAAATGAGTCTATCGTATATTATTTTTGAAATAAAATAAATCATGGGACCAATTATAATACAAAAATACATGTATCAATGTATATCTACGTTATAGTTGACCTCTTAATTTAGTTAATTTTTTTTTTCATGAGCAAATAAAAAAATATAACGTCCAGATACATCTAATTTTTGACCCCGTTAACCTACAAACTTGGCTCTGCCTCTGAACTTCCTATTGATAAACTCAAAATTTTCATGTAAAGTTTGGAAATAGAGTGTTTTTTTTATTCAAGCAAAGGTAGCAAAGGCACGAACTGCTGCAGTATCAGAATGAAATATCCCCTTTTTTAAGCAATCAAATAGTCAAGTAATAATAGGAATTAAAAATAAACAAAGAAACGATAAACACGTGATATACGTGGAAAACCCTGAATATGGTAAAAACCACGGGAAGGAATCAAAACACTAAAGGAACCATTGTGCGATTACAATAGACCTATACTTACAATTGAAACTCCTCTCAATTGACCCAAGAACCGATTGCCGAATCCACATTCATCGCACCAAGTGTTTGATTGCCGCACGCCTTGAATCACTCAAGCCCTCCGAGATGCTTCCAGAAATCCACTGGAAAAGTATTAAAAGATTGAATAAAGATTGCGGAAAAACTTCTTGGAGTTGATTGCGTTGATCAACGATGCATTAATTGTGCTCCAGGACTCAAAGTAACAGCCCCTCCCTCTTCTCTAAATTTCTCACTTTCATGTGGTGGCTGTAAAAGACGTGACTTTTTTGAAACCCTAGCTGCTGTATTTATAAGCTACAAACTCTCTTGCTCGAGCACATTTTGAGTTGCTCGAGCACATTTTGAGTTGCTCAAGCACTTTACTGGCAGATTAGTTACTGGATGTTTTTGCTCGAACACTTTGCTAAAAACACTATATATGGCTCTAAAACTCGACACCCTTGACTTACATCAAAACATAGACATAATTACACATTGATTTCCTTCCACGATCTTAAACAGACGTATCTAAAAATAAAAAGTACAACCCGATAATAGGGATACACCTAAATGTGTGTTTTGTCATGAGATTTGCCAATACAGAAAAAATGTGGCCTATGGTCCTAACACAGAACTTGCAATATCAGGAAAACTGAATACTAATAAGAAACAAGTTAAACAAGCCTAGAAATTGAATAATAATTGAAGAATTAGAATAATAAATAAAAATTTAAATTACCACATATTTGAAAACCTCTTCACGACAACATATAATTACAAATGACCAATTTAAACTACAATCAACAAAACGCAAATTAACAAGGCAACACAGAAACTAAAAACAATAAAGCAAATCGAAGAACATAAAGTGGAAAAGAGAACAGAATGGCAAAAATTAAGGGGACAAATAAGCCCCAAAATATACCAAAATGGAGATTATATTGTATTTATATGTATATGGGCTAGAAAAAGTAGAAGAATCTATGCTAAACACACCTGTGTGAAACTTAAATAGTCGAGTTCCAACCGCGGTTGTTGTGGGAACGAAAGCAATTTTATGGCGGCTTAATGATGATGTAGTCCTTGTTATCGAAGCACGAGAATCACGTATAAAGGTCATCAGAAACTGGAATCATTCTGGGTATTGAGCGATGAGTCAATGATGAAGCATGCTTAGAGAGAGAGAGATTAGCGGTAGATGATCGACGACGAAGAGATAGGAAGTTAAAAGGCACACGGTTTTGGAATCATTATTCAATGGGAAGAGCAAAATTATTTGGTGGATTCTATTAACAATCGAGTTTCGGCTAAATGCAACCCACTAACATTTAACCAGTGGTAGACAAAAATACCCTTACGTAAAAAGACTTTTTTATCCCTTAAATGAGGGTGATGCATATAACACAAACCAACTAAAACACAACCACACAATTTTGTACAACCCTCTCTCCATCTCATCCCCATTTTTTTCTTGTTCTTCCTCCATGGAGGATAACGTTACCATGCCCTAAAAACACTTCTTCTTCCCTTCTCTCACATCTCTCACCTCAAACCCTAAAAAACTTTCATTCCCCTCCTCTTTCCTCACCTCTCCCTAAATGGAGAATCCAATGGAGCCTTCCATGGTGTTAGAAATCCGGTCTTCAAAATATGTTGATGGCGTCGTCTCCATAGAAAAATCTGAAACTGTAAATTACATTCGAGACACGTTGTAACAATGCTTTCCTAAAGACAGTATTTGCCCCCACCAATTCGAGTGAATTTGGTGTGCACCGGGTTAACGGCAAATCCGCCTTCAAGATACAACGAAACCGAACTCGAGGTTCTTTCTGATTGCGTTTGCACAAACGAGACAGACAAAATATCCGCCATGGGAGAATAAGAGAACCAAGAGTTGATATTCTGTTTCTAGAATAACAGAATATCAGTATGCCTAAAAATCTAGGAATAGAGTGTGAAGAGAGAGAGAGAGAGAGAGTAATTCGCTAAGGAATTTTTTGATATCCCGAATGACTTTACAAAGTGCCTATTTATAGATTTATAGGTACCCCTTTGTGAAAGATCATGTCTTTAGAAGACACCCATTAGAACAATCGTGCCTCATCAATAGATACTCCTTAGGACGGGTCATGCCTTTTGGTGGCACCCCATTTATTGTATCCTTTCCTACTAGTCACATTCATTCTAATAAACACATCCCAATTTAATTGGGTGTGAATTTAGGGGTGTCCATGGATCGGATCCGAACGGATCGGATACGGATCCGATCCGATCCGCTCAGAGCGGATTATGGTTTTTAAGATCCGGAACCGAACCGAACAGTCACGGATCGGGATCGGATCGGATCTGATTGGGTCGGATCGGATGGATTTGACAGATTAAAGAAGGATTATTGAGTGGATCGAGCGGATCCGATCCGGATCTGGAACCGCCAGATAAGAAATTCTCGATCCGGAACCGAACCGAACATTCACGGATGGATCAACGAATGGTTCAGATTGGTCGGATTGGCGGATCGGATGATCCACTGGACAGCCCTAAGTGTGATAACCATTCGGTAAAGTCACAACTTTATGTGAAAAAGTGTTGCACCTTTTCACATAAACTTCTCTCAACATCTTTTCATAAAATCCCCAAACTAAAATCATTTATTATTTTGAAAATCTCTAACAACCCCCCACCATTTTCGAAATAAGGAAGAAGAATTCTTGATTCTCTTATAACAACGCTTATGCATACATGAATAGTGTCTCGCGACTTTAACCCCCCACTTAGTGAAACACATCAAAGCTAGTTAGAGCAGCATAATAGACGTATCTTTGAACTAGCTGTCCTATAGTGACTAATCGGACACGTTTCACACATAATCCTTATAATTGCAGATATTCCAATCGGGTGACCCGTGCACTGGCCGTGGGTCGCTATCTTGATTTCATGAGTGCTCCAAGGTCTAGCCCCCGTGACCTATAGGAAGCGGCACCACCTCCACACTCACATAGGTAGATTTTTTTACCATTGCCCTGTAACGAAAGCACCAAAAATCTATTAAGAGCTAAGTAGCTCACCTCCTTTGTTTTCACATTACAGGTACCAAGCACTTTACCTTGGGATGTATAAAATAACATTTAAAGTGCTTACAATCACGACATATGGTGTAGTTTCTCATTGAACTCAAGAGATTGAAAGCATCAACCGGTTGAATTGAGTTTTCACCAGGAGTGATCAAATTAATTGGGCTGAGCCACATCCCTATTCAATGTTTTCCACATTTTATCCTTGCATACAAGAAAGTTATAGCAATTACTTCTTGAGTAATTAATATTTTCCATAGCTATATCACCATAGTTTATGACGTGATAAACTGTGTCCGGACTACCACCACAGTCATAACTATTAACATTTTCTTTTAAGTGATTTGCAGAGAAATATCTCCATGACACAAAACCATGTCACCCTATCTCATTGCAATGAACTCACTTTAAATCAAGAGAGTAAAACCCCCACAAAAGACAAACTTACCATTTATCCACGGTTTCAACACTCAATAGACCAGACGCTAATGTATCTATAATAATCCATGGATACCCATATCAAGCTTATAAATCCAATCCTCCAAACTTGAACAAGAACTTTGTGGGACATAATTGTCTCGAACAACTATATATAAGAAAACAAGATAGTAGGAATCAAACATTCCAAACCTTGTCTATCCTCTCCGATAAGCCTCGGAGAACATGTGACATAATAGTCACACAAACACTATCACATCAGAAGTCAGAAGTGTGCACAACACTTCATTAAACGAAGTCATAGATAAAATTATGAAAACATATCTACTTAGAAAATCTTAAGCAAGCTTTCACATAAAATTAACCACTTGTTCTCAGTCATTACCCAGGACAAAAAGCAATGTCCCTCTATACCTGAAGACATGAGATTTTCCTCAAGTACCAACTAATTAGAATTTTAAAATTAGTTACAAAATGTTTCAGAACTTAAAAAAATATTGGCAAAATCATTGTTCATGTACTCTAGCAATCTATTAGGAAACTACCATTGTAAAATGCATAAGTAAAAACAATAGCACTATTTATAAGCAAAGTATGTGACTGTCCAAGCAATCATAACCAAAGAAAATGATGCTAGCCACATATTAATCCATAATGCAAATTGAACGCAAGCCCACAATTATCAAATACATACTTCAGGATTTCATCTTTTATCAATACTAATGAAAAGAAGTTATCGTTAGACAGATCTAGAACCATGTATTATTATTATAAATATAAGAGTTCACAACACAAACCTCCAAAATAAAATATGCGAATAAAATAATGTTCAAAGGAATTTCCGAAGGCATATTGATAAAAACTGGTCACTCAAGTCAAATTTGTATCTCACGTTTGAAAAAAACTCAAACTAAAAGGCTCTCCAAAAAATACTAATTAAAGAACTGCCGAATGAACATTGACAAACAAAAAGATTTGTATGTGTTTATGAAGGAAAAAGATACATATAGCAGGAGAAACAACAGCATTGAACCAACACCAATATGAATTCCCGTACCCGAGAAAAGTTTAAGTGTCGTTTGACCAAAAACTGCCAACGGATGTGCCGCATTAAACCTGTGCGACCAAGCATGAGCCGTTGCCTTTTGTGAAGGACTTCATTGCAATGAACCATCGCGTCACTTTAGTTGTAGTGTTGCAACTATTTGAAGGTAAAGTAATACACTGCCACGCCATAAGTGTTGGAAATTTAATTAATTTTAAAAGCTTCAAAACTCTTTTTTTAACATGTGCACACCAAGGGGTGTGAGGTTTAAACCAATGGGTGTCTAGTTTAAAATGAATAGGTGTGTCTATTTGTGAATAGACACCAGGAGTTTATAAATTCTTGAACTCCTTAACACCCAAACTATAACGTAACTTTTCTTTCTCTCTCTCTTCCCCACATACAACGTCTCTCTTTTCTTCTTCTATATTCTACTACTTTTGGGCAACAGATACAAACTTGGCAAATCCATCTAGTGCATCTGTGCATTGTGCTAGATACCTGTGAGTTTTGGGTTGTATCTTGGAGTCGTTTGCGATCGTTAGAACCTGCACGGAGGGAGCGCATAACGACTTTAGGACAGCGTCTTCGATGTGCCTCTCTCAATTACACAGGCCAATTTCTTAACCCTATCTTCTATATTGTTTCTGTTTCTAAGAATTTTTCTATAATGAGTGATTTTTCCGTAACAATCTAAAGTCGTTATATGTGTTTTCGGAAATCTGTTCACTGTTTGTCAAATTCACATCAAACCGCTGCTTATACATTTTTCGGTTTGCAAAGATTTGTAATTAACCGTTTTCGGTGGAATCTATTCTCTGGGTTTTTCCTTGATCGCCTTAAAACTACTATTTCTTTTAGAACTTCCAATTTGGTTGTTAAATTTTTAATTCACAGATTCTTTCGAGTAAATCCCCACCGAACCACCGAACTTGGTTTGAAGAAACTACCATTGATTGTGTAGGATGGGTTCTTCGTTTACCAAATCAAATTAACTTGGAGAGGCTAACAATAGCGAACAGTTAAACAGAGAAATAAGAGAGTGTGTGAAGGGGTAAAGGATTAAGTCAAATATACAGAAAGAGAAGGCAGCAGTGTTCATTTCATTCCCCTTTGAATCATCATCGTCCTCAAATCACAGTTCTAGAGATTAGATGAGCTCGCGAGCATCAGCAAGAACAATGTTCTCGATTCCAGGGCTCTGAGTCACTTTCTTTCTCTAGGATTTTCGTGCTCTAAGAATGAATCAGAATCTCTCTGTGTGTCTCTAGAATTTATGAATGAATGCCCCATATTTATAGGGATCTGCACCCAATCATTGGGTTGCAGACATTTCCCCAATAATATGATGACACGTGCTCTCTCCGTATACCTGGCCGACGTGGGTGATGTCACTGGCCGTTAGGAAGCTTCCCTTTGGTCATTCCAGTGCATCACTTCCCTCGCAGCGACCCTTAATCCTTTAAAGCCACCAAGCCACTTGTATCTCCCCTATTCCCGCAGTGTTGGGCATGGTTGCGAGTCTTTTTGGCTCGCGCCAAGAGCTAATTCGAGCTCGTATCAACTTCCCTACCCCTGCCTTTTGGCCAGGTACCGTCGCGAGCTTGGTTCGCGTATTCGCGTGAGCCTTCGTTCTTCCCCGTCGCGGCAACCCTCTTCGCTGGGGACCTCGCGAGGGGTGAGCTTCCTTCTAAGTGGTGTTTCCCTTATTCAGGGTGTTGGCCCAAAAGCAACACAAGAGGGGGGGTGAATTGTGTTTCTCAATAATTATGCGGAATTAAAAAATTACTAAATGCAACACCCAATTATAAAATTAAATCAAGCACACATGCAATAACAACAAATAAAGAGTATAGAGAGGAGAGAATCAAACACAGAGATTTATCGTGGTTCGGTCCGCAACTTCACGGCCTAGTCCACTCCCCAAGTGTCCAACTCGGGATTTGCTGCACTATCTCCAATAGTAACACTTTCTAGCTTCGCGGGTGCTAGAGAAACCTTTACAATGAGCAATTTATCTCCAATTGCTCCAACTAGTTTTGACTCCGGTGCTAGTCACACCTATTCAACTAGTTTTGACTCCGGTGCTAGTAACACCTAACCAAGTGATTTTCTCTCCAAAATCACTCACAAAAAGATAAACTCTCACAAGGGGTCACACTCCCTTTTACAAAAAAATCTCACAAATTAAACACTCTCAAAAGTGTAGATAAAAACAATATAAAGCTCTAATTTTTCCTCTTAATAAAATAACCAACTTTGAAGCTCAATTGAAAGTGTTTCTTTTTCCAATTCTCTACCCCCTTTATCTGCCGTGCATGGCCTTGTTTATATGCTTCATCATGTGCTTGAACCCCAAGTAGCCGTTAGTCTTCAATCACCAAAAAGAGCCATCAATTAAACACTTACCATTTCTGAATTAGCCGTTTGAACCAAGATAAACAATTCCTTTTCTTGCTATAGCCGTTGGACACAAGTCAGTGACTTGATATTGCATCATGCCTTAGTAAAGCCATTACACAAATTATTCCTTTTTGTTGCATTGACCGTTGAATCAATAGGCATAGAATTAAGGTAGTGAATGCCTTTTAATATGCCGGTTTTCCTTGTGCTCTCTTGCCAATTTGAATTGAGTAGCAAGTCCAAATTTCCATGATCTTCGAATATCCTCGAACAATATTTTATTTTCCATTCGGAGTGCTTGAGCCAATAACAAAAACGAGGAAAAGATTTGTCCTTAATCTTTCTCCTTTCAAAGTAAATCTTGACTACTGGAGTAGTGATTTGGTGTAGAATCTCTATATGTGTACCTCAACCAAATCCTACAAAAAACAATTATTCAAGTGAGTATCAAATATCACTATTTAATTATATTTCTCCTTTAATAATAGATGTTTGTTATCATCAAAATCAATAATATATTTCTCATAAAATATTTGGGTTAACAATCTCCCCCTTTTTGATGATGACAAACCATAAATGATTTTATTAAGAAAAAAATTCAGAAATATAATTAGAGCAAAAGAAATAAGATACTCCCCCTTAATTGGTGCATCCTTTTGCTTTCACAATATTTCTCCCCCTCTAGCCTTTACAATATTTCTCCCCCTTTGTCATCAACAAAAAGTAGGGGACTCTCTGATCATGATGTGCATCACCACTGAGTTTGAAACTCTCTTTCAACTTTGAATGTTTGGATATCAATCCAAAATGATAGCGGATGTTTGCGGACGCTTTTTCGGACAACCAAAATTTATTCATTGGCAAGTAGTCTATAAGCTTCATGCACTAGAAAATCTTGTTAGACATATGAGTGTATTAACAATATTCCAATAAACTCACCAAAAAAAACAATATTTCAACTTGTTTTCATGCCATAGAGAATTTAGAAACAAATCATTTGAAAAAATATTTTCCCAAAAGCTTTGAGCAAATTAAAAATAATTTTCAAATGTATAAGAGTAATTAAATGATCTCTGAATAATCCATCAAAATCAAGAGTAACAAAATCAAAATGATCTTTGAATTTATTAGAAAACTTTGGGCATATAAAATTGCTAATTTCTCACCATACCATACGAATCTGAGTTAACTCTACCAATTGATTGTTTGAGCTTACTCCATTGCATAAAAGTCGCCTTGTTGTCTAAAAACATATCTCCCATTGAGCCCACATCGATCTGCAAAAATATCTCATGGGTGGTTTTTTGGTACCCACATTTTCATGGGTCCGAGAGGGTTAGTAACAAGATGCTTAGGAATCCACATTTTTCTAGCTCCAACATAAATATTTCTTCGAATAGGACAAGAATATGATAAATGACCTTTCATGCCACAATAATTGCAAGTAGTGTGAGGATGACTAGAAGACGATGATTTCACAAAGAAAGTTTGATAAAATTTTTGCTTTTTGGTCGGATTAAAACCGATGCCCGCTTTGTCAAAAACACATCTTTGTTTTCCAAGAATCATATCCAAATTATTTCTTCCTTGAACAAATTTAGAAAGAGATGCTTTCAAATCCTCAACTTCTTTTTTCAAAATATCATTTTCATGTCTCAAATCATTTTCAAGAATCAAATCATTTTTGGTTTCTTTTGGAGAAGAACTTTGCTCAATTCTTTCTTTTAAAGAATCATTCTCATTTTTCAAAAATTCATTTTCAGCAAGAAGCAAAGAATTAGTCTTTTTAAAAGAACTAATTTTGGAAGTCAATTTTTTAAACTCGGAATGCAATTCTTCATATGCATCTAATAGTTCATCATAATCAAATTGCTCATTATCACTAGAGTTTACCTCTTCCTCGTCATGTGCCATCAAGCATAGGTTGGCTTGGTCATTATCCTCTTCGGAACTACTGTCATCACTGCTGTTACCCCATGCCGCAAGCATTGCTCTTCTTTTTACCTTCTTGCTAGATTCTTTTACTTGGGGGCATTCAGACTTAACATGACCTGGTTTTTTACACTCATAGCAAATTATTGGATCTCTCTTGTTGTTCTCATTTTTTGCTTCATCCCTCTTAAAAAACCTTTTGCCATTTTCTTTTTTCTTTCTCATGAATCTTTTGAATTTTCTAGTAAACACAACTATTTCCTCGTCGCTGCCACTTGACTCCAAATCATCTCTATCATCTTTTGAACTTGAAGTGAAACTTTTGAGGGCTAAATCCTTCTTTTTCTGGCCTTGATTTTCTTCCAAGTTCATCGTGATTTCATGCGTCATTAGTGAACCCATAAGCTTATCCAAGCTGTAATTTGTGAGATCTTGTTTGGCCTCAATAATTGCCGTCACTTTTGGCTCCCATTGCTTTGGTAATGACCTGAGAATCTTCCTCACAAGATCAACATTAGAATATGGTTTTCCAAGAGATTTCAAACCATTAACAATATCAGTAAAGCACGTAAACATGCTTGAAATTGATTCACCAGGTATCATTTTAAACAACTCATATTTATGCACAAGCATATTGATTTTTGATTCCTTCACTTGACTAGTTCCTTCATGCGTGACTTCTAACTTATCCCAAATCTCTTTAGCAGAATCACACGCAGATATTCTATTAAATTCAGCAGGATCAAGTGCACAATATAACAAGTTCATAGCTTTGGCATTCAATTGAATCCCTTTCAAATCATTATCATCCCATTCATTTTCCTCCTTAGGAACTACAACTTTATTCACAGTTTTAGTAGGACGGTGTGGCCCATCAACAATAATTTTCCACAACTCGTAATTTGATGCTTGAATATAAATACGCATCCTAACCTTCCAATAATTATAGTTAGACCCGCTAAATAAAGGAGGTCTATTGGTCGATTGGCCTTCGGGAAGGAAAGTACCAAAAGGTGTTGCCATAGATCTTACCCTAAGACGATTAAGTCAAAAAAAATACTAGAGCCGTAGCTCTGATACCAATTGTTGGCCCAAAAGCAACACAAGAGGGGGGGTGAATTGTGTTTCTCAATAATTATGCGGAATTAAAAAATTACTAAATGCAACACCCAATTATAAAATTAAATCAAGCACACATGCAATAACAACAAATAAAGAGTATAGAGAGGAGAGAATCAAACACAGAGATTTATCGTGGTTCGGTCCGCAACTTCACGGCCTAGTCCACTCCCCAAGTGTCCAACTCGGGATTTGCTGCACTATCTCCAATAGTAACACTTTCTAGCTTCGCGGGTGCTAGAGAAACCTTTACAATGAGCAATTTATCTCCAATTGCTCCAACTAGTTTTGACTCCGGTGCTAGTCACACCTATTCAACTAGTTTTGACTCCGGTGCTAGTAACACCTAACCAAGTGATTTTCTCTCCAAAATCACTCACAAAAAGATAAACTCTCACAAGGGGTCACACTCCCTTTTACAAAAAAATCTCACAAATTAAACACTCTCAAAAGTGTAGATAAAAACAATATAAAGCTCTAATTTTTCCTCTTAATAAAATAACCAACTTTGAAGCTCAATTGAAAGTGTTTCTTTTTCCAATTCTCTACCCCCTTTATCTGCCGTGCATGGCCTTGTTTATATGCTTCATCATGTGCTTGAACCCCAAGTAGCCGTTAGTCTTCAATCACCAAAAAGAGCCATCAATTAAACACTTACCATTTCTGAATTAGCCGTTTGAACCAAGATAAACAATTCCTTTTCTTGCTATAGCCGTTGGACACAAGTCAGTGACTTGATATTGCATCATGCCTTAGTAAAGCCATTACACAAATTATTCCTTTTTGTTGCATTGACCGTTGAATCAATAGGCATAGAATTAAGGTAGTGAATGCCTTTTAATATGCCGGTTTTCCTTGTGCTCTCTTGCCAATTTGAATTGAGTAGCAAGTCCAAATTTCCATGATCTTCGAATATCCTCGAACAATATTTTATTTTCCATTCGGAGTGCTTGAGCCAATAACAAAAACGAGGAAAAGATTTGTCCTTAATCTTTCTCCTTTCAAAGTAAATCTTGACTATTGGAGTAGTGATTTGTTGTAGAATCTCTATATGTGTACCTCAACCAAATCCTACAAAAAAACAATTATTCAAGTGAGTATCAAATATCACTATTTAATTATATTTCTCCTTTAATAATAGATGTTTGTTATCATCAAAATCAATAATATATTTCTCATAAAATATTTGGGTTAACACAGGGCACCTGCAATCCTGTTACGTTCCTTCCTCGAGGTGGTTACTCTCGCGGTGGGGTTTTCTTCTAGTCATCATTTGCTATTTGAATCATGACGTGTCTTTTTGAGACTTTTCGAGCCACGTGTCTTGTTTATATAGGTTGGTCAACTGCCCCGTCACCTTACGCGCTGACCTTTCCTACAAATTGTTTCATTAAGTGATTGATCTTTGTATATTCTAATTTGTTGCAAACTGTTTTATCAAAAGACACATCGATTCGGTTATCAAGTCACGGGAATCTTTTGCACGAATTGATCACCACAGCCAACCTTTGTTTGTTAGACTCTGTCTTCTTCTTGGAATTAAGATTTTGTTTTGTTCATAATCATTATTTTGTAGTCTCTGATTATTTTATGCTTCCCGCTTCGATCATTGACATGTGTTGTTCATAGAACTTTTCCTACAACAGGAATCTGTGCGCACCATATTTGCTTTATAAACTTGCTTTCAAATTTTTAAAGTGCTAGTATTTGTTGAATTAATTTTGTGACATCAGTATTGTTTTTACTTTATCGATTATAGATTGTTTGCTTTTGCTCTCTTGTCCTTTAAACAAATTACTAATGGCAAAAGTTGAAGAGGCTAATAGTGTTAAACCCGAGAAGTTTCATGGTCAAAACTTTGGAAGATGGCAAAAACAGACTAAGTATTGGTTGACTGTGTTGAGTCTCGTGTCAGCGTTAGAAGATAATGAGGTTGTTGGTTCCTGGTTGACACCTGAGCAAATAGAGTTTCACTGTTTTAATAGGATCCGTAGTGCCTTGTCGGATCACTTGTATGATGTGTATCACTCCACCACCACCACCGCTAAAGAACTTTGGAAAACCTTAGAGGCTGAGTATGGTACCATGGATGCCGGTATTGAGAGGTTCACTGTCTCCAATTTTAATGGGTATAAAATGAAAGATGAAAAACTTGTAGGAGACCAAATCCATGAGTTTCAAGAACTACTCCGTGGAGTGGAGAAGAAAGGGACATGCAAGAGGTCGTGCTTTGTGTGTGGACGGACTAATCATGTCGCCAAAAATTGTTATTACAAGAAGACAAATGAGCATAAATCGAGGTATCACAATGGCCAAGATAGGAAAGGTCAGAGAGGCGATGTGAATATGGTTATGGAGGAGAAGGAAATTGATGAGTCATCTTTTAGGTATAATCCTGAAATCAACTCTACTTTTGAATATCAAGATTGGTGGTTAGATTCTGGTGCTAATGTGCATGTATGTTTTGATTATAATCTTTTAAAAAATTACCAGAAATCAAGTGGAGGAGGTGTAACCTTGGGGAACGGATCAGTCGCACAAATTTTGGGCATTGGTGATATAGACTTGAAGATGACACCTGGAAAGATATTAACCTTGAAGAATGTGCGACATGTTCCTGATATTAGAAGAAATCTTAGTAGTGGTTCTTGTTTGATACAGTTAGGATACAAAGTTGTAATGGAGTCGAATAAAGTTGTAATTAGTAAGAATGATGTCTTTATTGGGAAAGGTTTTGTAAGTGATGTTTTATTTAAGTTGAATGTTTCTAAGGAAGATGATGTTTCTCCGAATGTTTTGAATGTTGAAATTTGTGATTTATGGCATGGACAACTTGGACATGTGAATTTGAGGAAACTTAGAAAAATGATGGATTTAGATTTGGTACCTAAGTCAGCCATTGATGTGAAAAGGAAATGTGAAGTGTGTGTGTAAGCGAACCAGACTAAGAAGTCATACCAGTCTGTGGAAAGGAAAACACAGCTCTTAGATATTTTGTTACATTTATAAATGATTATTCGAGGTATTGCTACATATACTTGATTGGACATAAGGACGAGGTGTTTAACAAATCCAAGATTTATAAAGTGGAAGCTGAAAATCAGTTGGAGAGGAAGATTAAAATTGAGGTCTGATAGATGTGGTGAATACAATGTGAATAGTCTTAGTACTTTTTGTGAGGAGCACGGTATAATCCATGAAGTAACTCCACCTTATTCCCCGCAATCCAATGGAGTAGCCGAAAGGAAAAATAGAACTTTGATGGACATGGTCAATGCAATGCTAATTAGTTCAGGGTTGTCTGAAAATTTGTGGAGGAAGCTATTCTAACTGCATGTTTTATTTTGAACAGAGTGATTATGAAAGACAATGACCGAACTCCTTATGAATTTTGGAATAAGAGAGCTCCTAATCTTAAAATCTTGAAAGTGTGGGGGTGTGTGGCTAAAGTGTTGATTCTGGATCCAAAACGAAAAAAGATAGGTCCTAAAACTGTAGATGCTGTTTTCATAGGATATGCCCAAAATAGTAGTGCTAATAAATTCCTAGTTTTTAATTCTGAGGTCAGTGAAATATCGAATAATACAATTATTGAATCTTGTGAAGCTACCTTTTTTGAGGATATTTTTCCTTATAAAACTAGATTGCTGAAACCTGTAGTCGATAAACCTTCTACTAGCACTAGTTTGCCAATAGCAGACGAACCTACAGATTTAGAACCTAGGAGGAGTAAGAGAACAAGGTTTGAGAAAAATTTTGGAAATCATTTTTTCATGTTTTTGACTAAAGGAGAACCTAATTCTTTTAAAGAGGCTATGTCTTCTTTAGATGCTCCGTTTTGGAAGGAAGCTATCAATAGTGAGATTGAATCAATTCTCCAGAATAACACTTGGTAATTAACAGACTTACCTCCTGGGAGCAAAGTTACTGGTTGTAAATGCGTATTTAGAAGGAAATTGAAACCTGACGGAAGCATAGATAAGTACAAGGCTAGACTCGTAGCCAAAGGATTTACACAAAAGAAAGGGATAGATTATTTTGATACCTATTTGCCAGTTTCTCGGATTACAACTATTAGAATCTTAGTAGCTCCCATCTACAAATTAGAAATTCATCAAATGGATGTGAAGACGGCTTTTTTTGAATGGGGACTTAGACGAAGAAATTTATATGGAGCAACCCGAAGGGTTTGTAGTTAAAGGACAAGAGCATAAAGTCTGTGGTATGTCGTTTTTCTACCAAAAATATAATTTATAAAACAAGGAATTAACTATTATTCCGAAGAACAGTGGCTAAGTCCAAGATCGTCCACGGAGAGTAAAAAGCTAAGTCGCAGTGTCTTCAATTAATTTCTAATTTACTTCTTAGAACAAGAGAAATTTGGTTTGGATTTGATTGAACTAGTCAACTAGTGATTAAACTAAAATTAAATAAAAAAGCGATTAAAGTTTAAAAAACAATTGAGAAAAAGGACTAGGGTTTCCGATTCAACCTCCCCTCATAATATAATTGTGGCGAAATCTAGGGTTTTATTCAACATATAACCAGATCACCGTTAGGGTAGCAATTCCTAGCGATAATCCCCAAAAGTATAATCAAGACTCGTACTCCGTATAGACTATCTCAACACGGCACGGATCGTCTCACCGGACTTAACGGGCGGCACAACCCGTCTCACGTCGTATAATCTATCTCAGAAACTATCCCGAAACATTAAAAACAGTTGCACAACGGTGTTTGATATCATGACTACAAACACGATATGAAAATAAAACAATTAAAACTTTCATAAAAATAATGAAACATCCATTGTTGCACAACTAATGTTGAATGCAAGACCCTAAAAATCTATACAACCATATTATTCGGAGAGAGATCCTCGTTACCCTAGCCGGAGAATTTAGCCACTCATGAAGTTTAACTCCAATTCCAGCCGCAGCCTTGTGCGGCTTTCTTCTGTTATACGTCCCAAAAAAAGTCGCCCGAACCAAACCCTTGCAGCCCTTTTTATATACCCACTGACCGACTTCCCAAGAAAGGAGATCCTTTGTAAAATTCTCGTGGACACCCCTTTTTCAATATGCTGAAAGTTGCAATGAAACTTGGGCCCACCCATGGGCAAATGTAAATCACGGGCCGGTTGTATTAATATTAAAATCTCAAGTCCATTTTTCATCCCGTAACGACGACCAAACTGAGGGCCAATTTCTTGATCTTTGTACTGGACTAATTTATTACCATGTACTTTGCTTTGACGTCAAATAAAATCCGATTTCGCGTTTTAGCTCTAAATATTATTCAAGTGTTCTGCAAGCCCTGAAACGAGAAAAACGAGTATCAACCTCCATGTAATATATTAAAAAGGGCGTAACAACGATAAATTAGGGGCCGGCAATGGGCACATTTGCGCCCCTATCACAACCCCCAACTTACAATTTGCTGTCCCTAGCAAATAAAAGAATAGAAAAACTAAACAAAAGCAAACTACTAAGGATATGTCTTTTAAACCCCCGGGCGGCCCCGGTAGGACGAGTGAAGTCTCGTGAGGGTTTTCAGCAGTGATCACCCACAAAACACTGTGCATCCACTCACATGAAATTCGGAAACCTGCAAGACGACTCACCAATACCTCAAACAGAGAGTATGAAGTTATTGCAATGATATAACGGGCATAAACAATTCTAAATGCTTTCAAGTCGTGAAAATAAAGCATGGCACCTAAATTTAGTGTGCGTGTGTGATCATAGGCCTCAATCAAAAAGTGAGAAACAATTAAAAGCTCTCTCCGGACCGAGTCTCGACTTCAAATCTCACCGTGTCATGCACTCACAAATAAAATCACTCGAAACAAGGTGCATATTATGTACTCTTAATGTGTGCGGGTGGAGGTTGTGCAATAAGAAATCAAAGTACCCCACACACTTTGACACGAAAAGAATGCTTTATAATGTAGACACAAGATCTCATGAAAGAAATGCCAAGTACCAAAACCAATCTCTATCCACTAATCCACAACCCAATGCCCATAGGATCAAATAGGACTTCAATTTCGGTTAAAGCGTTAGGTAGGGAAAATGTTGCAGGGCTAGGGTAAAACAATCAAGTGTATGAGAATAGGCAAATCACTAATATAGGACAAGGCTAATTTAACAATATGCGCCCTCTTTTCATCAATTTCACCACATCTCTCTTTCTCCTTACAACACAGTTCCACAACGAAATCACTTGTTTCTTTCTTTCAACAACGAATTGGTGTGTCCCCATTTTTTTCTTTTTTCAATTTTCCAATGTTGTTTTTTTTTTCCATTCAATTTTCTCTTCTCCTCTCTCTCTTTTTCTCTCTCTCTCTCTCTACAATTGGGAAAAACATCACCATTCAAGCGCACATTTCTCAATTATACTCACCTCATTCTCTTCAAAAAGTAACCCGCATATTTGCCATTCTCAAGACACGATATAGATAGAAGAGCTCAACAAAGAAAAGGCATTATGTAAAGGGCTCAACATGGCTTACAAGGGTTAAGCATTTGAGAAAAAGAAACGAACAGGTTCAAAATAGCAAAAATTGCCTATTATCCTCTCCTAAGGGCAATACAACCATGAATTCATACCAAACCCAAGAGATAAGTAACAAGCAATATGTTTCAATACTTGGCAGCAAGAATAATGAGACCAACAACGACTTGAGTCTTTTCATGACAAACAAAGAGTTTCTGTGACACCACTCCAAAGAAAGATAAGGCTCTAAAGCTCACTTGGGCATAAGTCTCCACTAAACTAGCCATTGAGAGCATTCAAAATGTAACTCACAAAACGACCAAGGCCCAATGTATGTGAAGTGCAAAAGGTGCTAAAAGTAAGTGCCACGATAAATTTCCACAAAAGACTAGCAAAAAGAACCATTATACCACAAAATATCCAAGCAATAAGCAACACACCTCTACTTAAGCTATTAACAGTCAATCTCAACTAATTCCAAATTGCATGCAAAGAGGATCCATTATTTTTATTTTATTTTTTTCAAATTTTCCATTTTTTCTCATATAGTAAAGACTCATAGGACTCAAAATTCGAAGAGATTCCCACCCCCAACTTGAACTAGACAATGCCCTCATTGGCGATTAGATAGATATAATATAGCAAGCCAAGTGCAAGAGAAAAGGGAAGAGAACACCTCAAAAGTGGATGACGGCAAGCCTAACAAAGATACGGGGCAAAGAACACCCCCAACTTAAACCAAAGCAACCTGCACATTAGTCCAAAACAAAACAAAACACAAGAACACAAAAACAAAACTATCTAAAAGGAATGGGAAAAAAAATAAATAAATAAAACAAGAAGGAAAAGAAAGGAAAAAAAAAACTAATTAAAAAAAAATACAAAATTTACTATACTCACACAAATTTCTAGCTTCTATCACCACACGAATAGCTACTGCGATGAACATGTCACTCCATTCTAAGCTCTGTGTCAAGTACTGAACTCGACCGTTCCACAAGATAAGATACTTCGAGTACCTTAATTGCATAAGTCGCTTTTGGAACTTAAACTCCACCAAGTGCATAATCCAAACCAAATCAATTGTTAAACTGTTGACGATATCTACTAAACATGGATGGGAAGCCAAATCAAAACCATCAACACCAAGAAAATCGATTAGTTCTACTCTTTGAAAATCTTGTAATGGTGGAGACTTAATAGGAATGTTGACATTATCTACAACCGAGAGTATTTGATTATCGAGTTCAATTGGACTTTGGACAATTATCGGCAATGATTCTTCAAGTGGTTTTGCACTGATAGGGGTATTAGGTGTATAAATAGAATGCTCTTGAAGAGAACATTGGAAATTAAGCTCATCACTACCTTCAAATTTCAAAACTTTTTCCAATTCTAATTCACCCTCCTCATTATTAACAATTGGCTCTATCTTTTCACCTACCACAACATAAGAATTGGTCAAATCAAAATCTTCAATTTCAACGCAACATTGGGGCTTTTGAGCCAATTCATCAAAACAGTCCCAACTCTCTTCAGCATCTTTACTAAGAAATTCATCATTAGACGTGATATCAACAAACTTGCGCGTCTTCGAATTTAAACTTTGGTAAAAAATATTCATAAGGTGCCCAAGTTCACATTGAAAACGCGACCAAGAGAGTAGCAAACATTTAAACCGCCACCAACATTTTGAAAAAGGCTCCTCATCTCGTTGATAAAAATTTGAGACTTTTTGTAATAGCATGTGAGTCTCGTACATAGGGTAGTAATCATCGAAAAATTGCTTTTGCATCTCAGCCCATGTACAATTTGATCTTAGACTCAAAGAATAAAACCAATCCTTAGCACTACCTCGCAAAGATAATGGAAGTAATCTGAGTAGGTCGACTTCATCACTTAAACAAAGGTCCTCAAGTTTTTCAATATGCTCGCATGGGTTTTCAGAGTCTAGGCCATGGAAAATCGGAAGCGAATAAATAACTTTAGGCTTTGACTCAAGGCTTTGTGCACTAGGTGAAAAACTCTCGTATGATGGAGGATATGGTACTGTTGTTTGCCAATAATTGTGCAAAGGTTCCACCGAACTTTCAAATGGAACTCCAAACTCTCCATAGTAATCTCCCAAATAACTCATTTTTTAAATATTTTTTAATGCAAAAAAAAAAATCTTTTAATGCAAACTAACCTACTGAAATATGTAAAAAAATAAAAAAATAAAAAAAACTAAACTAAACTCACGATGCTATTGGCAAAAATTCCTTAACTGCATTGGACATCCTCAAACACCATGCAACTGTAACTTCAAATTTGACCTGCATGAAGTTAAGAAACCTGCACCAACGAAACGACTACAAAAAGAAATAAAATAATAAAAAAAATACTACTAATAAAAAAAATTATAAACTAAGAATCAAACAAAAAACAAATTGAAAATACGCAACCGTGTTTTTACTCCCCGGCAACGGCGCCAAAATTTGGTATGTCGTTTTTCTACCAAAAATATAATTTATAAAACAGGGAATTAACTATTATTCCGAAGAACAGTGGCTAAGTCCAAGATCGTCCACGGAGAGTAAAAAGCTAAGTCGCAGTGTCTTCAATTAATTTCTAATTTACTTCTTAGAACAAGAGAAATTTGGTTTGGATTTGATTGAACTAGTCAACTAGTGATTAAACTAAAATTAAATAAAAAAGCGATTAAAGTTTAAAAAACAATTGAGAAAAAGGACTAGGGTTTCCGATTCAACCTCCCCTCATAATATAATTGTGGCGAAATCTAGGGTTTTATTCAACATATAACCAGATCACCGTTAGGGTAGCAATTCCTAGCGATAATCCCCAAAAGTATAATCAAGACTCGTACTCCGTATAGACTATCTCAACACGGCACGGATCGTCTCACCGGACTTAACGGGCGGCACAACCCGTCTCACGTCGTATAATCTATCTCAGAAACTATCCCGAAACATTAAAAACAGTTGCACAACGGTGTTTGATATCATGACTACAAACACGATATGAAAATAAAACAATTAAAACTTTCATAAAAATAATGAAACATCCATTGTTGCACAACTAATGTTGAATGCAAGACCCTAAAAATCTATACAACCATATTATTCGGAGAGAGATCCTCGTTACCCTAGCCGGAGAATTTAGCCACTCATGAAGTTTAACTCCAATTCCAGCCGCAGCCTTGTGCGGCTTTCTTCTGTTATACGTCCCAAAAAAAGTCGCCCGAACCAAACCCTTGCAGCCCTTTTTATATACTCACTGACCGACTTCCCAAGAAAGGAGATCCTTTCTAAAATTCTCGTGGACACCCCTTTTTCAATATGCTGAAAGTTGCAATGAAACTTGGGCCCACCCATGGGCAAATGTAAATCACGGGCCGGTTGTATTAATATTAAAATCTCAAGTCCATTTTTCATCCCGTAACGACGACCAAACTGAGGGCCAATTTCTTGATCTTTGTACTGGACTAATTTATTACCATGTACTTTGCTTTGACGTCAAATAAAATCCGATTTCGCGTTTTAGCTCTAAATATTATTCAAGTGTTCTGCAAGCCCTGAAACGAGAAAAACGAGTATCAACCTCCATGTAATATATTAAAAAGGGCGTAACAACGATAAATTAGGGGCCGGCAATGGGCACATTTGCGCCCCTATCACAACCCCCAACTTACAATTTGCTGTCCCTAGCAAATAAAAGAATAGAAAAACTAAACAAAAGCAAACTACTAAGGATATGTCTTTTAAACCCCCGGGCGGCCCCGGTAGGACGAGTGAAGTCTCGTGAGGGTTTTCAGCAGTGATCACCCACAAAACACTGTGCATCCACTCACATGAAATTCGGAAACCTGCAAGACGACTCACCAATACCTCAAACAGAGAGTATGAAGTTATTGCAATGATATAACGGGCATAAACAATTCTAAATGCTTTCAAGTCGTGAAAATAAAGCATGGCACCTAAATTTAGTGTGCGTGTGTGATCATAGGCCTCAATCAAAAAGTGAGAAACAATTAAAAGCTCTCTCCGGACCGAGTCTCGACTTCAAATCTCACCGTGTCATGCACTCACAAATAAAATCACTCGAAACAAGGTGCATATTATGTACTCTTAATGTGTGCGGGTGGAGGTTGTGCAATAAGAAATCAAAGTACCCCACACACTTTGACACGAAAAGAATGCTTTATAATGTAGACACAAGATCTCATGAAAGAAATGCCAAGTACCAAAACCAATCTCTATCCACTAATCCACAACCCAATGCCCATAGGATCAAATAGGACTTCAATTTCGGTTAAAGCGTTAGGTAGGGAAAATGTTGCAGGGCTAGGGTAAAACAATCAAGTGTATGAGAATAGGCAAATCACTAATATAGGACAAGGCTAATTTAACAATATGCGCCCTCTTTTCATCAATTTCACCACATCTCTCTTTCTCCTTACAACACAGTTCCACAACGAAATCACTTGTTTCTTTCTTTCAACAACGAATTGGTGTGTCCCCATTTTTTTCTTTTTTCAATTTTCCAATGTTGTTTTTTTTTTCCATTCAATTTTCTCTTCTCCTCTCTCTCTTTTTCTCTCTCTCTCTCTCTACAATTGGGAAAAACATCACCATTCAAGCGCACATTTCTCAATTATACTCACCTCATTCTCTTCAAAAAGTAACCCGCATATTTGCCATTCTCAAGACACGATATAGATAGAAGAGCTCAACAAAGAAAAGGCATTATGTAAAGGGCTCAACATGGCTTACAAGGGTTAAGCATTTGAGAAAAAGAAACGAACAGGTTCAAAATAGCAAAAATTGCCTATTATCCTCTCCTAAGGGCAATACAACCATGAATTCATACCAAACCCAAGAGATAAGTAACAAGCAATATGTTTCAATACTTGGCAGCAAGAATAATGAGACCAACAACGACTTGAGTCTTTTCATGACAAACAAAGAGTTTCTGTGACACCACTCCAAAGAAAGATAAGGCTCTAAAGCTCACTTGGGCATAAGTCTCCACTAAACTAGCCATTGAGAGCATTCAAAATGTAACTCACAAAACGACCAAGGCCCAATGTATGTGAAGTGCAAAAGGTGCTAAAAGTAAGTGCCACGATAAATTTCCACAAAAGACTAGCAAAAAGAACCATTATACCACAAAATATCCAAGCAATAAGCAACACACCTCTACTTAAGCTATTAACAGTCAATCTCAACTAATTCCAAATTGCATGCAAAGAGGATCCATTATTTTTATTTTATTTTTTTCAAATTTTCCATTTTTTCTCATATAGTAAAGACTCATAGGACTCAAAATTCGAAGAGATTCCCACCCCCAACTTGAACTAGACAATGCCCTCATTGGCGATTAGATAGATATAATATAGCAAGCCAAGTGCAAGAGAAAAGGGAAGAGAACACCTCAAAAGTGGATGACGGCAAGCCTAACAAAGATACGGGGCAAAGAACACCCCCAACTTAAACCAAAGCAACCTGCACATTAGTCCAAAACAAAACAAAACACAAGAACACAAAAACAAAACTATCTAAAAGGAATGGGAAAAAAAATAAATAAATAAAACAAGAAGGAAAAGAAAGGAAAAAAAAAACTAATTAAAAAAAAATACAAAATTTACTATACTCACACAAATTTCTAGCTTCTATCACCACACGAATAGCTACTGCGATGAACATGTCACTCCATTCTAAGCTCTGTGTCAAGTACTGAACTCGACCGTTCCACAAGATAAGATACTTCGAGTACCTTAATTGCATAAGTCGCTTTTGGAACTTAAACTCCACCAAGTGCATAATCCAAACCAAATCAATTGTTAAACTGTTGACGATATCTACTAAACATGGATGGGAAGCCAAATCAAAACCATCAACACCAAGAAAATCGATTAGTTCTACTCTTTGAAAATCTTGTAATGGTGGAGACTTAATAGGAATGTTGACATTATCTACAACCGAGAGTATTTGATTATCGAGTTCAATTGGACTTTGGACAATTATCGGCAATGATTCTTCAAGTGGTTTTGCACTGATAGGGGTATTAGGTGTATAAATAGAATGCTCTTGAAGAGAACATTGGAAATTAAGCTCATCACTACCTTCAAATTTCAAAACTTTTTCCAATTCTAATTCACCCTCCTCATTATTAACAATTGGCTCTATCTTTTCACCTACCACAACATAAGAATTGGTCAAATCAAAATCTTCAATTTCAACGCAACATTGGGGCTTTTGAGCCAATTCATCAAAACAGTCCCAACTCTCTTCAGCATCTTTACTAAGAAATTCATCATTAGACGTGATATCAACAAACTTGCGCGTCTTCGAATTTAAACTTTGGTAAAAAATATTCATAAGGTGCCCAAGTTCACATTGAAAACGCGACCAAGAGAGTAGCAAACATTTAAACCGCCACCAACATTTTGAAAAAGGCTCCTCATCTCGTTGATAAAAATTTGAGACTTTTTGTAATAGCATGTGAGTCTCGTACATAGGGTAGTAATCATCGAAAAATTGCTTTTGCATCTCAGCCCATGTACAATTTGATCTTAGACTCAAAGAATAAAACCAATCCTTAGCACTACCTCGCAAAGATAATGGAAGTAATCTGAGTAGGTCGACTTCATCACTTAAACAAAGGTCCTCAAGTTTTTCAATATGCTCGCATGGGTTTTCAGAGTCTAGGCCATGGAAAATCGGAAGCGAATAAATAACTTTAGGCTTTGACTCAAGGCTTTGTGCACTAGGTGAAAAACTCTCGTATGATGGAGGATATGGTACTGTTGTTTGCCAATAATTGTGCAAAGGTTCCACCGAACTTTCAAATGGAACTCCAAACTCTCCATAGTAATCTCCCAAATAACTCATTTTTTAAATATTTTTTAATGCAAAAAAAAAAATCTTTTAATGCAAACTAACCTACTGAAATATGTAAAAAAATAAAAAAATAAAAAAAACTAAACTAAACTCACGATGCTATTGGCAAAAATTCCTTAACTGCATTGGACATCCTCAAACACCATGCAACTGTAACTTCAAATTTGACCTGCATGAAGTTAAGAAACCTGCACCAACGAAACGACTACAAAAAGAAATAAAATAATAAAAAAAATACTACTAATAAAAAAAATTATAAACTAAGAATCAAACAAAAAACAAATTGAAAATACGCAACCGTGTTTTTACTCCCCGGCAACGGCGCCAAAATTTGGTATGTCGTTTTTCTACCAAAAATATAATTTATAAAACAGGGAATTAACTATTATTCCGAAGAACAGTGGCTAAGTCCAAGATCGTCCACGGAGAGTAAAAAGCTAAGTCGCAGTGTCTTCAATTAATTTCTAATTTACTTCTTAGAACAAGAGAAATTTGGTTTGGATTTGATTGAACTAGTCAACTAGTGATTAAACTAAAATTAAATAAAAAAGCGATTAAAGTTTAAAAAACAATTGAGAAAAAGGACTAGGGTTTCCGATTCAACCTCCCCTCATAATATAATTGTGGCGAAATCTAGGGTTTTATTCAACATATAACCAGATCACCGTTAGGGTAGCAATTCCTAGCGATAATCCCCAAAAGTATAATCAAGACTCGTACTCCGTATAGACTATCTCAACACGGCACGGATCGTCTCACCGGACTTAACGGGCGGCACAACCCGTCTCACGTCGTATAATCTATCTCAGAAACTATCCCGAAACATTAAAAACAGTTGCACAACGGTGTTTGATATCATGACTACAAACACGATATGAAAATAAAACAATTAAAACTTTCATAAAAATAATGAAACATCCATTGTTGCACAACTAATGTTGAATGCAAGACCCTAAAAATCTATACAACCATATTATTCGGAGAGAGATCCTCGTTACCCTAGCCGGAGAATTTAGCCACTCATGAAGTTTAACTCCAATTCCAGCCGCAGCCTTGTGCGGCTTTCTTCTGTTATACGTCCCAAAAAAAGTCGCCCGAACCAAACCCTTGCAGCCCTTTTTATATACTCACTGACCGACTTCCCAAGAAAGGAGATCCTTTCTAAAATTCTCGTGGACACCCCTTTTTCAATATGCTGAAAGTTGCAATGAAACTTGGGCCCACCCATGGGCAAATGTAAATCACGGGCCGGTTGTATTAATATTAAAATCTCAAGTCCATTTTTCATCCCGTAACGACGACCAAACTGAGGGCCAATTTCTTGATCTTTGTACTGGACTAATTTATTACCATGTACTTTGCTTTGACGTCAAATAAAATCCGATTTCGCGTTTTAGCTCTAAATATTATTCAAGTGTTCTGCAAGCCCTGAAACGAGAAAAACGAGTATCAACCTCCATGTAATATATTAAAAAGGGCGTAACAACGATAAATTAGGGGCCGGCAATGGGCACATTTGCGCCCCTATCACAACCCCCAACTTACAATTTGCTGTCCCTAGCAAATAAAAGAATAGAAAAACTAAACAAAAGCAAACTACTAAGGATATGTCTTTTAAACCCCCGGGCGGCCCCGGTAGGACGAGTGAAGTCTCGTGAGGGTTTTCAGCAGTGATCACCCACAAAACACTGTGCATCCACTCACATGAAATTCGGAAACCTGCAAGACGACTCACCAATACCTCAAACAGAGAGTATGAAGTTATTGCAATGATATAACGGGCATAAACAATTCTAAATGCTTTCAAGTCGTGAAAATAAAGCATGGCACCTAAATTTAGTGTGCGTGTGTGATCATAGGCCTCAATCAAAAAGTGAGAAACAATTAAAAGCTCTCTCCGGACCGAGTCTCGACTTCAAATCTCACCGTGTCATGCACTCACAAATAAAATCACTCGAAACAAGGTGCATATTATGTACTCTTAATGTGTGCGGGTGGAGGTTGTGCAATAAGAAATCAAAGTACCCCACACACTTTGACACGAAAAGAATGCTTTATAATGTAGACACAAGATCTCATGAAAGAAATGCCAAGTACCAAAACCAATCTCTATCCACTAATCCACAACCCAATGCCCATAGGATCAAATAGGACTTCAATTTCGGTTAAAGCGTTAGGTAGGGAAAATGTTGCAGGGCTAGGGTAAAACAATCAAGTGTATGAGAATAGGCAAATCACTAATATAGGACAAGGCTAATTTAACAATATGCGCCCTCTTTTCATCAATTTCACCACATCTCTCTTTCTCCTTACAACACAGTTCCACAACGAAATCACTTGTTTCTTTCTTTCAACAACGAATTGGTGTGTCCCCATTTTTTTCTTTTTTCAATTTTCCAATGTTGTTTTTTTTTTCCATTCAATTTTCTCTTCTCCTCTCTCTCTTTTTCTCTCTCTCTCTCTCTACAATTGGGAAAAACATCACCATTCAAGCGCACATTTCTCAATTATACTCACCTCATTCTCTTCAAAAAGTAACCCGCATATTTGCCATTCTCAAGACACGATATAGATAGAAGAGCTCAACAAAGAAAAGGCATTATGTAAAGGGCTCAACATGGCTTACAAGGGTTAAGCATTTGAGAAAAAGAAACGAACAGGTTCAAAATAGCAAAAATTGCCTATTATCCTCTCCTAAGGGCAATACAACCATGAATTCATACCAAACCCAAGAGATAAGTAACAAGCAATATGTTTCAATACTTGGCAGCAAGAATAATGAGACCAACAACGACTTGAGTCTTTTCATGACAAACAAAGAGTTTCTGTGACACCACTCCAAAGAAAGATAAGGCTCTAAAGCTCACTTGGGCATAAGTCTCCACTAAACTAGCCATTGAGAGCATTCAAAATGTAACTCACAAAACGACCAAGGCCCAATGTATGTGAAGTGCAAAAGGTGCTAAAAGTAAGTGCCACGATAAATTTCCACAAAAGACTAGCAAAAAGAACCATTATACCACAAAATATCCAAGCAATAAGCAACACACCTCTACTTAAGCTATTAACAGTCAATCTCAACTAATTCCAAATTGCATGCAAAGAGGATCCATTATTTTTATTTTATTTTTTTCAAATTTTCCATTTTTTCTCATATAGTAAAGACTCATAGGACTCAAAATTCGAAGAGATTCCCACCCCCAACTTGAACTAGACAATGCCCTCATTGGCGATTAGATAGATATAATATAGCAAGCCAAGTGCAAGAGAAAAGGGAAGAGAACACCTCAAAAGTGGATGACGGCAAGCCTAACAAAGATACGGGGCAAAGAACACCCCCAACTTAAACCAAAGCAACCTGCACATTAGTCCAAAACAAAACAAAACACAAGAACACAAAAACAAAACTATCTAAAAGGAATGGGAAAAAAAATAAATAAATAAAACAAGAAGGAAAAGAAAGGAAAAAAAAAACTAATTAAAAAAAAATACAAAATTTACTATACTCACACAAATTTCTAGCTTCTATCACCACACGAATAGCTACTGCGATGAACATGTCACTCCATTCTAAGCTCTGTGTCAAGTACTGAACTCGACCGTTCCACAAGATAAGATACTTCGAGTACCTTAATTGCATAAGTCGCTTTTGGAACTTAAACTCCACCAAGTGCATAATCCAAACCAAATCAATTGTTAAACTGTTGACGATATCTACTAAACATGGATGGGAAGCCAAATCAAAACCATCAACACCAAGAAAATCGATTAGTTCTACTCTTTGAAAATCTTGTAATGGTGGAGACTTAATAGGAATGTTGACATTATCTACAACCGAGAGTATTTGATTATCGAGTTCAATTGGACTTTGGACAATTATCGGCAATGATTCTTCAAGTGGTTTTGCACTGATAGGGGTATTAGGTGTATAAATAGAATGCTCTTGAAGAGAACATTGGAAATTAAGCTCATCACTACCTTCAAATTTCAAAACTTTTTCCAATTCTAATTCACCCTCCTCATTATTAACAATTGGCTCTATCTTTTCACCTACCACAACATAAGAATTGGTCAAATCAAAATCTTCAATTTCAACGCAACATTGGGGCTTTTGAGCCAATTCATCAAAACAGTCCCAACTCTCTTCAGCATCTTTACTAAGAAATTCATCATTAGACGTGATATCAACAAACTTGCGCGTCTTCGAATTTAAACTTTGGTAAAAAATATTCATAAGGTGCCCAAGTTCACATTGAAAACGCGACCAAGAGAGTAGCAAACATTTAAACCGCCACCAACATTTTGAAAAAGGCTCCTCATCTCGTTGATAAAAATTTGAGACTTTTTGTAATAGCATGTGAGTCTCGTACATAGGGTAGTAATCATCGAAAAATTGCTTTTGCATCTCAGCCCATGTACAATTTGATCTTAGACTCAAAGAATAAAACCAATCCTTAGCACTACCTCGCAAAGATAATGGAAGTAATCTGAGTAGGTCGACTTCATCACTTAAACAAAGGTCCTCAAGTTTTTCAATATGCTCGCATGGGTTTTCAGAGTCTAGGCCATGGAAAATCGGAAGCGAATAAATAACTTTAGGCTTTGACTCAAGGCTTTGTGCACTAGGTGAAAAACTCTCGTATGATGGAGGATATGGTACTGTTGTTTGCCAATAATTGTGCAAAGGTTCCACCGAACTTTCAAATGGAACTCCAAACTCTCCATAGTAATCTCCCAAATAACTAATTTTTTAAATATTTTTTAATGCAAAAAAAAAAATCTTTTAATGCAAACTAACCTACTGAAATATGTAAAAAAATAAAAAAATAAAAAAAACTAAACTAAACTCACGATGCTATTGGCAAAAATTCCTTAACTGCATTGGACATCCTCAAACACCATGCAACTGTAACTTCAAATTTGACCTGCATGAAGTTAAGAAACCTGCACCAACGAAACGACTACAAAAAGAAATAAAATAATAAAAAAAATACTACTAATAAAAAAAATTATAAACTAAGAATCAAACAAAAAACAAATTGAAAATACGCAACCGTGTTTTTACTCCCCGGCAACGGCGCCAAAATTTGGTATGTCGTTTTTCTACCAAAAATATAATTTATAAAACAGGGAATTAACTATTATTCCGAAGAACAGTGGCTAAGTCCAAGATCGTCCACGGAGAGTAAAAAGCTAAGTCGCAGTGTCTTCAATTAATTTCTAATTTACTTCTTAGAACAAGAGAAATTTGGTTTGGATTTGATTGAACTAGTCAACTAGTGATTAAACTAAAATTAAATAAAAAAGCGATTAAAGTTTAAAAAACAATTGAGAAAAAGGACTAGGGTTTCCGATTCAACCTCCCCTCATAATATAATTGTGGCGAAATCTAGGGTTTTATTCAACATATAACCAGATCACCGTTAGGGTAGCAATTCCTAGCGATAATCCCCAAAAGTATAATCAAGACTCGTACTCCGTATAGACTATCTCAACACGGCACGGATCGTCTCACCGGACTTAACGGGCGGCACAACCCGTCTCACGTCGTATAATCTATCTCAGAAACTATCCCGAAACATTAAAAACAGTTGCACAACGGTGTTTGATATCATGACTACAAACACGATATGAAAATAAAACAATTAAAACTTTCATAAAAATAATGAAACATCCATTGTTGCACAACTAATGTTGAATGCAAGACCCTAAAAATCTATACAACCATATTATTCGGAGAGAGATCCTCGTTACCCTAGCCGGAGAATTTAGCCACTCATGAAGTTTAACTCCAATTCCAGCCGCAGCCTTGTGCGGCTTTCTTCTGTTATACGTCCCAAAAAAAGTCGCCCGAACCAAACCCTTGCAGCCCTTTTTATATACTCACTGACCGACTTCCCAAGAAAGGAGATCCTTTCTAAAATTCTCGTGGACACCCCTTTTTCAATATGCTGAAAGTTGCAATGAAACTTGGGCCCACCCATGGGCAAATGTAAATCACGGGCCGGTTGTATTAATATTAAAATCTCAAGTCCATTTTTCATCCCGTAACGACGACCAAACTGAGGGCCAATTTCTTGATCTTTGTACTGGACTAATTTATTACCATGTACTTTGCTTTGACGTCAAATAAAATCCGATTTCGCGTTTTAGCTCTAAATATTATTCAAGTGTTCTGCAAGCCCTGAAACGAGAAAAACGAGTATCAACCTCCATGTAATATATTAAAAAGGGCGTAACAACGATAAATTAGGGGCCGGCAATGGGCACATTTGCGCCCCTATCAGTCTGCAAGTTGGTTAAGTCCTTATATGGCCTAAAACAAGCTCCAAAACAGTGGCATGAAAAGTTTGATGAGGTTATTCTTGAATATGGGTTCAGAATCAATGAATATGATAAATGTCTATATCAGAAGGAGGATGACGGAGAATGTATTATCTTGTGTTTGTATGTTGATGACATTTTATTATTTGGAACGAATTTGGAGATAATAAAAGATGTGAAAGTTTATTTATCGACGAGATTTGATATGAAAGATTTGGGAGAAGCCTATATAATTCTTGGTATGAAACTGGAGAGAACCGCTAATGGTGTTACACTCGATCAAAGTGGGATTTTAGAGAAAATGTTGAAGAAATTTGAATATTACAATCTCAAACCTGTTTCGACCCCTTTTGATCCCGGAATGAATTTAAAGAAGAATAGTGGTGCTCCTGTATCTCAGCTTAGATGTTCTCAGATGATTGGGTCACTTCTTTACATAGCTAATAAGGCTACCTAATATTGCGTATGCAGTTGGCAGATTAAGCAGACATACTTATAATCCAAGTAAAGATCATTGGGTTGCTGTAGAAAGGGTATTCAGATACTTGCGAGGAACTCTAAAACAATCTTTATGTTATACTGGATTTCCCGATGTGGTTGAAGGCTATGGTGATGCTAATTGGATAACAGATAGTATGGACGTCAAGTCTACTTCTGGTTATATATTTCTGTTTGGAGGAGCAGCAATTTCTTGGGGTTCAAAGAAACAAACTATCATCTCTAGAAGTACTACAGAATCAGAGCTTATAGCATTAGATACGACATGTACTAAAGCAGAGTGGATTAAAAATCTATTACTTGATATTCCACTAGTGAAGAAACCTATGCCTGCTATTTCGATGCATTGTGATAATAAAGCTGTGATAGAGCTTCTGAGACAGACTCATAATAACAAGAAGATGAACAGGCACATGCAAGTGAGATATAAATCTGTAAGAAGCCTGGTGAACAAAAATGTTGTATCTTTGAGTTTTGTGAAGTCAGAGAAGAATATTGCTGATCAGTTGACGAAAGGATTATTATCTAAGAGTGTAGTCTTAGATTTATCGAGGGGGTCAACTAAGGAAGTAACCCGACTTCTGTGATAGGAGATCCCTTGAAGGAAGTTCAATGGGTAGAAACAATCCTTATAGCTTGACTCGTATTCCAGCACTCCAAATAAAAAGAGTCATTAAATATGTATTCTCCTGCTCATCCCTATGATAAGAGTGCTGATGTAAATGTGACGGTAAAGGAAGGGATTTACCCTGAATGAGTCCAAGGCAAGAAAACTCTTGCAGGATAGACATCTGTCGCTTCTATCCTTGGAGGATTCACCTTTAGTGAGAGCGTCGTGAGGCCGCGACCGTGGGGATTTGGCTGTTCCTTAAAACTCTCATGAGAATCAAGATTGAGCGCATGGCCAGTAATAGCGCTACCCCGCGTCACAGTTTGTATTGTACCATATGTGTGACATGTAGAATTCTGGTTCAAGGGATTCAATTCAAGACCTAGTTCACTGTAATTCCTTTAGAAGGAAACTGTTAACACTAAGTGAGGTTCAAGTCTGAAAAACACCTACATCTATTGTATGGTATTAAAGTTGCCCATATTATTATTTATTTTATTGTTTTGTTTTTATTTTTGTTTGTTTCTTTGTTTTTATTTTTGTTTGTTTCAGAGTTTTGAATCTTGTGGGGGATTGTTGGAAATTTAATTAATTTTAAAAGCTTCAAAACTCTTTTTTTAACATGTGCACACCAAGGGGTGTGAGGTTTAAACCAATGGGTGTCTAGTTTAAAATGAATAGGTGTGTCTATTTGTGAATAGACACCAGGAGTTTATAAATTCTTGAACTCCTTAACACCCAAAATATAACGTAACTTTTCTTTCTCTCTCTCTTCCCCACATACAACGTCTCTCTCTTCTTGTTCTATATTCTACTACTTTTGGGCAACAGATACAAACTTGACAAATCCATCTAGTGCATCTGTGCATTGTGCTAGATACTTGTGAGTTTTGGGTTGTATCTTGGAGTCGTTTGCGATCGTTAGAACCTGCACGGAGGGAGCGCATAACGACTTTAGGACAGCGTCTTCGACGTGCCTCTCTCAATTACACAGGCCAATTTCTTAACCCTATCTTCTATATTGTTTCTGTTTCTATGTATTTTTCTATAATCAGTTATTTTTCCGTAACAATAAGTGCCAAACCACTGAATGTCTATAGCGCCCTTTAAACCAAAGGTAACAATTCCCTTTCATGAAGCGGCGCCACGAGTCTTTATTTGGCTTATGGTTACTGAAGTACAATCCAAGGATATCAAATTACTACTATAGAGTAATTTCAATAGTGCTCCCACAGTACACACATTCATACAAAACAAGAATGTAATAAAAAAGACAAATACCCAATTTTAAGTACTATTTCAATCCAAACATGATCGTAAATGTTTGTACTATTTCTTTTTAACACCAGGCAAAGTTTACACCAAGTGCATGATAGATTGACTACATAACTACCGTGCGATTGCGCATAGTTGTAAACAGAAAGAAAAACATGCCAATATATCATTACTAATAAGCAGATGATCATATGCAAGCATGACTCGAATTCCCATAATAAATGTCAATGGAGAGTTTATAGCGTACCTTTCTTTACGGAAATGAACTATATAACGAGAGCCAACTTACTGTAGCCAGATGATCCGAATTTAATTGTAATCCCAATCGCGACTATCCGTCTTCATCTTAAGGAAATTACCGAACCCAAAAATAAAAATATTGTCAATCGAAAATATTCTATTTAACGTACCCCTTTTCCTACTCCGTTGTAAATCAAAAACAAAATCCTATTTCTTCCTCCGAACTGTTATGCCCAAACACGCACCACACGCACAAAAGCAATTTAAATCAAGAGAAAGCAACACACAAATTTACGTGGTTCGGCCAAATCGGACCTACATCCACGGGGGGGGGGGGGGGGGGGGGGGGGGGGGGGTTTCACTATAATCCGGAGAAAATCCGTGCTATTGTGTTACACACTCACACTTACTCTCACAATAGTTGAAACCTCACCAAGATCTCTCGTGTATCTCTCTCAAACTCACTGCCTCTCTCTCTTTTGGTCACACAAAATTACAATAGTTGAAACCTCACCAAGATCTCTCGTGTATCTCTCTCAAACTCACTGCCTCTCTCTCTTTTGGTCACACAAAATTAAGAGACTAACAATGAATATATAGTGTTACATAAAAAACCCTAAATCCCCTCCCATTCGGGCCTAAGCCCATGACCCACACGGGTTGGACTCTCAACAATCACCCCCTCCAACCCGAGTGGGCAATGTCATCCGCAGCACCCCCATGTTGCCATCTTCAATTAGCTGTCTCTAGCAAGCGCCTGTGTCACTAACCTATCGAGCATCCATGCACCCCTAATCCAGAGTACAATAGTCTGAACGAGTGTATTCTTGCAAAACTAGACTCCGTAGCCAATCAGAAAATCTGGAAATCCGAGCACCGCACCCCCTCAAGTGGAATGCCTCCGCTCACACACCTCCAACTCGAGGTGTTTCGTGCTCCTCCAACAGGAGCGCCCGCACCCCCCCACCGGGGTGCGATCGAGACTCACTGGCTCGGCGAACTCGGTGATAGTGTCTTTCCCTCCGTGTCGACAACTCTGGAGAGACCACTACCACTAAGTGTATAAAGGGCGAAAGAAACTCTCTTTGGTATCGTTGGAGCTCCCAAATCCTCCGCTTCTTTCCCCTGGGCTTCTACGTGGACAACCTGCAACCATTGCTTCTCTTTCCTCAGGCCTGAATCCCGCACAACACTTGAGCAATCCGGCTCACTCTGTGTGCGTAACTGCAACTGGTGCATCTCTTACCTAACTAAACCCCCCATACAGCTTGTCCCTTGTCTAACAGCAACCCCACATGTCACGACAGATCCCACAAGCCTGTATAGCCCACCAAATTTCTTCCCCAACAGTATCTCCCGCTCTCCAACAGAAACCCGAATTATTTCGCTATTCGCCGAAAAACTACATCCTCTCTCATCAAGCATCCCAAGGATATCAAGTTTTTCCTCACCCCTGGCATGTGTCGTACTTCCGCCACCTTCACAATTTTTTCACTCGGCACCCGAAATTTCACTGTCCCTTTGCCAATAACCCGATTCGCTGTACCATTAGCCATCCGGACACAACCTCCATCGAATGCCTCGTACTCCCAAAACTGTGATCTATCCCCGCAGATATGATATGAGCACCCCGAATCTAGCACCCAACCCAATTCCTCTGCATCTGTAGCGTCTAACACTGCCAACGAATACTCATCATTAGATTTCTGAAAAGCCACTGCTGCCTCCTTTGGTGGGATTTTCAAGGCCTTAGCCATGTATTTTGGACAATTCCGCTTTATATGCCCCTTTTCCTGGCAATGATAGCAAGTGAATGTATGCCCCCTCGACCGTGATCTGTTACCGCCACCCTTCTTCTTTCCGTTTCCCCTCGATTGGTCCCTACCCCTGTTACTGCCCGAAAAGAGTGCCTGTGACTCATCAACCCGCGCAACTCCCATCTCATTCCTCCTCGCCTCTTCGTTGAAAATAGCATCCTTTACCATAGCCATAGACAACTTACCATCCGACGCTGAGTTGCTTAGGGAAACCACCAATGTCTCCCAATTATCCGAAAGGGAACTGAGCAATAACAAAGCTTGCAACTCATCATCGAACTCCAACCCAACATTGGATAGCTGATTCACCAAATTCTGAAACTCACTGGAATGCACGACAACTGTCCCACTAACCCGGAGCTTCAAATTCACAAGCCTCCTCATCAGTAGCGCCTTATTCCGGGATGTTTTCGACTGATACATCCCCTCCAACTTTGTCCACAAAGCGTAAGCGTCTGTCTCCTGTGCTACATGATGAATAACCTCCTGTCCAACACACTGGCCGATCAACGCAACTGCTTTCCTGTTAACCCTCTTCCAATCTTCTTCCTTTGTCTTTGTCGGTTTGGCCCCTTTCTATTCCAAAGGCTCATATAGCTCTCTCAAAATGAGCATATCCTCCATCCAAGGCTTCCATATCGCATAATTGGTCGCCGTCAATAGCACCATAGCGTTCATATTAACCTCTGACATCTCAGCAACCAAGATTGTCTCCCCAAACACCCTCTGGAAACTCCCACAAGTGATTTGAAACACTATGGAACGTATAAAAGCAGTAAAATAATACGTACCGTCAATATCCGTAACAAATCTCCACAAACCGAGCCCGAGATTGGATCCAGAACGTCGAGACGAGTTGGGAACCGGTCAATAAACAAAATCTGGTCCACTGCTGAACCGCTTTCCGGTTTGGTCTGCAGTGAACCCGGTCTGACTTTTCCCTAAACCGCCGGTCTAAACCGGTTTGACTCCTTTGACCTTTGGTTTGACCCTTTTAACCTGACCTTTAACCTCTTTGACCCTGAGCCCTGGCATGTCTGACCCTTTTAAACCTTTTCCTGAACCCTTTGGACTGATGCTGACGTCAGCCCTAGGACTGATGACGTCAGCCCTAGCCTTCCTTGGCTCGCAGCCGCGCATGAGGCACACGGTGAGAGTAGATCTCACGCGCCTCCACTCTTCTAGCGCGTGACGGCGCGTGAGGGCTTTTCCGATGACTTTTCGACCACCACTGCACTCGTCTCATCGAGACGAAGAGATCCATATGCTCAAAAACTAGATCCAATTACGTTTGATCCAAGCTTAATCCGAGCAACTACTCGCCTCCGCGCTACTCCGTTCAAACTATTCGTACTCCGTCCTTTGGTAACCAAATCCGACCGCCCTTACACCGTTGCGATCGTTTTTGAGAGCCGCACGTTACCCACTGATCAAAAACAATTTTCGGCAATTATTTTATCCGACCAGAACTCCAAACAGTGCTCCAAAGGCCTCTGAGTGATCGTCCAACTACTCTGCGCTCTCCGGTGTTTCAACCCAAGCTCTGATACCAGTTTGTTATGCCCAAACACGCACCACACGCACAAAAGCAATTTAAATCAAGAGAAAGCAACACACAAATTTACATGGTTCGGCCAAATCGGACCTACATCCACGGGGAGGGGGGGTTTCACTATAATCCGGAGAAAATCCGTGTTGTTGTGTTACACACTCACACTCACTCTCACAATAGTTGAAACCTTACCAAGATCTCTCGTGTATCTCTCTCAAACGCACTGCCTCTCTCTCGTTTGGTCACACAAAATTAAGAGACTAACAATGAATATATAGTGTTACATAAAAAACCCTAAATCCCCTCCCATTCGGGCCTAAGCCCATGGCCCACACGGGTTGGACTCTCAACACGAACTTCATTATTAACCCACTGTCGCCCATGCAAACTCCATAAAACACAACATCGTAATTTAAGAATAATCATTTCCCTTAGAGACATCGCCAACGCCTAATACTGTCTTTAGATTGTTAGAAATCTGGTCTTCAAAATATGTTGATGGCGTCATCTCCATAGAAAAATCTGTAACTGTAAATTACATTCGAGGGACGTTGTAACAACGCTTTCCTAATGACAGTATTTGCCCCCACCAATTCGAGTGAATTTGGTGTGTACCAGGTTAACAGCAATTCCGCCTTCAAGATACAACGAAATCGAACTCGAAGTTCTTTCTGACTGCGTTTGCACAAACGAAGATAGACAGAATATCCGACATGGGAGAATAAGAGAACCAAGAACTGATATTCTGTTTCTAGAATAATAGAATATCAGTATGCCTTAAAATCTAGGAATAGAGTGTGAAGAGAGAGAGAGAGAGTAATTCGCTAAGGAAGTTTTCGATATCCCGAATGACTTTACAAAGTGCCTATTTATAGATTTATAGGTACCCCTTTGTGAAAGATCATGTCTTTAGAAGACACCCATTAGAACAATCGTGTCTTATCAATAGATACTCCTTAGGAAGGGTCATGCCTTTTGGTGGCACCCCATTTATTGTATCCTTTCCTAATAGTCACATTCATTCTAATAAACACATCCCAATTTAATTGGGTGTGATAACCATTCGGCAAAGTCACAACTTTATGTGAAAAAGTGTTGCACCTTTCACATAAACTTCTCTCAACATCTTTTCATAAAATAAAATCCCCAAACTAAAATCATTTATTATTTTGAAAATCTCCAACATGTGGAAGGTTCTTCATCTACCTTTAACCCACTATGCTCCTACTTTGAAATGGAGGAAACGGCAATGAGAGTCAATTTTTTGATTACAAACTGCAAGGAGGTCGACAAGGAAGATGATGGGAAGAAAATGGTGGCTTGGGAGGCAAAAGCAAGCAAAGAGGTAAGACCCAGATTTCAATTTCGCGGTTTCATCGTTCAGAATTCAGATTCCTAGTATTGAATTTGCACACGGTTTTCATTCTTTAAAGTTTGAACTATGTACCTTAGAATTTGATTAGAGTATGTTTTTGCTTCAAATAGCGTATTGCCGAATCCATTACGCTAATGGGGAATCCCTACCCCATATAGAAGAATCATCAACTTTGAAGCAAACAATGGGAATTGTTTCTTTTCGTTTTTAGTTCTTAAGAATTGTTGCTCCATATGTGAAGCAATGTTTTCAAAATAATTTTGTTCCTAATATTTTAATTTTCCACTGACATTCACACCTACAGGTTTTAATTCAAGCAAGTTTCAACATTCACACTTACAGGTTTTCTTCTTTAAGGATACTTACTTGATTGCTTTAATTTTACTCTTTTTTTCAATTGTGATGGATTGCCAAGTGTATGTTTGTTTCGGCGCACAAGGTTTTTCATAGAATGGGGGTTGGACGATATAGCATATTCACACCTGTTAACTTACTACACCTATTAACTTACAACCGAATGCTACACTTTTTACTTGTTGAACTCTTCTAATACAGGTGTACAAACATGCGTGCTGACTACACTAGCCTAGGATTTGATCTGTTGTTAGATGCTATTGTCAAGATCAAGAATAAACCAGATGGCACGCGGATTATTCTTTAAACTTGGAACCCTTCTGATCTCAAGCTGATGGTACTTCCCCCTTACCACATGTTTGCCCAGATTAGTACTCAAGAAATTTATTCGTTTGAAAAACAAAATTGATTTGCGTTTGCTAATTGTTCGAGCAGTGCCTTTAGGCACAGGCATTCGCTATAATTCTATGAGTGTTGTCACTTAAATAGATATAGGCATTGCTAGATTTAGGTTTTGAAAAACTGTAGTTGGAGGATGCACTTAATCATCTAATGAGGTCACACTCTTTTCTTATGATATTGGATTCTGTTGTAGTGACTTTTTTTTTTAAATTAGAGTTTGAGGCCATTTTTTTATTATTTGTTATTTCCTCTAAGGTTAATGCAGCTCTAATGTTTTTAAGGTGGACACAAAATTGCGTCTTTTTGACATCGAATTGTTATTTCCTCCAAGGTTTCCTTCAAGGTTAATGCAGCTCTAATGTTTTTAATGTGCACGCTAATTGTTCGAGTGCACGTTAATTGTACAAATTTAAAGGCATGGATTAGTTGAAGTGCGAAAGAAAAAAAAAAATCAGGTACAAAAATTCGGAAGGTTGTTAGCCAATATGTCCTCTCCAGCGAAACCCTAGCCACCGCCTCCCTTTCTCCGGCCTCCTGTCCTCTCCCTGTCATCTTCCCTCCCCTCCCCCGATCTACTTACTCACCACCCTCACTCTCCTTCTCTCCCCACCGTAACCCACCACTTTCACATCCTTAACCCGTCCTCCCCATCTCTCTCTCTCTCTCTCTCATCTCTCACATACCAACCCCATTCTCTCTCTCTCTCTCCCCCCCCCCCAAAATCCCTCTTCAAATCTGAGCCCTTAGCTTCGTTTCCTCTTCATATCCCAAAAAATCTCAGTATTCTATTCCTGACCCGTGTTCCCCAAAATCGTCCAGAGGAGTTCGAAATCAGTGGGTTTTTCACTGCAAATCCTAATGGGTTTTCTCATGTGTCCTTGAGCCTTCATTTTTCCGGATCTGCTTCATCATTTTTTCTTTGTTCAGTGCCGTTGCGGGTCACTTTTCTGGGAGCTTGTCCATGCTTTGTTCAATGTAATCTCTCGTTTTCTTCACTGTTCATTTGTTGTTGGTTCTTGGGCTGCCGTCTTCTTCCTCTGGTTGTCGAGTATCCGTTTTTGGTTATGCTTTGAGTATGGATGGGAATGGGTCAGAATCTTACACTCTCTTCGTCGACAATCTCCCTGAGGACGTTGGTATTCTCTGGTTTAGGAATTTTTTCAACAAATTTGGGGTGGTTATAGATGCTTTTATTCCATCTAAACGTAGCAAAGTAACAAACAGGAGATTTGGTTTTGTTCGGTATAATTGTGCTACTTCGGCGGATGTGGCTATCTCTAAAGCAAATGGTTTTTGGATTGAAGATTGTAAACTTTATGTGAAATTTGCTGCCTTCAAGAACCATAGTAAAATGCGTATTCAGAATAAGGCAGGTCAATATGCTCCTTTCAATTCCGGGGTTTCAAGCAGAAAAGATGTTGATAGGTCTGTTCACCGCATTGAGAAGGGAAATCCTAGTAAGCAAGTTTCTTATGCTGATGTGGTGAAAGGTTCTAAAGTGTCTGATTCTAAGGTTTCCTTATTAGCCAAGGATGATTTCATAGCGGATAATGACGAATGGCTCTCGCGTAGCATTATTGCTAAATTACCTTCCCCTAGATCTGTTGAATCTATCAAAGATTGCTTCATTAGTGAAGGTGTCTTTGATATTCATATACGTTCCTTGGGAGGTAACTTTGTGGTGCTCACTTTTCCCTCTTTGTCTGATATGAAGTCAATGATTGAATGCACTGAAATTAACTGGTTGGGGAATTTCTTTGAGGAATTTAGAGAGTGGAGTCCTGATTTTGTTGTTGAATCCAGTCGCAATGTCTGGATTACTTGCTATGGGGTTCCTTTGCATTTGTGGAATTCAGATACTTTCTTTTCCATTGGCAAAATTTGGGGAGATTCGATTACTCTTGATGATGCAACTTCAAAAAAGTTAACTTTCTCTTCAGGTAAAGTGCAGATCTCTACCAAGTCCTTTGATTTTATCAATCAAGTGATCAAATTAGAGGCAAATGGTAGGGTGTATCCGATCAGGGTAATGGAAGAGCAAGTTGTGATTAACAATTTGATGAGGGAAGGATGCAGGTGTTTATGCAAAGGTAACGTTAGCCTCAACTTGGATAAGAAGGTAGATGATCAGATTGATGATAATAAAGGGGATAATCTTAAGGATGATGAAGTAGCCAAAGCAAAGGACTTTCTTGTTGAGCCGGTAACTTTGAGAGAGGATTTAGAGAATGTGGAATCTAACAACTTGTTTTTTATGGGGGATGATAGGAACCATTATAAGGAGGAAGTGGAGAAACCCAACCTTTCTGAGCATGGGATTGATGCTCCCCGTGTGGATGAAGTCCTACACCCACTAGTTCCTGTGTATGTTTTTCCTTTGGAAAATGGAACAAATGAGGTGTCTAATGATACCAATTCTGTTGAGGCAAGTTTTGACGGGGATCTGGTCTCGGGCGACCCTCTTATTAATTTTGTGGATTTCATGCGCTATAAAAAGAAACACCATAAGTGTAAAGGTAAACGTAGGAAACCATTATGGACTAAAAATCCTTTGAAGGCTGCTATGTTTTCTAGTTCGAATAGCCGGGATCAGAAAGAGAACAATCCGAGAAGATTGAAGTTGGGCGTCAAGAAAGGAAACATCGAGGAGCCCTCTCATAAGTCTAAGGAGGAAGTTAGTGGAATGGAGAGAAGGTTGGAAGTTGAATCTATACCATCTTCAAACTCTGTAAGAATGCAGGGGGAGGCTTGTAGCGATTCTCGCATCAGGAATTCAAAGTTAATCAAGCAAGCTCGTAAGAGTATGGAGGTGAGTTCTATGTGTGGTGTTAAATTTTTTGGAAGGAAGAGCTACAACATTAAGAAATATTTAGAATTGGATGGAGTTGATATTTCTGAACAAGAAATTATTGCGCTTGAGGAGTTGGAGGATGAGGAATCCTGTTCAGTGGAATTCTAATCTTGTTTTCGTTTGTTTGTGGTTGCTTTCTGGTGAGGGTCCCGTTGTCGGCTTGTGGTTTGGTGGTTTAGGTGTTTTTTGGGGTTTTTTCTTCTCTGTTTGGGTTTTAGGTGCTTTGTGGCTTCTGCTTAGGGGTAGCTTTTTGGCCTTTCAGGAGTTTCGGTGTTGTGGCTGGTATCTTGCCATCCTTGGTGTTCCTTTGTTTTTTCCCCCTTTTGGGTCCTTGGCGTTTTTAGTCTCGGATCCTTTTAATCTTTGTAATTTGTTTTCAAAGATTAATAAATTCTTTACTTAGCAAAAAAAAGGTTGTTAGCCAATATATACCCGGTCCAAGTCCAACATACGAATTTGTCAGGTAATTTGGTGGAAACCTAGATGGATACGCATATCTTTTAACAGACTGGTAGGTAATTCCCACGGTCGAACCAAATCAGAAATAAGAAAGCTTTGTCCACCAATTGCGAACTTGCTATCGAAAGAGACGATGTCATTGTAGGAACAGGGAACGTCGGCCATAGGTATTACTGTGCTTCAAAAGTCACTTATTGTTTCTATATTTCTCACGCCACGTATTTTTCAAGTGATAGGGTGGGAATTGGGTTGAGTACCGTGAAGGATTTTATGTCAGTGCTATGAAAATTTGATGACGGGTTGGCAAACAAAATTTGATGACGGGTTGACTACATCTTTGCTGCCCCACCAGACCACAACTGATGAACAGGCAAACAAGCGCCACCAGCGCCGCCTCCATAGCACCCGTAAGCAACCGAGACCTCCCCTTGCCGCTAGGACCTAAGACTGGACACACCCAACAATGCATATTGGTGGGAGAGATGAAGCCAAAAATACGGACAGAGAAAAACGCTGGAGCTCCGTCCATTGCCATTAAGTTGAGAAGCTGCTCCACCCAACAGTGGAACTAGCGCACAGAAGCAGAAAATGAGGTAGATCGGTACGTGAAAGAGGAAAGGGGAAGGGAAAGAGTGGAAGAGCTTCCATAACCGCCGCCTCGAGGCACCTTCCCAGATGGAGACAACCTGCGCCAACGCATTCCTAATGAGCCGCTGGACTCCAGAAACGGCCGCACCATAACGCCGCCGCAGGCCGCCTTACCAACTGCCAGCCAAACCTGCAAAAAAGAACGAAAAATACCGAAAAGGAGGGGGGGGCAAGGATGGAGCCAAGGGGACAAGTGACGGCCACCAACACAAGGTTTTCAAAAAATACGTGTTGAATAAGGCAAGAGAGTCCATAATTTATCCTCTTGTTGATAAATTAATTCGTCTTGTATTGACTTTGCCCATTTCAATGGCTATGACAAAGCGTGCATTTTCAGCTATAAAACTTGTGAAGACCAGATATAGGATGAAGGATGATTTTTTGGCAAGTTTCTTGATCACGTACATTGAGAGGGATATTGCCTGAAGTTTCGATGCTGAGTGCGAGAGAGATTCCTAGAGAGTGAGAGAGGGGAAGAAGTGCTTAGGGGAGGTTTTGAACAGGTCAATTGTTTGAGGTCTTGCGTATAAAGCATAGGTTTAATGGCTCAAAGATGTTGCCAAACGGGGTAGAAGGCCAAAAGGGACTACGGAATCTTTCCATCAAAAACTTAGCTGCTTTACATCACGGCAGTGGCTGTCATGCCTTAGAGCACAGTAGCATCCCTAAATCTGCCTAATCACCTTCGAACATCACCTATTTATTTTGGGTCCACCACTACGTGTATGAAGCCCAAAGAAATATTTGGTGTTGAGAGGGTTCGGGCACCAAATCGCGGTATCCTAGAAACAGATTAATTCCACCAAAGCCATTGTCGCCATCCAAAGCTATACTTTTTTTATCTCGACTCAAAGCTAGCTATACTTTATCAGCACAAAACTAACAAAATACAAGCTCATGAAAACAAACTTTCACTGATACTTAAAAATACCGTGGTTGACAGCCATAATCACCACGCATGCTAGCATAATCAAAAACCAAAATTAGAATATATAGGAACAGATGCTTGTATATACACGAGCAGTACATATTTCTTGCACACGGTAAAGTAGTTTCAGATTTGGGATTGATTGATGAAAGGGAGAATGCCCTCTCAAAAAAGATTGCACGGTTCATCTGAGCAAATGCATGAGTATTAGTTTTTCCTCCCCAAACATGACTTAAGCACAGCAGGCTCCCTGGATCTGCTGTGGTACTAGCGATAAGGCTCTTCCAATTCTCTTGTAAGTGCGCTGCAAATTGGAGTTTCCTCACTACGTCGTCCATCGACAGTCTTTGGGTCTCCAAAAGAAACAAACAACTCAATGATATCTTGACGAATTCCCTCAAACACTCTGGTCCTATTTTCCCTCTAAGGTGCGGATGCATGACCGGATGAATGTTCTCGGACTGGAGGATTTCTTTTAACAAATACTTTTCTGGGACGCCATAATATTTAGGTTTCTGATGGATATGCTCTCTCTCCCAAAGAAAGATAACCAACTGTCCGTTAGAAATCAGTACTTCCAACAATGTTACACCGAATGAGTACAGGTCATCCTCTTGATACATATTATTTTGATCGGTGACCTTATGTATACTGTAGTACTGCAAAGTTTCTTCAGTGTTGTAGTGCATTGAATTTGATCTAAGCAAGCTTGCGAAATCACTGGTCTTAGTTCTTATGTTGGAAAGCATAACTTGGGCAACCCAATTCTCGTCCAATAGAATACTGGATGGTTCAATGCAGTGGTGGATGTGTTCACCGTTCGCATGGAGATATTCTAGTCCTTGCGCAGCTCCAATGCAAATTTGAAGTCGCATTTCCCAGGACAGTGAGGTATTTGTATGATGCAAATAATCTTGCGAGGACCCATTGGCCATGTAATCGTGCACGAGGATCAACTCGTCCCCCTTGGCGCAAAATCCTATCGGAGAGAATATGTTGGGGAGGACGAGCAGTTTCTTTGGATGAATCTCATCTCCAACAGTTAGAGGTTTCTTAAACCTTTTGATCGCAACCACAAGACCTTTGCCATCAACATTGATAAGAACTTTATACACCTTGTCAGAATTACGTACCAAAAAGCTCTTATGGAAATCTTTCGTGACTGCACGAATGTCAGCGAGCGAGAAATGACGGCATAATTCCTGAGATGAATCGTTTGATTGTTCACTTGGGGAACTCATGCCCTTCCTCGCCCTCAACCACTGGTGGTCCATCATACTCTGAAGCGTCTTGGTCATTATTCCCTCTCTTCTTCCTCTCTTGCTGGGAGAACGTTGCAAGCTCAAGCCTACCCAAGACTTCAGCCATCGTAGGCCGTGATTTAGGACTTTTATGCAAACAATTGTTGGGAACTACAACAAAAGACTTTAGACAAGGTTGTGCTATTTGTCCACTGAGAGAGGGATCAATGACTTCGGCAAGCTTTCCCTTTTCGATGCACCGTTGAGCCCAATGGACTAAACTGATTTGCTCCTCACCAAGTTCTCTATCCACCGGTGGCCTTCCACATAACACTTCTAACAATACCACACCAAAGGCATACACATCAGATTTTGTGGTCAGTCTCTGCGTAATGAAATAATCAGGATCCAAATACCCAAATGAGCCTTTCACATCTGTGCTTATATGGGTTATTGAATCACTTGTAGTGCCTTTAGACAATCCAAAATCTGAAATCTTAGGTACCCAATTCTCATCTATCAAAATGTTTGTGGTCTTCACATCTCGATATATGTAGCTCTGATTGGTACCCGTATGAAGGTGGTCTAATCCATGGGCAGCATCAATACAAATTTCAAGCCTTTGCTCCCACGAGAGAGGAGAAACATTGGTTTTGCTTTTTGTTGTATTTAGCACGTAGAGATGACTGGCAAGGGTTCCACGAGCTATATCTTCGTAAATAAGAATCATCTTCTGACACTCGTTGTAGTAGTCGATTAACGCAACAAGATTAGCATGCCGGAGCTTTGAAAGCATTTTAACCTCCGTCCAAAACTCTTTGGCACCTTGTTTGGATTCTGCATTCAACCGCTTTATGGCAACCATATATAGCAGCACCATCTTCGATGAACCCCTTATATACCTTACCGAATCTCCCATTCCCGACGATTGATGCATCATCAAAATTGTTAGTCGCTTTTAGTGTCTCATCTAGTGAAAAGAAACGACAAGAACCCTCCGATTGAATCACACCACCATCAATTGTATTCTGACTCTTTGGAAAGGGAAACCGGTTGGATGAGGCTGTGGATGAAACCGGTTCTGAAGAGGGCAAAGTGTCGAAAACCTTTGTCCCGTTTCTTGAAAGATTTTTTCCGTAATTAGCATCCGGACTACTATCAACATCGCTGGCAAGCCTAGCTGGTTGACTAATTTGCCCTTCTTCAAAAGCCCAGCTGCCGGAAGATGACATATTCCGGAGAATCTTTTAGGAACACTGGAAGCAACTGTTAAGAATGGGAAATTAGGAGCAAGATCTCACCGGTGATGAGAGAGAGAGAGAGAGAGAGGAAAGGGGATGAGACTTGACAGAGAAACAAATGGTTACATACGGTAATGATTTGGAAATTTTTTGAGTTTCAACTTGGGAAGAGGTCAACCTCAAGGTGCTCCGTCCTCCATGGGGGTTTGCATCCTCTAGAACGAGCTTGACAGGATCAAACTTTGAAAAACAGAGCAATTTTCCCATGGAAAAAAATATCATAGAAAAACAAGCGTAGAGTAAAAATGTATAAGGCTGATTTTACTATTACTATATCTTTTTTTTTTTTACTATAATGTAATTATGAATTATATCAAACTAGAAACAAAGTCCACAATGGTTTTTCGCTGTCTTTTGATTAGATGGTTTGAGCTGGGTTTTCTTTGGATGCTCTTTCGCTATCTTTTGATCGGATTCATCATCCCGTCCCCTAGGTGTCGGGTCTGCTTTTCGCAGGAGTTCGCGAGCCGGTAGCCCTATCAACCTTTGTCGTTTCTCATTTCAATTGGCTAGTGGATTTGGTTCTTTCCTATCTTTCGATGTAATCGATGCCGGATGGCGTTATAATATATGGTAAATGTTCAATCCGTTTATCTAGTTTATGGTTCAAAATAAAAAATTGGATAAACCGATGGAGTATTTACCGATATCTGATTGAGCTAATTTTTATGAGGTACATGCAAACATTATTTCGAAGAACATGAATGACTCCGATCATCCGTTTGAGACCCAGAATAGTCCCAAACCAATTGATTTGTACAATTTAAGTACAAAAGTTTATGCACGCCTAATATTTTCTGATTTTGTTTCAATATGATGCCCTATAATATTGGATTGTAGGGCACCTCGGGGCTCCACTGGATTCTTATCAGGACGACCAGAACCATACATTTTATAGAGAGCATTCGGGGATGGAACTAGGGGGAGGGCCACGGGTAAAAAATAAAAACTAATTTTGTATTGCAAAAACAACATTATTCTTGAAATCGCGCATATTGTTTTTTGATATTAAACATGTTGATGAGTGATTACGAATGTGTAGTTTTTTTTATGTAGTATTAAGTAAAATGTTGATGGCTGAGCAATATATGAAAATGTGATTTTTTCGGGTACTATAAATAATTAACATTAGAACACTTATACTTCTTTTTTTAATACTGATTGCCCCCTGCTCCCATAAAGATAGTTTACTACCAAATTTTTTTTTTTCAGAAAAAACTAAATAAAGTACTTCCATGCATAATTTATTATATTTCACGTCATTTTGTAATAGATTATATTTGTGGGACGGAGAGAGGGAGAACAATAAATTTGGGTGCCATATGTGAATTGGAATCTTGCCTCGCCATTGAGTGCATCGATCATTTAAAATGTACAAAACATAAAGTTAAATGTATATTCGTGACCGAAGTAGCTACATTTGTCTTACAGTTTACTCTCTGAAGTTTAAAGAGATGAAATATGAGAAAATTGTGTTCCAGCCCTCTAAAAGCCAACCCTCCTTTTACAAGTACAGTACGAAAGGAGTATCCAATTAATGTCACAAATTAGAGTAACATTTTACTTTTCGCCTAATATATATGTACATAAGCATTCACTAGAAAATATGTTAAAGTCCAAACCAACGAAATAGGAAATGGCCCCATTATTTTAATTCAAAGTGACCGCTCAAATATCCCATAACTACCTATGTATTTGTTTTAGAAAACCCTTTAAATTGAAACGGAATGTGCTGACAAAGAGCCGACTCAGCCTAATTTTGGGGGAAAACACCATCTCCCAAACATCATATTTTTTTTTTTAATTTTTATTTGGGCTCACTTCGAGTCCCACACGGATGATCAGAGCGGTTCATATTTTTCAAAAATTTCAAAAAAGGTTTTACTTGTACCCCATAAAGAATCAGCTCAATCGGATATTGGTAATTTGGATCATTTACCGATATCCGATTGAGCTGATTTCTAACAGGGTATAATTAAACATTATTTTAAAAAATATGAATGGCTCCAATAATACATGTGGGACCCACAATGGTCCCAAACCAACTGATTTTTACATTTTATGTACAAATTTTTTTGTATGCCTAGTACTGTCCCGTTAGAGACACAGGGGCAATGCATCTGGGCCAATAAGTGGATGGTAATAGAGTGGTCCAGATTTACATGAGGTAGAACCTGGATAATGCTATAGCAGCTATACCTATTCAGGGTAGTGAAATTGGTAGTAGTGGTTTTGTTTGTGGTTGATAATCGGATATCCGGACCAGCTTACACATACCTTAATTAAGTCTGGAGTTTGGGAGTAACGACTAGGTGTAACCTACTGTGGTAGTGGTGTTATGGCTAAGCTCATTGTTAAATCTAGGCCTAGTCTAAAGGCTAAGCCCAATTGTTAGTATGATAGTGAAAATGTAAGGGTGCGCAAGTTCAGGTGACTCGGCTGGTTAATGTCACCCCAAACCTTACCTGACCCTCATTCGGTCTTTTCTTATTTTACTCCGAACCCAACCTGGACCCGAAAATCTGACAAAAACCCGTTCTGATCGGGTTGGGGCCGGGAGATAAATTGAATGAGAATAAGTTATTTCCGCCGGCGGTGGAAACAAATGTTTCCTTCAAATCAATCACAGCGGTCTGTGTGATTGTGCACTATTACAACGGACCGCTGTGATTGATTTGGAGGAAACATTTGTTTCCGCCGGCGGTGGAAAGAATGTTTTCTCAAATTGAATATGTCAAATGGAAAACAAGCAAGTCAAAATACAAATCCATCTAGATGTGCACGGAAGAAGATTGCAATTGGGCTTGAGAATTAACTTCACCAACATGCACAAGAGGAATAAACCATTTCCTGAAATCACCCTAAAATTGCAGAAGCTGTGTTCTCTCAGCCCTAGTCTTGACGCAACAAAGTATACACGAGAGGAAATGAGGAGGAGAGTAAGAAAGGAGGGAGGGAGAACCAAAACTTGACAAAGAACACTTGCTTCGATTTCTTCGATCATTATGGTGAAATGATATTTATTCCCCGTCTCGTTTGTCTCGTTTCTGAACATAAAATTTGTACGTTATTTTCAATCATTGAAAACAATGTTGTTTCAGATGGTGGAAATAACTCTGAAACGACACCATTTTTGGACGAAAATATGCGGACGAAATCTTGGGAACAGTATCACCCCTCTGAGACTCTGGAAAACCAGTACACCATACAAGTTTGTCAAATAATGCTGAAAACTTGATGGATAGTGTAAAAATCTGCCAGATTATTTCAGGATTGTGTAAAAATCAGAGACCCTTACCTGGAGAAATCTTGATTTGACCCTATTACAATTTTTACTCTGGGTCTGTGAATGGCTCTGAGAATGATGGAGGTATCATTGGCCTTGATCGAATCAAATTGGAAATAAGAAAGCTCTGTTCACCAATTGTAACCTCACCATCGACAGAAATGATGGTGTTGTACGAACTTGGGACGTTGGCCATGGATAACTCATCACCCATCTTGATGGAGTTTTCCCATGCCTCTTGAAGCCGTAACGACGATTGAAGGCTCTCCAGCACAATGTCCATAGAAGGTCGGCGGATAGATCGTCGGGTCGATTCGAAAACCATGCAACTTAGTGCTATAATGACAAAGTACCTAAAACATTCGGGTGCTATTTTTCCGATTAGGTATGGATCAATGACCTCGTCGATAGTTCCTCTCTTGATGCATTCGATGAACCATGAAGTTAACAAACCCTTGTCCGTACAAGGTTTCTTAGCACACAATACCTCGACCAGCAAGGCACCAAATGAGTACACGTCTGATTTCTTTGCAACTTTTCTGTAGTGAAAGTACTCAGGGTCGAGATGCCCAATTGTGTCGCGTACAATTGTTCCCAAGCCATCGATTCCGATGCCAGTGGGAACCGGTACGGAATGTTCAAAAGCAGCAACTTTCGCAACCCATTTATCATCCAAAAGAATGTTGGATGACTTAATGTCGCGGTGGATGATTTGTTGCTTTATGTTCATATGGAGGTATTCGAGTCCGCGGGCAATATCAATGCAAATCTCAAGCCTCTTTTTCCAAGGAAGTGGATTGTTATCGGTTCCCCAGAGATGACTTCTCAATGTCCCATTGACCATGTACTCGTACACGAGAATCAACTCATGCTTCTCATCAGAATATCCTATCAAAGAGACTATGTTGGGGTGAGAAGTCAGAGAATGTACCCGAATCTCGGAACTAACTTCTTTGGTGACTTGCGGGTTATACCGTTTGATCGCAACCTCAAGAGTTTCTTCCACCACAAATCCATTGTACAATCGATAATCAGTGTCTTCTTCAATCAAAAGATACTTATCAAAATCATTCGTCGCGGCGCGAATCTCTTCAAATGAAAAACGATGGTATCTTGATAGGGTAAGTTTATTTGAAGGTGCCTTTAGAATCGAATGCTTTGATGATCCTTCACCATCTTTCCACCAACGACTCATACCCTTATGCACAAGTTTTATACCCTGAAAAGTCATTGCGATCATTCCCTGCGATCTTCTTTCACGCTCATAAGACACCAATGCATTCTGAAGGCTCTTCACTACTACAGCCATTGTAGGCCTATCCTTTGGTTGAGTATGTAAACACTTCTTGGCAAGTTCGGCAAAGTCCTTGAGATTGCGTGGAGTTGTTTCTCCAACCAGTGAGGGATCAATGATTCCATCAATATTTCTCTTTTTGATGTGCGTTGTCGCCCAAAGAATTAGACTAATTTGCTCCTCCTCGAGCCTTGTATCTACTGGTGGTCGACCACACAAGACTTCCAACAACACCACGCCGAAAGCATAAACATCAGATTTCTTGGTTAGTCGATTGGTGTAGAAATAATCTGGATCCAAATATCCAATCGTTCCTTTGACTTTTGTGCTGACATGGGATCTTGAATGGCTTGTAATACTTTTAGATAACCCAAAATCAGAAACTTTTGCTACCAAATTCTCGTCCACCAGGATGTTCGTGCTCTTAACATCTCGGTGTATGATACCTTGTTTGGTACCATTATGAAGGTAGTTGAGTCCACATGCAGCACCTAGGCAAATCTTGAGCCTTTGCTCCCATGTTAGTTGAGATATAGTCTTACCACTTTCTTCTCTACTTGTTTTATAAAGATGACTGGCGAGAGTCCCGCCAGGTATATATTCGTAAACAAGTATCATCTCCGGCAACTTGTAGCAATGGCCGATGAGGGAAACGAGATGAGTATGCCGAAGCTTTGAAAGCAACTTCACCTCTGTCCGAAACTCTTCAGCACCTTGCTTAGACTCGGCATTCAACCGTTTTATCGCAACGGTGTTTGTAGCACCACCATCGATCATCCCTTTATAGACCTTACCAAATCCTCCAATTCCAATAACTAACGTATTATCAAAGTCGTTAGTCGCTCTTTTTATTTCGTCCAGTGAAAAGTAACGACAGGATCCCTCCACTTGAATCCCGCCACCATCGGTTGCAGTCTCCTTCTCTAAAGAAAGGGTGTCAGTGGACGAGGCTTCCGCTTCATCAAAGGCATTCGTAGATGGCAAGGCATGTGTAATCTCATTCACATTTCCTAGGAGGTAACTTTCATGACTCGAATCGGCACCACCAGAAACGCTAATGGCAAGCGGGTCTTGTGCAGAAGTCTCCATCTCCAAAGCTGAAATGGTCCGGAGGATGGAGATCACCAGAACAGGTTCACGTGGTTGTGGTCAACTTCGAGTGGCCCCCACCAAGTGGTCTGCAACCTTATTTAAAGCTTGATAAGAGCATCTCCAGCTGTAATAAATGGAAAAGTTAAGCATCTACTACAAACTTGAAGGTTGAGCATTCAAATTATGTTCTTATTTCCTTTTCATTTACTTTTGAAGGTAAGTGTAATTTAAATGTTAAGTTATTATTTGTTTTTATCCTTTTGGCACTTTCTTTTTTTGATTGGCAAAAAGTTAATTCATGAAAACTTGCCAGTTGGAGGAGAGAGGAGTGGATTCCAACCAAAGATTGGAGAAATTAAAACACCCAACAGGGACAAGTCCTAAAACACCTAAAGGCGTCATCCCAAGTAGGCCATACCAAATACATCAATGAACTCAAAAAAATCCCCAGTGAGCCAAGCCCAAAATACCCAAAGGCTTAGCCCAAAACAGAGCAAACCCGATACAACAATGAGCCCCAAATCCTAACCAAAGCAGCCTAAAGGAGCAACTCTGTAAACAGTCTGCTGCCGCCCCACTATCCAATCATCCGTCCTTGCTGTTAGGCCCAGAAACCAACTCACCCAGCAATGAACCGGCGAGGGAAACGAAGCTAAAAATGGACGGAGAAAAGGAGGAAAACCAGTGACAGTAAACAATCCTAAATTACCACTTTTCTATTGCCTATGTGTTTTTTCACTATCAAATTTGCAAACCTGTCTGTTCTCCTAGATTTTTCTAATCTGTGCATGAGTTAATAAATGTTCCAAAAAATAATTTTTATAGTTCAGAAATATTTCTTCCTAGGATGTACTAATGATGAACAATTACAATTTTTTTCTTAATCCTCTGACCATATGCACAACATGTGGATAATTTAAAGGCAAGATGTAAGGCTAGAAAAACAAGAGGTGACAACCAATAAATAAGTGACCGACAACAAATTGTAGTTTCGAAAAGATAATTAAGGATGTGTGTTCATTCTTAAATACTCTCTCCCCCCAAATTACTGCATCCGTTTGATTATTTGGGACCAATAATTGTACATGTCATCTAATTTATATTACATTGTTGTATTCATTATGGATCTTATTTGATAAATCGTAATTAGTTTTATAAAACATAATTTTCAAAATCAGAAAATACATTATAGATCGTGAAATATAAACAATTTTTTTAGTCGCTCAATTGTCCAAAATGGGCCAGTAACTGGGGTGTGGGACGGGGGAGCAATTAAAAAAATGGTCAAAAATTAGAATTTGTATAATTTGCAAGAGTGCAATCTAACCCACCCTTGAAATTAGAGAGAGATGCACATCGTAATGGTTGAAGTCGTAGCTATTCAGATGGTTAGGAATATGTTGAGTTTCAACAAGACAACAATGAGTGAGGCCAACTCCAAGTGGGCCCCCTCCTCTGCGTCATCTAGAACTATCTGGACAGGATCATATCAAATTTGGAAAACAAAATTGCTATTTGCCATTTTTGCTCCAACGGTTTACAACCCTCTCACATAGACGTTGGGGCTATACTTAGAGTTATCTGTGGGTCCCGCATGTATGTGAAGGGTTGTACTTGGTTGGAGCCGAAATAGTTTTACATAGAGCACACTCTGAAAACAATACTTTCTTTATTGGAAAATGCAAGAATTTCTGTCCAGAAAGTTACGCAGAAATTGAAATCAACTGAGCCCTTGATTTCAAATTCTGGGTAATTTTCTAGATAAGAATTTTGGGTATGTAGCATTGTTGTTCTTTAGTTTATGGTTTTGAGAGTGATGTTTGGGTAATGAGAGGAGAGAAATACATGAAGAAATAAGATCAGTAAAAATTCAAGAGAAAATTTAATGCGAATTGTGCTGAAAGAGATCAGTGATTTCCAAAAATCAAAGCGAATAAAGTCACGTGACATTCAGACATAGTAGAACAATTTCTAGTGGTGAAAAAAGCACTATAGCAAAGCAAGCATAGAAAAAAAAAAAGTAAACTTTTTGACTTTAAAGCATTGATTGAAATATTATAGTAAAAAACAAGTCCAATTAACCAGCGAATAGAACACATTATGTGTCATAGCCCTCTTCAAATACCACTTAGGGCATCCTTATCAGGAGCACCAAAATTTTCACCAAATTTAACTTCAAAAACACTTTTTACAAATTTAGCAAGTTATTTATCCAAAATTCTCAAAATCAGACTCTCTATCCAAATTTTACTAGAAAGGTTAGTGAATAGTAAGTTAACAAAGTTGAAGCGTTACTGTAGCAAAGCTACAAGTTTAACAAATTTGCAAAAGATTTGTTAAACCTGATTTTGGAAGATTTTGCTGCATTTCACTCATCAAATTTAGCTTTTAAGGGATTTGATGAGTGAGGTATTGATACTCTTAATTATCCTAGAAATATCGAAGTTAACGACACCGATTTAGAATATCTCGGCAGGTAAACAATCTCCCCGTTAGATTTTTATTCAATTTTCGCCAAATAGTCTCTCCTCACTTCAATTGTTCCATTTTGTGTTAGTTAGCAATTTCTGTTCCCTCCATCCACACTGATGGTCTCTATCTTACGCCTCCATCGACACTGATGGTCTCCATCTTACGCCGTCCGTCCTAATTTGATAATCCACTACGAAACTATGTGTAATTTTTAAACTAAAAAATAAAGTATTTATCGAAATAATTTTTTATTTTTTTTTTACACTGTATAAAAGTTCTCAATGAGATTTATCAAACAAAGTTCATATCGATAAAAAAATTATTTTCGTAAGTAATTTTGTAGTGGACTATCAAATTGGGATACAAAGAGAGGTCAGGAGTTTCCTTGTTCTCTATACATATTAGAGTCCCCCAGCCTCTCCAAATGGCTTGAATGTCGCTTAAATGACTTAGATTAATGCGTTTGAGGTTTTACTTCTACAATAATGTTTGAATTTCTTCTATTAAGAAATCTTAGGGTACATACTGAATCAAGATACGCATATATATATATATATATATATATATATCGTGGGATACGCCATCGTATCGTACAATTTCTATCCAAAAAGGATTCAGGATGAGATAAGTATTCTATATTGTCTCTTAGGATTTTACCGACAATGAACTCAAGTAATTGTTTCTTCGAAAACAATGAAACCCACTTTCATACCCCTTTTTTTTTTTTCCCTCCGCTCTCTTCCTATCATGTGCGGAGGAATTAAAGGACAAGACTCTTTAATTTGTCACAATTTTTTTTTTATAATTTGGAGCTAAATTTTGCAATTTTAACCCCACAAAAATTTCATAAAGTACCTCGACTTGCTTAAATGCATTGAATAATAATTGAAGAATCAGAACAATAAATAAAAATTTAAATTACCACAGATTTCAAAACCTGAGTAAAAGGGCAAAATGGAGCATTAGTGATGCCTACAACAACATATAATTGCAAATGAACAATCTAAACTACAATCGACAAAAAGCAAATTAACAAGGCAACACAGAAACTAAAAATAATAAAGCAAATCGGAGAACATAAAGTGGAAAAGAGAACAGAATGCCAAAAATTAAGCCCCAAAATACACCAAAATGGAGATTATATTTGTATTTATATGTATATGGCCTAGAAAAAGTAGAAGAATCTTTGCTAAACACACCTGTATGAAACGTAAATAATCGAACCGCGGTTGTTGCGGCAACGAAAGCAATTTTCCGGCGGCTTAATGATGAAGTAGTCTTCGTTACCGAAGCACGAGAATCACGCGCAAAGGTCATCAGAAACTGGAATCATTCTGGGTAGTGAGCGATGAGTCAATGATGAAGCATGATCACGGAGAGAGAGAGAGAGAGAGAGAGAGAGAGACAGAGAGGGGAGTGGGGAAATTGCAGAAAATGAGAAAAAGGAGGAGAAAAAAAAAAATTGTACACGCTTTCGGAATCATTGTTCAATGGGAACAGCAAAAGGGTGATTCTGTTAAAAACCGAGTTTTGACTAAATTCAACTCACAAAAAAACATAAAACACAAAATTTGTAATTCTAACTTATTTTTGGATAAATACAACCAAAAAAATTCCCAAATTTTCCCAATCTACCCCCCTACCAACCCCCTTACATCTAATTAATTCCTAAAATACCCCCTTTAAAAGACCTACCCATTTTATCCCCTTTGAAAACCTAAATCTAAAATCTAACAAATAAAAAACAAAAACAAAAACCATAATCTTCTTCTTCTCTGCAAAAACAAACGACCATATTCTTCTTCTCTATATAAACGTCTTATTCATCTCTCATCTCCATCAGGGTTTGCAAGGCCATGCTCCGATTTTCTCTCCTCACTCTACACATGGATTGATCAATGGAAGGTTCTTTCCCTTCCATTGACCCATTACACTCATATTTCTAAATGGTAGAAACACCAATGAGGCTCAAATTTTTTATTTTAAGCGGCATGGAGGTCGACAATGAAGCTGATGGAAAGAAAATGGTGGTTTCGGAGGCAAAAGCAACGCAAGAAATAAGACCCATATTTTAATTTTTCGTTTTTTGTTGTCCACCATTCGAATTATGGTACATCTTTCAAACTTTAAAATCCGAACACATTGTTAAAATTCAGTACTGGGTATCCGAATAACGGACGACCAAAAATGAAAAATTAAAATCTATATCTTATGTGGTGTTTTTGCCTCCCAAAGCATCATTTTCTTCCCATAAATTTCCTTGTTGACCTTCATGCCGTTTGAAATTGAATATTCGAGCCTCATTGGTGTTCTTCCATTTCAAAATATGAGAGTAGTGGGTCAATGGAAGGGGAAGAACCTTCCATTGATTGCTTCGTTGAAGGAGAGGTGAGGAATGGACAGGGGAGTGAATGTATTTTAGGCTTTGACGTGGGATGTGTATTTGGGAGGTGAGGAATAGACAGCGTAGTGAACCTTCCATTAACATTTTGGATGCTTGTTTTAGTTCTCACTCGCACGGCTCGTCATAAGACACATGGTCCTAATGAGGGAATTAGTTAGACACATACATTTGAGTTGTTGTTGTTAACGTAATGAGCACACATTTGTGGACACACGGTCGTGTTACACAATGGACATCTTTGACGAAAGTGGAAACGGTGTCAATCGTTAGATAGTGAAACGAGATGAATATGAGATTAAGTGTTAAGGCAATAAGGCAAATCACATGGATTATTCACTGATGTCTTGCAAAGGACTTATGAGACCCATAGGATTCGAAGGTAGTGTTTGCTCTTTGTGTGACCAAAATAAATAAATGAGTAAATGAATAACTAAATTAAATTTTATATATTATTCAAAACTCAAGTCCCTTTCTTTATACTTTTACCTTGCTGGTTGTTTGAAATGCTTGTTAGGCATTATGGTGGCATATGCTGATGAGATACATGCTCTCGTTGACCTTAGATACAGGTGTAATCAAATAAATTACATAAAAAGGAAAAAAAAAAAAGAAAATAAAGAAAAGAAAATGAAAGTATAACGAGATTGTCAAATGTACGGAAGAGATTTCGGATCCCGAAAATTCAGTAAGTTGCTAGGTCCCCTCTTGCTAGGTCCCCTCTTGGGCGAGATTCTATAAATTGCTTCAAGTTTTTTTTTTTTTTTGAATGGAGGGAACTTGTGACATGGTAGAGATGATTTATTGGGTGGTATTGGATTTCAAGGGGCTGAATTTTGAGTAGATACTTTGTAATTGAATCGGTTGGGTGCATTGTGGGTAGTCTATGTTGTGAGAGGAACATTCGGTAATTATGGGTTTCAAGTTAATAGCGTGCAAGTGTGCATGAGGGTGAAGTGCTGTTGCCCTGGCGAGTGATGAAATAGCTTCAAGATTTAAATCTTGCCCAAATATATTATACATATATATGTTGTGCTACTCCCTCGTCATTCACCACCTCATGCATCTAGAAAATTTGTACAAAGTAACTTCTACTGGGCGAAGTGATTGCTCACCCTTTTATATTTCAGGTACTGATCAAGGAGCATGCGTCGGAGTGCATGGTGTGCATGACATCTTTGAAAAGCATATAAGGAATTAGTCATCGCCCTATTTCATGAGCTCTCATTTTGGGTTGATAAATGTATAATTTTTATGTTTTCTTAAAGAATTTTTTTTTGGAAGAACGTAAATAAATTTAAAAATTTAACCATGTTTTTCCCATGGGGCATGGGTGTCCATTTAGATCCTAATTGGTGAATGTACAGGGAACGATTTTAGTGAGACAAGTGAAAGTGAACTTATGGAAGACGTGCTTGTTTTTATTTGAAAGTGTCTACCTTTACCTCCTAGAAATTCAGGGCGTGACAACTTGGTATCAGAGCATTAGGTTCGAAAACTTAGGAACTGTGGGGAAACTTGTAGTCTCGGGGCTAAAATCATTGCATCGTTTTCACATGAAAGACATGGTTTTCACGAATATTGTGCGCTTGCATGGGTGACTTAAATCTACTTTGCATTGCATTTTTCATTACGTAGCATGGTATAGTTTTGTCAAACCACGTTGAATTCATTTATAACCTAGAGGTGACTAACTAAATGTGGACACGTGATGAACACGTCCTATAAAACATTAGTTCGACACATGAGATGATTAATCTAAATTAATAGGCACAACGGTAAAAAATACTAGTGTGATACCTTGTGGAAAGATATGTTTGACACGGAGACAAGTTTTTGAAAGGAATGGAACAACACTTGATGATTTGAGAAAGTGAGAGAGCATATGACTATTTGAGGATAGATCAGATGTCGCATGTCAGTGGTGGGTGTGTGAGTAGTAACTGAATATATTACTAGATGGAAAGGACAACCTCTATAGTTTTGGAAGGAATGAAGTACGTTTAATAACGTTGGTTTAATATTATTACCAGTATATCTGGGCATGGGTGAACGAGGCCCGTGAAACTTGGCAGGGGTGTATGGAGCCCACGAAATCTGGCAGGGGTGAACGGAGCCCACGAAATCCGACAGGGGTGCACGAAGCCCATGAAATCCGGTAGGGGTGAACGGAGCCCACAAAATCCGGCAGAAGGACTATTCCCTATGGTTATAAATGGTTGTTATTGTGAATGAATGGATAATGGAAAATAAATTGAAAGACACGGTAAATTAATGAACTTAATCAGATGACACGTTCAAGAGGGGATAAGGGTTGACGGATGGGATCCAAGTCCCAATGTTTGTAACTTTGAAAGTTTTTGATTAACTAATTGAAAGTACGGTAACCTAAGAGATAACAAATGTGTGTGTGGGTGTTACGTGAACATTGAGAGTGGAGTTTTCATTAACGGAAGAGGTTCAGTGGATACGTGAACACTTGACTCTTACATGATTACATGCTGGCTATTTTATTCAATGCTTGTCGTGTTATTTGCGTATGATTTGTTGAAATTCGGGGTCCTAGTTGACTGAGTATTGTTTGTTTGCTTTTTTTTTTTTTTTTTTGGAATTGGTTGTTGGAGATAAATTTCTGGCTGTGACGTTTCTATTAACATCTCTTTACGTTTGTGGCAAGGTTTTAAATACTAGTTTTGTGACATGTAACGGTAACGGTTTTGGTGTAACGGTTTCGGTAGTATTGAACGTTACGTAACGGGAATCGGGTGTAGTGGTTGTGAATTTTTTAAAATTATTTCTTGATAAAAAAAATAATTTTAAATTTCTAAATAATCCGTAATGGTCGAGTATCAGCCGTAACGTTGTTAACCGGTCCGTGAATCAAATACGGACTGATACGTAAAGGGAACCGGCCGATACACATGCTATTTTTCAACTACTAGTACTAGTATTTTGATGGTTTTTGAAAATGCTGTCAAGTTGATTTGTATTTTGTGACTTTTTATGATTTCTCAAATCTCAATCAAACACCAAAAAATATGATTGGAAAAAAATGATTTTTGTAAAACAGTTCTACATAAAAAAAAAATTTACTAAAACATTTTACATCGAAACAAATAGAGCCTTAGTTCTTATTTTAGGATTTTGTGGTTCGGATTTTTTAGTTTGAGATGTTTTCGAGCTACGCTTTCACGCAATTATGCTTGCGGTCCCTCTTATGTTCCCCTTCACACATAATGTGACTTTGCACAACTCGAGCCACTTACAGGAGATTAAGTGATTATTCATTGACGCAATAGTGACCCCATCAAAAAAGAAATTTCTCTTGAATGAGTCAGAAACGATGGCTTTTTGGGTACTCCCCAGACAGCAACGACAGCTATGGTGCAACTTGGAAAAAACTCCTATGTAATTTGGAACAAAAGTTTTGGTTCAGTCAACATATTTATGGCGCAAATTTGAAACTGAACTGGGCTCTAGTGATGTAGAAGAGGAGGGGATGGGCTGTTATTATAACAAAAAACTTTGGGCTCACGAAATTTTTTATTCTTTTGGTGCCCAAGCACAAGGGCTTGCTGGGCTCACCCTTGGGCCAGCCCTGCTCTCGGTGCTTCCTCTCTGATGGGATAACAATGTGAGCCCAAGCCTACCAAACACTTCAGCCATTGTAGGCCTTAGATTGGCAAGTGCAACGAAAGACTTCAAAAGAGCTGGTGCTATTTTTCCATGAGAGAGGGCTCAATGACTCCAGCAAGCTTTCCCCTTTTGATGCGCGGTTGAAACTAACGGACAAATAGTACAATGAACGGACTGATTTATTCCTCATCCAGTTTTCTATGCATGAGCAGCCTCCCGCATAACACTTTCACCACACCATACGCATAAACATCAAATTTTGTTCAAACCAACTGGATAGAAAACCGGATGAGGATAAACTTGATGAGAGGAGCACAATGTACGATTGAGATCACTTTTTTTAGCCCGGGATGGGCCCATGCTTTTTCCTCATTCTCTTTACAAATTTGTTCCTCTGAAAATGCAGGAAGGAGTTGTACATATCAGTCCACAGATATGTGATAGGGATAGTTCCATTGCTATGGAGCCTACTGTCATAGCTTGCACGTAAATTTATGCAGTGATTCCAACATCTTAGCCAGTTCCCAAAATTTTGGTCTTGTACTCTTCGCTTGGTATCCAAGAGATCTACTCACGTCATATTAGTCCATGTCGATAAAAAAAATCCTACGCATAGTATCCCGGAATCCATTCAGAAAACAATTTCTTTTCTATTGGATACCAACAATATTCATGTTTGTACAACCTAAGCTATAGAAACTATTGTCAACTATGTTCAGAAAGTTCACTCTTCTTTCAGTGTGAGACTTAACACTTTCTTGGAATCTATTGGCTCAAGCATTTTAATGAACTTAGACACTTCTAACCCTTACCTAATCATTGTGCCTTGCAACTTGTGTTGATCTAAGGTTGAATTTCAATGGATGGACATTTTGGCAGTTACTTCATACCTGGAAAAGGCCTCCAACGGTATGAAATTCAGGTAATAAACAGAAACCCTTTGCTGCAAATGAACTCAAGAGCCTTTAATGGCTATATTCATACGAGTTTTACGTTCTTCAGAACAAAGAAAACAAGACTTCTACGTTTTGATGCATCAGTTGTGTTATATAAACTCAATCACCAGATGAAGCTAATTGAAATGCAGCTCTTATTGTCTATTCTTAATTCAATGGATGCCAGACGATAAAACAAGATGAAATTGCGCACCTTGCGCGCAAAAAAACTTGCTAGTAGCTTAAGAAGTACAACAATGGTATGGTGACTAGTTCCACAAACTCTGTTGTTAGGTCGAACACCAATACGTAATATAACATGCTATACTGATATGCACCACGCGTATTTGTACAAACACCAATATGTAATAGGAATAAGCTATACCGAATATGCATCAATCGCGCTTGTTGTATGAAGTGTTCTTAAAGCATGCAAGACCTTGCTGCAATATCTAAAAATAGCTTGGCATAAGTGTTGTCAAAGCATGCAAGACATTGCTGCAATATCAACGAATAGCCTAAATCTGCATATCCTTTAGAATATCTTCATCTTTTTTCCAGATACATGTGTGGGTGCTGTCTAACCAGTATTCACGAAGATCTATTTGTTCGAACTCGACTGTAACCAAGCTTTTGGTTCAAGGGCTGGGCCAAGTCACTTGCAGGTGAACTGCAAATTGGAGGCTGCTCACTACGTTGTCAAATGACGGTCTTCAGATCCCCGTCATAACAAACAAACCCAAAGTTATCTTGACGAATTCCATTGAACGTTACAGTCCTACTATCCTCATTAGGTTGAATCCCTGACTTGATAAATGTTCATGGATTGGAGGACTTTCCTGAATGCACTCAACTCAGTAGTGGCACGTCATGATGTTCAGGATACTGGTACATATCAACTGCGTGTGACAAGTCAGTACTTCCAATAACATCACACAGATTGTGTACTTGTCATCATTCAGATCTAACAGAGTTTTAGCACATTTAAATTGAGCTGATGGTTTCGATCCATTGTTCTTAGTCCTCGTCTTGGGAAGCATAACTTTCTCAAACCAATTCTCGTCCAAATGGATTTGTTGTTTGAGAAACGGGAATTTCATATCATTGCTTAAGCCGAAACTCAATTGAAAGAGTACACAGAGTACAGGGGACGCGGGACGTCGTAAAGAGGAAGTGGAAATGGATCACTAAAACCCAAAAACAACCAGTAAAGAACTAATCATCAATATGCTAGTATCGAATCCAACTGAACTACGGTAATATAAACTATAAGCAAATCAATTGAATCTCGAGCTAGGAAAGCAATGATTGCATTTCTACTTGATGGAACGAAAGCACTATCACAGTTGAATCAAGAGAAGCTGACTAGAGAACATTACAAAGCACTACTCTCCCCATGAAACATGACTAATGTAACTGATAAAAGCAACTGAAAGAACAAGACAAACCTGGAGATCGAATCACACCAACTAGCAGCCTAAACAACCGAAAAAGATTAACAGAAATGGAAACTAGGGAAAACAAATCATTACTGCAAACCAAAGAGACAAAGCCTTTGTTGCCAGGAAAAACCCATTCTCGGACCATGGATCTCCAGGGAAGAGCTACGAACTTTGGATCTCCAAAACTCCAAACCATCCACCTCCAATATCTGTAGGGCGCAAATGATCTCACAAGGACCCATTGGCCGTGTAATCATACACAAGGATCAACTCGTTTCCCTCTCTGCTAAATCCCATGAGAGAGACTAGATGGGGGTGCAGGGGCAGTGTCTTTGCATGACTCTCAGCCCCAGCACCTTCAACTTTCTTAATCCTTTTGATCACAACAGTACGAGCTTCACCATCAATGTCAACAGCACCTATATACCACTCGTGCGAATTAGGTATTAAAAGTCTCTTATTGAAATCATTTGTGGCTACACGAATCTCAGCGAGTGAGAAATGGCGGTATGATTGGGGTATGCTATTTGAATCTAATTCCCGAGGCGAAATTTTTGATTGTCCAGTTGAGGAACTGATGCCCCTCCTCACTCTGAACTGCTGATCCATCATACCCTGAAACGCCTTGGTGATTATTCCCTCTGTTCTACCTCTCTGTTGGGACACTAATGCAAGCTCAAGTCTGTGCAGAACTTCAGCCATCGTAGGCCGTGATTTTGGGCTCTCATGCAAACAATTGTTGGCAAGAACAACAAAAGACTTCAAACAACGCAGTGATATTTGTCCACTGAGAGAGGGATCAATGAGGCTGTCAAGCCTTCCCTTTTTGATTAACTGTCGAGCCCAACGGACGAGACTAATTTTCTCCTCGTCCAGCTTTTTATCCACAGCTGGCCTCCCACATAACACTTCCAACAATACAACACCAAAGGAATACACATCAGATTTCGTGGTCAGTCTCTGAGTTATGTAATAATCAGGATCCAAATAACCAAATGTGCCTTTAACGAGTGTGCTTACATGGGTTATTGAATGACTTGTAGTGCCTTTCAACAATCCAAAATCCGAAATCTTAGATACCCAATTTTCGTCTATCAAAATATTTGTGGTCTTCACATCTCGGTGTATGAAACTCTGACTAGTACCTCTATGAAGGTGTTCTAATCCACGGGCAGCACCAATACAAATGTTGAGCCTTTGCTCCCATTGGAGAGGAGAAATACTTGGGTTGCCTTTTGTTTTATGGAGCTTGTAGAGATGATCAGCAAGGGTCCCACGAGCTATATATTCGTAAACAAGAATCATCTCTTGAGATTCGTTGCAATAGCCGATCAATGAAACGAGATGAGTATGCGGGAGCTTTGAAAGTATCTTGATCTCCATCCAAAACTCTCCTGCATCTTGATTGGTCTCGGCCTTCAACCGCTTTATGGCAACGACCGTAGCAGTGGCACCACCATTATCGATGAACCCATGATACACCTTTGCAAATCCCCCGATCCCAATAACATACCCATCATCGAAGTTGTTAGTTGCTATTAGGATCTCGTCCAGTGAAAAGCAACGACAAAATCCCTCCACTTGAACCACACCGGTGTCGATTCCATTTCTCGGAAGATTGTCTTCGTTACTGGAATCCTCAACTCCAAGCCTTAATGGTTGACCAATTTGCCGTTGTTCAAAATCCACCCTCTCTAAAGCTGCCATTTTCGGGAGAATTCTTCACGAGCACTAGCAACTTTTATGAATTGGCGGACTTGGGAGATAAATCATACCGGCAATGGGGAAGAGAGAGGAAATGGGAGGAGAGCGAAACTCAAGTAACGGTCAAACATGAAATTGAATAAGAAAATGATGAGGTTGGCCCTATGCCGATAAAAAAAAAAACTCCTCCACGCGGTTAGTATTGGCTAGAAGTACTCCCCATCCCGATTTGTTTGTTTGAGAATCTTACTTTATTAGAGAACATAATGATTACATCTATGCACATTAAAATTCCCAACATTTAACCTTCAACTTGTTTAAAAAGCTTCTTTATTTCAAAAAAATAAAGGCAAAAAAGACATTTGGTTTATCAAAATGTCAAACGGACAAACATTTTGAGACATGTAAAAGTTCAATAATAACAAACAAATCGGAATAGAGAGAGTACTTTGAATGGGTCAACTTTGGAATAATAAATGATATGCATTTTACATGAATTAGTGAGATAGAGAACAAACTACATAGGGGAACATATAAAAGTCTAAACCTGTAAAATACTAGTAGATCAAACGTGTATTTTCATCCCACTGCAAGGCTCTTTCTGTTGAAAAATAATAATCCAAACCATCTCATATGCTACTCCTATTTGTTAAGTGTAATAGAAGGTATTCTGATTTTTATGTGTTGGATCCGGAGCATTCTTATCAGTCTCAACAAATTTTCAACCAAATTAAACCTCAAAAATCACATTTGAGAATTGGCTAGTCAATTTTGAAAAAGCACATAGAACAGAATTAGATTCTCTATTCTGACCTTATTGTAATTAATTATTCTTTCTTTTTACTTTTACCTTTCTATTCAAATTTCTTTATAAATATTTTAGGGTCAATTTCACTTACCTCCCCTGAGGTTTCTGAAAAATACAGAGATCTCCCCTACACTTTCTGAAAATCTACAGTCTTCTCTTGCTTTTCAAACTAATTGTCAGATTTCCCCCTGTCGTTACTTTAAGGCTAACGGCGTTAACTTTTTGCGTGAAATAACTGTAATACCCTTAGTACATATTCTACACCCTAAAAAATTGTTTTTTTTTTTTTAAAATAGAGTCAAAAAGTTTTTCAATATTATTAAATAATTTTTCAATTCTAAAAAACAGTTTTTTGTCAAAGAATTTTTTTTTTTTTAGAAATAACTACGTTTTGAAATTTTTTTGTTGTAAATAAATTTTTCAAGAAAAAAAAAAATTTTTGATTTTTTTTTTTTTGAAATACAAAAGTTTTGAAAAAAAGTTTTGGATAAAAAACTAGTTTTGGGAAAATTGTTACTTTAAAAAAAAAATGAAGTTTCGAAAAAAACTAGTTTTTGAAAAATGGTTTTATTTTCTTGGAAAACATTTTTATCTCTATTATTTAAAAAAATTATTTTTTTAGGTCGGAGAATATATACTAAGGTTACTGCAATCATTTCACGCAAAAAGTTAATGCCATTAGCCTTAAAGTAATGGCAGGGAGGAATTTGACAATTAGTTTTAAAAGTAACGAAGGGTAAAAAGTGCAGGGGAAGTCTCTATATTTGCCAAAAACATCAGGAGAGACATCAGAAGAGGTAAGTGAAATTGACTCAATTTTTTATGATTTCAAATTACGTTTATTTTGTGGTCATTTAAATTTCATTTGCTTTCGTAACTTTGAAATGTTTCAATTTTCAATTTTAGTATTGTGTTATGTATCAAAGGTCATTTTGAATTCACACGCTTGTGTTGGTAACTTCGTAATTTGTCTTGTTTTTATTTTTAGTATGTGTATTAATTTTTTTGTCATGCAATTTGAGTTTTTAGTAGGTTTAGTAATTGTGTAGTCATTTTTTAAGTAGTTGATTGCCTCCCATGCTATTTATGCTTCGTACACAACAAAACAAGTGAGGCACTGTTGTATGGATGGGCATGGGAGGGTTGGGGGGTGGATACCACTACCGTCCATCCCGAATCCCCAAACCCATATCTATCCCCATCCTCTCCCCAATCTCCACTGGGGATTTTTTTTACCTCCATCCCCGACCCAATGCGGGGAACGGGGATCCCGCATGGGAAATCAGGGATCCAAAAATTCGTGTACAAATGAACATTTGAAAGATAGTTGTGCATCAGACCAATCCCATATATCTCACAATGTCTATGCATGCAGGCATATGTATGAAAGAGGTACTTTTTTTTTTTGTTTAAGAAACATTAGTAAGTTAATTAATTAAAACCACAAAATAATAAAAGTACTAGATTCATATGCATATGCATATAAATCATATTTCGAGGCAAGTGATCATGTAACTCATGTTGCCATCATATGCATATAATCAGATGCAAGACAGTTTCAAGCTGAACAAAACAGAATAACTACTTCAAGTTTTAAACTGAACAAAACAAGATAACTAGTTCTAGTTCCAATTATATATGTATAAAGTGACAGCTAAAAATAAAATACTCAACAATTAAAAAAAGACGGAGAGAGTTACAAACAACTGATCCAATTGTGGTAGGTGTATTATAATCGAAGTCAACTCAATGGGTAGGCGTGATGTCCAATACTGAGAGAATAACAATTTTTTTTCCCTCGGGGGTGGCTCAAAATAAGTTGACTTTTGCTTACCCATATAACAACACAACCACCACAACAATAAGAGGATTCAGTATCCATGTAGATGGAAAATTGGCGTGAGCGGTGGATGTAATCAAGTATACACACTCGGGAAACACACAAAGATCTGTGACTTTGTTGGTTTAGCCAATTTCTTAATAAGAATTGTTTTTATAACTAGGTACAGCAATCAAGGATTTAAATATCAATCGATATATATCGTATCGGCCGATACGAATCGGTTTTTCACTCCTCTGATACCGTTACACCAGGCAATATCGATGGTACCAAAAATCCCGTATCGGCCGATAGCGGATACGTATCGGTTTTTAGCCTATTTTTTTGTCTGCTTCATGTCCGTTACACAACTGATACGGGCTGCTACACGACCGAAACAGCCAGTTCAGTTGGTTTGGTGCCAAAAATAACTTCAAAAAATTAACCGCTGCGACACCTAATTCCCGCTATGTATCATTCGATACTCCCACTACTGCTACTGATACGTAGTCCGCTACTTCTATTTAAAACTATGACAGCAATACAAAAAGGTGGTTCACAGCCAAACAACCAGTCCATACAAATTTACCGTATAATTTGAAAACTACACAGATACACATATTATCATGACAACTCAGCCACATTACTTAAGGATTGGAGAAATCATAGGTTAGGTGATGGGACTATATTACAGTGTCTACTCTGAGACTGATGGAGATATGTTGCGCCATGATTGAACCAAATCGGAAATAAGAAAGCTCTGTTCACCAATTGTAAACTCGCTATCGACAGAGATGGTGTCATTGTAGGAACCGGGGAAGAAGGCCATACCCATCTGGAAGGAATTTTCCCAAGCTTCTTGTAGCTGCAATGAGGATTGAAGGCTCCCCAACACATCGTTCATAGAAGGGCGTCGGATCGATTCCTTAACCAGGCAACTTAGTGCTGTATTGACATAGTGCCTAAAACATTCGGGTGCTATTATTCCGATTAGATATGGATCGATTACCATTTCGATTGTTCCTCTTTTGATGCATCCTTTGAACCATGGAAGTAACGAATCCTCGTCCGTTTTTGGCACGTGAGTATAAGGTTTCTTAGCACACAATATTTCCAACAACATGACACCAAACGTGTACACTACTGATTTCTTTGTCACCGTTCCATAGAGAAAGTAGTCAGGGTCCGTATATCCAAGCATGCAACACACAGCTGTTTGCAAGGTCTCGGTTGTTATGGAACTGGGTATTGGTACAGAAAGTTCGAAAGCACAGAATTTGGCAACCCCTTTATCATCCAAAAACACATTTGATGGTTTTATGTTGCGGTAGATGAATTGGATGTCTACGTTCGTGTGGAGGTACTCGAGTCCTCGTGCAATGTCGATGCAAATTGGAAGTCGCTTTTTCCAAAGAAGTGGATCATTATTGATTTCAAGGAGATGACTATTTAATGTCCCAATAACCGTGCAATCATACACGAGGATCAACTCATGCTCCTCATTACAAAATCCTATCAAAGAGACTACGTTAGCATGACGAGTCAGAGATTGTACCTGGATCTCGGCGCCAAATAGTTTGGTGAAGTTCAGTTTCGTAGTCGATTGGTACCGTTTGATCGCAACCACAAGAGTTCCCCCACCATACATCCCTTGTACAATCTAACAAAACTATCTCCATCGATCAAAAGACCCTCATCAAAATCATTTGTGGCAGCGCGAATCTCAGCAAGTGAGAAACAAGTGTACACCGATTGGGCAACGTTATCTGAAATTGGTTCCGAATGATTTGATTGTCGTCCACCGTGGTTTGAACCATTGCCAGTCCTTTCTCTCCACCAACTATTCTTGCCTATAAGCACATGTTTTATACCCTGGAACGTCTTTACCGTCTTTTTCCCTGATCTTTCCTTGTGCTTATGTGATGCCAACGCAATCTCGAGGCTCTCCGCTACTTCAGCCATTGTAGGCCTTCCATTTGGATGTTGACGTAAACACTTTTTGGCAAGCACGGCAAAGTACTTAAGATTATGTGGTGTCATTTCTCCATTCAGAGAGGGATCAATGATTTCGTCCAGCTTTCCCCTTTTGATGTGCATTTGTGCCCAAAGAACTAGACTAATTTGCTCCTTCTCGAGCCTTGTGTCTATCGATGATCGACCGCACAAGACTTCCAACAACACCACGCCGAAGGAATAAACATCAGATTTCTTGGTTAATCGCTTGGTAATAAAATAATCTGGATCCAAATACCCAAAGGTTCCTTTGACGTCTGTGCTAACATGGGTTTCATGGGAAGAAATGGTTTGAGATAACCCAAAATCAGAAACCTTTGCTACCCAATTCTCGTCCAACAAAATGTTTGCGCTCTTCACATCTCTGTGTATGAAACCTTGTTCGGTACCATTATGAAGATAGTCGAGTCCTCGTGCGGCACCAAGGCAAATGTTGAGCCTTTGCTCCCACGTTAAATGAGGTATGCTTTCACTGCATTCTTCTCTACATGTTCTGTATAAATGTTTGGAGAGATCCCGACGAGCCATATATTCGTGGACTTGAATCATCTCCGGATGCTCATAGCAATAGCCGATGAGCAAAACAAGATGACTATGCCGGAGCTTTGAAAGCAAATTTACCTCTGCCCAAAACTCTTCAGCGCCTTGTTTGGAATCGGTATTCAACCGCTTTATGGCAACAACTGTGGATGTAATACCATCGTCAATGACGCCTGTATATACGTTACCAAATGCCCCTCTTCCAATAATTAACCCATCATTAAAATCGTTAGTCGCTTTTTGTACTACATCCAGGGAAAAGCGACGGCAAGATCCCTCCATTTGGATCACGTCACCATCAAGTTAGAGGACAAGTTAGAGGACGAGGACGAAGCTTCAGCCTGATCAAAGGGATTCAGAGATGGCAAGGCAATCGTAATCTCACCCGCATATCCTAGGAGGTGATTTTCATGACTCGGACCCGCACCACTAGAAATGTTACTGGTAAACAGGTCTTGTGGGAGACTCTCCATCTCGTTGATGCAAAATTCTGCAGAATGGGGATGAGAGGTGTTGATGAAACCGCGTTGAAGCTATTGACGAAGATTACTAGAAAAACACACCCCTCAGAAATTAAGGATTAACCAGCAAACTTTCAATCAAGCTTCTACTATAAGACAATTAGGTTAAGATCCAACAAGAGAACAATCAAATGAAAGGAGTACTTTTGAGAATGAAATAGAAGAAACGGAATCCAAAACTGTAGCAGACGATCAAATTTTCTCAAAACAAACTAGGTCATCATCAACATGCAATCGTCCAGTTTAAATACGAAAACATGCGTTTGCAACTTGAAATAGGAACACGCCTAATGCTTTACCAACAATCAAATTTCGATCAACTTATTGTTATGGGACACGCCGAACAGAGACACACATGGGTTTTTAGACATACTTTCCTTAGTATTTAGTTTCTTGTAAATATTATTCATGCTTTGTTTACTCATCATTTGTTATGTATATGATTCGCATGTCACGAATTATCTTGAAAAGATTGATGATGTATCGATTCATTAAACCTTGTTTTCTCCGTGACTCTCTCCCACTATTATGTAGCTCTACTTCTTCATTCTCGCCTCTTAGTATGAAGTTTCTTATACAGTATAATTCATAGCTTTTTCATTTATTCAGAAAAAGTGTGTACTCAAGTTGTTTAAAACTGCCCAAACGAAAAGTCCTACAAAATCTCAATACAAACTGCTAAAAGCTGTCTTCATAAATTAGCATAGAAGAAACTGATGATCAAACCACACATCAGCTTAAATATTCATTCCGATTGTGTTTAAGAAAAGCAAAGTTGAAAGCGAAAAGAATGGTCAAAGAATACCATATGAAATGCATTCTCTTTACCGTTACTTTCAGATATTAATTTCTCTTTTCCCTTGGACATTGCCTCCGCCATATTTGTGTCCTTTGAAAAAAATGTAGAAAGTGTAAGAAGAAATTTTCATTTCACAAAAGAAAATCAAACTTTACTTACCATATTCAAGCGGATCAAGTTAAGGTCTCTTTCCTCTCGGATCACAACACCGGCATTTTCCTGTTGAGATATTCAATCTGCAGTCATAGAGTACATCTATTGACTTTGAAGTAGTAGATAAATAAATGGAATGATTGTAGGGAACTTTACGTAAAAGAAATGAGTGACCATAACACTCATCACGTTAAATTGTTGCATATATATATATATATATATATAAAACCGTGTTAAAGACAAATGTATGGTTAAGAATCATACCACTGGATATGCATTCTCTTCTCTCTTATTTGCATAGATTACTTTCTCTTTTCCCTTGGACTTCGCCTCCACCATTTTTTTGTCCTCTTGGAAAAAAATTTGTAAGCGTAAGAAGAAGATTTCTGGCCACGAGAGAAATAGAACGTGCTTTCTCTACGAAAGTGGATCACATTAAGATCGGGTTCCCCTCGAAAAACACCACTGATGTTTTTCTTTTCAAGACATTCAAACCTGTAAAGAAATCCGAATGTTATTAATATTTTTTAAGTACGATTTCACAAACAAAGGGACATAAGATTCGAGTATAATCAACATTCAACTAATCTCGCGAATCCAAAATAGATGGGAGCAAACCATCTCTATAATCCAAATTACTAGAACAAAACATCCCTCACAAATTAAGGATTACCCAGCAAACTTTCAATCAAGCTTCTACTAGAAGACAATTAGGTTAAGATCCAACAAAAGCACAACTAAATGAAAGGAGTAATATTGAGAATGGAATTCCAGAAACAGAATCCAAAACTGCAGCATACAATCAAATTTTCTCAAAACAAACTAGGTCATCAACAGCACACGTACCAACGAAGTCTATTACTCCCTCCGTCCCAATTTGTTCCGCGGTTATTCCTTTTTGGGATGTCCCAAAATGTTTTGCATATTTCAAAACTTTCCATTTTTGGATGTCTATTTTACCATTTTGCCCCTCATTTATTTTACATTTAAAAATGTTGCTCCAGAGCACAATTGGCTAGATTTTGACCCACCAGTACCAACTTTTTCAATCAAACTCATTGAAATCAACTTTTTCAATCAAACTGTTTGCGTAAAAAAAAAAAAAAAAAATCAAACTCATTGAATACAAAACCAACTTCATTTCTTTGTCCAAAACATAAAATTATGTGGATCATAACCACGAGCATCAACCATAACAAGTTTACAGAGGTTAGTTACACCTAAGCATGAAAAGAACAAAAAGGGAGAATTATGGGATTTGCATTGCAGACCCTTACAATTGCTTGCTTCATCCAAAAACACAAAAATACAGTTCTACAACAAAGTTTGAGATCAGTTGCCTCCAGTATGTAGATGAGCCAAAACACTTTCCACCAGATTGTGGTCACATTGAAGTTGAGTAGGCAAGTTACCATCTCTCATCAATCCACCCTTTCCAATATGTGGAACCTTGTAACCAATTCCCCCATTTACTTTCATGATCTCAATCATGCAAGCTTGTAATGTTAAAAAGACATTCTCTAGCCTTTCAGATGGTAGTTCTTCAAAAGCTCTCATAACGGCAGAAACAAGCTCATCAACATTTTTTGGTGCTTGTTGGTATTGCAAAGTTTGAATTGCTCTAAAGAAACCAAGGTCTAGAACATTTAAATCCGGACTGTTGGGAGGTTGGAATACCAAACGAATATCAAATCCGTCTTTAGAAGCCTCTTCGAGAAACTCGGCATCAAATTCATGAATGTGAGGCCTTGCATTATCTTGTTGAATCAAAATAGTCTCGATTCCATTGCCCCGTGGCCATTTAGCTCGAATAGCGGGTAAGACTTTTTCAATCAAACACTTCCGAGTAATTTCTTTAGTAACCGTAATGGGCTTTGTTTCCAAAGTACCCGCCAAACGGTTTTTACTAGTCCGTTTTGCGGGTTCTTTGCATGTGAAGGGAAAAATTCCAATCTTTCCAGAAAACTCTTGATTTCGAGTTGCATCAAACCGTGGTCGAGCTACGGCAGCTAGGAACATAACTTTTGTGATGAAACGTTTGCTTTTGCAAGTTCGTAGGGGCTCATTTTCATTGGGAAGGAGATAATACCTTTCCGACTCTTTAGTCATAAAAAACCATTTTTCATCAATATGCACGTAATTGTACATATTTTTGAAAGTTGGTTGGCTTTGAAGACTAGAAGGCTCAAGCATGGAAATGCAAAATCGAAGTCGTGCCCTCTTACCTTCTTCACTTAGCAATGGCTTCAGTGCATTTGTATGCGGCCTCAACACACCGTCTTTAACTCGCCTATGGAGCGTTGTTTTCGGCATGTGTATAGCTTCTGCGATTGATCGGATATTGGTTCCTTCAGTAAACTTTAGTGCAGAGATTGCGTTGATGTCCAATTGCACTCGTTTCCGACCAACTCGTCCTCGCAAATTGGGGGATACATCAACGGTAAGTCCCTTGGCAATACAAGAATTTGCTCTTTGCAAAATTGCACTAATTGTTCTCGGATCGACGGAAAACATTGCAGCCACCTCTTTGAGACATCCCCTTTTTAATTTCCCAGATGCACTCTTTGACAATAGAATCTCCAAAATCTATAGCCGTTCTTGATCAGTCAGGTTTCTTTTTTCTCTCCGCGGGATAGAAGATGGTTCAAGCAAATACGGCATCTTCTAACGTTAATAGAGGTGAGAGAAATTTGTTGGAGAAAAATTAGGAACAGAGAGAAAGGAGGAGGATTTTTAGGAAACAGAGTATAGGAGATCACGTTGGTGGAGAGGAAAAAGAGGAAAAAGTATAGGAAGTGTATGGGGTGAGATATGGGAGAGAGATTTAAGGAGAAATTTTCTCCCTCCCTTTTGCTCTGCTTCCATTCCTCGAGGAAGGAAATCAAATTCAAAATTCAAAATTTTGATTTGTAAGGAAAAACGTGTTGTGGTAGACCAAATCTGGCGGCAACTTATGGCGCCATTCTTCTCTCCATCTAACCCAAATCATGTGACTCCATTTTTTGCGGCAAACATTTTGGGCCCACTTATTTTTTATTTTTTGCATAATTTTGATAGTACTATATTCTGGTAAAAGGGTAAAATTATCAAAAAGTCAATGCAATCATGATGTTTCCTTAATTTTTTCATTTCCCAATACATGCGAAACAAATTGGGATAGAGGGAGTACTTATTTACAATCAGGGCCGGCCCGAGAGTTTGTTGGGCTGTTTACAATCCCCAAACATTCCCTAATCTCCACTACAATTATACCAGGGAAGCAATTCCCAATACCGAAAAACAGATATCAAAGCAAATAAATTTGAATCGTGGGAACTGGAATTGTTTTAAAAACTTCATCTTTGACTTCCGTTTTAGGATCCCGAAAATTCAGGGCCGGCAATGCTTGTATGTTCATTGGGTGAATATTCAACTACCAAAAAGTGACGCCATAAAAAAGGAATGATGACTTGTTCTTGTGGGGTACTCCCCAATTAGCAACGCCGGCTAGGGTGCAAACTAAGCAACATAAATCGTATCTATGTTATCTTATTGTAATAGGAATATACTCTCTCTGTCCCAATTTTATAGTCTCTCGTTCTATCCTAACCGGATAAAAAAACGATTATATCTTTCAATCGGTAATACATTTTATATGCAATATGGATCTTGTTTGATAGATTTTGATTTAATCTAATAAACAAAGTGTTCAAAATCACCTAAAACATTGTAGATGGCAAGATATAACACTTTGAAAAGTGGCACAAACGCCCAAAAGGGATTATAAAATTGGGACGGAGGGAGTATTATTTCAGCTTCCAATAAAAAACTGAAACAAAACAGTCGGCTTCAACAAAAATTTTACGGCCCGATTTCAAATCGAGTTGGGCTTGGGAATAGGTTCGGACAACTGACGCCAAAGGTGGGCGATCTTGGCCAAACTGAGGCACAATTATGGATGCGCTTCATTAGTGAACATGTAATTTTTTTGAAAAGAAATCAAGGCTCCGTTTGTTTCGATGTAAAATATTTTACAATGATAATAATTTTCATGTAAAACCGTTTGCGCAAAAATAATTTTGGATGTAAATATTTTCTGATGTTTGGTTCACTTCAAAAAATGTTTTCGAATCCTACTCAATAATGAAAACTTTAACACCACTCTACAATCAAAACAGACAACATACATTTGTATTCATATATACGCAGGGACGGAATCAATTAATCAATCAATCCAAAGTCACCGGAGTCAGGAATTACTCCCCAGTCCTAACAGCAAAAAGCCTTTTGAGACTACTATTAAAGTTTTTTTCTAGTCGTTAACTTCAGAACTACAAAGATTTTTCGATGTATGTGTAAACTACATATTATTGCTTCGTTAGTCAATTAATTACACTCCTGCCGTCTGGATCCGTCAAATTGATAACAGATTATGCTGAGTTGGACTAACAACTCCGTTAAATAGCTTAGGTGGAACAAATAGGCTAATATCTTCTCATATATCTCTCTCTCTCACACAGACACACACACACGATAGTCCAAACCCTAACTCAAACTCAAATGCCCCAAATCAACAGGAAGGCTTCCCGCTCCAAAAGTTTTTTGTTCAGAATCCCTAATTAGGTCATCCGATTCGGATGCTATCTCTTCCTCTTCCATTACACTTTCTGATTCCGACTCTTCAAGTTCGTCATGCATTTTTTCCGAGTGTCCTCTTCCAGCACGCGGTTTATATTCTTTAAATCTAACCTGACATGGTTAACTTTGAGAAACCTTATTTATTTCACATGAGATACATAACAACCTAGATAGGCCTACTTACCCCGAAAAAAGACATAGATAGACCTACCCTAGAAACAGTACAAGAAAATGCACCAATGCTGACTAAAAATTTAGTCGCCTAATGTGGGTTTTTAGTCGCAGGAAACCATTCCCTGCTATATTATTTAGTATATGTCAAAAATAATCAGCCCTCTAGAAGCAAAATTTAATTGACATAATTGGATTAATCAATTGCATTTGAGCGGGAATGTGAATACTGAGAACCAATTCTAACCCTTGGATCTAAACATAAAGTTAATCTCTGCCATTGAAAGCCCCAAAAAGTTAACATGTGAGTGGATAACTTGAATACACTTCCCTAAAACAAAACTAGTACATATTACTTTGGCTAAAAAAACCAAAACTAGTTTATTTTTTTGTCTTTATTCACAAATAATTTGCATTTGTTAGTTTTGTGCCGATTTTTTGTGGTTTATTGGTTTGTCTTGACAAGAGGAATCTAAAAGCATAAAATTATGATCAAAATCTTTATTTTGGTTAATAATTTTATATTTTTTAGATTTCTCTCGTTGAGACAAACCAATAAACCAAAATTGACACAATATTAACAAATGCGATTTTTTTTAATAAGGACAAAAAAATAAACCAGTTTGGTTTTTTTAGCCAAAGCTAGACTAACAGAATGCCCATGCCTAAAGGCATCTACAAACAAAATTTTAGTTCACAAAATACTAACCACTCTACCACAATATAAATGAAAAAAATCTAGCAAACTATCAGAAATCAAGATAAATTTTTAGATAAGTTTTATCTGAACCTTCTCAGCCCTTGGGAGCATGCTCTATGAACTATGATTGACCAAACCAAGCAACTCATTATATGTCCACCCAATTTGGCCAATCAAAAAACTCCATGGTGTAGTACGTGCAAGACCCAAAAGTAGCAGTAAGTTTGTAGATGAGAACTTGCAAAATAGGAACGATACCAATGTCCCAATAAATGTGGGCCATACCAAAAGAATTAGACCAATTTAACAAATCTTGACTTTTGAAATTTGAATCCTTCGTCTGATTTAAACTTTTCGATTGAAGCCAAGATTGCGAAGCAAAGTTTATCTATTACTGAGCAAAGTAACTGTCCTTTTCATTTCCAAGAAAATAGTATAGTTGTGAAAGATACATTTTGTAAAGCCGCTCTCCCTTGTAATATAGATTGTTTTGGCTGAGAGAAAAGAAGATAGAGCACACAAAAGTGATGTGCAAGTTTGAGAGGGAAAAAAGGATTGCCAGGATGGCAACGATGAGTGGAATAGAATCCCTCCCTCCACGTCTGGAGTTTGAACCCTGCACTCCTCATCTACTTCCTTTGGTGGTAGGTGGTGCAAGTATTAGAGCTCGCATTGTGTGGAGGTCCCTTTGCCATCTTGTACCAAAGTGATGCCTGTGGTAACGGTTTGTCCTCTCGAACAGTAGTTATGGCTTGACTGGACATTCCACAGGCGGGCCGGGAGACTGTATGGTCATGCCTAAGAGAGCTTGCAACGCTAGTCGCCCCCTCCATCACCCTTTTTGTTGATTAAAAAAAAATAATAATAACGAGGCAGAGGGGTGTGAGTAAAATATGGAATCTAGGAGGGGTGTTGTGCACCCTTTGGTTGTCTGATTGTGTTTTGGACAGCCCAAATGTGTTTTGAGTTTTTACCAGTTAAAATAATTCAAAATTAAATTAAAATTGCCGAGAGCATCCGACTGTCCAAAACATTATCGAACGGCCAAGGGATGCAAAGCACCCGGGTGAACAGCACCCCTCCTGGTCAAGTGTGGGTCTTTGATATGTATCTCCCCATTTGTAATCTTCATTGTTATAGTGGAAATTGTTCTCTCTCCCATGGAGTTTTATTGAGGTTGAACAGGGCCGGCCCTAATGTTTGGATTGCCCAAGCCAATCCCGAGCTCGGTTGCCCACCTATTATTAAATATAATTTAAAAAAAAAAAAAAAGGTTATCCGAAAACCTTACTCTAGTCTATTATAAGCATACCGGCAACTCTTACACCTACTGAATCTTTTCACTGCTAAACTTTTCAATTATAAGATCCAGAATTTTATTTTTAAAATCTCAACCTATCCTTTAATTTTTTTTTAGGACCTACTACACTACTACTACCACCACCACCAACATCGCTAGCACTACCATCCCAAAAAAATAAGAATTTTCCACTTTGTGCCCATAATTTATAGAATAATAGCAAAATTATAAGGTTTCTTACATTAAAATTAGTAATTGAAACCCCTAAATTGGAATTTTGGTCTTCTAAATAATTTAATTAAGAACTATCAAGAGAGTACTTAATAGGGATGCACCACATTGCCGATCAAAAACTCAAAAAGGGATGCACCAAATTTCAATTAATTTGGTACGTATTTGCAAAATCCAAAGAATGAAAATTTGAGGGTTTAAATCACAATTTGTAAATTATATGAAATCTCGAAGGATGAAGTCAAGATCAGCTACTTATTGCCTTGCCGCATGTCTCGATCCTGCGCCTCTTATTGCCTTACCGCTGGGCAACAGTACCTCAAGGCTATCCTACGCGGAATTAAATATTTATTACAAACTTGGTAATTTTTTTTGGGTTGCCCCGTGGTGGGGGTTGCCCAAGCCCGGGTCTTGTTGGGCTCACCCAAGGGCCGGCCTTGAAGCTGAACCACGTAAAATCGTTTATGTTCTTTGTTGTATTTATTTTTGTTACATTTCTATTGCGGGTGGGATTGAGATTAATACCAACACATGTACGAGTGATTGCGATTGATAATCAAATGACTCCGTATTTTCATAACCAGTTGTCTTCTTTCCCATATTTGGTGAGGAGGAAACTTCAGCCCTCCCCATATTTTCATCTTATCATGAAAGCTCCCAATATGCTTTCAATTCAGAGCACCCATGTATCATCTAATAATATTGTGTATAATGGCACTTTTTGTATCATCTAATAATATTGTGTATGTGTCCATGTATATTGGTTTAGCTGTTTCTACTAATTATTTCACTGGTAAATTTTACTTAGATGTGAAGCTGTAAGAGTTTTTTTTAATTTGATTGGCTCACAAACCGAAACATGTTGGGTTTTTTTGGGTCCACCCCAAGTGGGCCCAGGTTTACCCACTGGGCCGGTAGGGCCCAGATTGTGTGTTCTCTCTTATTGCTCTAGGGTTTACTCATTTTCTGTGTGTGTGCACTGCGTATGAGTGAGGAGAGAGCAGGTAAGAGAGTGAGACACAAGTGGGTGAGAGTTTTTGTAACTATTTGTGCATAATAGTGAATTTTTCTCTCGGTAATTCGTGTGTCTTTCTCGTGTTTGATTGTTTGTGTGTGAGTGTGTTTGGTGTGCGAAATCTGGGCCATAAAACTCAACATGGTATCAGAGCTCACGGTTGGAGTACACCGGAGAACACACAGACGCCATTGAAGCACGGATTGCTTGGGTTGTGATCAAATCCGGTTGAGGACTTGATTGGACGAGCAAGGGTGGTGCACCTCACTTGGACGAGCACGTTGGTGGTCACACGGTTGAGTTTGGTCGCCGGAGTCGAGCTCACGATGGATTTGAAAGCCGACGGAAGCAGGCGGACGACAGGCGGTGTGTTTTTGGGCTATCGGACTGACGTACGTTGATTGAAATCGAGTTTTGAGCATAGGGTTTTGTAGCCCTTGGAGAGACGATCACAGTGGTGGTTGACCGGTCGCCGGAGTTGGCCGGAGGAGCCCGCACGCGCCGGTTGAAGGCGGCGCGTGCCACTTGCGTCAGATCTAGACGCGCGCTTGTCGTACACGCGCGCAGGAGGTTGAAGAAGGTCTGGTCAACGCGAGTCAGCGCGTTCAAAGGGGTCTTCCGCGAGTCAAAAGGTCACGCGTCAGGTCAAACGGGTCACGTATCCGGTCAGAGGGGTCAAGTGGCTGTTAGAGGGCCTTTCCGCGAGTCAAAGGGTTCAGGCGGGGGGGGGGGGGGTTCAAGGGGGTCAGCAGCTAGGAAAAGGGCCAAGGAGCTCATCTGGAGGGTTTTTGGGGGTCCAGAAGGGTTTAGGGACCCATTTTGACGGTCCAGAGCACCTTTGGAAGGTCCAAGACTTGTTCCTGACTAATTTCGACGTTCCGGATCCATTCGTGGGGTCGGTTTGAGGTGATTTGAAGCGGAATTTGTTGGTACATTTTATTCTTTACCGCTTTAAAACGTTACCTTGAGTTTCAAATCAAGTTTTAAGAGATTTTAGGGTCATTTTTGGTGATTATCTTGGTGTTAAGATGACGGAGATTAATATGAATTCTATGGTCCTATTGTCGGCTACAAATTATTCAATTTGGAAGCCCCGGATTAAGGACATGCTTGCTTTAAAAGACTTGTATGACCCGTTAGATCTTAAAGGAGTTAAACCGACGGATGTTAAGGCGGAGGATTGGACGAAATTGAATAGGAAAGCGGTAGGGTTAATTCGAAATTGCATTGGGCAAGAAGTTTTTCATCATGTAGCGGAAGAAGAAGACGCTTATGCGCTTTGGAGAAAATTAGAGGAGATGTATCAATTAAAAACATCACGGAACAAAGCGCTATTGATGAGGAGGCTTGTAAATTTGAAACTCCGGAGTGGAGATTCGGTTGCCGTACATTCTAATTGTAAATTAATCAATTATCTGTTTGAAGTTCGATGTTGAGTTGCAGATTCTCTTGTTGCTTAGTTCACTACCGGATAGTTGGGAGACTTTGGTGGCTTCTCTTAGCAACTCCGCGCCTGGAGGAAAGTTGTCTATGGCAATGGTTACAGATGCCATATTCAGTGAGGATGCGAGGAGGAAAGAGATGGGGCCTGAGCATGATGAAGAGTGCCGGGCACTAGTTTCGGAGGGTAACCGGGGAAGGAGCCAAACTAGAGAAAACGGAAAAGGAAAAGGAGGCGGCAACCGTTCACAATCGAGGGGTCGAACGTTTACATGCTATCATTGCCATGAGGAGGGACATATTAAACGGAATTGCCCCAAGTATAAGGCGAAAAAAGGACATGACCAATCAAAGGAAGCAACGGCGGTGGTTCGATGTTATGATGATGATCTATTATTGGTCGTGTCAGATACTACATGAGCAAGGAAATCGGATTGGGTACTAGATTCTGGGTGCTCATATCACGTTTGCGGGGATGTATCACAGTTCTTGGAGTACGAGGCATGCGATGGTGGTGATGTCCGGATGGCCAATGATTCCACGAATCGAGTTGTTGGCAAAGGGATAGTGAAGTTTCGGATGCCGACTGGAAAGACTGTGCGATTGACGGGGGTGCGACACGTGCCGGGTGTGAGGAAGAACTTGATATCTCTCGGGATGCTTGGTGAGAGAGGGTATAGCTTCTCAGCTATTGGTGGAGTACTTCGGGTTCTTGATGGAGACAGAGAGTTGTTGCGAGGGAGGATGATTGGTGGACTATACCAGCTTGTGGGTTCGGTCGTGACTAGAGGGGCTATGGTCAGATTTGAGACGAGCGGTATAGGTTGTTCAGTTGAACAGGAGAGCCAGTTGCAGACGCGCACACGGGATGAGCAGAGTTATGCTAGAGTTGTGCGGGATTCGGGCCCGAAATGGAAAGAGCAATTGGTGTAAGGTGTCCACGGGGAAGCCCAGAGCAAAGAAATGGTAAAGATGGGAGCTCCAATGAAGAAGAAGAAGGTTTCTTTCGCTCGAGTTGGTTAGTGGTGGTGATACCTCCGGGGTTGTCGACACAGGAGGAAGGATACGACCACCACGGTCGCCAAGGCGGTGAGCTTCGAGTGGCACCCCGGTGAGGGGGTGCGAGCACCTCAGTGAGGGGGTGCGGATGCTCCGGTTGGTGAGCAGGGACATTTCGGTTGGAGATGAGAGAGTGGATAGCATTCCGATTGAGGGGGTGCGGTACTCAGTTTTCGGTTTGATCGGTCACAAATCTAGCTTGCAAGGACACATTCTTTCGAGTGAAGTATTCCGGATTGGGGTACGGTGAAGCTCGATTGGTAATAACACAGGCGCTCGCTAGTGTGACGGATCAGAGATGGCGGCACAGTGTTGCTGCAAGGTCAACAATTGCCCACTCGGGGTGGAGGGGGTGATTGTTGGCTTTTTTTGGGTCCACCCCAAGTGGGCCCAGGTTTACCCACTAGGCCGGTAGGGCCCAGATTGTGTGTTCTCTCTTATTGCTCTAGGGTTTACTCATTTTCTGTGTGTGTGCACTGTGTATGAGTGAGGAGAGAGTAGTTAAGAGAGTGAGACACAAGTGGGTGAGAGTTTTTGTAAGTATTTGTGCATAATAGTGAATTTTGCTCTCGGTAATTCGTGTGTCTTTCTCGTGCTTGATTGCTTGTGTGTGAGTGTGTTTGGTGTGCTAAATCTGGGCCATAAAACTCAACAAAATAGTGGAACTATATGCTAAGTGAATCTTAGGAATTTTGTTTAATTTCTACTCACAGATTTGCAATGTGATATGAAATATTGAACATTTGAAAATGGATCTATTACAATAGTCTGATTGGAATAACAAAATCATGACTTCTGAGAGTAAGAATGCACTATGAACTTTTCTATGATATCTAGGTTCCATCAGTATCTTGGTTCCTTATCTGGTGCTTTGGTGAAGATGTCTTCATTCGAACTCGATCATCTGTATCCTATCTCCTGCAGAACTAAGCCATTTCTTTTGCAGGTCTGCTGCATGTTGAAGGCGCCTCACTATGTAGTCTAATGACGGTCTTTGGATACTCTGTTGAAACAAACAACTCAATGTTATCTTGACAAATTCTCTCAAACTTTCTGTTCCTATTTTCCCAATAAGGTGCCTATCCATGACCTGAGCAATGTTCTTTGATTGGAGGAAATCTTTTAACGAACACAGTAGTGGCACTTCGCGATATTTTGGATTGCGGTAGATACCCAGCTGCTTGTTACAAGTGAGTACTTCCAACAACATTACACCGAATGAGTATAGGTCATCCTCCTGATCCACAGAGTCGTAGGGTATTGCAACCGATCCCAGTATGCCTTCGTTGATATTGGTTGTAGTTCTTATGTTGGGATGCATTACTTTTGCAACCCAATACCTGTCCAACAGAATACTGGATGGTTCAATGCAGCGGTGTATGAGTTCATGCTCTCCATTCGCATGGAGATATTCTAGTCCTTGAGCAGCTCCAATGCAAATTTCAAGTCGCCTTTTCCACGAAAGTGGGGTGTCTGTGTGATACAAATGATCTTGCATGGACCCATTGGCCATGTAATCATGCACGAGGATCAAACCGTCTCTCTCAGTGCAAAATCCAATCGGAGATAGTATGTTGGGGTGGAGGAGCAGTTTCTTTGGATCAATCACATCCCCAAAAGCTTCAAGTGTCCTAAACTTTTTGATTGCGACCACAAGAGCTTTATCATCAGTATTGACAAAACCTTTATACACCTTGTCCGAATTATGAACCAAAAAGCTCTTATGGAAATTCCATGTGGCTACAAGAATGTCAGCGACTGAGAATTGACGGTATAATTGGGTATCAGTTTTTGAATCTGATTCTCGAGGCGAATCATTTGATTGTCCACTTGAGGAACTGTTGTCCTTCTCCCTCAAACACCTGTCCATCATGCTCTGAAATGCCTTGGTCATTACCCCCTTTGTTCTTACTCTCAGTTGGGATAACAATGTGAGCTCAAGCTTGCCCAAAACTTCAGCCATCGTAGGCCGTGATTTTGGACTTTTATGCAAACAATTGAGGACAAGTACAACAAAAGATTTCAAACAACGACGTGATACCTGCCCAATGAGAGAGGGGTCAATGATTCCATCAAGCTTTTTATTTTTGATGCAGTGTCGAGCCCAATAGACTAAACCAATTTGATCCTCCTCCAGTTTTCCATCCACAGGCGGCCTCCCACATAACACTTCCAACAACACCACACCAAAGGCATACACATCAGATTTTGTAGTTAGTCTCCGGGTATTGAAATAATCAGGATCCAAATACCCGAACGTGCCTTTCACATCTGTGCTTATATGTGTTATTGAATGACTTGTAGTACATTTCGACAATCCAAAATCCGAAATCTTAGCTACCCAATTCTCGTCTATCAGAATATTTGTGGTCTTTATATCTCGATGTATGAAACTCTGGCTGGTACCACTATGAAGGTGGTTTAATCCGCGGGCGGCACCGATACAAATATTGAGCCTTCGCTCCCACAGAAGAGGAGAAACACTCATATTGCTTTTTGTATTGAACTTGTAAAGATGATCGGCAAGGGTCCCACGAGATATATATTCGTAAACAAGAATCATCTCCTCACACTCGTTGCAGTAGCCGATTAACGAAACGAGATTAGCATGCTGGATCTTCGAAAGCATCTTGACCTCCGTCCAAAACTCCCCTGCACCTTGCTTGGACTCGGCATTCAGCCGCTTTATGGCAACCACCGTGCCTCTATTGTCTATGAACCCCAAATATACCTTACCGAATCCCCCAATCCCAATAACTAATGAATCATTAAAATTGGTAGTCGCTTTTAGTACCTCATCCAGTGAATAGCAATGACAAGATCCCTCCGACTGAATAACACCACTATCGATTGGATTCTGATTCTTTGAAAAGGGCAACTGTTCGGATGACGCTCCAGCTGAAACATGGCCTGGAGAGCGTAAGACGTTGAAAGCCTCAGTCCCATTTAAAGCGAGATTATATCGGTGACTCGAATCTGTAATACTAGCAACGTTGGCAGCTAGCCTAACTGGTTGTCTTATTTGCCCATTTTCAAAATTCCGGCTGCCTAAGTTCGACATATTTTGGAGAATTTCTTACTAACACAGGCAGCAACTTTTGAGAATGGGGAACTTGAGGATAATCTCACAGGTGGTGGAGGAGATCTAGAGAGGAAAAGGGGATAAGAGAAACATAATGGGGAGTTTCTAAGGAAATGATTGGGAAAATGTTGAGTGTCCCCCACGCGGTTTGGGTCTCCTAGAACGTGCTTCACGGGACCAACTTTGGAAAAGCTAATGCACAGTCAGATTGAGAAAATAGAACAATTTTTACACGTACAAGGAACTTTTGCTCCTGCTTTTTTTTTTTTGGTAAAATTAGCTTGAAAAAAAAAGGGGAGGCAAAAGAATGTACAGCCTGCAAGGGGCATACCCCAGGAGGACAAAGAAAGAAAAGGAAAAAAAACGGAACTTAAGCCAAGAGGCTACAGAGCTAAGAAAATAACATTTGATTCCTAACCTTCTAAAGTAAAGGAATTGAAAATCACAAGACAATGATAAACAAACTGCAACTAAACAAAGCAACCTCCTAATGGTAGTTACAAAATGGATATGTGATCCGCACTTGGCTTCGGCCTCCAAAACTGAGCAACAATTCCATTAACAACAACAAAATGTAGACTTCACACTTGAGAAATCAGTGGCAGTAGACACCACACAGCAGTAGCAACAGGTAGCAAGGCGGGACGCAGAATATAACCAACATGATCAACAGATACAATACAATGGAATTTCTGCAGATTCATACAGCATCTTGACTTTGAGCACATCACAAAAGCATGAAAAGGTCCTTGAACAGCAGCAATAAACCAAAAAAGCCTATCCTGTATATGAACTATGGGTACAGTCCATAGTGCTAGCAGATGCATACATCAAACATCAAATTTCTATAAAACTAGAATACCTAATTGGGAGGACTTCCCCCTCCCCAAGGGAGTTCTATATTCCTGGGGACAGCCCCCCCTGGATAGGCAAAATTGTAACCAATAGAACATGATCAGGCAACACTACGATATATGGGCGTCCCCACATTACAATAGAACCATGTGAAAATTACAATCAGGACAGCACCATCTGCCCATACTTATGCAGAACTCAGAGAGGCAAAATACAACAGTCAGCACAATAACTACAGATGGCAACTGGAGCAGGCATCAGGAAGCTCAGAAGAGCACGCAAGAAGGCCTAGACCAGAAGCACCACAACCAAAAGGATACAGCAAAGTAAAGGGCACACAAATAAAGGGCCCTAGACCTCTTGCTAGATAAAATAAGATTTAGCCTAGATTTGTAGTGGCTCACTCTTCTTCACCCTTGAGAACTCACACTTCATAACTCTCTCTACTGGACCAAGCTCCCTCAGCTCACCCTCACCATTTTCCCCCACAACATATTACCTCCTCTCTCAAGGGCTCTGAGGCTCAAACTCTCTGCTCACCAAGGCTCTCAAAATAAGTAGGTCTCACAACTCATGAAGATTCAAATCATATCATCCAAGCATACTACCTCATACGGAACAAATCTGCATGAAATCTTCTCAAAGCAGTGAATAGAGGATAGGATAACTACCTTATACTAGAAGTATTAGAAGCCAGAGTCCTTTGAGCTGAATGAATGGACCACCATGAATCTTGGACCACCATGAATCTTGGACCTGATAAAGGACCACCCTGAACCTTATAACACCTTGAACCTGCAAATTACAACCGATGACACATAAGGATTGTCCCAAACATCTGAAACATGCATGCATGAATGGATAAATGATTTCAATGTCACAATGCATATAATACAATACCCTCAAGAAATGCCCCACTTTGCAAGTAGTACTGAAGATTGAGACCCTTGAGGAAGAACACTCAAGGACATCAGCCTACATCTAACCATTGAATATATTTTGCTTACTATAATGGGAATTGGACATGCTTTGCTTTGGAATTTGCGAAGATTTCTCTCAATCCAAACTTGATAAATTGTGGTGGTGAAAGCCAATTTGAGGATAAGAGACTTGAGGGATTTGCCTTTGATTGTTGACATTTGAGTGACCCAATTTTCCCACGATCTAGAGGGCCAATTAATGTTTGATAGAGATAGGACTTGGCCCCACACTTGTGAAGTAAAAGGACAATTAAAGAAGAGGTGGTCATGACTCTCAATACCAGGGCAGTAGGAGCAGCAAGATTCAGCTTTAGTGCCAAACAACACTAATCTGTCCTCAGTGTAAAGTCTCTGCTGAATGGCAATCCAGGCAATGAAGCTGCATTTGGGGATGTGGCCAGGGAACCAAATGCTCTTATCCCAACTGACCTTAGGGAAAGGTGTTCTGAGATGATTCCACATAGAAGATATGGTAAATTTCCCATTGGAATTAAGGGTCCAAGCAATATGGTCATCCAAGTCCTCATTGGGACCAGGCATGGATAGCAAACAACCACTTATCTCATTGAGATCAGAACACCTTCTCCTTAAACATAGGGTAACTGGGAGTGCCCAGGAATTATCTCTAATGATGTCAGAAACAGTTGCTTCTCTAGGAAGTCCAGAGTCTAAAATAACTCTAGGGCCATATTTCTGTGCAAGGGGACCTAAACTAAGCCAGTTATCATACCACAGAGAGGTGTTTTTGCCATTTCCAATTGACACCTTGATGTGAGGTTGGACAGTAGTCCTAAGATTAAGCATCTTCCTCCATATCCATGAAGGATTACTAGGGACCTTAACATCCCAAAAACTTTTATCTTTAAGCAAATATGACTTGACCCACTGACACCACATTGATTGCTCACCACCAGAGATGAGAAACCAAATGTGTTTTGCAACAGCCGCCTTGTTCCAGACTTGAATTGCTTTTAAACCAAGGCCCCCCTCTTGTTTGGGGGAACATAGGTGTTCCCATGATACTTTAGCACCAGACTTTTTAAGATCTGGGCCAGACCAAAGAAAGGATCTCAGTATAGATTCCACTTCCTTTGAAACCTTTTTTGGGAGAATAAAAATGGATGACCAATAAGTCTGCATGGAGAATAGCACATTCTTAATCAATTGCAACCTTCCAGCATAAGTTAGATCCCTGTTAGTCCAGGTTTTGGTTCTAGCAGTAATTCTTGCTATCATATTTTTGCAATCCTCATGTTTGAGCTTGGTGGAGATTAGAGGAACACCAAGATATTTGGCAGGAAGGAATCCTTCTTTGAACCCAAGCAAAGAGAGGATGCCTTCTCTGGTGGGTAAATCAACCCCAGAAAAGAAGGCACTACTCTTCCCAGGGCTAGGAGACAGTCCTGATAATGCTTCAAATTCAATGAGAGAATTGTGAATATGTTTAATAGAGCTCATATCACCTTTGCAGAAAATCATAAGATCGTCAGCAAAGCAAAGGTTTATGATCTTGTTCTTACTACACTTCCAATGGAAGTGAAAGTCAGGAAGATTGGCTTTTTCCTTAAGGATACAAGTCAAAACTTCCATAATTATGACAAAAAGGTAGGAGGAAAGAGGGTCCCCTGATAATGCTCCTGCTTTTAGTCCTCATTTTAGGATTTTTTTGTGCGAACTTTTGTAGTTTGAGATGTTTTCGAGATATGCTTTTATGTTTGCGGTCGCTCTTATGTTCCCATTCAGGAACGCGAATAACGTGGCTTAGCATAACTCGAGCCACTTATACTAGATTGAGTGATTATTCATGTAACGCCCCATATTCTTAGTTTTCGAAAATAAATGTTTTTGTGAATTTCCACATTTATTTATTTATACTATTATTTTGAGTTTTCTTATGTAATACTTTTATATTTAAAGCAAACTCATTTTCCTTTGGTTGTTTATTGTTGGCTGAGAGTGGTGTAGAGTAATGTAGGTGATATGACTTGGGTTTAATGTGTACAGTGGAATGGATGAAGTATAGTATGGGATAAGAAATTGGTAGTTGGCGTGGGTAATGGTTGACAACATAAGGTGTTGGTTTGGACTTCTATAAGTGCATGTTTGGGTTTTCCCCTTTAGGCAGCAGAGAGGCCACTCGGCCAAGTATTCCTCTTGGAGTTCTTTTCCATGTACAAACCAGTAAAAAGAGAGAGACCAGTGGGTTGTTTACCGAAAGACATCTTGATTTTGGGATGAAATTTGTTTGAGTAGATGCTATGACTAGGATTCTCAATTTCAGGTACCGTAAGTATACAATACATTCTAAGTTTCCGGAGTAATTTTATTCATCATTCCGTATTTGTACTCTATTGCTATCTTGATCATATTACTGACTCTAATTATACCGTTTTATTTGTGAATGATGGTATATTATGTTGCGCTGATGATTATCATGGATCAGATTAGTACATGTGCAAGCCCACCGGGTCCGACGAATTAAATGGAAATGAGATATGATTGATTGATTGATTGCCCTGCGGGGAATCAGGGTATTATTGGTTGTATGGCCTGCGGGCATTGGAAATGGTAATAATATTTTGACCTTGGTGGTGCTTGGCATGTTATCGAGATGGGCCGGGTACGAGGCTTGAGTTATTTATTATGAAAGTTGATTTGGTGATTCGGTTGAAGTTGTGAATATAATTTATTGATTCCATTATGTCCTTTTATTGTCCTCGTATTGTATATTTCCTGACAGTGGCGGCTCCAAGAATTCTCTTGAGGGTGTTCAGTAATTCTACTATGGTCTTCTAGAAATCATTTTTTATATAACTGGGTGGTCCGGACTATCCTGCGTGCACTCATGTGTAAAGGGGAAGGAATCTAAATTGAGCAATTTTGTTGTGAAAAGACGAAGACTTGAGTTGGGCCATGACCTGTTTGGCTGTTTCCATCCCACCATCTTCCACTTGCATTTACTGACAGGGAGAGAATAGACTAGGGATTGATCTTTCTAAACTGTATTTCACACACATAAGGAAATGTATGAGAAAATGGTGTCATTCGACAGGGAAAGGCTACTCTCTAGTCCTAATCCATCCAGTCCCATCCAATTTTGGGCCTTCGTGGATCTTTTGTAGGCTTACAAAGCTTAATTCAAACCATTTAATTTATGAGTCTTGCATTGGATATTATTATTGCAAAAATTGTGTGGTCAGACACGATAGTTGTGAGTACCATATTTAACACCTTCGTGCAAGAAATTTAAAAAAGGATGGCAAAAATGATGTTCGTGCGTCCAACTTTTTTTTTTTTTTTGGTTAAATCATAACATTGTTGCCACGAACTCATCCTACACGGCAGTTGGGAAGAACATAATTTTTCAACTTGTATTAGTGCTAGATTTGAATTTTCAGTAGGAAGTTTGTTTTACATACATCTATACCTTTCAAGTACTTGTGGATACTAAACATGACGTGGATGGAGGAGAAGAAAAGTTTTAACTTGAAGACAGAGACCATAGACTTGGCTTTTGGGATCCTGTATTGTGGTCCTGACCTTTTTTTCTTTGGAAGTTAAGGTTGATTGCTCAAGATGTTACCCCGGAAGGACCGGCGTGTCCTTTGTACTATTTTTTTTTTTTTTTGCTCCACGAGTCTTTTGCACTAGTGGCAGCTCCACGAATTCTCTTGAGGGTGTTCAAAAATTCTACTACGGTCCTCTAGAAATCATTTTTTATATAACTGGGTGGTCCGGAGTATCCTGCGCGCACTCATGTCTAAAGGGGAAGGAATCTAAATTGAGCAATTTTGTTGTGAAAAAACGAAGACTTGAGTTGGGCCATGACCCGTTTGGCTGTTTCCATTCTACCTTCTTCCACATGCATTTACTGACAGAGAGAGAATAGACTAGGGATTGATCTTTCTAAACCGTATTTCACACACATAAAGAAAGGTATGAGAAAATGGTGTCATTCGACAAGGAAAGACTACTCTCTAGTCCTGATCCATCCAGTCCCATCCAATTTTGGGCCTTCGTGGATCTTTTGTAGGCTTAAGGCTTACAACGGTTAATTGAAACCATTCAATTTATGAGTCCTGCATTGGATATTATTATTGTAAAAACTGTGTGGTCAGACACGATAGCTGTGAGAGCATAACACATTTAACACCTTCGTGCAAGAAATTTAAAATGGATGGCAAAAATGACGTTCGTGCGTCCAACTTTTTTTTTTTTTGGTTAAATCAAAACATTGTTGCCACTAATCCCAGGGTCTATTTACGCCTCGCCACACACATAAACTGAGCAAAGCCAATGTCATCTAGAAATTATAACTGTACATATATAAATAAAAATAAAAATTCTACTAATACAACAATGCTACCGAAAAAATAACAATTCCAAGTCAATACGGCTTCGCTTCGACGAGTTTTAGGGGTTGCTATCATCAAAAAAGTTTCAATAGGAAATGACTCTTGCACCATTCTAGATTTTCTTATCACAAACTTGTCCATGGTTCCAACTACCAAACTGTAAGAACCCGTGTTTTCAATTATTTTTCCGAAAATAAAGTTGGGAAAAATATGAAGAAATGAGAAAAATGATTAAATGTTGGAAGATTTTGTGTTAAGTGTTGAGAGGGGCTTGTTTGGTTTACACAAGCCACTATTGGACTTAGGGTGTATTTTTTTAAAGTTAATATATGTGGTGTGTGAAAGAGGAGAGAAAATCATTTCCTCTCCCCTTCCAAAATACCCAGCCACCTCTCTCTCTCTAACTCTCCATTGTTCTTCATCTTCTTCCTCAATTTCTCCCACAAACTCCACTAAATCTCAAGCTCCAAACTTAGTCCCTTCACAAAAGCTTCTCCAAATCTCGTGCTCTACGCGTTGATATGCTTATTTCACTCCGGTGTTTGAAGATCTTTTCTTGGATTTTGAAGCTAGAGTTTGGGTTTTGCTCCTTGGGGGTTTTTCAAGCTAAATCACTTGAGGTAGGGAAATTTCTAACCCTTTTAAGTGTAAATGTAGTGTGTATGTGTGTATAGTCATGGGATTGCTAAATTTTCCTTGTCTTGTTGTTTTCTTTGAGCAAGATCCATCTCCTAGCCAAGTTTGTGTTGAAACTCCTTATCCCCTAGCTTCTATGTTATTTTCTCTTGATTTGGTAGATAACCCATTCCTTTGTTACTTGATTTCATGGTGATTCTTGAAATTGATATGAAACCCATTGTTGTTCATGGCTTGAATTTGGGGAAAACTTGCAAATCTTGTAAATTGATGGTATATTGTGCTACTATGTTGTTTGAACCTCTTTTACATCTTAATATGTTCATTTGGAACCAAGAAAATGCCCAAAAGAAGCCCCATTGATCATTTAGTTGCTTGAGAAATTTTGGATCTGGTGTTGTTCTATCGATAGGGCTTCATCCCCTATCGATAGGAGCCTTTCACTTTTCGTTGTGGCCAATCTGATGGCTTCCCTATCGATAGGACTTGATCTCCTATCGATAGGAGCCTCTGACGCTCTATCAATAGGACTTTATCTTCTATCAATAGGACTTTCTGATGCTTCAATAGTGGCCAATCTGATCCCTCTCCTATCAATAGGACCCAACTCTCTATCACTAGGACACCTATATTTTATGAAAAATTTCATGAATCAAGATCCATTGTTTGTGGCTCGTTTGTGTAAGTTGTTGGACACATGTTAGGGTCTGGGAGGGTCACTTGGACATCCTCGACACTCGGGTCAAAATCTCCTTTAGGGACACATTCGGGTAACACGAAACATGAGTTTTGCGCGAAATTTAGACATGAAAGTAAGATGAGGAGACATATGGACACCATATGGATATTAATGAGCATGAATGAAGTACAAATGTGGTAATGATTGGCACGGGGCCCGACAAGGGTATGCCCGGAGTGGCACGGGGCCCAAAAAGGGTATGCCCGGAATGGCACGGGGCCCGAAAAGGGTACGCCCGGAATGGCACGGGGCCTATATGGCATGCCCGGAACATAATGAAATGATTAAGATGAATGAGATACATATGGTGAACGTGTAGGACACTTGTGGTGTGTCGGGTACGAGTCGGGCATGAGTTAAGCACGAGAGACGATAGTAGATGGAATCCAATAGCCTTGTGTTGTTTTCAAGCCCTTAAACCATTTGAACTCTTTCTTAACTCTTGTTACGTGACTTGTGCTTTCTTGTCTATCATCCATATGCATTTCATTTCACTTAGATTTGTTAGACATTTCTCTACTGGGCTAGTGAGCTCAACCTTACAAATTTCAGGTACCCACCAAGGAGCATGCTATGGAGTGCTTGGAGTGCATATATGCATTGTTTTTTTTGAAAGCTAATGGAGGAGTGATACCATCATCCTAGAACTCGTATTTTGTTAAGATGATTTTGTAACTCAATTAAGTTTCTTCCTTTGACATTGGACTTGTAATAACTATACATTTATTTTATTTCCATTTTGGGGTACGGGTACCCATAGACCGTGGTGTATTTTGATATTGACTTTAACTATTCTATTTAGACTTTGACGTGGCTCGTGGACTTGTTGACCGTCCATTTGGATTATCCTAATGAATTATCCTTTTAAATTTCGAGGGCGTGACAAAACAAAAATTAAAAAAGAAATAAACCTATGAATGACCTATGTAATAATCCAAATCTATTGTGTCTATATACCCTCTGTGCATATATATTAAAGTGTTTCACAAAAAGAGATAGCGCGCATATATTAAATTATTGATCTATATTTTATAATGTAATGAGTGATCACATGGAATAAGTATAGATAAAAGAGAGATAGTTAAAAGTGTTCTTATCTCTTTGAGCTAAATGTGTTGAGACAAAGAAATACCCAAATTCTCAAATATCCAATTTATACTATTCTCTAATGGAGTATCAAATAGTGCATGATGAATTCCGTCATTAGGATTGGGTGTTCAAAATTTTTGGGTAATGTGTTCAAACATTTTGGGCAGAGTGTTCAAATATTTTGGTTAGAGTGTTCAAAATGACAAAAATTAAAAAATAAATAAATTTTTACATGTATTTCTAAAAAAATTATTTTTTTTAGGGTGTTCGAGTGACCACCCTCGGCTCTTCTTAGAGCCACCTCTGCTTCCCGAGTAGTTATGTGGCAGGTTTAGAGCAGAATAGTGGAGACCGGAGTTGGAGCATTTTGAGGACTATGGTGTTATCTGGAGATTTTTGGAGCATTATTTATTTAAGAAGATTTTGAGGTCATTGTATGTATTTTTGTAGTTTTAGGGCCCATCAGATGTATTATGGGAGACATTATTTATTTTTGTGGTTCCTGAAAATCCAGGTCGTTACAATTCATTGACGTAAGAGTGACCCATCAAAAAAGAAATTTCTCTTGAATAAGTAAAAAACCAACGACTGCTATGGTGCAACTTGGAATAGGCCCGAATTTAAAACTTAATTGGGCTCTAGTGATGTACAATAGGAGTGATGGGCTGTTATTGTAAAAAAAAAAATTGGGCTCACGAAATTTTTTATACTTTTATGGCCCAAGCCCAAGGACTTGCTGGGTTTACCCTTGGGCCGGCCTTGCCGTCGGTTCTTCCTGAAAAACCCTATTTTGCTAGCAACCTAATAATCAAGTAATAATAGGAGTGAAGAATAAAAGATGAATACAAGGAAATACGTGAAAAATCCCTAAAAGGGAAAAAAAATTATGGGAATCAAAACACTAAAAATGATATCTTGCAGTTACAAACGACCTCATCTTAGAATTATGACTCCTCACAATCAACCAAAGGACGATTGCCGAATCCACGTTCACCGCACCAAGTGTTTGATTACCGAACGCCTTGAATCACTCAAGCCCTTCGAGATACTTCCAAGGATGCACTCAAAGAGTGTTCAAAAGATTGAATCAAGATTATAGAAAACTTCTTGCAGTTGATCAACGATGCATAAAGTTGTACTCCAAGACTGAAGATTGAGAACCCTTTCAAAAGTTTCTCTTGACTAGTCTCACGTCTAAATGGAGGCCATCAAAGTTGTTGTCTTTAAAAAAATCTGGGCAGTGTTTTTATAAGTTCCTGAGCCGCTTGCTCGAGCACAATCAGGTATGTTGCTTGCGCACTTTGCTGGAAATTCTTTTCTCCAAATATTAACACCTAAAATTGACTCAACCCTATCAAACTACCCCTTGATTGTATTGATACATTCATTCCATTCCACATACCTAAACAAATACTCTAACATAGTACGAAAAAGAAAATACTGCTCAATAAAAAAAGATACATATAAATGTGTATTTTGATATGAAATTGTCAATCACGAGAGAGCTCGGCCAATGAAGCTTACATTTCCTCTTTGTTGGGATAACAATGTGAGGTCAAGCCTACCCAACACTTCAACCATCTTAGGCCTTGATTGGCAAGTACAACAAAAGACTTCAAACGACCTAGTGCTATTTGTCCACTGGGAGAGGGGTCAATGACTCCAGCAAACTTTCCCCTTCTGATGCACTGTTGAAACTAATGGACAAATAGCACAATGAACGGACTGATTTAATCCTCATCAAGTTTTCTATCCCTGTGCGGCCTCCCACATAACACTTCCGACAGCAACACACCAAACGCATAGTCATAGACATCAGATTTCGCATAAAATTAAGATAATATTTTTACTTGCAACATAAAATTGTGTAAAACTTTATAAATTCAAAATTAAACAAATAAATTGAAACACAGGGAGCATAATTCCATGCTTTCGGAGAATCGAATTTCAATATTAAGTTTGCGTGATGAAATGAAAGTTAATTTAAAGGTAGGATATCTGCATATTTGGAAGTTGGAACATAGTTTCTCATGTCGGAGTTTATTTACTGGATGATTTAATATCATAATTACATGCATGATCTCACAAAATATTTATATGAGAACTAGAGGCTGGGCAAAAAGAACTATATGAGGGAGACAAGATCTGAACAAAAATCATCAATTTCAACTTGCATGAATCGCGTGTGCCCGGCTTCTAGTTCCTGTAATTGGCTGTCCTACTCTGCCCTACTCTTACGCTCTTTTCCTGCACCCTCGTATCGACACAGCGCCTCCAAAATTCTGCAAGACACCAACGGCCTGCGCTGCCTTCGATCAGACAGACAGCACTTTGCCGGCGAAGAATTATTGGCTTCCCCAAATCGCTGGAAACCAACGAGAAAGGGTGAAAAGCCAAGCCCACCCACCTCCTTCGCTTGCCGGCCAAGTCCTTCTGCGCAAATATGGATCCTCGTTGTCAAACAGAAATCCAACGAAGGTAACACATGTATTCGATATCCCACCTCCCTTCCCCTTTCAAAGACACAGTCCATCTCTGTCGTCCGCTATCATCATTCATCACCGTACTTTTTCGCACACATATTGTTCGATGACAATTCAAGTCCAAAATGCATCGAAAAATTCGTATATACTTTGTAGGTGTTTGACGAAAGCTGTCTTTGAAAAATATGAGCTTCTCACTTCACAGGTCCCTCCCGCGATCCCTCAAAAAAAAAATTTTATTTTCAACTTTTTAATATCTTTAAGGCTCTGATTGATACAATTCAAAGGATTTGATACTGGTTTTCAAATCTTATTCCGATCCATATGTCATTCGTAATTTCGTAGGACAACAACTGTTGGAAGTCTAGCTTTACCCACATGAATTAAGTAGCACAGCACATTGCCGATTTTGTGGGGCTAAAAGGTTTCCAGTACGAGACTCCAACTTCTCGATCTCATAATGAAGAAGTAGTACTCACAAGTCCATGCGTCATATCAGGCCTACTTAACTTGTTCAACTTTCGAACTGTTCAAGCTTTGGAATTCGTAAACACATCTGGGCCTATAACAACATTTTTGGTTTCACAACCTTTGGTGTCAAGTTAGATGCTTTGGAATTCCATGAACACATCTGTGCCTATAACAGCATTTTTGGTTTCACATCGTTTGGCGTAAGTTAGACAAAGGACTCGCCACTTTAACACGAGGAGTTAATACATTTCCAGCACAAGGGCAAATTTACCATTGACCTGCCATGCAACTTTGATTCCACCGGCTAATGCTCCTTGTTACTTCCATCTATACTCCAGAACAGGTTAAATATCATGGCCAATGCCCCACTTGGCCAGCATATTGTCAGAATGCTAATGGATGTGCAATCCGTGCGTGAATCCCTTTGCCAAGTTTCTTAGGAGACTAGCTAGAACACGGTTCTGTGGATGCGTATAAAGTAGTCACTCCTTAAGCTCGACCAAAGGGTTTACAATTACCCATCAGCTCACCAGGTGGCTACAATTTGGATAGAAGGAAATAGTGCAAATGTCTGTGAGGAAGGTGACATTATAGTGCAATCATTATTTGGATAGATATAGAGTTCTTCACTATTATGGTTGTAATACCAACAGATGAGATTGGATGGCATCAAAATACCCTTAGAAGAAATTGAGTTCGCGCTAATAATGGTGAGTCAGGCGTGAAAAATTATTCACCTTTTCACTTTTATTTTTTACATCAGCTGAAGATATTTTCCAGGAACAAGAATGTAGTGACCTTTCCTTCTTTCTTCTTTATTTCGGTGAATTAAAGTGCAACACTCTTTGGTTGAGTAATTATAGAAATTCTAAAGTATCGGGAAATGTAGTAAACACTTCATGGCAAGGAAATACATGATATATATCTACATTTAGTGATAATGACAAAACTCTTTTTGATTGTACCAAAACTTCAATGCATAAAATGCTTGTACTTATGTCTTTTATGCATTGGAGTTTTGGCACGATAAAAAACAGTTTTGGCATTAACATTTGCCTTTGTAATTTGTGAATAGTGGATTAAATTACAATACCATCGTCTTGGAATGGATTCTTTGGACCAAAGTTATTAATGCATCATGATGGGTCATTCTGAGATACCCAGCTCCAAATAGAATTACAACGCACCAACGTTTGTGCCAAAAAAAAACCACTGCATAAATTAATGTATGTAACTTCTAAGTTAATATGACTGCAACAAATGAGTCATAAATATATTGTACTAGTATAGTATTTACTTTTGGAACGTTTCGGGATCCAGGTTAACTTCTGGAAAATTGCAACAGCTTTTGTATACTGTTGGTCTTTCAATGCCTGAATAGCCATCAAGATACGCCACTTCTGCAGACTAAAGATTCCACTTAAAGCATAATTTTGAAGCAGAAACTTTTCAAGAAGCTCACATAATTCACAAGGAAGATGAGCAGCCATGAAAGCGTTAACAGCTGCAGAAACTTGTGCTAGGCTCTTGCTTTCAGTAGATGCAACATGGTCAATAAGCTGTCTTCTAAATTTATTCTCGGGGTTAAGAACCATCTTCCACAGATCACCATCCATCCTTTCAACTACATACCTGAAATAGTAAAATGGGTAAGATAAACCACCTCTCAACCTTATCTGCAATTACAGGTATTACAAAAGCTAAAACAAAAATATTTACTAACCTTGCCTGCAGTTTGAAGAGGGCATTCTTATTTGTTACACTGATAAGCTCGTAGTCACATTGTCCTCTGCAATAAGCAACAACAGCGAGGGTGGGATCCCGCTTCTCACAATATTTTCCCACAACACGTGAATCATAGTACTGGTTTGTGGTAAGAAAGTGGTCTGGATTATTGTCGCTGTCTCTATTATAAATTTTTCCTAAAGCATTGTGAACATATACGTCTTGGCTTCCCTCATTCACAAGATGCTCTAAGAACTGGGTAAGCAATCGAAGTCGATTCCTGATAACGTAAGCTAAGTGTGAGAATCCAAAGCAGTTAAGGAGCCAGAGAAACGGAGGCAGAGAGCAGGACTTTACCTTTTCTCAAACTCCTCCACCAGTGGTTTAATTGGAAGCAGCTGAGAACGGACAGACAAAATAAGGCCTTCAATAAAATCTTCAGGGCAACCATCATTCAGCAGCTGCCCTACAACTAACAGGGCATTTCCTGGGTTCACCTATCCAAAGAAGTCCAAGAAGAGAAGCACTGTCGACTCACAATAGTTCCATAGCATCCAAAATATGATTTAAGACCCTTGACAGAATTCTTACCTTCTGGACATAGCCTTCAATGTAACGGAGCATGTTGTTTGAATAAAGGTAGTCAATTAGATCTGGAACAAACCCAAAACGATCACAAACATTGATAAGTGGTTGTGGATCGCGAAGCTTTGCTTTCATCAAGAAGTTCTTTGTCTTTTCAGGGTCATAGCAGTTTGATTCTCTTGTCACACGTTCGACCTCTTCAATTTGTCCTGTCTTGAGAGCAGCCTTAATGTACTTAAAGTGAATTTCAGGATCCTCACTGTAACAAAACATAGATCTATGAGTGAAATAATCACTATTTGGAAAGGAGTACTGACAAAATATAAGTGACTCATTTTTACAGATTACCTGGAGCTCAGCAAATCTCTTGATTGTCCACTTGAGGAGCTGATATTCTTCATCTCCTTCAACCACTTGTTGATCACACTGTGAAACGTCTTGGTTAGTATTCCATTTGTTCTTCCTCTTTGTTGGGATAATGCAAGCTCAAGGCTGTCCAACACTTCGGCCATTGTGGGTCGTGATTTTGGACTTTTATGCAAACAATTGTTGGCAAGCACAACAAAAGACTTTAAACAACGTGGTGCTATTTGTCCACTGACAGAGGGGTCAATGACTCTGGCAACCTTACCCTTTTTGATGCACTGTTGAATCCAATGGGCTAAATTCATTTGCTCCTCCCCAAGTTTCATATCCACTGCTGGCCTCCCACATAACACTTCTAACAATACCACACCAAAGGCATACACATCAGATTTTGCAGTCAGTCTATGCGTAATGAAATACTCAGGATCAAAGTACCCGAATGTGCCTTTCACTTCTGTGCTTATATGGGTTACTGAGTGACTTGTAAGGCCTTTGGACAATCCAAAATCCGAAAGCTTAGATACCCAATTCTCGTCTATCAGAATGTTCGTAGTCTTCACATCTCGATGTATGAAACTCTGGCTCATACCTCTATGAAGGTGGTTTAATCCGCGTGCAGCACCAATACAAATGTTGAGCCTTTGCTCCCACGGTAGAGGATAAATACTTGTATTGCCTTTTGATTTACGCTTGTAGAGATGATCGGCTAGGGTCCCCCGAGCTACATATTTGTAAACAAGAATCATCTCTTGACACTCATTGCAAGTGCCAATCAATGCAACGAGGTGAGTATGCTGAATCTTTGAAAGCATATTGACCTCTGTCCAAAACTCTCTCGCACCTTGCTTGGACTCGGCATTCAACCGCTTTATGGCAACCGTTATAGTTCCATTGTCAATGAACCCCTTATATACCTTACCGAATCCCCCAGTCCCAATAACTAATGCATCATCATAATTGTTAGTCGCTTTTAGTACCTCATTTAGTGAAAAGATGCGACAAGATCCCTCTGACTCATTCAAACCACCATCTATAGGATTTGGACTCTTTGAAAAGGGCAACAGTTTGGACAAGGTTCTGGATTGAGCAGTGTCTGAAGATGGCATGACATCACAATCCAGAGTTCCATTTCTTGAAAGATTTTTTCTGTGATTCGAATCCGCATTGACATTGGCAGCAATCCTAACTGGTTGACTTATTTGCCCTTTCTCAATAATCCGGCTGTCTGAAGAAGACATGTTTTGAAGAATCTTTTAGGGAAACTGGCTGCAACTTTTATGAATAGGGAATTAGGAGGGATATCTCACAGGTGATGAGAAAAAGAGAGGGGAAAGGGGATGAGATGTATATATAAACAACGAGTAAGAATGACCGCCGTAACTAGAACGTTCTTTTGAATCTTAAGTGTCATTTGAGTCAATTTGAGGGCTAAAAATGTACAGTTTGACCTCCTATCCAATCAAGGGATAGAATTAAAAATGATAAAATAATTGATTTTATTTCCATTTATTGTTTAAATTGTCCAAGAAAAATCTTGAACTTGGATCTCAAATTGATGGGTTAGTGTGAACTTATCCATGGGGTTATGCACTTAAGAATCTAGTTTGCACGATTAAGATAAATACCAGATTGTTAAAAAAAAATGACGATTTTATTAGTACTTCTTATGCTTTAACCGCATTATTCTTTTCTAACCATGATAAACTGAAAGTTAAAACCAAGGTGTAATAGAATGGTACGCAAAAGAAAAGACCTTGTTTTCAGGTTCATTACTGAATTGGGCTCATCTCCAAGAGTCACACAATCTTATTCCTATATTAAGGTATCTATACAATCGCCAAATGGCTTACAACCGCAAGGGACACTAAACTTGCAAGGCCCTTCTAGAAATCGAAGATTTTGAATATGAAGATTTGTTGGAGATCTTCAAAAAAGTTGATTGGTGTTGAGCTAACTAAGGGTTGAAGTCGCCTCTATGGAAATGATATCGAAAATTCTATGGTATTACACGGATTCAACGGAGTGTTTGATGCTTGGGTATATCCTAAGAACAGGTTTAAAAAAGGATTTTCAACAGGTTCCGAACTCGTTTACTATTAATTTGAACGGAATATTTTTGCTAACACTGAGGAAGGTGTCAAGTCTACGGAAGCAAACAGTTATCACTGGCCCCAGTAAAGCAGAAAGATAGAGACAGAAACGGATGGTTATGGTTAATCCTTTTTTTCAAGATGAGATTGACTGGGAAATTGAGAATTTTTACAAAAAAAAAATAACAAACGCCAATCATGCATGGTTAATAAGAAAACAAAACTGCATTGAAGATTAGAAATGAACAAAACTTGTTCTGGACCAATCACTCATGGAATTATCTTAATCGTCCCAAAATTCCTTCTGGTTGGTGTACAAAACAAAAGATCAAACAATATTTTTATTAATGGGCAAACAAGGCTTGTTTTGACCAAGAGTTGGATGCAACGGTTTAAAATAACTGCTATGGTCTTTTTCATGACGACGTACTGCACGTGCTTCGCACGTGGTATTTATTTATGACCCTAATGTGTAAGAGAAAGTTAGAGTCGTATCTTATGGACTCAGCTACAATCCAATCTCTTCTCATTCATTCTTATCTAGTTTTGATACTTATACCATTCACTTCATATTTCTTTATGGCAGTCTTGTTTTGTAAAATAGGCAGAGTTTACATCGTTTATGATTATGATCTTGCATACTTTCCAATTCTCCACTAATAAATGAAATTTACATAACACACCACATATTTTCATAGTCTTCAAACTTGTACTTACATGAACATCTTGATTTGCTAGGAAAATGGATGAATTATAGTTTACATCTTCAATTTCACTGGCGTTGTTTTTAGCAAGATCAATGAAAACTGGATCATATTATTCCTAGTAAATGTTTTCTACACCCAACCAAAAAAGGAGGACTTTTAAGTACACATCAACCATGAAGAAAATTTTTAGGAAAGATAACAGTATAGCTTTCATTGACATGCATACAACTGCTCATATGAACGTACTAAGCAAACAAAAAAAAAAAATTACAATTTAGAACTGTTACGCTAACTGAAAGGGTCTATTATGTCCTTGTAAACACGACACCATGTTCTTCAAATCATTTTCCAATAAAATCAATCTGGACCCTATTTTGTTGCAAATTCAACCCGCAACCCAGTGTCATAGCTTCCACAACTTCTACTAAACATTAAAATACAAACTTTTGACCACAAGCAAATATGGGATTCCAATTATGATTGCTTATCAAGATCCCAATGCTAGCACATTTGAATCTTGGATCCAGATTGCTATCAGTGGTGAACTTATAAACATCACCTTGAGGCGGAACACAAGTTCATGATTCGTTACCAGTAGCATTACAGCAGAACTCAAGACATTTGAAAGAAAATTTTTGTACTTCCACAAGTTCATTTCTCTTCCTGTATCCTTCCATATTGGCCATTGCTGAACTTGCAAAATCACTAGACATATCCACACACAAGTATTTATTTGGTTGAGTCTAAAAGACCCTGTAAACAAAAGGGAGCACAATCCTGACCCATACCACAATTCCAAACCAAGCAACATCCCATCTATGTGTGTTTCATTGTTTCCTCCTCCATCCCCCACATACCTGCAAAGCAAGAACATAAAATGAGCACCAAGAATAGTTTACCACATAGCAGTAGAGAGTGCTTTATATACAATCGTTGCAAAAAGTTTTCCCTTTTCCTAGGTCCTGGTAGAACTGCATTTTATTTCCACCAATTTTCAAGTAGGATCATGTGATCCCTTTCTAGCCAACCTTTTAGAAGGACTAATGGGAAATTTGTTCTTGAGGATGCCAAAGAGAGCTGTACTTTTTAATCTCTTTACTGAACAATACCTTCGCCATTTGTAACTACTACATATTGAGATAATGACAATCTGTTTATGGCATCCGCAAAAAAAATCTTTCATTAAAGAAAAAAAAAAGCGAATAGAAAGCAAGAAGCCATTCACCTTTGCAAAATATGTTGGCAGCATAAGGCATTTTGAGAATGCTAAATGCTATAAACACATATTATGCTTCAATGCTTTCGCCAATACGTGACAATTATGTCTACACTTCGATTCAAAAAAGAAACCATTAAAATGTATGCGCTAAAGAGAGAATAATTTTTTTGGTCGGCCTCACTGCTTTTTGTATGACTTTTTAGGCAAAACCAATTACATGTTGCCATTTGGTCTGATTTTCATGTGTTGGTTCCACCGACAAACAACATCATGCAATGCATTTATTAGAAGAGTCGTATCCAACCAAGGAAATGCATTATGGGTTCTTCTAATCATCAGTAGTAGCTAACGGCAGTTTTTGAAAATAATTAGTAAACAAACACCTTTGTCTTTCTAAGATAGTATAGGAAGATAGAAAGAAGAATTTTTTCTCTTTCTAGGACACGATAGACAATACTAAAGCTAAACAATTACTCTTTCAAAAAGAGATCAGCCAATCCCAAATCTAATTCTAGTTTTAAAACTTCATGGAATCATGTATTCTTACTTATTTAAAAGGAAAAAAGATCAAACATATCAAACGAAATGAGTAAAACTCCCATGTCTCATATAATGTAATGCCAGATCTTTAAGTTAATTTGAACCAATCAAAAACAAAGGTGCAACTCTTGTTGAGCAACCGTAAACATTTCTTGTGATACCTGTAATTGTTTTCTCCACATGTCATGAACCCAATAAAGAAGAAGAAAAGATAGACTTCTCCACCTCAATTTGGTTTATGTATCTGCTTTCTCCTACCCAATGCATTCCAACGTCCAAAACTGAAAAATTTAGTACAATGTAACACAACTAAAAAGAACTCAAATGGTGCTTAGAAGTGAAAAGATGAATGGAAGAATATAAGGAAAGTGAGATCAGTGGCACAAGTAAATGAATTTCACAAGTATTTTTGTCATTCAAGTTTGAAACAACTTGCAGCTAGAATATATATTGAATACTGGGTTTTATTAAATCTGAGAGGCAAATTGCATACTAAATTAATAATCCCTCTATCCCATTTTAACAGTTTACTATTTCGATTTGGACTAAACCTATGCTTGACCCACTAATGAAATCAATTCATTGTTCGAAAATCCTAAGTTGCAAGATGGGCTATTCATGTACGCATCTCTCGCAAATTTCGTCGAACATGTGAAATGCAAGTGTAGGGGAGCATATAGATGTTTACAAAGGAAGTTTTTGAAAGGTAACGTTGGTTCCGATTTTTAACCCGGTGCAGTACTCGATCAGGAGACGAACTTTTCCGGCAGAGGATTCCATTACAAATTTCCTTTCCCCAACTCCTTTTCATTGTAGAGGATACTGAATTACCATTTCCTTTTCTCATTGTCGATTTTCTAAGTACAGAAGCCCAATATCTGGAAACACAAATTCCAGTCAAGTAACTATGAGTAGCAGTAACGCATTTCATGACGAAACCCCCCAACAAAAAATTGAAAACTGAAACGCAAACAGAAAATGCATAAAAAAAAAAACAAAAAACAAAATTAGAGCACGAAAAATTCACTAAAAAATCCGCAGAATATTGACCCTGAAGCAAAATAAATCATTGATCTGAACGTAGAATTGGCAGATTAGCTAGACTTTACATTACCATGAAAGATACCTACGGAATTGAACGACACATACACGATCGATTCCAAAATCAAAGAAAATCGCAATTGATTCCACGATCAAAGAGAGTGTTGTCGGGGAGAGAGAGAGAGAGAGAGAGAAAGAGAGAGAGAGAGAGAGCTTTTTGCCAGCGGTCTATGAGACGTTTCAAAGGGGTAAATTTCAGCCAGTCTAGACGTTACCAGACACGATGAACAGTTGTGTCTTCTGATATGCGGGTGTCCGTTCATTTTGGTGGTGTTTTTTACGGGTTTGGTCAGTTATTTGTGGGGGTATTTTTGGTAGGCAAAAGTTTTGGGAAACACTTTGGGGGCTTCACCTATTTTAAAGCAGTAGTAGATTAAGATAATCTAACAGTAATGAGATACTATGAATATTTTCTGCCTCTTTCTTAATGGATACAAGCCAAGTTGTTCAAACGATGAATGTTTGGCTGATAAAAAAAAAACGATGAATATTTGAATACATATTGTGCCAAGCTAGAAAAAATGGGGTGTCCTGAGTGTGTTGTGCAGCGAATGAGGTGGTGTACATTTGGGATACACTTGGTGGTGTACATTTCTTCTGATTGGTGTTCAAAGCAAAAGATCAAACAATTTTATTAATGGCCAAGGCTTGTTTCGACCAAGAGTTGGATGCACTTTATTAAGGATTAGAAATGCCATGAAACATCAACATCATAAACATAATCCATGAAATACATACGATACTGAGACAATAGACTGTGAGATCGATGAAAACATGACCCTAGCTACTACCTAGAGTCATATTTGCCTCTATTCATGTAGGTTCTAGCAGTTGAATGCCAAGTAACGCATAGATCTCACAGTTTGTTTCCACGTTACATGATCGGTATGGGGGACAAGGGTGCCAAGAATTAGGAATCGAATTGTCCACAGTGTGTAGAAATATATTATAGAGAGTTAAGAGAATTGTAATCATTAAAACGATGTGGGGTGGCACTGTATTTATCGAAATATATATTGAAAATTCCTTTTTTTCTAATGCTATCAAATACTTAATAAGCAAACTAAAAGGAATTAAAAAAATAATGGACAATGAACACAGCGATATACGTGGAAAACCCCTTAAAAAGGGTAAAAACCACGGGAGGAAATCAACGCACTAAAAATTACCATTGTGCAGTTACAAAACAATCTCAATAATCATAATCGTGAATCCTCACCGACTAACCAAAGATTGTTTTGCCGAATCCACGTACACCGCACCAAGTGGTTGATTGCCGAACGCCTCGAATCCTCAAGTCCTCCGAGATACTTCCAGAATCCACCGGAAGAATGATCCAATTTGTTGAATCGAGAGATAGACAAACTTCTTGGAGTTAATCGAAAAGCTTGGTGCTCATATTGAACATGTGTATTCCAAGACTCAAACTCACCAAAACTTAGCCGTGTATAATGCTCTCAGTATCTTTTTTGCAAGTAATACAGAAAGCTGCCAAAGGATGATGTATATATATTAATCAAAGCATTGACCACGTCCAAAACTTTCCAAAGTGATGCCCAAAGCTTTTCCTATGTTTATTGCCACAAATCCATTAAGAAGCACGGCTCAAGTTTGTAAGTAGAAAATAAAATCTTTCCTTGTTGCAGTAACGTTCCCTAATAGCAAAAAAAAAAACTTTCCAATTTGATTTGGCTGCAAATCAATCTTGTGCAAATCATGATTCCATAAAATTTGCTTGCATAGAATCATAGAAATATTTCCTAAATAGACTTTCCAAACAAAAATCAATTACATGCTGAATAATACGGGATACAATATAATGTGTCTTTGTCATGAGACTTGCCAATAAAAGAGGTCGTGACCGATAGACCTTACAATCTCCCCCTTTGGCACTTCCATGACAAAACACACTCAACAATAAAGATCTGTCCCTTAATAAATTGTTCATGACCCGTGAAGCTGCAGAAAGACAATCTTTATAAATATATATTACTCCCCCTTTTTGTCACGGAATGACAAAGGTTATAAATGAAGAGGCATTAAACTAGCATAAACACAGGCATTCGACTAAGAATTTCAGAAAGCCCCAAAACAATAAACAAAAATAAGTCGGATAGGCATACTAAGAAAACAAACCGAAGTTACAGAGGACTGAAGAACTCCTCATCCCAATCAAGAAGTGTGTATATAGATGACCATTTGAAGAAAAAAAATTATTACTTTAAAGGTGCAGAAAACAAGGACCAGAGAAGTATAACTTTTAAATTAGCTGAGTCGCAAAAGGAGAGAGCCCTAATGGGGAACCAACAACCCAAAGAAGAAAGTAATACATTGATCTAAATGAGGGAGTGTAGAACAAAAATGGGGCTGTTGCTCAAGCAACGATTGAACATAGATTGAGCACTTTTTGAGAGCAAACACTTAACACACGACTGAAAATTAATGCCCGATGATATCCAAAAAAAAATTTGATGCAGGGCAGCACAATTGTCCGAAGAATAAGCAATCAAAAATGAGGTTCATACACTATGACCAGATTTAGGAATGCATGCGTAAATTAGTATTAAACCCATCGTGAGTGAATTTTGGGAATAAGTTGCAGCATGCACTATGAATCTGGGACAAGGTGCGTGTGTGACACGTCATAGGAAATTAGGATTATTATTCAAGCAGTCGAAAATTCTCATGTATCCTTGGACTATCAAGCACTTTCCCCCTCACGAAGTCAAACCAGGCACTCATCGATACAAATTTTGTGCCACCGAAAATAGACAACTCCCCCTCAACTTAATATTTAATTTTTGATAGAATTTCGTAGTTGTGGTTTCGCTTTTACCCCATTGTTGTTTGACGCGAATATTGGGAGTAAGAGTACCTCATACCCAATGCCCGGTTACTAAGCGAATGGTCCAATCACGAATGCTTTCACAAAGTCTATCCATCTTTTGACGCGAACACTCAGAGGGAGAGTACCTCACCCCGATTGCCCGGTTACTCAATGAACGCCCGGATAAGCATATAAATAGATACTTTTTTTTTCTCCTTTTTTTTCATCTGTACTCCCTTTTTTTTCTCATTTTTTTTTCAGCTGCACTTAATGAGCCATTGTATCCAAAAAAAATAATGCCGAAAAAAACGGTCAATCGCCGAGAGAAAGGACAAGATATACCCAAGTGCATGAGAATCCACTTTCCTCACTAAGTAATCTTACTAACCTTGACGTGCAGGAGTGGTGATCACAGAGTCATAAGGCATACTACAACGAATTACCGAATGCATCTCATGAGTGGAATTGATAAGAAAAGTACATGCATTCCCAAAGATGTGCATATGTGTGAGTCTCATGACTGACTACTCATCCTCAAAAATCATGCTAAGCCCAAATTTTTCTTATATGAATGTTTTTGTATTTTTTTTATTAAGAGCAAAAATAAAAGCATCAACACAACAAAACAAAAATAATAATAATAATAATAAAATAAAAATCAACCAACATACTACTAAGGAAAGTACTCCAAAGAGACTCAATCAATGAGGCATACCCCAACCAAACTTACTGCCAGACATATCATGTGAGTAATCACCATTAAAATTCCAAATGTGAGAGTTCTTAGCATTTGACGCTGTTTGAGCAACAAAGCAATGCAAATCACACTTCTTGACCCATATGGATTGAGTTCTAACTTGAGATGTCTTAATTTGATCGTTAGGTCTAAATGTAGGTCTTGAGCTTCTCACTATTATGTTTTTACCATTGTCATAGTTTGCATGATTAACCAAAGATTTATGAGCGTTGTGATGCTTGGAGACACTTTTACTGTGACGAACATGATTATGATCAACACAATGGTAGCCGTGAAGTTTGAAACAATTAGGTCTAATATGACCTTTTACTCGGCAATAATGACAGGTAGGAATAAATTTAACATAATTACCCTTCTTAATATCATGAGCCTTTTCAATCATGTTATCGACAGTATTTATAGTGCGGAATTTTGATATTACCTTTTTCGATTGCAACTCATTCGCCTTACCTTCGAGTGCTTTTGAGGGTGAAGCTTCATAAAATCCAAGCCCTGTTTTGTCACTTGCCGGTCTTTGTAAGCTGAGAATATCATCCAGTGTCTTTGACCCTGTGTTTAAACGCTCAAATAGAATATTAGCATTATCAATTTCAATATTTAACTTTTTTATTTTTTCTTCCGAGGTGGTGTTTAAATCAGTTAAGACCTTGTTCTTTTCTTGAAGACTCTCAACCTCAACATTCAACTTTTCTTTCTCATTAGTGACACTGCTCAACAACCCTTGCAGCTCTTCAACTTGTTTTTTAACTATCATTAATTCCACCTTAGAATTTTTATATTTTTCAGCCAATTTTAAATTAGTCTCACTAATCTTAACACTCTCTTCATATAGCATATCATAAGACTCTTTCAACTCATTAAAACTCAAAACCTCATCACTTTCTTCATTCTCACTCTCATCAGAGGATTCCGGCTCACTGAAGTCTGATTTTAAAGATGCCCCAAAAGCGATAAAGTTTGCGTTATCTACTTGTTCTTCCTCAGAGTTATCGGATTCACTATCGTCATCCCAAGTTATGTTAGCCTTGAAATTGGTCTTCTTCTTCAATTTATTAATACACTCATGCGCTAAGTGACCATATCCTTGACACTCATAACACTTTGGCCCTTCAGGAGATCTTTTAACCCTCGTTTTCCTTTTTTCAAAAGAGACCTCGTGTTTTTCTTTTATATTAGACTTTTTGTTACTAAAATCATTACCAATGGTTTTCTTCTTGAAAAACTTTTTAAAATTTTCTATAAATAAACTCATAGCTTCTAAGTCATAATCATTATCACTTCCTGAATCTCTATTTTCACTTTGAGAACTAGAAAAAGCAATCGGCTTAGCCGAAGGTTTAGAATTTATTTTCTGAGACTCAGGTTGTAACATATCCGCTTCATAAGTTTGGAGGAGACCTACCACTTCTTCTACGGATTTTTCCTTAAGTTTACGTTTACCCTCAAGCATAGTGACCTTTGTCTTAAACCGTTCTGGCAAAGATCTCAAAATTTTCTTAATAACTCTAAAAGGAGGGATAGGTTCACCGAGGGTTTCGCAACTATTAACAATAGAGACCAATTTAGAGTAGAATTGATTAAATGTTTCATCTTCTTGCATTCTAATAACCTCGAATTCAGTAGTGAGCCTTTGTAACTTAGATTGTTTGACTACATCTGTACCTTCATGACAAGCAACTAAAATGTCCCACGCATCTTTAGCAATTTCACAATTAGCAATTTTACGGTGTTCAATCACATCAACAGCACTAAATAAGATATCTAAGGCACGATTATTTGCTTGTAATTCTGCCTTTTCTGTGGGAGATAGCTCAGCAATGAGTTTAGGGGCCTGTTTTTCTTCTACGGTTTTTGTGGGATAACTATATCCCCTAACACAAGAATTCCATATTTCCACGTCCACAGACCTCATGAAAGCTTTTATTCTCGATTTCCAGTAGTCAAAGTTTTCACTATCCAAGGTAGGTATACGACTAGATATATGAGTCATGTTTGTGTTCATTGTTGCTAAGGATCTACTCAAGGTAGAACACCTAAAAAAATGAGCAACCCGCTTTGATACCAATTGAAAATTCCTTTTTTTCTAATGCTATCAAATACTTAATAAGCAAACTAAAAGGAATTAAAAAAATAATGGACAATGAACACAGCGATATACGTGGAAAACCCCTTAAAAAGGGTAAAAACCACGGGAGGAAATCAACGCACTAAAAATTACCATTGTGCAGTTACAAAACAATCTCAATAATCATAATCGTGAATCCTCACCGACTAACCAAAGATTGTTTTGCCGAATCCACGTACACCGCACCAAGTGGTTGATTGCCGAACGCCTCGAATCCTCAAGTCCTCCGAGATACTTCCAGAATCCACCGGAAGAATGATCCAATTTGTTGAATCGAGAGATAGACAAACTTCTTGGAGTAAATCGAAAAGCTTGGTGCTCATATTGAACATGTGTATTCCAAGACTCAAACTCACCAAAACTTAGCCGTGTATAATGCTCTCAGTATCTTTTTTGCAAGTAATACAGAAAGCTGCCAAAGGATGATGTATATATATTAATCAAAGCATTGACCACGTCCAAAACTTTCCAAAGTGATGCCCAAAGCTTTTCCTATGTTTATTGCCACAAATCCATTAAGAAGCACGGCTCAAGTTTGTAAGTTAGAAAATAAAATCTTTCCTTGTTGCAGTAACGTTCCCTAATAGCAAAAAAAAAAAACTTTCCAATTTGATTTGGCTGCAAATCAATCTTGTGCAAATCATGATTCCATAAAATTTGCTTGCATAGAATCATAGAAATATTTCCTAAATAGACTTTCCAAACAAAAATCAATTACATGCTGAATAATACGGGATACAATATAATGTGTCTTTGTCATGAGACTTGCCAATAAAAGAGGTCGTGACCGATAGACCTTACATATATTAACACCTTATCATAAGAGTCGTGTTCTTCCTTTCAAATTAAATAAAAGGTAACACCTTTTAGATAAAAGAGATGCCTCTATAACAAGCATGTCTTTTCATTTAAAACTAAAAGCCCTCTTGGTAAAGACATGTCTCTCTAGCAAATATATTGTGAAATTTATTTAAAAACTTAAAAATTCCAACAAGTCCATCTGTATCCGGGTTCATAATCTGGTGCTTGTCGGCGAATTTTGGGGAAGATGCTTTTGTCAAAAATCAACTGTATCCTATCTCCTGCAGAACTATGTAGAAGGTGCCTTGCTACGTAGTCTGACGCCTGCTTTCGGCTGCCTGGTTGAAACAAACAACCCAATGTTGTCTTGAGTAATTCTGTCAAACAGTCTGGTCCTATTTTCCCAAGAAGGTGCAGATCCATGACCTGAGTACGTAATGTTCTCGGACAGGAGGACATTTTTAAATGGAAGGTCGAAAACAGTAGTGACATGTCACGCTATCTAGGGTTCCGGTTGATACTCAACTGCCTGTTACAAATCAGTACTAACAATAACATTATTATCACCGAATGATTTCACGTCATCCTTGTGATCTACAGAGTCGTAGTACATTGTAAGTTTGTAACCGGTCTAAGTACGCATGCGCTGATGTTGGTCGTAGTTCTTATGTTGGGAAGCATAACTTTTGCAACCCAACTCCCATCCAATTGACTACTGAATGGTTCAATGCGGCGGTGTATATATGAGTTCACGCTCTTCGTTCGCCAGGAAAGTGGGGTATCTGTATGATGCAAACGATGACCCATTGGCCATGTAATCGTGCACGAGGATCAACTTCGTCTCAATCCCTGGGTACGAAATTCAAACAGAGAGAGTATGTTGGAGTGGAGGGGCAGTTACTTCGGTTGAATGACATCCCCAACAACTTTAAATTTCTTAAAAATTTTGAACGCAACCACATGACCTTTACCGCCAATATTGATAACCCAGCCTAACTGGTGGGAGTTTTTGACAGTTATCCCCACGGAGAGAAGATATCTACACACAAAATTAACGACTTTCTATTGAATCAAATACAAAACATGTACAAAATTATGGTTCACAATATCACTCATTTCCAAGTAGCTAGCATGAGTTTTGTATTGATTCAAAAATACTCTTTTGAACTTTGGTTGTACGACTTTGAGGGTGATGTCATTTTCAATGAATTGATCGAATATTTCTTATTTCTATGTATCGATTATGTTTGTATTCTTGATTTCAAGCACGTTCATACAACCAGGGCTCACCCACGCCATTTGAGTGCCCTAGGCCCAATCGCCACATAGTGCCCTATACATTTTTCCAACAAAACAACATAGTGGAATAATTTGTCTATTGGAACATAGAGTTTCACTATGTTTTTTGTTAGCCTTCGAATTCATTTTTAGGAACATTTTTTACACTATGTTTTTGGTTGTGTAGAAGTATTTATACACAAACACTTGCCTTCCAACCCATATTCTTCCAATGTGGGACAAGAGCACTTGTGTAACGGAACACTCTTGTTCTCAAATCCTCAGTCCCACATCGCCTATTCAAGGGAAACCAACTCAAAGAACATTATATAAATTGATAGCCCACCCCTCTACTTATTCTCCAATAGTAATGGGCCAAACCATGACTCAGCTAATGGGTTTGAATTAACCTTGGGCCTCTTGGCTCTAAAAAAAGACTCCTAATCAAACCTAGTACCAAAATATTTTAGAGTGCCCCAAATTTTGACATATTTAGGAGTGCCCTAGGCCCAGGCCTCATAGGCCTTGGACTTGGGCCGGCCCTGCATACAACCACGTGACTTATTGATTCATGAACTTAGTTGAGATAGGCTATTCCTTAAAAGACGAGGTGTGCTATTAGACGATCCGTATTACGATACATCTCGTACTAGTAAGACAACTTGTGCTAGGCAACAATAGTCTATGTCAATTGATCTCCAATGAATATTTGTATTGATTTGAATGGATAGTTCATAGCCAAGCAAAATCATATATCATGAGGAGGAAACTAGATTCTAACACCCTATAGCTTTTTTCACTTGTTTTACAAAACTACAATTAATTCTCATGATTTCTTAGTTTAGAATTTTGATACAAAAAGCTTAAAGCTCGCACTTGAATTAAAGTAGAAACTAGTTGAAACTCGCACTTGAATTTTGCCACTATTCTACCGAGTAGTTATAATGGTCTTATTTTAACAAGTAATTTTGATATATGGTTAATGGTCTGAATAATCTGGTTACTCAAACAAAAGGAAACTCTAATAATTGTTCCCCTTTTTTTTTTTTTTTTTTGAACTGCAGAAAATTCTAATCATTGTTCCCTTGGATTCTATTTTCCCCCTCGAATAATAGAATGAAAGTGTTTCAAGACACTGGAATATTCAATATATGGTTTTAGAAAACTGATTGAAGTAAAACCTAAACTGTTTAAAAGACTCGTGTCAAATCAAACTCGGGAAATGGATCACTCTACCAGTGATTCCTGATGGAACAAGTTTCAAGTTTAGAAAACTAAGTTATCTAGACAACATTGATGAAACCCAACAATGTCTCTTAGATAACATCTGGAGTACACGTGGGGATAGTCATTTGTTTTTAAACAACCTAAATAGTTTAAGTATTTACTTTCATCAATAAAATTTTAAGTACACTAGAGAAATTATTCCCTCTAGATCTTTAGATGGAGTTTCTTTAAACCCATCTCTAGCAAGCAGTTCAAATACTAACTCATCTTGCAAGCATTGCAAACCATTGTCTCGAAGTTATAAATTTTTAAATGACAGGTGCCAGCAACTCAAGGAAGAAGTTATTGCTCTACGCTAGCAATTAAAAACAACAAAGGAAAAGCACCAGTTACAAATTTCCCTGATCTCTTTTGCCCCAATAGCAAAAGTAGAGAAAAAACAGTCATCCCTACTGAATGATGGTGAAAGTGTGACTGTGTCTTTCCAAAAGAAAGCAAGTAGGACTCTAACTTTACCCAAAACTTTCTCTCTTATTCCTAAGTCAATTCCCTCCGAAATATTCAATGATATTTAGCACTTAGCCAGACAAAAAGGTCACTACTTTTAAGAATTCTTGTTTGAAATGAACCATATATACAAATGTGATGATTTTAGTGGACATCAATGTCTCCAAGATCCAACCCAATGCTTGTAGCTATTCTCATCTAGTGTTCACGTCTTCAAGAAATGCCTTAGAATAACAACTTCGAGCGGGACGGTTTCTTACCTCCTAGAAGATCCAATCCAATCGTCTTGGTCGATCTCGGATGTACTGAAATTACGACTGGTACTCTAATCCGAAACGGTATCCGAAATCAGTCTCGGACAATCTGGGACATATTGGAATTACAACCGGTACTCTAATCCGAAATGGCATCCGGAATCCAACTGGTACTGTTACGCACCGTACCAGTGACAAAAACGGCACCATAGCCGGTACTGTATTCAGAACCTTGCTTAACGCAGATTTTTGAAGCACAAACTTTTGAAGAAGCTCAATTAACTCATGAGGAAGATCAGCAGTCTTGAAAGCTCTAACAGCTGCAGAAACTTGTGCTAGGCTCTTGCTTTCAGTAGATAGAACTTCATCAATAAGCTGTCTTCTAAATTCATTCTCCGGGTTAAGGACAAGCTTCCACAAATCACCATCCATCCTTTCAAGTACATATCTGAAATACAAAACATGCGTAAGATAAACTGCTTCTCAACCTCATCTACAATTACAGTTATTACAAAAGCAAAATAAAAAATAATTACTAACCTCGCCTGCATTTTGAATAGGGCGTTCTTATTCGTTACATTAATAAGCTCATCGTCACATTGTCCTCTGTGATAAGCAACAACAGCGAGGGTGGGACCCCGCTCCTCACAATATTTTCCCACAACACGTGAATCATAGTATGGGTTTGTGGTAAGAAAGAGTTCTGGATTATTGTCGCTGTCTATTATAATTTTTCCTAGAGCATTATGAACATGTACGTCTTGGCTTCCATCACTCACAAGATGTTCTAAGAATTGGGTAAGTAATCGGAGTCGATTCCTGATAACAGAAGCTAAGTGTGAGGATCCAAAGTAGATAAGGAGACAGACAAAGGGAGCCAGAGAGTGGGATCAGACCTTTTCTCAAACTCCTCCACCAGCGGTTCAATTGTAAGCAGAGAACGAACCGGAAGAACAAGGATTTTAATAAAATCTTCAGGGCACCTATCATCCAGCAGCTGCCCTACAACTAATGGAGCATTTCCTGGGTTTACCTAGCAGAGAAATCCAAGAATAGTTTAGCACTGAGCCTTCTCAGTGGTACGTAAATGTACCCATTTAAGCTCCCTAATTTATGCTTCTTACGTTTGTTTAGTATACTACTAGAAGTTTTCCTCATTTCAAGACTTGCGGAGCAATTGAATGGCACATGGAGCTAAATTGAGGGTTAAAGGTGATAATTACTAATTAGTTTCTGAATGGAGTTTTATTCTTTCATGATCGGCCAAATCCTTCAGCTAGGATAACGAGGAAGATTCTCCGAGTATGTAGTTGTCTAAATTTCAAGTGACAGAAATGCTATCTAAGACCCTTGACAGAATTCTTACCTCCTGAACATAAGTTTCAATGTAGCAGAGCATGTTGTTTGAATAAAGGTAGTGGGTCAGATCTTGAACAAACCCAAAGCGATCGCATACATTGATAAGTGCTCGTGGATCACGAAGCTTTGCTTTCATCAAGAAGTTCTTTGTCTTTTCAGGGTCGTAGAACTTTGATTCTCTTGTCACACGTTCGACCTCCTCGATTTGTCCAGCCTTGACAGCAGCCTTAATGTACTTAAAGTGAATTTCAGGATCCTGACTGCAATAGAAAATAGATCGATGAATGAAAGAACCATGATTTGGAAAGGAATATTAACAAAATATAACTGACTCATTTTTACAGATTACCTGGTGCTCTGCAAATCTTTTGATTGTCCACTTGACGAACTGATGTTCTTCATCTCCTTCAACAACCGGTCCATCATACTTTGCGTCCTTGTCGTTATTCTCACTGTTCTTCCCCTCTGTTGGGATACTAATGCGAGCTCAAGGCTGCCCAACACTTCGGCCATTGTGGGCCGTGATTTTGGACTTTTATGCAAACAATTGTTGGCAAGTACAACAAAAGACTTCAAACAACGTGGTGCTATTTGTCCACTAAGAGAGGGGTCAATGATTCCATCAAGCTTTTTATTTTTGATGCACTGTTGAGCCCAATGGACTAAACTAATTTGGTCCTCCTCCAGTTTTCCATCCACGGCCGGCCTCCCGCATAACGCTTCTAACAATACCACACCAAAGGCATACACATCAGATTTCTTAGTCAATCTGTGAAGTATGAAATACTCAGGATCCAAATACCCAAATGTGCCCCTCACTTCTGTGCTTATATGGGTTACTGAGTGACTTGTGGCTTTTGACAATCCAAAATCCGAAATCTTAGCTACCCAATTCTCGTCTATCAGAATATTGGTGGTCTTTACATCTCGATGTATAAAACTCTGACTGGTACCACTATGAAGGTGGTCTAATCCGCAGGCAGCTCCAATACAAATGTCAAGCCTTTCCTCCCATGAGAGAGGAGAAATACTCGTATTATTTTCTATTGTATTTAGCCTATAGAGATGATCGGCAAAGGTCCCAAGAGCTACATATTCGTAAACAAGAATCATCTCTTGACATTCGTTGCAGTAGCCGATTAATGCAACGAGATTAGCATGTTGGAGCTTTGAAAGCATCTTGACCTCCATCCAAAACTCTCCCGCACCTTGCTTGGACTCAGCATTCAACCGCTTTATGGCAACCATCGTAGCATTGTTGTCAATGAACCCTTTATATACCTTACCGAATCCCCCAGTCCCAATAACTAATACATCATCAAAACTGTTAGTCGCTATTAATATCTCATCCAGTGAAAAGCAACGACAAGGTACCTCTAACCGAATGACACCACCATCGATTGGATTCTGACTCTTTGAAAAGGCCAACCTATTTGACAAGGCTCTGGCTGAAACAGGTTGTGAAGAGGCCGGCAAGGCGTCGAGACTCGAATTCGGACTACTAGAATCATTTGCAGCAAACCTAACAGGTTGACCAGTTTGCTCGTCTTCAAATTTCCGGCTGTCTACAGTTGACATATTGTGGAGAATTTCCGAGGAACAATTGCAGCAAGTTTTTTGGGAATTAGTAGAAAGATCTCACCAGCGATGAAGGGCAAAGGAGATGACAGATAAAAACACATGGTAATGGTTGAAATTCACCTCTGTGGAAGTGATTGGGAAAATAATGAGTTTCAACTTGGGATGAGGTCAACTGCCGGCCCCAGGGACAGAGGGTAAGAGGGGGCGGGGTGGCACGCGTCATCCCCGGATCGATCCAATAAAAAAATTCATTCTTGTATTTCAAAATCAGTGTTATTTTTCAAAATGCGTATATTATTTTTGGTATTAAGCATATTAATAAGTGATTAATCGATGAAAATATGTAATTTTAGTAGAAATAATTAATTTTAAAACACTTGAATCTTTTTTATATTAATTAATTCCTCCACCGGTAAAAATATATTGTCCACCACCAAAAAAACCTCCCATTTTCAAATAAAAAAATAAAGCACTTCTGTGCATTATTTCGTACAATTCTTGATATAATATTAAAGAACTAATTGAAATTTTTATCTGAAAATTGCACGTCATTTTATAATAGACTATCTTTGCGGGATAAATAAAGGGAGAAAATTGATTTCTGGTGCCACCTCTAAGTCAAAATTTTGGCGCCGTCCATGGCCGGCCTTGAGTTTCCCTGGCTAAATTGTAAACAAAAATGGAAATTGCTAACCTCAATCTTTGAGGTAGAGGATAATGTATAGAAATTAGAAAATGTATCGGTATCCAAAAAAAGTATTGTATTAATATTCTTGAACCGATATTGATATCATTGAATTTGTTTGTCATTATATTCATTATTATATTCATGTTATCAATGAGAAGAAATTAACAATGCCCAACAAAAAGTGAGGCTCTTTAGGTATTTCTACGAACGAAACACAATTTAGATAAGTACAAGTATTTGTCAACAAGGAAAAAACCAAACAGTCAAATAAACAAATTAACATCACTTACACACTACTAGTCCTAAGCAAAAGTAGTACATGGGCACAATGAATCGAAAGTTACGTCATGTTTCAAAAGACTTTCTAACTTGGCACGATATATCTTCCAAAATATTCATTCCATATGTCTATCTCATGCATTTTGTATATTTTGTTGGAAAAACTTGATTTTTATCGGTTTTAATCAAATATTAAAGTGGGTCCCACACGTCCACGTGGCCGGACCCACATACCGTCGTGTACGTCTTAGTTAGGAGATTAAGACCGAACACTCGGTTGGCCAAAATCAAGTCAAGGTGAATGCGAAATTGACCTTTAAATGTGCCTACATGAGCTTGGTAGAAGGGGGAAAAATCACTTGTCCCACATTGGTTGTGGAGAACAAGTTGTTTGAGTATATTTACCTTTAGTTTGGCTTAAAGGGTTGGCCCTTTGGGTCATGGAAGTTTTATAGGAGGAGAAGGCATGGACCTAGTGGGCTTTAAAACCCCACACGCGCGCGCCGCCGCCGGACCGGGCTGGGTTGGGTTGGGTCATTAGATGAGATTGGGCTTGGCCCATGAGGTTCTTATCTTTTTACTGAAAATTTATACGAATTGGGTCGGGTCGAAACCGGTCCGTTTCAATTAAATTTTTTCCTTTCCTTCTCCTTACCGAAACAGTGTGCCGAAATTTTCCCTTTCCAGTGCGTCTGTTCGTGAACGGTCATCGGACATGACTGTTCAATTCCGACCAGTTGCGTCCCGTCCCGAACAGCCGCGTCTCTCCGTCTTGTACCTTTCCGTTCGGGTGCCTATCTATCTATAAATAGGACCCTCTTCCTCTCATGCATTTCACGTTTTTACTGCATACATTCTGCATCATCCCGCATAAAAGATCTGAGAGTTACTGCGCAGTTTTCTGGTTCGCATATTGCACAGATCGGAGTGCTACATCCGTGCATTGAAAATCGGGTAGTCCTGGGAGACAGACGTCCGCGAAGTCCATCAGCACCGTAGTGGAGGACGAATCTGTTTTAAGGACAGAGTATCTTAATACTTGCCCCGGTTCGATTCGAGTCGTCTTTTCGCCAAATTCCGGTGTACTGAATTTGGTTCAGTAAGTTTCTGTACATTCTAATTTGTTTCTGTTTTTTGTTATTTTCCAGATTTTTCGCAACCGATTTTCCTAACATATTTTGTTAGAGTTTCCATAGCGGGGTCTTAAAAAAGCTGCTAAGTGAAACTCCAAACATTTAGCAATTCATTTGCTCAATTATGATTTTCAATGGACTATCCATAGAGAGAAAGAGAGGAGGAGGAGAAGGAGGGGGGAATGGGGGGACCCACCTACATTTTTATGTCCATAAATATTCTTATGACATAGTCTAGGAGCTAATTTTAGAGAATCTATTGGAGTGCTCTTACACTCCTAAATTAGCAAGTCCTTAACAAACAAAATTAGGAGTCATTTTTTGAGCCAAATATAGAGGGTGCAGATTTGTTGTCCCAAAAACTATGTCCCAACTTTGTGTCCCGTCCATCCGAGCAATCGACGGCTCAAATTCGCAGATGAACATGTTTGACTCAGATTTGTTTGGGGTGAGATGAAATCTAAGTCGTTGATTGCACGGATGAACAGCTCAGATGGACGAGACATGGAGTTGGGACAGGAAGTTCGGGACAGCAGATCCACTTCCAATATAGAGAGCCCATTGTGGATGTCTGTAAGAATTTATAATGGGTACTGAAATAGATAGGGCACTAAAATTTTGCACATTCTATAGGAGTCTAAAGCGACTACACCTCAGATTGTAGTCCATGGCCAGCACTAGGTGCATGCGGTCAAGCTTTGGAGAAACTAATTTTATTTTTATGTTTTTTTAAAAGGCAAAGTAAAATTTCATTCATGAGAATAAAAAGGTGAAATTGGTACAATAAAGGAAAAGCACTGAGACAACCTGGAAAGATGCACAATACTCTCCTACTACTACTATGTCCGCAGCATCCAATTTACTCCCCGATGCGCCTTCCTGAATAACTTCACCACTGCCTAATGCTCCTTAAAACTCCCATCTAGCCTATTCCTTTCCCCTAGGGAAAAAGAAATAAAAACCATCTGAAAATTATTGCCAACTCCGGTAACTCCTGCACCAACAAGCCACCACGAACTCCTCCTTGATGGAGCCAAAATTACGGCCAACTAAAATCCCCATCAGAATTCCCTCCACAATCATGTCACAAAAAACCCGTAAACAACTAATTTTCCTGTCACCTGCAAGAACAAAAAAATATATATATATATATTCACAGGATATATTTGCTAGAAAAAAAGTAATATTGAAAAGCAACCATAGAGTACAAATATCTATTGTAGGGAAATGCTTCATGACAAATAAAAACTCACACCTGATGTACCCAATCAAAGGGTTCAAATCACGCAAAATCGCTTAATGTTACCTACAGAACCTGTCATCCAACAGGTCATCTTCTTTAACCACAAGCATTCATAAGCTGCTGGACCACAAATTTATAAACCACTTCATAACCCTATTTTATAGGCCGCAATAAACTCATAAGAAAACCATAAACGTTCATAAGAAAGCTACAAATATTCATAAGAAAAACAATATACCACTGTGGTGGGCCGAATTTGTGAGGTCCGGTCCATGTATCAACTGGCATGGGCTAGAGGGTCACTCAAGAGCCACAGAGCACATCTCTTGTTTGAGGGCCGAACTGTTAGGAGTCTGATCCGCTAGAGATTCTGGCCTCGTGCGCGTAGGCCCAATCCATTGGAGAGTTTCCACGGAGTCTGCCACATCACATGGACCCAATATACATTGAATGACTCATATCCACTTAAAAGGCTAAGTTTTGTAAGTGGTGAGTCACCCAATTGTATATTAAGGTCCAACTCTTTTTCTGTTTATCCAATGTGGGACACAATCTTTCACACATGTTTCCAACAATCTCCCCCTCATTAATTCTATTTGCGTGGGAAGATCAATTTCTACTTTTGGTCATTCAAGTTTCAGGAACTGCATGTGGTTTGTTGTGCTTTTGGTGGATCAAGTTTAGTCATATTATGCTACTACTTTTATGGAATCTGTACATGCTCTTGAAGAAGGTTATGAAGCTAATTGGAAATGCTCTTGAAGAAGGTTAAGAGGCTGCTGTATTTGGAATCTGTACTTGGAAGGTTTAGGCCGTCTCCTGTAGGCTGATTGTTTAACCATGGCTTTGCATATTTTGTTTTGCTTAGGTGGTGTGGTTCTACTTCTCTGGGGTGTTTTGGTGTTCTTGGATTTTTGCTCTCTTTGTTTCTATTCGGAGTTTTAGTGTTGGGGCTTAGGTGTGGGAGTAGGTTGTTTACGTTTGTTTGGTTGGTTGTCTTCTTGTCAACCTTCCAATCTTTTGGGTCTCAGGAGGCATATGATTTGCCATCGGGTGGGGTGCCAACCTTGTCAGTACGCCACTCCTCGCTTTGATGTTTTTCTCTTGCCCCGTTTAATCTTGTATCTTGGATATTTGATTAATAAAATCCTTTTTTTCTGTTCAAAAAAAAAAAACAAAAACAATCTCCCCCTCATGTGCGAACCAGCATTGGGCCTAGCTCCCCCACGATTTGATCCACATGACTCTCCCTTAATTCTTGATCTATCTCTCCATTATCGTGTCTGAACCCGGGCTCATTTACTGCACCCACTCCATCAATAGCCAACATACTCCACGAGGGCAACCTTGCTTGCTAGCCAAGTGCTGCACGCACCGAGAATTGTTCATGCTCCATCGAGAGTACCCACTCCACCGAGAGCCACCTGCTGCACGCACCAGAAATTTTCTTGCTCCATCGAGAGTTACAATGGATTTTTCCTGCTCCTCCGAGAGTCTTCGTGCAAGTCCATAGCCACCGATGCTTCCTGGAGAGTCCACCCATAGATCGTCAGCTATTGGCTCTAATACTACTTGTTAGGAGTCTGATCCACCTGAGGTTCTTCCCATGTGCATCTAGGCCCAATCTGTTGGGGAGTATCCACAAAGTTCACCACATCACATGGACCCAATATATATTGAATGACCCATATCCACTTAAAAGGTTAAGCCTTGTAAGTGGTGAGTCACTCAATTGTATATTAAGGTCCAACTCTTTTTGTATTTATCCAATGTGGGACACAATCTTTTACACATGTTTCCAACACAAACGTGGTTAAGACCGTAGGCCCACATGCATGTTCTGTTTAGCCCAATAAAAAGATGTGAGGCTTACTGCCGGAGGAATGAGGCACCAACGCCAGCCATTGATATGATCACCAAGCCCGTGAAAAGCATTTAAAACCGAAGGTATATAAATGTTGAAGGTCGCGAGGAATGAGATCTGCTCCAGATCCAAGCAGTGACAACCAAGTGACACTAACCAGTTCTCTCTGGTTGTAGGTTCAAGCAAAGAGAGGAGGGAGAAGTACCACCGCCTCAAAGGAAAGAACACTGTCATGAATTAACCCCTAACAACCACAAATTCTCGTAAGCAACGATTCATAAGTTCTAAAATTGTGGCTAGCCACAATGTCTCGTAATACTTGCCACAAACAAGCATAACTAAGGCCACAAAGATTCATAATAAGTGCTTGAACGGAAATTCTCACAATTAGCACTACTAATGATCATAGTTGTGTGTCATAAGTAAGGTAAATTGTTAAACTATTTTTTTTGCAATCAATTTCAAAATCGATTAGCGTATATTCTACACATAAATAACCAGTTTGATAATCTATTCTTGTGAAGTTTTTGATTAATTTCACAATAAAAAAATTATACCCAGAGCCAATTCACAGAATTTGAAGCTAGCTACAAGATCAAATATGTGCTCATGTCTATCTGGAAGAGCAGTAAACTAAAGTTGTTTTGCATAATATTTTGTATTCAAGAACCTAGTAAAATCAAATTTACTTTGACTAAACAATCAAATCATAAATTAATTGCGCCTGCAGAATCAATTTTGATATCAATTGTGTGAAAAATTATTTGTATAGTGGCTTTTAAAAGTGTTCAAGTTCTATTTGTCAATGGCATCGATCTCAAATGAGCTGGAAACGATCTCAAATGTGCTGGCATCGAGGTTATCAAGTGGAATAAGTTATGGTCGTTCAAATAGGATGATTTCGTTATGTACCTTTGTAACAATATGATTTGTGCGCACTATTGTTTTAAAGTTTAACAAGTTTTATATTGACTGGTAAAATTATTTTGAAATTTTATCTAGTTTTCTTACAAAAAGTAGAATTTGACCTCTCAATATTCTATTTATTTTGCTAAGTCCATTGAAGAAGACCATAATAAATATGTGACTCAACTATCCCCCAACAGCTATTTACATTCAATTCATACATCAATAAGCCAAAATTTCCTTTTTATCTAGATTTTTCTTTTGAAACGTAAATTTCGTATATATCAAATTAAACGCACTCTAGACATCAATTTTAATGGTACAAGGATTCAAAAAGTTTAATTAGGGGTCAAGAAGCTTTCATGTCCCAAAACCCCAAACACACTTCCACGGAGATTCGAACTCTAGTCTCCCATGTGGGAAAGCTAGGAAATACTGCCGGGCCAACTGCCCTTTGGTAAACATATTTTCTGACCAAGTCCCAGAACGGTAATTTTCTCAAGTAGAAGGTCGACCTTAACAACCTTTAAATAAGGTTGCCGTTCGCAAAAGCTTAAGGTTGCAGGCCGCTTGGCGGGGCCACTTGAAGTTGACCACATCCCCTCGCCTAGAAAAAAATTGGGTTCATGTCGAATAGGTATAGAGATGACGTGGTGCCGAAACGCAAATCTTGATTATTCAAAAGTGTCTTGAATGGTTTGGATTTTAATTATAGTCTTGCCCGGTAATAGCGTATTTAAAAAGTGTTTTAGACTGCTAGATGCGGGACAGGGACCACCACGTGATATCCGTCCAGCACCTGAGTTTTTCTCCTGTTCTAGTAATCTCCGCCAATGTCATCAACACATATCATCCCCCATTCTGCAGAATTTTGCAACGCCATGAACAATTTCGACCAAGACCTGCTTGCCATGAACATTTCTAGTGGTGCCGATTACGTATGCCCCGTAGGAGATGAGGATGAGATTACGTATGCCTTGCCGTCTCCGAATCGCTTTGGTGAAGGGGAAGCCTCGTCCATTGACCCCTTGTCTCTAGAGAAGGAGAATGCAACCGATAGTGGCGGGATTCAAGTGGAGGGATCTTGCCGTCACTTTTCACTGGATGAACTACTAATAGCGACTAAGGACTTTGATGATGCATTGGTTATTGGAACTGGGGGATTCGGTAAGGTATACGAAGGGTTCATTAACGATGGCGCTACAACCACTATTGTTGCCATAAAGCGGTTGAATTCCGAGTCAAAGCAAGGAGCCGAAGAGTTTTGGACAGAGGTAAAGTTGCTTTCTAAGATCTGGCATAGTAATCTCGTTTCGCTCATCGGCTATTGCGATGAGAGGGAGGAGATGATTCTTGTTTACGAATATATAGCTTGTGGGACTCTCGCCAGTCATCTTTATAAAACGAGGAGAGAAGAAAGTGGTGAAATTGTATCTCATTTAACATGGGAGCAAAGGCTTAACATTTGCCTTGGTGCCGCACGCGGACTCGACTTTCTTCATAATGGTACCGGACAAGGTATCATACACCGAGATGTGAAGAGCACAAATATTTTGTTGGATGAGAATTGGGTGGCAAAGATTTCTGATTTTGGCTTGTCTAAACACATTCCAAGCCATACAACAACCCATGTTACCACAAACGTCAAAGGAACGTTTGGATATTACGACCCAGATTATTTCTTCACCAAGCGACTAACCAAGAAATCTGATGTTTACGCCTTTGGTGTGGTGTTGTTGGAAGTCTTCTGTGGTCGGCCACCAGTAGATACAAGACTCGAGGAGGAGAAAATTAGTTTAATTCTTTGGGCAAAAATGTGCATAAAAAAGGGACAGCATAGCCGAATCGTTGATCCTTCTCTAAATGGAGAAATAAGGACAAAACATAGTCTTAAGTACTTTGCCAAACTTGCGAACAAGTGTTTGCATTTTCAACCAAAGGAAAGGCCTACAATGGCTGAAGTAGTGAAGAGCCTTGAGATTGTATTGGTGGCGCAAGATCGTCAGGGAAGAAGATCGGGAATAAAGAGAATGGCGGGTTTTTGTTTTGGTCAATATGGTTGGGCGGAAGATTATTATTTTCCTGATATTGTTATCCAACAAAAATACCCCCGTTTTTCGCTTACTGAGATTTACGCTGCCACAAATAATTTCAGTCACGGTCTTTTGATCAACCAAGATAGTCGTTTTAGATTGTACAAGGGACATATGGTGGGGGGAACTCTTGAAGTTGCGATCAAATGGTACATGACATCAATCGATGAAGTTAAAGCTGAGATTCAGGTTCAATCTCTGAGTGGTCACCGAAACATAGTTGCTTTGATAGGAGTTAGTGTCGAGATGGAGATGGATGAGATTATGCTCGTGTACGAGTACATGATCAATGGGACGCTGCATAGTCATCTCCACGAAACCGGTAAGGATCCACTTCTTTGGAATAGGAGACTCAAGATTTGCATCGACATTGCACAAGGACTAGAGTACCTCCACACAAACGTAGAGCTCCAAGTCACCCACTGCAACATAAAACCGTCTCACATTTTTTTGGACGATCAATGGGTCGCAAAAGTCGCTGATTTCGAACTTTCGAGACTGATTATCAAGGAAACCAAGTTTCTGAAAACACCCTTGCATAGCAGGGTTGTTGACGACTATGAGATCTACGGACAAGATCCGAAGACATCAGACGTGTATGCATTTGGGGTCCTGTTGTTGGAAGTGTTGTTTGCTAAGGAAGCTTATACTCGCTTGCCATACATGGGTGAGGATCCGTTACTTCTATGGCTCAAAGGTAGCATCAAAAGAGGAACTATCGACGAGGTCATTGATCCAAACCTAATCGGAAAAATAGCACCCAATTGTCTTAGGTACTACGTCAATATAGCACTCAGTTGCTTGTTTAAAGAGGGGATCCGACGCCCTTCTATGGGCGATGTGTTGGGTAGCCTTCAATCTACATTGCAACTTCAAGAGGCTTGGGAAAAGTCCATAGAGACGAGTGGTGAGTTACCTATGGCCGGGATCCCCGGTTCCTACAACGGTGTCATCTCTGTCGATAGCGAGTTCACAATTGGTGAACAGAGCTTTCTTGTTTCCGATTTGGTTCAACCATGGAGTTATGAAACATCATCATCTTCGGAGTAGAAATTGTAATATGTACCAGTCATCTGACTTAAGTTTTATGCACGTTACGGTCCTGGGATTTTTACACAATCCTGAATTAATGAGGCTAAATTCCTTGTCATGAAAAAATATGTGTAATCTATCTAGCTTCCCGAATTTTCAATAAATTTGTACGGTGGACTGGTTGTTGTGGTGGGTGTTTGTTTATCGTATAAGTCAATGAACAATTACATGCCCCTCTTATTTGTGACCAAACTATAAAATGTTAGTACTTTTCATGGAGAATATTAGTATCATTTTGTAATGAATGTTATGCAGGGGACACCGTAAATAAAATGTTCTTGAAAGAGTTATGCCATTTTGAGAAATGGTTTGCAACAACTCGAACAAGTAGATGGTTTTGTCATCCTTATTGTTGGTCTCATCGAGAGTTGTTTTTAAACGTCCTATTTGTAATTTTCTGAGCAAGTAGCCAAAAACCCCTAATGGGTTAGGTGACCCTTGGCGAGCCCTCCAATGGGTCCCCTGATCTGCGTCAGATGTTAAAATTTTAGAGATCTTTTTCTTTTTTTGGTAAGTGCATAGAAGTTTGTCATCTCCAAATTCGACACTTGATTTCTTTCCCAAAAAAATTACATGTTCACTAATGAACGCAACCAAAATTGTGCCTCTGTTTGGCAAAGATCGCCCAACTTTGGCGTCGGTTGTCCAGACGCCCGAGCCTGACTCGATTTGAGGGGCCGTAAAATTTTTATTTTTTTTTAATGGCCATAAATTTTTTGTTGAAGCCAACTATTTTGTTTCAATTTTTTATTGGAAGCTGAAAAATATACTCCTATTACAATAAATCTGAGCCACTAATTTTATATTCTAGACAATTTTCTAACGGTAAAATACAACATTTCAAAAGAATCACTAAAATATCACTAATTTTAAAAAAGTAAAGAAACATTACAAGATTTCAAAAGCATCACTTAATTTCACACTTTTGGGCAGAGGTAAAGTTGCTTTCAAAGTTCTTGCATACTCATCTCGTTTCACTCATCGGCTATTGCGACAAGGGGCAAGAAATGATTCTTGTTTATGAATATATAACTTGTGGGACTCTCGCTAGTCTTCTTTATAAAACAAGTAGAGAAGAAAGTGAAAGTGTCTCTCATTTAACATGGGAGCAAAGGCTTAACAATTACCATAAAAAAAGTTTATAGCCATTTCTCGATAAGGTTATTACGTAGCAACCAATAATTAAAAGGTGCCCTTATTTTAAAAGGTTGTCGATAAAATTAAATTATGATAACCAGAAGTGTTTTGTTTAAAACACGTGGCAGATAGCAGAATTCAAATTAAGACAAAGGTAGTTATTTGTCTGGATCAAGACAAAAGACGGTTTAAGGGGAATATCAAAAGAATAAATTGCCTATTAAGAGGAAAATTTGTTCATATTTGAATTCGAAATCTTCAAGGGATCAGCCTATAAATACAAGTCGTTTGCAACATTGCAAAAGATCCACGATCAACCGCCACAAAGGCTTACCTTTTTCGTTACTTTCCTGTACTTTACAGCATTTTCTAGGAGTAGGAGTAACATAATTCACTTATCGATTGTAACTTCGAGTTTGATCGATTTGTAACCCTTGTTGAAGTTTAATAAAGTTTACTTTGTTAGATTTCAATTTCCTTCATTTGCTTCCAAAGAAGTCCTGAAACATGGCAAGGAACCAAACTCCACTTTCACATCCCACATTCCAGTATCCATCTTTCACTAAAAGTTCTTATCAATAAGAATTGAAATCTTTTGGTAAACAGATGGGTATTTGTCTATCGTATAGTAAAAATATACAAATACCTGTGTGACCAAACTATAAAATGTTAGTATTTCTTTTCACGGAGAATCTTATATCATTTAGTGATCGATGAATGTCATGTGAAGTACACCACAAATAAATTATTTTTGAATGTGTTAGTTGTTATGCCTTTTTGAGAAATCCTATGTTAAAATTTGAACAATTAGATGGTTTTATCATCCTTGTAGCTTGTTTGTCGAGAGTTTTTTTTTTTTTTTTGAGCAAAATGTAATTTTTGCAATTTTCTGAGCAAGGATCCAAAAACCTCTCTTAAATGGGCTAGGCGGGCCTTAACGCTCCTATTCGGTTTTGAGTGGAGAGAGAAATATGGGTAATGATTGGAAATAGGGATAATGATTGGAGAGAGATAAGAGAAAAAATGATTGAAAATATGGGATAATGATTTTTTTTTTATTTGGGATAATGATTGAAAAAATGAAAATATCTCCACATTTGTATGGATGTTATTCCCTTGTATTTGTTGGGTTATTTTGTCCTTTACTTTTTAATCAGCGGGGTTGTTTCTTTCTCTTTCTTTAATGAGGTTATTAGCTGGGTTAGTCTTATAGTAATTGTGGACTTTATTTGAATATTCTCACCTGCGTGGGGTATTTGGGTTTGGGCTTGTAGTGATTATGGACCTTGTTTCCAGTTTGATGTGATTTATAATTGTATTCTTCTATCGTCTGACAAAAAAAATATACATTCAATCCCATATGAGGGTCTAAGATCAAGGGCTTGGCTGCTTCTCTAGGCATCCTTTTAACCATAAAAGATGTGGGAGAAAAAAAAAAAAAAAAAGAAGAGTTATTTATAACAGTATAAGTTGGGATGTCTGGAGCACACGTCTTTTAAGTACCTGGTGTTTTGAGACTAATTTACGCGTACTTCGACTAATTTTAGAGTTCTAAACTTAATGATTAGACAAATTTTCAATAGTCCCATGGGCTTTTTGCTGGCTCCGAGTTCGCCATGGTTAATCTCTTACGTGTTATCTGCTCTCACTCAATCAACCCTGGGTTCAGAATTGAGATATTCACCTTTAGGTATAATAGTGTTACCTCACCGTATTTCGCACGGTGTCTCGTGCTCGTCCTTTAACAAAGGGCCAAGTAACTGAAACGGAGGCGATTCAATCCAAAGGCTAGACCCCTACCAACTAAACACTTTCTAGTGGTAACATGAGCAAAATGTTGTTAATGGATGGCCTAATAAGAGAGAAAACAACACATTGGAAACTTCTGCTTAGCAACTTGATACCATCAAGTATGACCTCTTGGCTCAGAAAACTGATAAAGAAATTCAAACCACATGAATTAGGCGATAGGAAATTAACTTACATTCAAGCTAAAAAGGAGATGCTATGTAAAATTGATCAATCTAATTGCATATATTGAAGAGATGAAAAGCTTTCGAAAACCATACATTGTTTTCTCCTAATTTAAAAAAATAGTAATAATAAAAACATTGCTCTTTCCTCACATATTAAAATTGGGAAAATTAATAATAAATTGAGACAGAACAATTGAAAAAAATAAAAGTAGCTAGACTGGATTTGGAGTGTCATTTCCTGGCGCCCATCCACTTGAATTGTCTTCAGAGTGACACACTTGGGAACTTGCAAGAGCCATGGCCTAATCAACAAAATTTACAAAAACAAAATATAAATCAGAATAATTTAAATATATTACTATTGTGTTAAGCTAATTTTTCACACAAGCCTGTTTATTTGACCTGACGTAATCACCAAATTGAACTATGTATACAACGTGACCACATGTCCTATTAATTGTTTTCTTGCCCGGATAAATCATCCATTGGATTTATAATCTCACGAAATGTAGAATATATAATACTATGACGGGTATGCTATCGTACTCCGATCACTATAACTTCAACGGGACAATATATATACCGTACGAGATTGTACATCTATCGGCTATTAGTCCCGTCAAACAAAGCAAATAGACTATGTGCATGTTTATTATGATCTCCCGAAGGTAAAATGGAACTCACTTGGGTCCCTGGTGGTCTGAACGGCAAGTCCATTGAAATAGCAAGTTTCACCCACAGTTCGAAACTTGGCCCAGTACGAACTAAAAGCATAACTCGCGTGCGAAACCAACGAAAATGGCTCGTAACATTCCCTCCCTCGTTCAATCGCTTCACAAGTCCCATTACCCTGACCACAAACATGCCTCAATGCCGACTCTAGCTCCATTGAATTCACCCCCCTGGCCGCCACACACCATACCTTTCCCCAGTATGGCCTATTGTTCGTCGCCTGAGGCAACGTATCATACCTGGATTCGGATCTCATCCCGGTCAAGTCCAACTCATAGACAGGGCTTCCATTAGGGTAAAACAGGCCCCAGTGTCTCTCCGTCCCTGGCCCGGGCTTTTGGTTCTCATTATATAGGGAAAATATAAACATTGGTATTATAGACCCCGGCCTAGCCGGGGTCCCTAGTGGGGGTTTGGCAGTCAACTTTTGTACTAGGTTGCGGTTGTAAATGGCCGCGTTGTATAGATTTGCACCAGTTTGTTCAATATCACCGGCATTAGGCCAACCGGTCTCTGCTATCGCTAACTTGATATTTTCATGCCCTAATTTGGCCATGGCAAAGATGATAGAGTCTAGCATTTGGTCCAAAAGGTTGGTGTACCTTAACCCACTAACGGGGTCCGTGTTGATTAGGCTTTCACCTCTGCATAGTGCGAAATCGAGGTTTATGTTGGTAGGATCTTCGGACCATGGAAAGTAAGGGTAAACATCAATGAAAAACAGCGACTTGGTCCTCTCCAAGAAATCTAACAACGGTACCATGACTCGTTCTGATATATCAGACCTAAATCTTCCGGAAGAAGGTGGATAACTCGATTCCAAAACATCCATCGCGAGTGGAGTCCCAACTTTGATGTTTCTAATGTTATGCCATCGGAGCGAGTTGTGGATTCTTGTCATGGCCGGGACCAGGTCATGCCACAACCGCTGGTCTTGGGAACTGTTGTAGCTCAGGATTTCGTTCCCGACGAGTATGAACCGGATCATGGTATCCGGATAGTACACGAGGACGTTTTCGCGTACCCAGAGGTCTGCCAGGGCTTGGTCCGAAGCAATGTTTGAAATTAGGTCATTTGTGACCATTATAGAGACATGAATATTTGTTCCTGATAATTGTCTGAGGATTTCAGGGTTAGCATCATATATCTTCACCAGACCAGCATTCATGTTTTTGAGGAGTTGAATTGATTGAGAGGGAGATGGTAAATCGTTCCCTAATTGCCCATAGTTTACTCCAATCCTGTTAGAATTTGTTGCACCTGTCAAAGGAAGTGAGAGAAGGTTAATTAGGGAAAATGAAAGAGAAGCATAAGGTACAAAGAATTAAAAGGACAGAAATAAAAACAGAGCAAGTGTTATAAACAAACACAAGTATTTATGTGGTTCGACTTGAAGTCTATAATTCGGTGGATGTGGACAGCGAAATCGCACTCGAAATTACAAGGTTTTAAATAGTGGTAGTGGACTACGTAGTGGTAGCAGTACTGAGAGTATTGAATGCTATGTAGCGGGAACCGGTGTCGTGATTGTGAATTTTTTAAGATTTTTTCGTGCCAAAACACCTGAACCTGCCGTAGCAGTCATGTAGCGGCCGAAAAATCGGATAAAAACCTATATGTAGCAAGAATCAACTGATACGGTGTGGATTTTGGGTTGTGCCGATAAAGCTGGGTGTAGCAGTATCGGAAGCCTGAAAAACCGCTACGTAGCGGCCAATATTTGAACTCAGAATGGCAACTTTTGTACTTTGGTAGTCGCTACCCAATTCGGATTTGGCTTGTATGTTTGACGGTTAAATTGGAGATCGTCATGATGCCAAACATGAAGGTTGGCAATATTCTAAAATTCACTAGGCGCTAGTTGGGAAAAAGATTGGCGCCTAGTGACCGACTAGATCCTAGGCCAATTTCAATCTAGGCATTGGACTCCAACTTAGCACCTAGGTGCCGACTAGTTGGCCACCGGAACTGATTTTTAAAACACTGAATGTTGGGGAGTCTATCTGGGATTCAACTCCCCGGTTAGAGTTCGTCGAAGGAACTCACATGAGAAAACAAGGAAGGAGACCAAAAGGAGAGCAAGAAGCACGATATCTATAAGTTTATCCATCTCAAAATTCCTCCAAGTGAGCAAGCAAATGGAAGGGCTGAGAGAGAGTGCAGAAATGGAGTAAAAGATAGAGGTGTATATGTAGTGAAGAAAGTGTTAAAAAAGAACTCATGCAACAGTTGAACAACCAGAAATGTGAAATGTACTTTGTGCAAGAATGGTTTTAGTTTTTTAGCCTCAGTGATCTTTGTGAGATCAGTCACAAGGAAAGTGAGTTCCTATTGTTTTTAGTTTCATTTGTTTGGATCCCCATCATTCTTGTTAAATCGATTTCGAAAAGAATGTGAACTCGTAAAGAACGATGTCAAGAAATTTCACATGCGTATCGGTCAGTTCCCCTTATGTATCGGTCAGTTACTGATTAATAGATCGATTTACAGCTATTATACTCGACTATTAAGGGTGATTTTCAGCACTTAACAAAAATCCTAAAAAAAAAAAAATACTAAATTTTTAGAAGTTCACAATAGCGACAGCAGATTCCTGTTACGTTATCGTTCAATACTCTCGATACCGTAACACTTCAACCAATTACGTGTCTCAACCCGTTATTTGAAACCCTGTTAATAGCCTACCACTATCTGTAGGCGAACCTAAATCACAGTTGACATGATTTCTTAGAGCGAATCATATATTGCGCTTGGGAGCTCAGCCCATGGGCTGGACCAATCTTCTTGCAATGGGCCTTCGAATAAAAACCCATAGTTCAAAAGTGCAAATTTGTTCAAAGTTCAAAGATACATCAAGAATTGTGAATCCCTCAAATGAACGTTGTTAAGTTCAAAATGGCACTGGATCTGCTCTGCGGTCAATGTGGGTGGCCAGAATCTTGATTTTTGGAACAAGTGGATGCCGATCTGGACCTCTAACACCGACGGCGAGCGGCAGCGACGGCGTGACAACGGCGGCGATGGCACCGACGGTTTCTTTTCTGCTCTTTTTTTTATATATTTTTTTGTTTCTTTTTTTGTTGTTAGTTTTGGCCGGTGGTTTTGTGTTTTGGTGGTTTTGTATACCAGTTTTGGGCCAGTAATTTAATTTATTGCATTTCTATCTCTCTACCGGAAAAAAAGTTCAAAATGGCATATTTGCTTAAAACCTTCAAATTGACACACAAGCAACTAAATGTAAGGCGCCGAATCGCTACCAATCTACTAACCTGACTTTTTAGCCTATTTTTTTTTTTTACGCATTTTAGGACAAGTCATCTCTTCACGTACATCATATTCAAAAAAAAAAAACCCCAAAAGCTAAAAATTGACACCCTAATGTGAGTTGCGGCTTTCTCTAGCTTCTTCTTTTTTTCTTTTTTCTTTTTGTCTTTTTTTTTTTTGAGGTAGCGTTAATTGGTAGCTGCATATTAAATTGACACCCTCTAAAACACCAATTATATTTATGGGAGATGGTGGAAAAACATTCCAACAAGTGGTACCATAGGTCCATAACCAGGAGGTCGCGGTTTCGAATCACAAAAACGTCATCGTAAAGTAAGAGATTGTTTGTCCTGTAGTGCCCCGATGTATTTGATTGCATAGTAATGTCACTACCGTGATGGCGGTAAAACTATCGGACAGACTATTCTACAAATATCTTCTCTTAAGCTTAAACTTGCTTGTCCCTATAAGTATTGCTTGCGTCCTTAGATTGTATTGCAAAAGGTGTTTCCCCAAGCATAGGGTTTAGGTGTCGCAAAGCATAATAACCGGAAGTCCGGGTCGAGTCCTCAGGGACCAAATGTGCAGCACGTGAGTGTTGATTCGCGACTGTTAGTTTTAGCCTTAAAGCGGCAAACTTGGCTTTATAGTTTGGGGGTGGAATTCACTTAACTTCGTGAATGACGCGGAATTTGAAAAGACTAATTAAAACAAGGCTAAGTCAAGGGGTTCGCAACACCCATACCTTAGGCCGATTCATTCTCCTCTAAAATAACCGGCTCAGGGCGTCGTTAAACGTCCCCGAACGGAAGATTTGGTGCTTAAACTCGTTTAACTAGAAATGGTGTTTCTCAAAGAGTAGGATTCTTGTGCCATTTATACAAACATTCGAATTGCCATCGCCCTAAGCATCACACGTGCCAAGTGGTCTAGCCCTTGGCTACGTGTGATCAAAGAGATTAACAAATCCCAATTTTGATACATAAAGATGAATCCGTACTCTTTAACAAACAAGCAATGTTTGCTTTATGGCGAGGAGTGTGAATCAACCTAAGTCACGGGATGCTAATCACCCCATGACCGAGCCTAAAACGACTACTCGATCATTGCTACGTAGAACATGACTATTTTTATGAAGGGAACGAAGAACATAACATATGACATTAAAAACTTGATTTTAACGAAGATACTATCTTGGCCTAACACTTTATACTTAGAGAAATTATCAAACAATCACTAAGAACATGAGTTTTCAAAGGATTAAACTAGGAAAGCAAGGAAATTCGAAACTTAATGAAAATGTAAATAAACTGGAGATTTAGAACGGTCTAGTCACGAGCTACAACATTAATGAACGACAAATTAACGGGAGAAATAAACTTACACAGGAAATCTAGAGAGAGAGAGCTTGGTTTCTCTCCAATGGAGGAGAGAGGGAGGAGCTTCTCACACTAGGAAAATTAAAAGAAGAAGAAGAAGGGAAGGAGAGAGGGGGGACTATTTAATCTACCACTCACTCTCTTTCTCTACAAAATGTCCAGTCAAGTCCTCAAAAACCCCCCAAAGTTTTCGTAAAAAGAAAATACATAAAGTGCACAAAAGTGGTTCGGAGTGATTTTGGACCGGTCCAGAATAATTCCGGACAGGTCCGGAATCGTCTGGAAATTCTTGGGCAATTCTGGACCGGTCCAGAATAATTCCGGATAGGTCCGGAATCGTCTGGAAATTCTTGGGCAATTCTGGACCGGTCCAGAATAATTCCGGATAGGTCCGGAATTATCTTGACTTGAATTTGACCTCTTTAATCCCTCTTGTTGAATTGCGTGCTTCCGGACTTCCTCCAAAGCATTTAAATGAGTTGTGCGACCCTCGGGAGAGGTGTTCCTTGGTCACTTGGGTGCTCGCTCACTCCCGGACTCCACCGGGAGTTTTTGAGAGTGTGAGAACCGACTTTAGCCTTCCGGCTTGGCTTTGTGGCTCCACGACTTCCCGGGCCTTAGCCGAGTCTTCATTTCGTGGCTTGTGCGGCCCGGTGTTGGCGTGCCATGGGGCACGTGGCCCTTGGTAACTTGGCATGGTTCCCAAAGTGCTCCAAATGCGCTTATTTTGCGCGTTCCACCTGTAACTTGACAAAAACACTACAACACGCATATCAAACATATAAGGCGCGAAATCGCGTGTGTGTGTGGACAAAATGAGTTAGATAAGCCCCGGATATCTACAATATTGGGGACTTATCACACCCCCCAACTTGAACTTTGCTAGTCCCTAGCAAATTAAACTAGAACAATTAATTAAACTAAATAAAACTCCCCGGGTACCCGATACGATAACTATGCTCAATCTACAAGAAGTCTAGGCAAAGTACCGGTTATCCGGGTCATTCAACCAAAAGCAACTCACGCACACACAAGCCATACACAATTATGAAATTAATAGGCCACACGAGTAGGAAAGTGTTACGCACTCCCAAGAGTTTCGATTCCAATAGGGTTTTGACAAAAATTACTTCCCAAAAAGCAAACACACACATAGAAGTAGTAAAACATCCCATGATAAGCGCTTAGCAAGATATGCGATAACGAAACAAAAGATTACCGCAAGCTAAACAAAAATGCGCTTGTAAACAAGAGAGCTAATTAATAACGGGAATAATTCAAGTTAAGCATGAAATATTGCTAAGCGTGCACCTATCGGAGTTAATCACGTACTAAGAAATGAATTTAAACATTGAAAGCTTATAAAGACCTTGGTTGGTAAAAGGAGGGATTACACAAAATGTGGCGGCCAAATGCTAGCTTGGGTCTTCTACCCCTTGGCCGCCACCGACCCTCAACTACCCCGTCATGTGCCATGTTTCGGCACCAAAATATGCATGAACAACTAACTTAGCAAGTTAAGTTATCAACTACAAACCATGAGTTCAACTAGACTAATGAAACCAAAATAAGTCTACTCGACTCCACCGACTCTCTAAACAACTACTAGGTACTACTACCAAATATGGACCACCATTGTTGTCACGATCTACCACCGCTCACTCCTCATCGTCGGAGTCGTCCTCTTCCTCCTCTTCGTCACCACTATCATCCACCACAAGCTCCGGTGGTATCTCATAGCGTTGCCCACTTAGATTCTCAAGAACTTTTTGCTCCCATTTCTTAAAGTGATCATCCAATTTCTGCTTCCTCTCAATCTTTTCCAATTTCTTGAACACTTTGGTCATGAGCTTGTACAGCTTCTTATACCCCACTGTGGCCTTTGAGCTTTCCGAAGGAGGTACAAGCAACCTGGGCTTTGCCATTGGAAGTGGCGGAGGTGCCGTGGAGGACGAAGCACCGGGTTTCGAACTTTGAGCGGCCTTTGCAACCTGGGGTGTCTGGTTCTTTGCTTGAGCCTTGCTCTTCTCCAAAGTGGTGCTGTCAATCAACCCCCGGTCACATGGATCCATTCTCGTGTACCCCGTCCCTTTAACTCCTTGCTTGTGGCATATGGCAGTGATCATACATGGGAACCAAAACATGGTTGGGCCAACGGGCGTATCAAGATAGTCCACCATTTGGAGAAAGATGAAATGGGCCCAATCCACTTTGGTGTCCTCGTCCACAAAGGAAGTCATCACCCCCAGCGACTTGATAGTAGGCGCGCTCGCCTTGCCCTTAGGGTAGAGGTTGACGTGAATGGCCTTATTAAGGATCCGAATATCATCTTGGAACCGGCCCGGTTTGATTGGTTCAAGCTCGCCCAAAGGATCCTCATAAAGGAAATCCTTGATTTCTTGTTTGGTCCATGATCTCTCCTCGGAAACCGTTTCGGGGTCGGGCCGTGTGTACTTCAAGTGCTCCGCAATGTGGTCGGGAGTGATTTGGATCATCTTGCCTGCAACTTTCGCCTTAATTTTCACCGGCTCATCCCCTTCCTTCTCAACCCTCATGGTCGTGTAAAAATCTTTTACGCACTTCAAATTAAACCCCGGCACCGGCTCAAACCATTGTTGCAGCCCCTCTTGATGAATTTCCTTAACTCCAAGATCCGTCCCCAAATCCGCCTCGTTCAATTGTCGCTCATTCTTGGCCTTCTTCTTTGGAAACGCCGCCAACCATTTCCTGCGACGGTCCCCAATAACTTCTTCATGGGTTCTTTTACTTACCTGTTCAGCCCCCGAATCATCCCCACTACTCGTCTCACTATCCGAGTTTTGTCGGCGACGCTTAGACGGTTTCCCGACGGCCATTTCCTTAGAAAGTTTCTCGGATGATTTTGCTTTCCCCTTGCCCCTTGCCATGTCAGACAATCAATTCAAATCCTCAATTCAACAAGAGCACGGACCAAGCCTCCTATCATTCACCAACCGACCCCCGACTTCAATTCAGTCTCAAACAACACAATCAACCCACAGACAATGCAAAGCAATATTCAATAGTCATTCCAGATGCCTTAAAACAACAGAGCACAGCAGTGATGGCCAGAAATTTTGTCACACACAGCAGAAATCAGATTTCAAAACCAGGGGTATACAATCAAGCTCAGAACAGTGAGGGAAAACCCAGAGAATTTCTCATCAAGATAAATTCGTACAAATCAAATTCAGGCGGAGCAATGTAGAACCCAGATTTTCCATAACTCAACAGATTACTTCCCACAAATGCACAAACCTAACAGATTACTCAGAAAACAGTAATATGGTGCACAGAAGTAGCGACTTACAGTGAACAATCATCCAAACCCAGATTAGTATGCCCCGAGAGCAGATAAAGATCCAACTGACTGACTTCTCTCAGTGGTGTTCAGAAATTCAACTCATCAACAGATAGCATAACAGGGGTGTACCTTTTGACCATTGGAGAACCTCTGTGAATGATGCACAAACCCAAAAATTTCAAAAGCCCTTGATTCCTCTGAACTTTGATGAATAAAACCCAGAAGATTTCCCAAACACCCTTGAAATTCGACTGCCCCTGTGGGTTTAGGGGTTTTCGAGTGGGAGAGGTGGATTTTCGGGTTAGCGCAGGAGAGAGAGAGGGAGATCGGGGTTCACGGTGGGTGATGTGTGGTGGTCATGGAGGTTAAAGCTCTGGTGTGGAAGAAGAAGGAGAATGTTAGAGAGAAAGAGGGTGGATCGATCGGGTGTAGAGAGAGGGGGTTTGGTTTGCACAGTGACCCAACTGAGGTATAAAAATGGGTTTGAACCAAATCTGGACCGGTCCAAATGGAATCCGGATCGGTCCGGATCAAACTGTTGGGGAATTCTCAAAAGTGGATCGGTCCACTAATTTTCCGGACCGGTCCAAAATCCTCTGGAACTTTTTCTTCAATTCTGGATCGGTCCAAATTGAATCCGGACAGGTCCAGAACCCTCTGTTCGCAACTTCACAAATCCGGATCGGTCCACAACAATTTTGGATCGGTCCAGGAGCTTTTGTTCCCGAAATTCCCATTTTGCTTCATAAAACCACTTACATGCCTCAAATTCACTTTAAATTATTTAACATTACACGATACGGCACGTAACTCTCCGAGTTCATTACCCTCTCAAGATGTATCGTCCATCTACACTTCCATCCTATCCTCCAAACATCCGGTCTCGCTTTTTTACCGTTGGATTTTTTTTTTATTTTCAATTGGCATGCCCCTTATCTCACCTCCTAAATTTCTCCAAACACCGGTTTCTCAAGGCTCAACAATGGACGAAAACACAGACGTGGTACAAAAATAGGTACAACGGGACTCATATGTGGTTTATTAACACAAAGGAAATGCTTGTATCATTTCCTAAGCACGCTAAAAACTCCGACATGAATGCACGAGTGACAATAAGATGGCTTAACTCAAATCAAAAACTATGTACACACCAGAGAATTGAAAGCAAGGAACATGGGATGCTTGGAAGAATGAATCTCTACTCTAAGTGCTGCACGTTTCTCAACTACGCATGCGGCCTAACATGTTCATCGAATTGCATGTATATGTGCATGCACAAGTTAAACTCTCAACCAAAATCACCGACATACGATACCCATGCCATCATAGAACGATTGAGCAAATCTACCGTATTCGACTATGAGATTGTACTAAACCGGGAAGTTTTATCGCAAAAATTTTGACTAAAATTTGAAAAACATAATGGAATATGTACAATACACTATTCCCTCCCCCCAACTTAAAAGTTGCAGTGTCCTCAATGCAAGAGAACAAAAGTAAAGAGAGAAAGGGAACACAAAATTGTACCGACGGGGAGGCATGTCTACCTCCAAGACCTCGACCAAGTGTGAGGAATTTTGCTATCACTTACTCCTTTCGTCATCGGTAATGCTTCCAAGGCTTCCTCCTTCGGCCCCTCTCCGGGACCACAGCTAGTCGTACAGAACCATCCTCAACGACTTTATAGGCCTTACAACCGCGACATTTCGTCGCACCCATGCTTAGAGCTCCTGAATGCCGCACTCGCCGCCAAGTTAGGCCCAAACTACCAAGGCTGGTACGGTAGCATGGTCACCCTGTAAAAGACTTAATTGCCGACTACCTACTAAGAGAAGCAATATGAGAACCGCCCGGTTCATGTTATCCGGGCTCCACATTAAGCAATATTTACAATATGTACAATGAAAAGGAAAACCTACCATGATCTTCACGCGATCGCACGGGTACTACTTTTCTTCCCAAGCTCGAGACTGTGTTTCCCTATTAGTCGGACCGGCAATATAGACGAGGTACGGGTGTAACCCGAGGAGAGGCGCCATCATCTAATAGGCTATCGCTCCCTTTCGAGTCAAGTGAAACACTTTTTTTTTTATGACAAGTGCTCCCCAGAACTCTAGACTCCAAGCAACATCACTCCATTTTGAAACAATCTCGATGGAGCTCGACACTAAAATCAAACATTGCTGGACGGTATTGGCCCCGATCTCACTGCTTGCCACGACTTCCGACATCCTAGGTACTCCATACATAGCTCAAACCCCGGGTGGCTATACCGGACCGTCCAAACACCGTTCGAGCACGGCAAACACTAGAGCTCTCTCAAACTCCACGGATTTTACTTCTCCTAGAAATTTGTTACGTCAGAACTCGGAGCGTCCAAGTCGCACACAATACCCCGTCAGACAATCAAGTCCAACGTCCCCAACGAACTCCGCACCGGGCGGACACAAGACAGAGCCTGTTGCCGTGCCATAAGCATGGGAATATTCAAGCGCCCCCACCCATTCACGGAAACTCACTCTCTGCCAGGGGCTGATCTAAAGAGTGCGGGCGTTTAGTTGCGAATTACTCCTATCAGAAAGGCTTTTTATAAACGAGCCCTATGTCACTGACGCACTCGTGTTATCTTATCCTCACGTGTGGGGTCTCCAAGATTTTATTAAAAAGAATAAAGAATGGCCCTTCTAACCGGAGCTGGGCACACGCGCATTGCTGTCTAGCCGGCGTGCAAGCTAGTCCCAAGTCAATGGTGGGAAACCCAATGCAAGAGGAAGCAAAGGGCCGGGCCCTCCAAACAGTCAAGTTCAGAGGTACGCATTAGCTCCCCGTAAAAAGTGAAGTCACGATGACTCCACGGGCGACTCACACAAGAATTTTTTTTTAAACCGGAGGGTCGTCCGAATAGACCGGATCACCCAACTTTTCAACTTCCTCCTCTTCGGAGAAATTTTCCAAAAATGGTTTTAAGCGTTGACCATTCACCTTAAAAATTTGTCCATCTTTTGGATTGAAAACATCTATCGCCCCATGAGGATACACTCGATGCACAAAATATGGCCCAACCCACCGTGAACGCAATTTTCCCGGAAAAAGATGGAGTCTAGAGTTATACAAAAGCACTTTTTGATTCATATGAAAATCCTTCCTTAAAATGGTTTTATCATGAAATTCTTTAACCTTAGCCTTATAAATGGTCGTGCTCTCATATGCATCTCTCCGAATCTCCTCAAGCTCATTGATTTGGAGCTTCCTATGCGTGCCGGCCTCGGGCATGCGATAATTAAAAGACTTGATGGCCCAATAGGCCTTGTGCTCAAGTTCAACCGGCAAGTGACACGCCTTCCCATAAACCAAGCGGTAAGGGGACATCCCCAAAACCGTCTTATAAGCGGTTCGATAGGCCCACAAGGAATCGGTCAATCGAGTAGACCAATCCTTTCGATTAGGATTCACCGTTTTCTCGAGAATGTGTTTGATTTCCCGGTTAGCAAGTTCGGCTTGACCATTAGTTTGTGGATGATAGGCCGTGGAGACCTTGTGTGTGATACCGTACTTACGCATTAAAGTTTCAAAGGGCCTATTGCAAAAATGGGTCCCTTGATCACTAATGACCGCGCGCGGAGTACCAAACCTAGCCAAGATATGTTCTTTCAAGAACTCAACAACCACCTTGTGGTCTTTCGTACGAGTGGGGATCGCCGCAACCCACTTGGACACGTAGTCCACCGCAAGAAGGATGTAGAGGTACCCGAGAGACATTGGAAACGGCCCCATAAAATCGATGCCCCAACAATCGAAGACTTCAACAACAATAATATTGGTTAGGGGCATCATATTCCTTCTCGTCACTCCTCCCAATTGTTGACACCTCTCACACGTTTTACAAAATTCGAAAGCATCTTTGAAAAGCGTCGGCCAATATAACCCACATTGGAGGATTTTTGCGGAGGTTTTCTTGGCGGAGAAGTGTCCCCCACATGCCTCGGTGTGGCAAAAGGAAAGGACGCCCCGCTGATCCACATCCGGCACACAACGCCGGATGAGCTGATCCGGACAATACTTAAAAAGATAAGGATCATCAAAGAAAAATCTTTTCACCTCAAATAAGAACCGCCGCCTCTCTTGCGGAGTCCAAAAGGTAGGAAGTTGGCCCGTGGCTAAGTAGTTCACAATATCCGCGAACCACGGGCAAGATGAGACACCAAACAATTGCTCATCCGGAAATGAGTCCGCGATAGGAATGTTCGAGGAACGGTCCTCAAACTCGAGACGAGACAAATGATCTGCGACCACATTTTCAACTCCTTTTTTATCCTTGATTATTAAGTTGAATTCTTGAAGCAATAAGACCCACCTAATTAACCGCGCTTTAGCATCTTGCTTAGTCATTAGATATTTTAATGCGGCATGGTCCGTGAAGACCTCGATAGGAGACCCGATCAAATAAGACCGGAACTTGTCAAGAGCAAAGACAACCGCGAGCAACTCTTTCTCCGTGGTGGAGTAATTCAATTGAGCATCATTAAGAGTTTTGCTCGCGTAAGAAATGACACATGGCTCTTTCCCTCTCCTTTGGCCCAAGACAGCGCCAATCGCGTAATCACTCGCGTCGCACATCAACTCAAACGGAAGGTCCCAATCGGGAGCTCGCACAATCGGTGGAGTGGTGAGACTAGATTTCAACTTAGAGAATGCCTCCTCACACGCGGGTGTCCAAATGAATGGCGCGTCTTTAGAGAGGAGGTGACACAAGGGACGTGAGATGGCACTAAAATCCTTGATGAACCGGCGGTAGAAACCCGCGTGCCCAAGAAAAGACCGAATGTCTTTCACACACTTAGGGGTCGGGAGGTTTGCGATTAAGTCAATTTTTGCCTTGTCGACCTCTATCCCCTTCGACGACACAATGTGCCCCAACACAATCCCGTTGGTCACCATGAAATGGCACTTCTCCCAGTTGAGAATAAGGTGTTTCTCCTCACACCTCTCCAACACACGCTCAAGGTTCTCTAAACATGACTCAAACGAGTCCCCGAATACCGAGAAGTCATCCATGAAGACCTCCACGATTTTTTCCACCATGTCACTGAAAATGCCCATCATGCACCTTGAAAAGGTGCCGGGCGCATTACACAAGCCAAAAGGCATGCGCTTATAAGCGAAAGTACCAAAAGGACACGTGAAAGTGGTCTTCTCTTGATCCTCAAGAGCGACCTCGATTTGATTATACCCGGAGTACCCATCGAGGAAGCAATAGAAAGCATGACCGGCTACCCTCTCCAAGATTTGATCTATGAAGGGGAGAGGGAAGTGGTCCTTACGCGTGCTCGCATTCAACTTACGGTAATCAATGCACACTCTCCATCCGGTGGTCACCCTTTGAGGTACCAACTCATCATTGGAATTTTTGACCACCGTGATGCCGGACTTCTTAGGAACAACTTGGATAGGGCTCACCCACTTACTATCCGCGATAGGGTAGATGATCCCAACATCCAACAACTTTAAGACCTCCGCCCGAACCACGTCTTTCATGATAGGGTTCAAGCGACGTTGTGGTTGGCGAGACGGCTTCACATCTTCTTCAAGATAGATGTGGTGTGTGCAAACCGAGGGCTCAATCCCGTGAATATCGGCAATGGACCAACCGATGGCCTTTGTGTGCCGTTTTAACACCGCTAACAACCCGGACTCTTGGTGCGCCTCTAGGGAAGAGGAAATCACCACAGGGAAGGTTTCGCTAATACCAAGGAAGGCATACTTCAAAGTGTCGGGGAGGGTTTTTAACTCAAGCTTGGGTGGTTGGACACTAGACGGAAGAGTTTTGCACTCGAGGGGAGGCAAATCTTCAAACTTAGGGTACCATGTGTCCGTCCCACAAACATCCTCCACTTCTAACAATGAATACAAGTACTCAACCTCCGGTGAATCTACGAAAGACCCCTCATTGGCGGTAAGACAAACCTCAAGTCGATCTTTGTAAAGAATAGTGTCTACGTGCTCCTGAACCAAAGTGTCTATTACACTCACCTCATGAATATCATCATCGTCCCCCATTTGGGACCCGATATTAAAAACATTAACCGCCATTTTCATGTTCCCGAACGTCATGTTCAACAACCCATTACGACAATGAATGACCGCATCGGAAGTCGCCAAGAAGGGACGTCCGAGAATGACGGGTGTTTGTGCCTGTGAAGTATCGGCGACGGGACACGTGTCTAGAACCACAAAGTCCACAGGATAGACAAAGTTGTCCACTTGGACTAAGACATCCTCCACTAAACCCTTAGGAATGCGGATGCTCCGATCCGCCAATTGAAGCGTCACTCTCGTGGGTTTCATCTCTCCCAAACCTAATTCCTCATACACTGAAAATGGAAGCAAATTCACACTCGCACCCAAATCAAGCAAAGCTCTCTCAACTCTCTTACCCCCTATGACAATGGAAATAGTAGGACAGCCGGGGTCTTTGTACTTAGGAGCTATGTTGGTTTGGATAATGGAACTCACTTGTTCAGTTAGAAAAACTTTCTTTTGGACATTCAACTTGCGTTTAACAGTGCATAAGTCCTTAAGAAACTTGGCATAGGAGGGTATGGTTCTAATTGCATCCAAAAGAGGGATGTTGATCTTAACTTGCTCTAGAACCTCATACACACCATTGTACAAAGAAGGCTTGGCCGGCACTTTCAACCTTTGGGGATAAGGTGCCGGAAACGGGCAAACGGGAGACTCTTGCTCCGCGACCTTTGGTGGCACCACCGGACCACTCGAAGAGGGTTGCTCATCAACAACCGGAGTAGGAAGAACCACAGGAGGAGTAGGTTTCGGAGGGATAGTCTTATCAATCTCCTTACCACTCCTCAAGACAGAAATCGACTTGGCTTGCTCGAAGTTATTCGGGTCTTGGCCCGACGTGGTGCTTGCCAAATGGACTCCCTGGGGGTTTGCTTGTGGTTGAGATGGGAACTTTCCCTTCTCTTGTTGAAGCTGTCCCATGGACGTGGTTAACCGACTCACTTGACCCTGGATTTCTCTCAACGCATGAGCGTTTTGCTCATTGGTCACCGTTTGACTTTGAATGAAAAATTGCACGGTGTCCTCAAATGAGCGCTTTTGAGGAGGCGTATGATAGAAATTTTGCCCATGGTGTTGTTGATTTGGAGGGTACCGGGCTTGACCTTGATTTTGATTTTGACCTTGGGGTGGTCGATAACCTTGGTTAAAGCCCGGGGGTGGCCTTTGAGCTTGCCCTTGATTGGTTCCCCCCAACCGAAATTAGGGTGGTCCTTGGTCCCGGGGTTATAGGTGTTTGAAAAAGGGTCGTACCGTTGACCAACGACATTGACCTCCGCTTGTTCTGCTACCCCACCATGAAGGATTTCTTTCAAACCCGACAATGTCGGGCACTCATCAGTTGAATGCCCTTGTGTCACGCACAACACACATTCCTTCACACTTTTTAGTTCCAAATTTTCCAACTTTTTAGTGAGTTGAGAAAGCTTAAAGTTAAGATCATCCTGTTCCTTTAGCACATACTTTCCTCTCTCACCTGAACCTTGATTCACACTCGCCGGTTCATAGGTCTTGTCCGAGGGATCCGTATAATCCCACGACTGGTTATTCTCAGCGAGTTGCTCAAGAAAATCATAACACTGTTGCGGACTCCAGTTTAAAAATTCACCATTACACATGGTGTCAATGAATTGCCGAGTCCCTTGCGAAATGCCCTCGTAGAAAAATTGCATCTTGTCCTTTACCGAAAAACCATGATGCGGGACAGCAGCCAAAAGATTTTTAAATCTCTCCCACAAAGTGAAAAATGGTTCATTTGGCTTTTCCGCAAAGTTGGAGACACGTTTTTTCATCTCCACAGTTTTATGCACGGGGTAGTACTTTTTCAGAAATTCATCGTGCATTTCTTCCCATGATGTGATGGAACGCGGTTTTAAAGTTGACAACCAAGTACGTGCATGGTCCTTGAGAGAAAATGGAAATAATTTCATGCGTGCGGACTCAAGTTCAGCCGGGACCGTAACAAGTGTGTTTACCAGATCCAAAAAATCCCTCACGTGATCGTAAAGGCATTGGGACTTCATCCCATAAAAAGCCGGCAACATGGGAATTGTGTTGGGCCTAATCGTGTAAACAGCATTCTCGGCGGTGGGTGGGGGATGAACAATGGGTGATGCTGGAACATGGTGTGTGGGGTGAAGACACTGCCTCATGGACAACACTTGTGGTGGTGGAGGTGGTGGTGGTTCCTCACGATCGCCCATTGTGTCCACAAGAGGGGTGTCAATACTGACTAAACGACGAGTATGAGGGTCACGAAAGTAACCACGCTGCCCGTGCATACACTACCTACTAACAGACTGGAGGGGTTATTCAACCGCCTCACCACAAACAGTTCCGAGGGGCTATGCCGCCGCCTCGTTAAAGATAGGACAGAAATTTAAAAATATGTACCAATGAAACAGAATACTTACAGTGGCGTGGCGCGAGGCAAACTCACGCGGCGCAGACCATTGGGTCCCCGGCAATGGCGCCAAAAATTGCTTGCGTCCTTAGATTGTATTGCAAAAGGTGTTTCCCCAAGCATAGGGTTTAGGTGTCGCAAAGCATAATAACCGGAAGTCCGGGTCGAGTCCTCAGGGACCAAATGTGCAGCACGTGAGTGTTGATTCGCGACTGTTGGTTTTAGCCTTAAAGCGGCAAACTTGGCTTTATAGTTTGGGGGTGGAATTCACTTAACTTCGTGAATGACGCGGAATTTGAAAAGACTAATTAAAACAAGGCTAAGTCAAGGGGTTCGCAACACCCATACCTTAGGCCGATTCATTCTCCTCTAAAATAACCGGCTCGGGGCGTCGTTAAACGTCCCCGAACGGAAGATTTGGTGCTTAAACTCGTTTAACTAGAAATGGTGTTTCTCAAAGAGTAGGATTCTTGTGCCATTTATACAAACATTCGAATTGCCATCGCCCTAAGCATCACACGTGCCAAGTGGTCTAGCCCTTGGCTACGTATGATCAAAGAGATTAACAAATCCCAATTTTGATACATAAAGATGAATCCGTACTCTTTAACAAACAAGCAATGTTTGCTTTATGGCGAGGAGTGTGAATCAACCTAAGTCACGGGATGCTAATCACCCCATGACCGAGCCTAAAACGACTACTCGATCATTGCTACGTAGAACATGACTATTTTTATGAAGGGAACGAAGAACATAACATATGACATTAAAAACTTGATTTTAACGAAGATACTATCTTGGCCTAACACTTTATACTTAGAGAAATTATCAAACAATCACTAAGAACATGAGTTTTCAAAGGATTAAACTAGGAAAGCAAGGAAATTCGAAACTTAATGAAAATGTAAATAAACTGGAGATTTAGAACGGTCTAGTCACGAGCTACAACATTAATGAACGACAAATTAACGGGAGAAATAAACTTACACAGGAAATCTAGAGAGAGAGAGCTTGGTTTCTCTCCAATGGAGGAGAGAGGGAGGAGCTTCTCACACTAGGAAAATTAAAAGAAGAAGAAGAAGGGAAGGAGAGAGGGGGGACTATTTAATCTACCACTCACTCTCTTTCTCTACAAAATGTCCAGTCAAGTCCTCAAAAACCCCCCAAAGTTTTCGTAAAAAGAAAATACATAAAGTGCACAAAAGTGGTTCGGAGTGATTTTGGACCGGTCCAGAATAATTCCGGACAGGTCCGGAATCGTCTGGAAATTCTTGGGCAATTCTGGACCGGTCCAGAATAATTCCGGATAGGTCCGGAATCGTCTGGAAATTCTTGGGCAATTCTGGACCGGTCCAGAATAATTCCGGATAGGTCCGGAATTATCTTGACTTGAATTTGACCTCTTTAATCCCTCTTGTTGAATTGCGTGCTTCCGGACTTCCTCCAAAGCATTTAAATGAGTTGTGCGACCCTCGGGGGAGGTGTTCCTTGGTAACTTGGGTGCTCGCTCACTCCCGGACTCCACCGGGAGTTTTTGAGAGTGTGAGAACCGACTTTAGCCTTCCGGCTTGGCTTTGTGGCTCCACGACTTCCCGGGCCTTAGCCGAGTCTTCATTTCGTGGCTTGTGCGGCCCGGTGTTGGCGTGCCATGGGGCACGTGGCCCTTGGTAACTTGGCATGGTTCCCAAAGTGCTCCAAATGCGCTTATTTTGCGCGTTCCACCTGTAACTTGACAAAAACACTACAACACGCATATCAAACATATAAGGCGCGAAATCGCGTGTGTGTGTGGACAAAATGAGTTAGATAAGCCCCGGATATCTACAATATTGGGGACTTATCAAGTATATACTAATTTTTAACATTTCCCATAATAATTGCCGACACATAGACGCAAAAGGGGTTAACTGACCTCACTTGTTTAAATTTTCCTATAGACATGTACATATATTTTTGAATATTTTGGTAATTTTGCCTCAAGATCCTATACTCTTCTCTTGATTTTACCCAAAAAGTAACATGAAACATTTATAACTTTGCCCAAATGGTTCACCAAATCTCCCCTGATCTTTTTTCTTTTTCGAGGTCCCATCATTTTTTAACACACTCTCCCTCACATGTGAAAAAGCAGAGCACAGCTAACAGCATATATTTTCTTTTTTGTGCTCCCACTATTTTTTAATTCCCCCTCCCTCTCTCTGTGTGTGTTAAATTATCACACATTGATCATCTAAGCCACCCAAGCCTGGTTAATAAATTCTTGAGGTTACTCTACCTATTGCCAATTGGTTTTAAGTTGGAACCCTCCAAGAAATCTATTAGAGCTAGGTCTTGGGTGGTCTCATCTCACGTGGTGAATTCTCCTTTGCCCAAGTCAAATCTCCTAGTCTTCTCAAATCGTACCTCCACGTGCATCCGGGCTGCACGTAAGGGGGAGTGTTAAATTATCCCACATCGCTCATCTAAACCACCCAAGCCTGGTTAATAAATTCTTGAGATTACTCCACTTATTGCCAATTAATTTTAGGTTGAAACCCTCCAGGAAATCTATAATCGCCTATTCGTGCTATATTTGCATGACACCACCCCACTTGAGAAAATATGGAAGGTTATGTTTTAGACAGCTTGAAAGGGAATTTGAAAGAGAAATAGTACGACCATGCACCATGATCATGGTACTTGAGATATTTTTCACCACTTATTTTGGAATTACTCAGCCGACCAATTTTATAAGATTCAGTCTGTCTGTGACTCATTACAATAAAATCAAAAAATTGTTGAACTATATATGTATATAGAGCCGTATCAACTGAACTGACTGGTCTAATTAGGTTTATGGGATTGTGAAGATGCTTGTCAGCTCAGCAAATTGTTTTGTAACGCCGACTGGGGCGGTTTAAGGAGTGGTGTTAAAATTGACTTGTTCAAGACATACTTTAAAAAACCATGACACCTGATCTCTGGTTCTGTAGAGGTACTTAGGCTCAGTTTTTCAAGAGATTTTAGCACCCAAGTGCTAAAATCGTGATATTTCAAATCAAAAAATGAAGTGGTTCCGTGTATCGTTTTTCGATTTTTTTCACACCAAATTAAAGTATTCCTCGTGTACTTTAATTTGGTGCAAAAAAAAAAAAACCGAAAAATGATATATGGAACCACTTCATTTTTTGATTTGAAAAATCAATTTTAGCACTTGGGTGCTAAAATCTTTTGGAAAACTAGGCCTAAGAATTGTGAGGTTGCGGTTAAAATCCTATAGAGAGAATTTTGATACCTATTGTGCTTGGTTGGTTGGGGTTAGTGGCAAAAAAATGTGATCTTTTATCGTAGAGGAAAACTTTTTTATGGAGGGTCCTGAAAGGGGCCCTTTGTGGAAGCCCCAAAAGGGGTTTCACTGACAACTCATTGTCATAATTTAAACCGGTTATCTTGATCTTCTGAAATGATTCAGGCCGTTATTTTTTTGCACCAAAATTTAATTTTCGACATACCTATCGATGCCCAGTCAAGCTGATTTTTTTGCATATACACACTACTATGCGAGCCCTGCAAGATGACCAGTTCAGATTATTGCAATGAGGGCTGTGAGTTTAATTTCTTTGAGATAACGTTGATACCTTTTGTGTTGTGTCAAGATTAGAGTAGAGTAGTGTAACTTCTTTTATTATATGGAAAAAAAAAAAAAAGAATTTACACTTATAAAGCTTAGCAGGATTAAAATTTTGGTTAGACGATATGTTAAAATTTAAAAACTTAACAATCAATTCAAATTATACTTCCCCCACTAAATAGCAAAATTTGACGATCAAAAAAAAAAAAAAAAAAAAGGGCAAAAATTTGATGAAAAAATTACATGAATGTCTTGGAAATGCTCTTACTCGATCTCTTCTTCCTCCGTAATTACATGATCCCTGGCTCCCTCTCCAATGTAAATTTCAGGTTCCGAATAGAAAACTATCCGAAATGATCCATCCAATTACATCGCTTGTCAAATTACTAACTCTCGTGATATTTGTTCATCAACTATTTATATTGACATCTGACCATTTGATCAACTTATCATTGGGTTATCCTTCATTTGATTTGGATGTGTTATTTGTCTTGCTCATATGCAATAAGTTTTTTCTTAGTTGTATAATTAGATGCACACAGTAGGTTTTTATCTTTATTATTAATGAAAGTTTCACTCTTCTACTAAAAAAACCCTATTTCACTCCTTATATTCAAATATTCATTCCTATAAATCAAAATTTCCAGCATCCAAACATCACCATAGCGTTTGACCGTTTGTCAATCTAGTATTTATCCGATACTCTTTGGAGTCACCTATTAGGATTCCAACAACGCACCTCTCGCAACAGAAACAGTAAAATCAAGAGAAAACAGACACACAGATATACGTGGTTCGGCCAAATCAGACCTACGTCCACGGGGAGGGGGGTTTCACTATAATCTGGAGAATAATCCGTGTCTGTTGTGTTTACACACTCACACTCACAATCTCACAATAATGAAACTCACTAGTCACTCGTGTATCTCTCTCTAACTCTCTACCTCTCTCTATTTTGTGACATATAATAAACAAGACAAGTCCGAGTTATATAGGATACATCAATAACCCTAGCCCCTCCCAACGGGCCTAAGCCCAATGGCCCACACGGGGTGGAATCCCAACAATCACCCCCTCCACACCGAGTGGGCAAAGTCGTCTGCAACACCCCCATGTCGCCTCATCTAATCAGATAACTCTGGCAAGCGCCTGTGCCACTAACCAGTCGAGCATCCATGCACCACCAAACAGAGTACACAAATCCTGAAAGAGTGTATCCTTGCAAAATCAGACTCCGCAGCCAATCAGAAAATCCCGAGTACCGCATCCCAGCAAAAAGAATGCCTCCACTCGCACACCTCAAACCCGAAGTGTATTTGCTCACCAACAGAAGCGTCCGCGCTCTCCAATAGAAGCGCCCATCTATGCGCTCACCAACAGAAGCGCCCGCACCCCCTCAACTAGGGTGCGGCCGAGACTCACTGGCTCGGCGTCCTTGGTGATAGTGTCCCTCCCCCCGTGTCGACAAATCCAGAGAGACCACTACCATCAAGCATATCAAGAGCGAAAGAAACTCCTTTTGGCTTCGTCGGGGCCCCCAAAATATCCGTCTCTTTCCTCTGGGCTTTCTCGTGGACAACCCGCACCCATTGCTTCTCCTTCAGACCTGAATCCCGCACAACTCCTGAGCAACCCTACTCTCTCCGTGTATGTGTCAGCAAATGGCGCTTCTCCTGCCCAATTAATCTCCCTATACCGCTTGCTCCATGTCTAATAGCAGCCCCTTCTGTCAAGACAGATCCCGCAAGCCTGTACAGCCCACCAAATTTCTTACCCAGCAGTATCTCTCGCTCTCCAATAGAAATTCGAAGTACTCCAGAATTAGCAGAAAAACTACATCCTCTCTCATCAAGCATCCCGAAAGATATCAAGTTCTTCTTTACTCCTGGCACGTGTCTCACTCCTGCTACCTTCACAGTCTTCCCACTCGGCACTCGAAACCTCACTGTCCCCTTGCCAACAACCCTATTCGCTGAACCATTAGCCATCCGGACAAGACCTCCATTGCATGCCTCGTACTCCCAAAACTGTGATCTATCACTGCAGATATGATATTAGCACCCTAAATCCAGTACCCAATCCGATATCCCTGCATCCGTAGCATCTAACACTACCAATGCCAAATCATCATCAGAATCTATAAGAGTCGCTGCTGTCTCCTTTGGTGGAATTCTCTATTTCCCCGCCTTAAACCTTGGACGATTCCGTTTTATATGCCCCTCTTCCTGGCAATGATAGCAAGTGAAACTATGCCCCCTCGACTTGGAACGGTTTCTGCCTCCCTTCCTTCCGTTTCCCTTTCCTTGGTTCCTGCCCCTGTTACCGTCCGAAATTAGTGCACGTGTATCGTCAGCCTGTTCAGTCCCCATCTCTCTCCTCCTCGCCTCCTCGTTGAAAACAGCATCCTTAACCATGGTCATCGTCAACTTTCCTTCCGGCGCAGAGTTACTCAGGGAAACCACTAGTGTCTCCCAATTATCCGGCAGAGAACTGAGCAACAACAAAGCTTGCAACTCGTCATCGAACTTCAACTCAACATTAGACAGCTGATTAACCAAATTCTGAAACTCACTGGAATGTCTGGCAACCGAATCCCCAACCCGGAGCTTCAAATTCACAAGCCTCCTCATCAGTAGCGCCTTATTCCGGGATGTTTTTGACTGATACATTCCCTCCAATTTCGTCCACAAAGCATAAGCATCTGTCTCCTGTGCTACATGATGAATAACCTCATGTCCAACACACTGGCGGATCAAAGCAACTGCTTTCCTGTTCAAACTCTTCCAATCTTTGATTTTCACCTCCGTCGGTTTGACTCCTACGTGTTCCAAGGGCTCATAAAGCTCTTTCAAAATGAGCACATCCTCCATTCTAGGCTTCCAAATCGCATAATTGGTCGCCGTCAATACTAGCATAGCATTCATATTTATCTCTGACATCTCAGCAAACAAGATAATCTGAAAAACTCACCCCCAGAAACTCCCACAAATGATCTGATACTCCCCGAAACGATTTAAAACAGTAAAATAAAGCGTACCGTCAATATCCGTACCAAATCTCCGTAAACCGAGCCCGGGATTGGATCCGGGATGTCGAGACGAGTCGGGAACCGGTCCGAACCGGTCAAGAACCGGTCTAAAACACACTGAACCGATCAATAAACGTAATCGGGTCTCCCACTGGACCGCTGTCCGATTTGGTCGAGCCGAACCCGGTCTGAACTGATCACTGAACCGCCGGTCTAACCGGTTTGAACCTTTTGAACTCCGATTTGACCCCTTTGACCTGACCTCTGATCCTTTTGACCTCTTTGACCCTGAACCCTGACCTGTCTAACCCTTCTGAACCTTTGCCTGAACTGTCTGAACCTTGATAACGTCAGCCCTAATGCTGGATGACGTCAGCCCTAGCTCCCGCCGCCTCTGTCGGCGCGTGATCTTACGCGCCAAACTTCCTCCGGCGCGTGCGGCACTTTCCGGCGACGTTCCGACTACCGTTGTGATCGTCTCAAAAAACCCTACACGATAGTGTGCTCAAAACTTTGATTCGATCAAATTTTGTCCTAGCACAAACCGATCAGCCACTCGCCTCCACGCTCCGCTGTTCAAACTGTTTGAGCTCCGTCCTCTGGTGACCAAATCTGACCGCCCTTACACCGTTGCGATCGTCTCTGAGAGCTGCACGTTATCCACTGATCAAAAATAATTTTCGTCAATTATTTTATCCGACCAGAACTCCAAACAGTGCTCCAAAGGCCTCCGAGTGATTATTCGACTGCTCTGCGCTATCCGGTGCTTCAACCAAAGCTCTGATACTAGTTGTTAGGATTCCAACAACGCACCTCTCGCAACAGAAACAGTAAAATCAAGAGAAAACAGACACACAGATATACGTGGTTCGGCCAAATCAGACCTACGTCCACAGGGAGGGGGGTTTCACTATAATCCGGAGAATAATCCGTGTCTGTTGTGTTTACACACTCACACTCACAATCTCACAATAATGAAACTCACCAGTCACTCGTGTATCTCTCTCTAACTCTCTGCCTCTCTCTATTTTGTCACACACAATAAACAAGACAAGTCCGAGTTATATAGGATACATCAATAACCCTAGCCCCTCCCAACAGGCCTAAGCCCAATGGCCCACACGGGGTGGAATCCCAACATCACCACCACGTGATGTCCCAACATCTTCATTCCACACACATTTTCGTGTAATCCATATACTCAGGAGCGGTATTAAGGGAGTGTAAGAGGGGACCCCAGCTATTGCACAACTCTCAGTATCCTCACGTATTATCCTAATTTTTTATGTTAATTATGAAAGATTATATGGGATTGGCCCCTGCAAATATCTTGAGGGAAAAAGTTTCTCAAAATCTCTATTTGTGTGGGGTAAAAACTCCTCAAAATTTCAAGTTATCAATCATTTTTTAGGTTGCTTGTATAAAATTAAATAGTGGCTACACATGCACATTATATCGTCTCTTCTTCGGACCTCGCAAGTAGCGATCAATTAATACTTACAAAATATTTTTTTTTATGAATATGAAAATACATGTGATTCGGCCCCTGCTTGACACAAATCCTGCGTCCGTCGCTGTAGATATTTAGTACGTACAAAATATATAGGATATAAAAAAATATATACTTAGGTAGCTACGCACATGCACACTATATACTTAGGTAGCTACGCACCTGACTTTCTTTTTTTTTTAACGCATTTTAAGACGAGTCATCTCTTCACTTACATCATATTAAAAAAAAAAAAACCCCAAAAGCTAAAAATTGACACCCTAATGTGAGTTGCGGCTTTCTCTAGCTTCTTCTTTTTTCTTTTTTCTTTTTTCTTTTTTCTTTTTTTTGAGGTTGCGTTAATTGGTAGTAGCATATTAAATTGACACCCTCTAAAACACCAATTAGATTTATGTGAGATGGTGGAAAAACATTCCAACAAGTGGTACCATAGGTCCATAACCAGGAGGTCGCAGTTTTGAATCGCAAAAGAGTCATCGTAAAGGAAAAGATTGTTTGTCCTGTAGTGTCCCGATGTATTTGATTGCATAGAAATGTCACTACCGTGATGGCGGTAAAACTATCGGACCGACTATTCTACAAATCATTTGAAAGCATTAAAATATCTTCTCTTAAGCTTAAACTTGCTTGTCCCTATAAGTAAATACTAATTTTTAACATTTCCCATAATAATTGCCGACACATAGACGCAAAAGGGGTTAACTGACCTCACTTGTTTAAATTTTCCTACAGACATGTACATATATTTTTGAATATTTTGGTAATTTTGCCTCAAGATCCTATACTCTTCTCTTGATTTTACCCGAAAAGTAACATGAAACATTTATAACTTTGCCCAAATGGTTCACCAAATCTCCCCTGATCTTTTTTCTTTTTTGAGGTCCCATCATTTTTTAACACACTCTCCCTCACATGTGAAAAAGCGGAGCACAGCCAACAACGTATATTTTCTTTTTTGTGCTCCCACTATTTTTTAATTCCCCCCTCTCTCTCTGTGTTAAATTATCTCACATTGCTCATCTAAGCCACCCAAGTCTGGTTAATAAATTCTCGAGATTACTCTACCTATTGCTAATTGGTTTTAAGTTGAAACCCTCTAAGAAATCTATCATAGTATCAGAGCTAGGTCTTGGATGACCTCATTTCACGTGGTCAATTCTCCTTTGCCCGAGTCAAATCTCCTAGTCTTCTCAAAACGTGCATCCGGGCTGCACGTGAGGGGGAGTGTTAAATTATCCCACATCGCTCATCTAAACCACCCAAGCCTGATTAATAAATTCTTGAGATTACTCCACCTATTGTCAATTAGTTTTTGGTTGAAATCCTCCAGGAAATCTATAATCGCCTATTCGTGCTATATTTGCATGACACCACCCCACTTGAGAAAATATGGAAGGTTATGTTTTAGACAGCTTGAAAGGGAATTTGAAAGAGAGATATTACGACCACCATGATCATGGTACTTGAGATATTTTTCACTACTTATTTTGGAATTGCTCAGCCGACCAATTTTATAAGATTCATTCTGTCTGTGACTCATTACAATAAAATCAAAAAATTGTTGAACTATATATGTATATAGAGCCGTATCAACTGAACTGACTGGTCTAATTAGGTTTATGGGATTGTGAAGATGCTTGTCAGCTCAGCAAATTGTTTTGTAACGCCGACTGCGGCGGTTTAAGGAGTGGTGTTAAAATTGACTTGTTCAAGACATACTTTAAAAAACCATGACACCTGATCTCTGGTTCTGTAGAGGTACTAAAGTATTGTGAGCAATGAGAAGTTTCGGTTAAAATACTAAAGTATTGGGTTGGGGTTAGTGGCAAAAATTGTAATTCCATATCGTAGAGGAAAACTTTTTTACGGAGGGTCCAGAAAGGGCCTTTTACGGAAGTCCCAAAAGGGGCTACTAGTCATCTTACTGTGCCCGTAAAGTAGTGTGTATATGCAAAGAAATGATCTTCTAAAATTATCCAGGCCGTTGTTTTTTTGCACCAAAATTCAATTTTTGACATACCTATCGATGCCGGATCAAACTGATATTTTTTTAATACACACACTACTCTGTGGCCCTGCAAGTTGACCGGTCCAGATTATTGCATCGCTTATCAAATTACTAACTATCGTGATATCTGTTCATCAACTACTTATATTGACGTCTGGCCATCTGATCAACTTATCCTTGGGTTATCCTTTATTTGATTTGGATGTGTTATTTGTCTTTCTCGTATGGCGTATGCAATGAGTTTTTTCTTAGTTGTATAATTAGATGCACACAGTAGGTTTTTATCTTTATTATCAATGAAAGTTTCACTCTTCTACTAAAAACTAAAAAATAAAAAAACCTATTTCACTCCTTATGTTCAAATATCCATTCCTATAAATCAAAATTGCCAGCATCCAAACATCACCATAGCGTTTGTTAATCTAGTATTTATCCGATACTCTTGGAGTCACCGCCACATGATACCCCAACATCTTCATTCCACACACATTTTCGTGTAGTCCATACACTCAGGAGCAGTGCTAAGGGAGTTTAAGAGAGGACCCCGGCCCCTGCACAACTCTAAGTATCCTCACGTATTATCCAAATTTGTTTATGTTAATTATGAAAGATTATATGGGATTGGCCCCTGCAAATATCTTGAGTGAAAAGTTTCTTAAAATCTCTATTTGTGTGGGGTAAGAACTCCTCAAAATTTTAAGTTATCAATTATTTTAGGTTGCTTGTATAAAATTAAACGGTGGCTACGCACATGCACACTATATCATATCGTCTCTTCTTCGGAAAAAAATTTCGTCTCTTCTTCAAACCTCGCAAGTAGCGATAAATTAATTAATACGTACAAAATATTTTTTTGTTAATATAAAAATACATGTGATGCCTGACATAAATCTTGTGTCCATCATTGCATATACTAAGTTCCGAAACCCACAAAAATGTGTGGTTAAGTTTCGAAACCCACAAAAATGTGTGGTGGATAAACGGGTTGGGGCACCGCAACCGCCAAATAAAGTTTCCTATCCATCGAGGAGACTAACAAAACGCGTTCATGTGCCCGTAAATTGTGGCACTTTCTGGTGTAAGACACTAGTTTTTTCTGGCATATCCCATTGGGCATTGACAAATAGGTGCCCGCCACATTAAACAAACAAATGGTTAGGTATAAGTAGTTACTTTTGGGAGGGAAAATTACATACGCACCGAATCAAATACTAGATAGACCTTTGTTCATGTTAGAACGTGTCAACTGCCCCACATGATGCCATAAGTTAAGCAAGAGTTTAGTTGTTTATTAATGAGCCATTAATAGTAGGGGTGTCCACGATCCGATCCGATCTGCTCAGAGCGGATTATGATTTTTAAGATCCGGAACCGAACCAATCGGTTACGGATCGGATCGGATTGGGTTGGATCAGGCGGATTTGACAGATTAAAGAAGGATTATTGAGCGGATGGAGCGGATCCGATTCGGAACCGCCAGATAAGAAATTCTCGATCCGGAACCGAACCGAACATTTACGGATGGATCAACGGATGGTTCGGATTGGCGGATCGGATGATCCGCTGGACAGCCCTAATTAATAGTTTAAAAGTACTAATTAGGCCTAATTTGGCTAAATCTAAAAAACTGGTTTGTTGGTTTTTTTTCATTGTCCTTATTCAAAAAAAAATTGCATTTGTTAGTTTTTGATCAATTTTTTGTGGTTTCTTGGTTGTCTCGACGAGAGGAATCTAAAAAGTATAAAGTTGTTAGCCAAACTTAACGTTTTGTGAATAAAAACGAAAAATAATCCAAAAAACCGTCGAGAATCTAAAAAGTATGAAACTATAAGCCAAACTTAAAGTTTTGTGAATAAAGACGAAAAATAATCCAAAAAACCGATTTTTTGAATAATTTTTCGTCTTTATTCACAAAACTTAAAGTTTGGATAACAATTTTATACTTTTTAAATTTCTCTTGTCGAGATAAGCCAAGAAACCACAAAAAATCGATCGAAAACTAAAAAATGTAATTTTTTTAATAAGGACAAAACGAAAAAAATCAAAAAATCAATTTTTTGGATTTAGCGAAATCAGGCCTTAATCTTGCAAGTCAATTTGATTAACAATGTGCATTGTTCCATTTAGGTCGAGTTCTTGACATTTATACGATAAGTTGTGGGGTCCTATATAATGATTGTGATGATTATATCGAAGCGCCGCATGATCATACCTCTGGACTACTCAACATTTTTCTTACGAAAACACGACAAGCCTTCAGTGGCAGGGCAATGAATCAAAATCGGAGGGGTCGAATTTGGAAAGAAATCTTGGTTTTTTAATTGTTTTCAAGACTAAATCGAGTTTTTCGAGTTTTATTGGTCCGTTTTGGTAAATTAAAAAATTGATTTCGACTATTATTTTTATTATATCATTCGATAACTGCAGTATTATTATCGCACGGTATCATTTACTGCTCCCTCCGTCCCATTTGAAATGTCTCCTACAGGAGACCAGGCTAGTTTGACTTTAAAAAATAAAATAGTTTCGAAATTACTTTTTAATTTTTTTTTGCACCGTTCAAAAGATCTCAACGAGTACTTTTGAATGGTGTAAAAAATTTTGGAAAAAAATATTTAAAAATACATTTTCTTTTAAAGTCAAAATGACACGACTTTACATAGGGGACATTTAAAGTGGGACGGAGGGAGTATAATTTAGTGTTTTTTGAAATGAAAATTGTTCTTACTTGTTAATTATTTTTAAATTTTTTATAATTTTTAAAAAATATCTATTAAAAATATGAAAAATATACTCCAATTGCAATTCCCATCAATGTTTAATATCGCCACCAATAAGTCGCTAATATTGGGTTTTGTGTAGTCTGATTCGATTTGACTTGCGCTTCATTGATTAAGAGGTCCTCGGGACAGTGCCCACAATAGAGGCTCGAACGTACCATGCACCCAAAAAACCTAGGCATGAGTATTGTGGTGATTGGTGATATAAACCGTATGTTATAATAAATGCTTGTTATACACAACTGTCAATGTAACTAATGTACTCTCATCATGTGATACTTAGTGAAAATTGGTGTGAACCGTGGATGATTGGATGTACTCAACTGCACAGTTAGGGAACCACGTAAATATCTTTGTTCTATTTGTGCTCTCTTTACTTAATTGGTTTTCGTGCATTGTTGCGCTGTGATTTTGTTGATATGTCGGCGGTCAAAAATACTAACACTACCAATTAGATGTCCTTGACCGTTGGTTCAAGTGCGCAAAAGTTAAACCAGACACCTTTTACCACTAAATCTATACAAAATGTCACAATTTTAACCGCTTTGGTATATGCTATAATTTCTGTGTTTCTCCATTATTTCTAATTTTCTTCGCCCCTCTGATAATGTAATGTTGGCCTCGCACATCGGACTCACTTTTTAGTATTTTCAATATCTTTCACTATCAACTTCATTCGCTTTCACCAGCGAACTCACATTTTAATATTTTCAATATCTTTCACTACCAATTTCAATCGCTTATATCAACGATTTCGTAACGATAACCATTAGATTAAATTCAATAGAACATCGATCATCTCTACTCAAGTTTTGGGATGTGAATAGAATTTCCCTCTTTAGATACAGTTGTAGTTGAGAAACTTTTAGTTGCCGATCGCCAATCTCGACTATCTAAAAGTATTTTGTGCGGCTCAGGTTTCAGAGAGAGAGAGAGAGAGAAATCTAGCCGTCCAAATTTTGTACAGCTGAGATGCACGATAAGAATTGCCACGTAGTTCCCATTCGGCATCCAAGTTTTTCTTATTGTAGTTAGGTTAGAAAGTAAAGGGCAAAATAGTTACTACTACTCTTTCTGTCACTTTTTAAATGATCCCTTTGAAAAACTTGTATTTTTATGGACGTTTCGTGAAATGTTTTTAAATTTTTTTTGCACCAATTAAAATACTCAATGAGCACTTTAATTTGGTATAAAACAAATTAAAAAATTCTATGATTTTATGATTTTAAAATTGCACGTATTCTAATAATGATCATTTAAAAATGGGCGGAGGAGTTAGTATTTTAATTAATGTGCAGTAGTAGAATTATTTTTTGTGGTCACGTAGAGACTCCTCCCAAACCAGCACTGATAGAAACCTCTTGACTTGGACAGCTCTTGTAGCTGTGATTGCGTGCAGCAATCAATTCCTCAAAACATTAAACAACCAAAAAGAATTTGAGACAACCACCCACAGCATGTGCAGTAACAACAAAAATCTTCTTCAAATAGCTATCACCAAAAACATGCTCCCCTGCATTTTGCCTTCTAAAATCCCCATGTGACAATATGACTTCCAACATCATCCCCACCACCAAAATCCTAAAATAATTCATGTGAACACAAAATAAATCTATTGAATTACAAAACCCTTCTTGCTTCATCTTTGCCAGGTTGTGTCCAGCCTATTTTCAAACTTAAGATTTGGTCTATAATGGCCAGTAAGCCTTGCTGGCAAATAGAAAAGCAATGGTTGTATCAGATTTAGGCAGACTGGGAAAGCAATCAAATATTTTGGATTTGGATTAGAACCGGAGAAGGTTAGTGTAAATCTGGACCGTCCATTGCTGCAACCAATAGTTCGAAAGAGGCTATGAACAAATTTGAACGATTGATTATCCTAATGTATGGTCCAAATTTGGACCATTTCCTCTAGTCCCTCTAGTCCAAAACTTGGATTGGAGAGGATCCGATCCCAACATGTTAGACAGACTGGGAAACCAATCATACATAAATCCACAAGTACAGATGAATAACAAATATATGGGGAAAAAACAAGGTAGAAAAAAACAAAGGAGTAACCAGAAAACCAAAAAATTGATATATCATCATCAAAAGTCAACGAATTTGATACAAATGTGTAACTATTTGTTCTGTACCCTTAGCCGATTCTAACCCCTCACAATTACAGCAGATAGAAAGACTAGCATTCAAGAAGGAACACATACATGATTTCCTGTCTCTCTTTTCGATTCACACGGTTGCAGCATTTTTCACCTTTGATTTTTCTTCTATCGACAGTCCGTTGAATCAAATGAGTCCGCAAACCCGTAAGGCTTTGACGGGATGCTTGATTGCGTTTGGCTGAATGAAGAATCGCTATACATCGTTGAAGTACCTTCGTTTGCTTGCCATCTCTGAAGGGCCTGAGGAAGACTCATGTGGAGGTCAATGCCAGAATCTTCTTCCTCTTCATTGCCAGAAGGTTTCCACTGCTCCACGAGAGGGCCCAAGACATTAACAGCATGGCCCATATCGGGTCTTTGGAACGGCTCGCGAGCTGTACAGTGGCCTGCCAACTCAGCGACCTTGACTATGCTCTCATAAGTGTCATCGTCGGGGTCCAGGGTTTGGTCGATGGCCTTGTGAAGGTTGTCCTTGCTGATTAGGACCCTGCGGAACCATGTGACCAAGTGACACCTCTCCTCTGGCATTGACTCATCTAGGGCTTTCCTTCCGGTGATTATCTCCATCAGAACAACCCCAAAGGCGTAAACGTCCACTTTTGTAGTTACTCTTCCCGTTGCTGTTTGGTCACAAAAAGGAGCTCAGTGTATTTTATGGGTAGCTAAATACATGCTGAGAAACAAAGTTGAGGAACTGAAACATATGTGCTATCGATACTAATTCCGACCAACAAAGATACGGACACAGGAAAGAAAATCAAAGAGAATAAAGAACAAAATAAGAAAAACATAAGATACGGTGTATATTTTATCGGCAAAAAAACTAAACCTACATTTCAGAACAAAACTATCTACATTCTACGCAATCAATGACCTAAGTCCGTCTAATTGCACACAAGTTGTAGATAACAGCATTTTGATGTCTTGTGATAGCTTATACTGTTGTCAGGTTTGCGGAAATGGCTTCAGAAACTAGCATCAACACAACAATTTGAATTTTAGCTTAGTCCTAATATGTTTATCTCCAACTAAATCTGTTTCTTTTTTACAGCCCTTTACCCTTGTTCATAGTACAAAAATATCGTGACAAAATAGGTTCCGATATCATTATTGAAGGTTTAATGCAACCCTATGACAGAAAACAGCAGCAGAAATTGTTAACACTTCAGGCATTGTCCAGGAAAGAAGATAGTTTGTCGAACGCAGTTGATACATGCAAAAGGGAACTATAAAAATCTAGTTTTTGGTTTGAGTAGTGGTTATATTAATCCAACCCTCAAATCATTGTACTTTTAAATCTTAATGACAGGGAAATGACCAAAGTAGACTGTGAATTACCTGCATACTCCGGCGCAAGATAGCCAAACGTTCCAGCCAATCGCGTCTCAAGCGAATACTTCCCATCAGGTGCATTTTTAACCAAACCGAAATCCGCAACCTTAGCTCTCATATCATCCCCAAGAAGTATGTTGGAAGGTTTCAAATCTCTATGAATAAAACTCTGTTGTGCTAAACTGTGCAGATACTCAACCCCTCTAGCCACGTCCAACGCAATTGTCACCCTCTGCTTCCAAGCAAGAGGAGGGTACCCAAGTTGCTGCCACTCGAACAGATGTTGCGATAAAGTCCCCTGTGGCATATACTCATACACCAAAAGCCTCTCATTACCATTGATACAAAAACCTAAAAGAGCAACCAAATGCCTATGTCTAACTTTGGTTAAAACTGCGATTTCTGCTTGGAACTCGTTCATTCCCTTTGTACCCATTGCCCCGGATTCCATCCTCTTCACAGCAATCTTAGTGCCATCGTGTAATTCCCCCTTGTAAACAATTCCAAATCCTCCTCTACCCAATATATTCTTCTCACTAAAATTATTCGTCACTTGTCGAAGCATTTCAATCGAAATTGCCACATTCCCACCTTCAAAAACAGGCATATCTCTACGATCACTACTACTCTGACTCCGTAATTCACTCTGGGCACCACCGTACCAATTCGCACCACTGGCTACAGCAGTTTTAGCAGCCATTTCTGAACCTTTTTCTGAACCCTCAGCCCTCACTAATCTCTGATTTCGTTTCTTGACATAACACTTGTAAGAAACATACAAAACAACAGCAACAAAAACCACAACAGCAATCACAACACCAGCAATCATACCCGCTGAAACAGAAGACCCCTTCGATGTCCCACCTGAACTTCCACTGGTCGAGGTTGAGGTCGTGCCGCCACCCGATGGTGCTCCACCACCTCCAGTGGTTATATTGGTCCCAAGGAAAAGATTACCACTGGGAGTGAACTTCACAGAAGACCCAAAAACCGGTATCGGGCCACTCAGATTATTATTGGAAACATCAATAATTTGAAGCTGAGGCAAAGTAGTCAAGCTCTCCGGTATCGAACCGGTCAGGTTATTATCATTCAAAAACAAGCTTCGCAACGAGGTCAGATTCGCAAAGGCAGGCGAGATCGTACCAGAAAAATGCTGCTTCCCTAAATTCACAATCGTTACATTCGCTCCAGCGGAATCACAACTAACAAAACTCCAACTAGAACAAGCATCATTTCCAGTCCAAGACTGAGCCAGAGTCATTGGATACCCAAGTGCACCCGCAACTGAAATGAGCGCAGTCACTTGAGGATCACAAGGACCAGGAGTAGTCCTACAAAAGCCATTCGTATTCCCCAGAGAAACTGTAACCCCGGTGCCAAACACAGGCATCGGACCCTGCAATTTGTTATTCTGCAGAGAAACGTTAGCCAATTTGGGTAAACCCGTTAACGATGCCTGCACGATTCCGGTGAACTGATTATCCCTCAGCTGCAAATCGAACAAATTCGTGCATTTCGACAAATCTGGAATCGAACCCGTGAACGAATTCGCCTGGAACCAAACCTGGTACAACTGGGTCATCGATCCCAACACATCTATGGACCCAGATAAACCAAGGAGCTGATTGTTAAGCCAAACGTTCACAATGCTCGATCCGCCGAAAGATGGGGGTAAAGACCCAGTGAGATTATTGTAAGACAGCCTCAGGCTTTGCAAATTGGGGAAAGAGGAGAAGAAATCTGGGATAGAGCCGACGATACCTGCGTTACTGGCCCAGAGATTTGTTAAGCTGCTGGACTGAGTCAAATCGGAGGGAATCGTCCAGGGGGAGAGGCTGGGGTTCCCACTGAGACTCAGTGTTTGTAGATTGGTGAGTCCAGTGAGGAAGTCGGATGGGATTGAAGTGAAGTTGTTGTTGTCGAGGTAGACTTGTTGGAGGGAGGAGAGGCTAGAGAGAGAAGGGAGGGCGCCGGAGAGTTGGTTGTTTTGGAGAGAGAGGGAGGTGAGGTGGGAGAGTTGGTTGAGAGTGGAGGGGAGGGAGCCGGAGATGGATTGAGAGGCGAGGGTGATGGCGGAGACTCGGCCGGAGGAGTCGCAGCTGACGCCGGCCCATTTGCAGGGGTTGGTTCCGGTCCAGCCGTTGGGGGTGGGGGAGAGGAGGGAGGAGAGGTTGGTCATGACGGTGGTGTCGTCGGCGGTGGAGAAGGGGAGGAGAGAGAGGAGGAGGAGGGTGGAGAGAGAGAGGAGGGTGGGGAGATTTTGAGATGGCATTGTTGGGTTTTCTTGGGAGGTTGTGGGGAGGAGAGCAATATGTATAGGGGGGAGAGAGAGAGAGATTGTGTGTGGGTCGAGCTTTGAATGAAGATGAATAGCGTATTCATATATTCCCTCCGTCCCAATTTATTGATGGGAGCTTCTATTCGCAATCCATTTTGGACTACATACAGCCCATTTGCTAAATAAAACCTTGCTGATGTGGCAAATCTTAATTTTTGCTTCACATAACCCATAAAATTTCCCAAATTACCCTCGTCTGGTTTTGGCACATTTCGGATATCTACTCCCGAAACTAAATACATAATTCGGATACAAACTACTGAATTATGGCAAATATTGCGGATATTAACTACCATCACCAATTTCGAATATAAACTCCCGGTTTTATAGGTAAATTTCGGGTATTAACTACCGAAATGTATGCGATTTTCGGGACTGTGTGTACCGTTTCGAACGAACAACGGCTGAAAAATCGAAAAAGCAATGGGTTACTCTTGGGTCGTTTTTTGCTCGAAAATCTTCATGTCCGGGTTACTCTTAGTATGTATTTGTGCATTCATTGGTGGATTTGGAGTTGTAAATTGCTCCAATACTCTTTGGAAGATCCCTCCATTGATTAAACATGGTTCTCCATTGAGAGAGATGAGGGGCAGGGGAGGACAATGGGGTTAATGGCTGGAGGAGGAGGAGGGATTTGAGGGGCAGGAGGCGGGCAGGGGAGGATGGTGGAAGAAGTGAAGGAAGAAGAAGATAGGTTTTGGTATTTGAGGGGCTAAATGGTCTTTTCACAAGGAAGGTTTTGGTATTTATTTTGGATGGGTTATATTGAGGGAAAATGGGCTGCGAATAGAAGCTCCCTTTATTGATTCCTTTCGAGGAGTACTATAAATTTACTATACTCCCTCAGTCCGTGTCGGTTTATTTTGGAGATCCGTTCTATTTTTTGATTGTTTATATCTTCATGATTATGAAAATTTTGAAAAACAGAACTAATTGAAACTTATCAGACAAAATCGATATTGCATATTTTTTGAGATACATATTAGAAAATATGAACAATTGAAAAGTGACAAACTCTAAAAAAGAACTAATAAAAACACTGACAAAGGGAGTAATAATTATACTTGTCATATTTTTTCTTTTTTCTTTTCACCCTTTAAAACATCGTCATTGTATGTACTCGTCGGTTTCAAATGTAATAGTAAAAATGTAAACTTATAACTTTTTGTCTATTACTTTGGAATTTGGATAATAATTTTAGGACACTGAAAAGTGGCAATTGGTTTTAAAAATTGGAGATAAAGGGACTACACTGTATGAACCCCTTAAGAGCACCTCCACTCTTGACTCAATTTTTTATCCAAATTTGAGTAAATTTTGAGGAAACACTTGATTTAATATGGAACACTTCAATGAGCAAAAACAAATGTAAGTATAAATTTAAGTAAAGACTTCATTAATGGCATAATTGTAAATTTGAGAGGGAAAAAATAGTCTTCCAAATTTGAGTAAAGATTTGGTTCAAACCAAATCTGTGAAAAATTTGAGTAAACTCAAATTTGATAATGGGTTTGAGTAACGAGTGAAGTGATGTTTTTTTTAATTTTTACTCAAATTTAAGTTCAAGTATAAAATTGAGTCAAGAGTGAAGATGCTTTGAGAGGTTAAGATTATTCCGGAACACTTTCATGATTGTGCTCGGGGAGTATTGGAATAATTAGACGCGTTTTCACTTTTCACCCCTTAAAAGGAATGCTAGCCTGGCGCCTGCTAGGGCTACAGTGCTATTACAATCACCAACTGCATTTTCACTGGAGGACTAATTGTGATTGGTAAGTATTAAATTCCGTACGTGGTGATTGGTGAGTAGTATGTGCAAATTAAGGGGGTGTTCCACTAACTAGTTTTTCTCAAAAATCGAGACAAGTCATCCTCTCACAATACATCACATAACACAAAAATCAAGGCAGTTTTAAAATAAAACTACCTTAGTGGAACACTCCCTAAATGTGGCTATAAAAAGATTCGAAATTGAGTAGCGATAAAAAAAGAAAAATGAAATATACAAATATAAGGTCAGTCCTGAGATTCTCGGGACCTAAGACGAACTAGTAAATCAAGGCCCCATGCTTTCTTTACAAAAAAAAAAAAAAGAATAAAACCAACTCAAAATATGATAGTTACTTGGTACTATATTTTACTTTTTATCCATGATTCATTCCGTTGTTTCGGATAAAACTAGTTTTCGGTCATATTATTTTTTGCACCACTAAAAAAACATATCATTTTGAAAGTGTGAGTTTGTGAGAGGCGAAAAAATATTATTATTGAGAAGGAAAAAGAAGGCCCAAGAAATGAACCATGTACTTATTGGATAAAGAAACTAATAAGGGCTCCTTTGGCAAAAAAGAAAAAAAAATGATTTTTTCGTTTTTTTCGTTTCGTCTTTATTCAATTTTTTTTTGATTTGTTAGTTTCGCGTCAAGTTTTCGTGGTTTATGTCGAGACGAATCCAAAGAGTATAAAATTATGGCCGAAACTATATATTTTTTTTAATAAAGCCAAAATTAAACCAATAACCTGGTTTATTTTGGTTTATTTTCGGCTTTATTAAAAAAAATATTAGTTTCGATCATAATTTTATACTTGTTCGAAAGCTTGATGCGAAACTAACAAATGCAAAATTTTTTGAATAAAGACAAAACGAAAAAACCACTTCTGCACTTTTTTGCCAAAGGAGCCCTAAGTTTTTCCACTAGCTAGTTCATTGATTATATAAGCAATAGAATAAATATATATTCTGTACTTGGGTGTACTTATCCGAAGCTTTAATTTTGGGCCAAAATTTAAGAGTCTAACTCAGCCGCCTTGCACACCTTATCTCAGGTCCGGCCCTGAAATAGAAAATGATAGTAGTGCGATTCTGTGCGAACACCCTTGGCACAGTTGCACACATTCACATCAATTGTCTACTAGTATGTGGAATGATTGACCATGTGCAAGGGAACTGGGGGCATGTAGTCACCACCGGCGGTGCAGTGGGGGCAAACGGTGTCGTATTGTATGGGACACAAAACTTTTGCAAAATGTAATTTTGTGGGGTTCACTTTCGGGTCCCACACGAACGATCCGAACAGTTTAATAATTTTAAAATAATCATTAAAGTGATCTCGGGGAAAATCAAGCCCATTGGATGTTTTTACGGTACTCATCTATTCTTTGATTTTCATTCAGAATTCAGGACCTTACCAGTTTGAAACAATCTTCAGGAAAAGTTTTAAAATTTTGGGTTTAGAAAATCATTGATCTGAACCATTTGAATTGTAGGGCTTATTGAGAAGAGTATCCAGTAAAAAAATAATCTTGTTCGAACATCAATAGGTATCAAAATACTAAAAATATGAGTTTTTTTTTTTTTTTTTTTTTAAAATCTATAGATGTCCGAACAAGATTATTTTTTTACTAGATGCTCTTCTCAACAAGCCCTATGACTTCTATGGTTCATATCAATGATTTTCTAAGCCTACAATTTTGTAACTTTTCCTAAAGATTGTTTCAAACTGGTAGAATTCTAAATTCTGAATGAAAATCAAAGAATAGATGAGTAACGTAAAAACATCCAATTGGCTTGATTTTCTGCGAGATCACCTTAATAATTATTTTAAAATTATTTAACAGTTCGGATCATTTGTGTGGAACCCGAAAGTGGGCCCCACAAAATTACATTTTGCAAAGGCTTTGTGTCCCATACAAAACAGCACTGTTTGCCCCCACTACACCACCTATGGTGACTAAGTCACCACAAGCCCCTCGCTTCCATGTGGAAGCATGTAGAACAAGGCTACAGATACAACATTAAAACATAACTAAAGATACAATTATACTATTCAAGGTCATTTACATAATTGTGCTTTTTTTTTTTTAAGCGGATGTCCAGAGATAAAAACAAAGAGCCCTAGTTTGGTAGACTTTTTGGAAATTTAGCACAACAACAACTCAAGTAGGGATGGCAATGGAGCGGATAGGGGCTGGTTTTGATCTATCCCTATTCCTATCCTAAATGTGGTAACCTCTTCCCTACCCCGCCCCAACCTCGACCGGATAATGAAAATATACCTCCATCCCCTACCCTGTCGGGTAACAAGTTTACACTACCTTACCCACCCATTTTTTTCCCGCTCTCAATTGCCTTACATATTTGATCCTGGACAACTATTATTCATAAGCATATGCCTACACTAATCATCACAAGCTATTGCCAACAAAAAAAAAAAAAATTGAAGAAATATGATCTAAAGTTTCCTTAAATCTAAAAAGAAAGATTTTATTTATATATTGTGGAACTTTCAAAATTAAATGAAAATATAAGGGTTACATTGTTATTTCATATGTATACATATATATTGAGGTGGGGGTACTAATACCCTAAGCCTACCCTAACCCCATCGGTTTTTTTTTTTTTAATGACGGAGAATATATAGTGAGGGTATTACGGTTATTTTGTGCAAAAAAGTTAACACTATTAGCCTTAATGTAACGGCAAGAAAGATAAGTGACAATTAGTTTGAAAAATTAAGAAGGCAATAGAATTTTAGAAAGTATAAGAGAACTCTCTGTATTTGTCAGAAACGTGTAAGCGAGGTAAGTGAAATTTTGCCCAATAATTAATATACTAGCAAAGAGATCCACAAATTATTAAGAATTAATTGCTTTCACAAAACAAGCCATCATCGTTTCCAGTTCATGTGGACCACTGCTCTGCCATCTTAACATCATCCACTCAAAAGGCCCACATATTTAATTCATCATGTTACAATTGGGTTGTGTTCGAGAACTGTTTTTGAAAACCGAACAAGGCTGGGTTTTCAAAACCCAGTCTCAAAAACCCAAACGAACACAGCCTTGATGCCTTGGGTCTCGTTTTGTATTTCGGCTAAACACATCGTAGGGTCATATCATTTATGTTATTTTAGTTGGGCCAGGTTGGCCCAAGATGCGCTATCAATACCAGATGTTTGAATTTGGTCAATTTTACGTTGCTTTTAGTTGGGCCATGTAGGCCCAACATGCATGATCTTGATATTACCAATCTGATGAACTCTCTCCCTACAAAAAAAAAAACTCTTTCTTTGCCCATTTTCGAAATAAAATAAAATAAAATATGTCTTTCTAATACAGTCACCCTCTTCAAGATGTAATTGATTCTGAAAAATTTTATATCAACACATACTTCACATAATTCTATGTACTCAATAAGCAGGAAGAGCATTCGATCTCCTTCTCATCTTTCTGCTTACATGATTTTCTATTAGTTTGTGGCATGGTGTAGATCTCATACGAAGGCGTAACAATATTTGTTTCCTTCTCACGTAACATAAAAAATGTAGAATTCACCACATGATCGAAACTTCATAACATATATGATAACCGAAACTTAGTATATACGTTCATGGCACTAATTTTATTACATTTGTACATCTATTGTGTGGGGTGTACGTGGTCCGGATCAGTTTGGTTTTTATAAAAATCTAATGACTAACCTGTTAGTTGCGGCTTCAAGAACTTTGAGATCCTAGTCCGAGCAGAACCAATTTGTAAATAACGATTTGGTTCTACGGTTTCCAACTTGAGGCTAAACATTTCATTTATGCTAACACCCAATTACATTCCTAAAGAAATAGTCTAACAAGACTTAAAAACAAGTAGGACTCAAAAAACTGAGAGGTCACCGGTTAGAACGTTCATAAAACATGATTGTTTCGAAAGGTAAACTTTCCGTGTTTGATCTCTTCCATCTCTTCCTAGCTCGCTCGTTGTCACCTATGTTGAAGAAAGGTTTAATCTCCCAAGAATGGCACAAAGCAGGAGTGTGTGGTGGAGGGGCTGAAGTTTAACATTGAGGATCTGGGAGCCTTTAATCCTGACATCAAACTGTAGTTTTTGAAGAACATAGGCTGCAGGAGAGCTCTGAATTCCTTGAAATACTCTGCAGTTCCTTTCTTGCCAAATTAGTCATCCTTTAATGGCCATCCAGAAGATGAAGCAATGTCTAGGAATAGACATGGGAAACCAGATAATTAAGGCAATCGATACAAATGGAATTTTGGAGCACGAGACCTTAAAGCGACGTTAAAAACAGAAGGAGAAATAGAGCATAAATCTTGATCAGGCCCCATAGGATTAGGCTGAAAATTAGGATAGAGAGATACAAGAAAAAGCAACGTTTCAAAACCATTCTGTATTGTCATAGAAACCTTGGCATTTAGGGGAATCCCTGAACCAGCAATGATTCACGGACCAAAAAACAGATTTAGGGGACCTTGAGGCATCCAGTTCTCATTCCAGAGAAAGGTACTAATACCATCAATGACCAATGACATGCTTAATAAAGGGTTTGGCAACAACTCTTAGTCTCAAGTAGGGGTGTGTAACTGGTTCGGTTCGGTTCGATCCGGTTCAGGGGTGATTTTGAGTGAACCGAGCAAAACCGATTCGGAGAGAACATGGAACCGAAACCGGTTTGTTAGAGGTCAGTTCGGTTCCGGTTCGGATCGTCCCTGTTCGGAGATCGGTTCGGTTCCTCACAGAGAGAGAGATGAGATCACAGATCTACTTCTACATGGAGCGAAGAAAGAAAAAAAAAAAACAAACATTCATAACAGTACATTATATAATACACACATCTAAACCTAGATCAATATATACACACACATCTGCAGATCTAATACAGATCAATCAAAAAATGAAAAACGATTTGCACTTGCACATCTAAACCCAGATCTAATACAGTATGTTATATACAAATTTACACACAAACAGATTTACAGATGTGTATATACGTATATATATACACCACACACATGCATACATATTACAGATCCACAGAGAGAGAGAGACGACGAAACCAGAGGAGGAAGTTGGCCTCATCATCATCCATCTTCTTCTTCATCTTCCGATCCATCATGCCTACATATTACAGCTTGTCTGGTCAAGTTGGTAAAGTGAAGTGTCTCATGATCAAGGTGTGAGGGCGAGGGTTCGAGCCCCCACGCCTTCTCTTTTTCGAGTATGAGGAGTAATAATATAAATATTTTATATGTAATATATAAAACCGGTTCGGTTCAGTTCGAACCGGGTGCAAAATCTTGAGAACCGCGAACCGAACCGGTTTCTAAATTTTAGAAGTCTTCAGAACCGAACCGAACTGGCTATGTAAAAAAAACCGAAAAAATAAACCGGTTCGGTCCGGTTCTCCGGTTCGGTTCGGTTCATTGTTTTTTTTGTTCAGCCCTAGTTTCAAGATTTTCCTCCAAGTCCAGGAGCAAGTAGCAAGAATTTTTAGATTTCAGAAGCATCTGGTCTTGATAAGATGCCAGTAGCACCATTTGACCTACAAGGAACTATGTTTGGACCATATATTTCTTTTCTGGTAGATAGAGAGGACCAAGCAACCTTGTTAGAGTGACCTTAAGTTTCAGTACCAGTCCATAAGAAGTTCCGGAAAATCTTCTCAATGTGTGACAAAACAAATTATAAATTGAGTACTAAAATGCAGTCTAACACACTTGAGTACTAAAAAGAACAGATGTAATAAGTTGCAGTCTCCTAGCATATGATCGACCTGCAAGAACTCATTTGCCCAACTTCTGATTTTATCCAAGATTTGAGAAATGAGGGTGCTGTACTTCGCGATTGAGAGTTTAGAGGAGATTAGTGGAACCCCTAAATATCTTCCTGGGAGTGAGCCCAATTTGAACCCCAAAAGAGAGCAGAGTACTTCCTTAGATTCAGAATCAATACCACAATTCATAAACACGCATCCGATGAACAATTATACAATCTTGAGATTCGTAACCAAAAAAATAAAAAGGAAAATTAAAGCAAAAATAACAAACTAAAGAAACAAAACTAGTTTCCTCCAATTTCCTTCACAAAAGCCTTGAGATTCTCATCTGAAAATCCACCTTCTTTCCCAGCTTCTCTAGCCATATCTTTCCATTTCTTAGCATTTTTCCTCAATTCCTCCCCTCCCTCTTCATTCCTCATGACCATCTCTATACACTTCTTAACCTCATCACTCCTTACTAGTCCTTCTTCATTTGCGCTAACTCTCACCCCAATCTTCCACACATCCACCATCATCTTCGCATTGGTTCCTTGATCCGAGAAATAAGGAAACGCCACGACTGGAATCCCATAAGCCAAGCTCTCCAATGTAGAGCTCCACCCACAATGTGTCACGAAGCATCCCAAGGAAGGGTGTGATAGGATTTCTTGTTGTGAACACCAAGGCACTATCTTCCCTTGTTGTTCAAGCTCTTCCATGCAACTTAGCCTATCTTCTTCTCCATTTTCTTTTGCTCTTATCACCCACAAAAATGGACGATGAGTTTCCAACAAACCTCGGGCAATCTCTTCCATTTGTGGCTTTGGAAGATTCACAAGGCTTCCAAACGACACGTAAACCACTGACGATTCAGATCTGGCGTTTAGCCATTCGGTGTAGTCATTTGTTTTTTGAAATAGGTGACATTCAAATGAAGTGTCTGAGTCTGAGACTGAGGGATCTCTCTTTTCCAAGAAAGCTGATGGAATTAACGGTCCAATTGCAATCAAATTATATTTCTCAATGACTTTCAAGGCCTCGGGCTCTAATGAACCAAATGTGTTTACTAGGATTTGAGGCGTGGTCTCTGAATCAGTGACTGTCTCTATCATCTCTTTGAATAACGGTAGTGCATTAAAGGGGTTTTTGGTTGAAGGAAATAACAAAGAGGGAAGGTCACGGCCATGGAGCCGTGGCAATCCCGGTAATTCAATACACCATGAGGGGTCCTTGTATTTTTGCGTAATGACCTCCTCATAGCCATTGAAATAATAGTAGTAGATATGCAACACCGTGGCTGGTTGAATCCATAGAACTGATGAGCGGACGTGACAATCACGCGCCACCTTTCCCAGCCAAGGGAAGAAGAGATTATAGACCAAGCACGTGATTGGACAACCTTCTTCACGACTAGTCGTGATGATCTCTCTAAGCCTTTGGGAGCTGTTACTTCTAGTTTCGGCAAAGAAGCGATTCCGATCGCCTCTGGGTTTAAGCCCCTCGTCGTAGCCATCAGAATAGGTGGCAAACTTTAGGCCATCAGGGGTTTGGAAGTTCTTGGAAATTTGACGTTCGCCATGCACGCTGACAACAATGGTGACCTGCACGCCCATTCGGATGAGACGCTTGGCGAGTTGAAGACACGGGTTTAGGTGGCCTTGCAAGGCGAAGGTCACGATTATGAAGTGGTGGTTCACCATACTCGATGGCGGCGCCCGGGCCAGGGGAGGTTTTTAATGAGTTTTCCACCCTGCTATGGAAGAAATGAAAGTGAGCATTGCCTGTGTTTGTACATAAACATTTGAAAAAACAAACCTATTATACTATGCGAGTATGCGTGGGTTCCAAGGTTTTTTGAGTTTTGGATGTATGACGTTTGAGGTGACGAATTGGAAGAAAAACAAGTCTTGTTTGATTATGGTTGTCTTTATGTTCAAGTGGCATTTCGTGTGTGTCAAGTTGGGGGAACTCTAGAATATCTGACAATAACTCCAAAGTTTGTAGATTTTTTCTTCCATGGGGTGTTTGGTGAAAAATGTTAATTTACAGGAGGTGTCCTGGTAAATAACTCAAAAAAAATTAGAAAAATAAAAAACTATGATTCAAATTCAAAATTTGCAAAAATAATCCTAGAAGATAAATTTTTTTTTTGGATTTAATCATCCGTCTTGATAAGAGAAATAAAAAAAGGTAAAAAAAAAAAAAAAACCATGGAGCGAAGTAGGAAAAATTTCATGTAGGACGACCAAAATACCTGTTAGTTTTTTTTGTCTTTGGTGATTTTTTTCAAAGAATTTAGGGAGAATGGATAGCCCAATAAAAAAGTTCACTTTCCACCACCTATTAGTATTTTCATACTAATTAAACACATGAAAAGGTCATTTTCCCTCTTTCTTGCATTTCTTAAAAAAATTTCATTCTAATAAACAGACCAAATTGATATGATTATTTTCATTCATAGAGTCATGTAGATCCTATTACAAGAAAAAAAGTTGGGTGCACTACCCATCGCTCATCTCAACCGTTTAAAAGTGTATTGGATAGCTCAGATTTTAAAGAGAGAAAGAGGTGTGTGTGAGAGAGATAGAGAGAGAGGAAAGAGGGAACGGGAAGAGAGAGAGAGAGAGAGAGAGAGAGAGAGGAGAGGGTGAGAGAAATTTGGACTATTTAAAACACATTTAGACAGCCAAGATTGATGCTCGATACCACGTGTGCCCCTAATATTAAAATGGTGTACCAAGGTGACACGTTACACATTTCTACGTGGATCCATCTCAAAAAGAGGTCTGAGTCTCACCTAATTTTAGTTTAAAATCAATCTAAAACCTATATTAATATCACATATTCGAAGTTTGCTCAAATTTGTTGAGAAAAACAAACGGTTGCTCAATGCTACACCAAACGAACACCTATAAATTTCAATAGATATCTGTATGCTGCGTGGTTTTTTTTGGCATTAATATTCAAGTGACGTAGCTTTAACAAACAACACACGTACGGTTGAGCAATAAAAATTTGATGTAACTATCATTATTACTTAGATATTTTAGATTCCTCTAACTTGTCCAAAACGTAATGTCCACTTGAATACAATCATAGTTTTATATATCGTCGGATACGTTCGTCTCGGGAGTTGGAGGCTCCGTTATTGAAATGTAACATACCGTACCATATCGGCCGATACACCCAAAATGTTTATAAATTCACAACCGCACACCTGATCCCCGCAACGTATCACTTGAGACGTCGATTCCCGATACACTAATACCGTGACCGATACTGCAACTGATACCGCTACTTAAAACTGTAATACATGATCGATCAGTGACAAGCATGAGATATTTAAAAGTCTGATTACAGCTAGTCAATGTCCATATAATTAGCCTGCAGATTGGAAATTGAAGATAGAGTTCCACAAGAATTTACCCCAACTGACCCCAATTGACCCGAACGCCGCCAACGATATGGTGCACCGCCACATCCTCCTCGTCACTTTTCCGGCGCAAGGCCACATCAACCCATTTCTTCAACTAGCCAAGCGTCTCATTCGATTGGGTGTGCATATGACATTTCTCACTACCGTGTTTGCTCAACGTTCGATTTCTAAGAATACCGGAACCATTGATGGCTTGAAGTTTGCTGACTCCTTTTCCGACGGCTATGATGAGGGGTTTAAATTTGGAGACGGATCCGATATGGGTCACTTCTTTTCTGAAATTAGAAGTAACGGCTCTCAAAGGCTTAGAGAGATCATCGCGACTAGTTGTGAAGAAGGTTGTCCGGTCACGTCCTTGGTCTACAATTTCATGCTCCCTTGGGCTGCAAAGGTGGCGCGTGATTGTCACGTCCCGTCTTCGGTTCTTTGGATTCAACCAGCCGTGGTATTTGATATTTACTATCATTATTTCAATGGCTATGAGGATGTCATGTTGCAGAACTACAATGACCCCTCATGGTCGATTAAATTACCGGGAGTGCCACTGCTCAGTGGCCGTGATCTTCCCTTTTCTATGTTGACTTTAACCGGTAACAATTCCATACTGACCATTCTCAAAGAGCTTATGGACGCACTTGATGATTCCGAAAGTAACCCTAAAATCCTTGTAAACACTTTCGAGGCAATTGAGCTTGAGGCCTTGAAAGTCACTAAAAAGTACAATTTGACTGCAATTGGCCCGTTAATTCCATCGGCTTTCTTGGATGGAAGAGATCCATCGGATACTTCGTTCGGAGGAGACCTATTTCAGAAAACAAAGGACTACACCGGGTGGCTAAACTCAAAACCTGAATCATCGGTTATTTATGTATCATTTGGAACCCTCTTGAATTTTCCAAAGTCACAAATGGAAGAGATAGCACTCGGTTTGTTAGAAACACGTCGGCCATTTTTGTGGGTTATAAGGGAAAAAGAAAACAAAGATGAGCAGAAAGAAGAAGATAAGCTATGTTGCATGGAAGAGCTAGAACAACAAGGGAATATAGTGGCTTGGTGTTCTCAACTAGATGTTCTATCACACCCTTCATTGGGATGTTTCGTGACACATTGTGGATGGAATTCTACTTTGGAGAGCTTGGCATCCGGGGTTCCAGTGGTGGCGTTTCCTCATTGGTCCGATCAAGGGACTAATGCAACAATGTTAGAGGATGTGTGGAAGACTGGTGTAAGAGTGAAGAGAAATGGAGAAGGAATCGTTAAGAGTGATGAGGTTAAAAGGTGTATAGAGAAGGTCATGGGGGTTGAGGACAAAGGGGAAGAAATGAGGAACAATGCTAAGAAATGGAAAGATTTGGCTAGGGAAGATGTAAAGGAAGGCGGATCTTCAGATAAGAATCTCAAGGCTTTTTTGGAGGAGGTTAGAGGAGATTGGTAAATTAAAGTAACATTCTATTCATATTTTTGCATTTGGAGTTCGTATTGTTTTCTATCCTCTTGTAATTGGGTTAAGAGTCTCTCAAGATTATCTTTTCTCACCATATGCATACTCAGATTTGCTAGTAGAGGGTAACTGTCATTTTATTTTGTATTTGGTGTTCTGGTGTTAATTTTAATTTTAGTTCATCGATCATGAATGTGTTATGCCTCACGCATTACGTACATTCTTGGTTCGTCATGAATGTATATGTTAATTTTAAGAAAATTCTTAGTCTGTTTTTGAATTGAGAGTGTTCTCAACTTATTTTGAGAGTGGTGGTGGTGGTTTTGATGTGGTGAGTTGAAAAAACAGAATTTGAAATGTATGCTTGTGTTCTCTGATGTTGCTGCATGAGCTTTTGCTTAAGTACGCTGCTATTTGAAATGTCCATATGTGCCGTCTTTTAGATGGACATATTAGCGAATAGCTGATGTACTGAATAGTAATCTGCCTAGGTTTTGCTCTTCTGAGACTGTACTGAACTGTTGTGGTTAATTCCTTTGGGTTTGTAGCTGACCTCTTGTCACCCAGACCCATACTAGGAGATTTTATGGTATGTGATTGTCGATAGTGTTTGTGGCAACAGAGTTGGGATGCTTCTCTCTCGTTGTGATGCATGCTTCACTCTCGTTGTGATGCCGTTATCAATCTTGTACACTTTTATTACTTAATTAATATATTTCTCTTTGCCTTTCAAAAAACAAAAAAAAAAAGTTGAAAAAACAGAATTGAGAAAATTTTCAAGTTTCTTATTAGTAAGATTCTCAATTTGTTTTGAAATATGATGCAGAGTGAGTTGTGTCCACATTTCTTGACCGTTTGAACCATTCACAGCCCAAACAGCATAAATAAGTCACAAGGGTCAACTTTGACGAAAGGCCCAAACCTTGCATGATCAATTACAAATGGGCTTTTGCATGATACTCATCCCCATTCCGGCGATGATCAACGATGATTTTTGTTGGCAATGGGAGCCACCACCCACTACGCATTATGGGGAAGGTTCCTAGAGTGGGGAACAGGGGAAGGTTCTCAGAGTGGGAAACCTTAATGCTCAGTGGAAGACCTCTGTGGGTTTTACCCATGATTGCCGGAGCAATTTGTACTCTGGCTTGCCTATTTAGGCAGCCCTTTGGGCTCTGTGTTTTGTATCTCTGGGAGGGAGACATGTATCTCTGGTGAGAGAGATCAGTGAGGTTTTGTATGAGCAATGTAAAAATCAGAGTGTAGTGTGTGAGGGAGACTTGTAAAGCTCGTGGTCTTTCAACATATGAATAATTGCTCCGGTTACTTCCGTGAAGTACCCGATTTTGGGGAACTACATAAAGTATCTGTGTTTTGTGTGTGCGTGAATTAACAAAAATAAAATAAGTAGAGTTGACTAAAATTTTCAGGTTTTTTTGGAAAACATGCTCAACTTGTTAGGGCATCCTTATCAGACACAAAAAAAAAACACACACACACACCAAATTTAACCTCAAAAACACATTTTATAATTTGGCAAGTCACTTATAAAAAAACTTACAAAATCAGACTCTCTATTCTAACTTCATTATATTAAACTATTCTTTCTTTCTACTCTTACTCCCCAAAGGTATTTAAAAAAAAGTGAGCAGTGCGTGAATAGTGCCAGACAAATGTTGTTCAGCTACTATAGCAAAGTTAAGAAATCTATAAATTGGTGAGGCATTTGGTGAGGCTGATTTTTTGAGGTATTTGGGAGTTTGCTCTCTACTTCAACTCAAAAGTGGGCTTAGCTAGCCACATATTGATGTTCTTATGTGATGGTAGTTGTGGTAAACTAATGTTGGTTGCAGAGGTGGGACGGTGGAAAATGGTGGTGGTGGGTTAGAGATGAAATTTATTTAAGTGTTGTAAGGTTATCCCCAATGGCATAACCGAAAGCAAAATGTTTATAAAGTTTTTTTGTAATAAGCAAAAGGTTTATTGATAACTCGATAAGGGTACATTGAGAAGAACCAAAAAAAAAAAAAAATGTTTACAAAGTTTGTGATGTTGCCTAAAAAATAGCTTACAATTGAATAACCAAACTTAGCAACTTGTTAACCAATAACCAAATTTGACCTTTTCAACTAAAGTTAGCAACATTTATCTCAATAACTAAAAATAAGCGAATACTACTCACAAGTCACTCCATATGCATTTTATTGATTGAAACTCACTCTCCTTAAAACAAATGCTTTATTGGTAGGCGAAACTCAATCTGGATTTTACTAAATGCTTTCCACCTTCACTTTTTTTTTTTTTTATCAGAATGATATTCAATGTAGGCCATCAGACATGAGAAGAAAAAAATTGATCGTTGAATTTAAATTTTTTGCCTATTCATTTTGATCATGTCATTGTGGATCTCAACAGTGCTAAGTTCAACAACCCCTTAAATTGATAACCAAAAGTTGATGTAGCGGATTTTGGTTATCCCATTTGGATTATGCCATTGGGAATACCCTAATAGTTATTTAGCATGGTAGTAAATAATTATAATGAAGGGAAAAACAGTAAGAGTTAGGGCACTGAAATATTAGCACTCGACATAGTGGGGTAATAATTGGGTAAAAAAAAATTTTAAAACTTAACATGAACTTTTCATTTGTTGTATGGATGTAGTTTTCTAAACAGGCTTGTAAAAACGAATTTGGGGTCTTGTAGTGAGCTTGCTCCTACTCTTGATGATATACATTCTTACCAATATAGATGCTTTCTTTGCTCAGTAGAAAAGGGGAAGCGGATCACTTTATCAATCAAATAGCAGCAAGAATAAATTTATTTAGCCGTTTAAAAAATATTTTAGCCTTCCGAAAAAAAAAAGAATGAACCATTTTTCTTGTCATTTTTTTCCCTACGCAAAATGGGGGCTTCTTTTTTTTGGTAATGACGAGTGTCCTGATGAACCATAGTCTTTCACGAGTTTGCTTGAGATGAGATGGCCCCAAAAACAATCTCTGCCGAGAGAAATTGATCATGCAACGTTAGATGATAAGCCTTGTTGAGGTAAGTCGATTATTGTCACAGCCCCTTGGGCTACTTCTTCTTTGGAATGAAGTTATAGAAGGGGCCATTTGTATGTATTTTTTGAAAAGTGGCACTCTTGTTTGGCTCCATCATTTCAAAACCAAAACAGATTCTGATGTTGTCCAACCCTGATCAAGGTTTAATCTGCTTCTCATCTTGCTGCAAGCATTGATTTTCTGTTGGTTTCCAGGAGATGCAGGGGAAAAAACTTGGGCAATCAAGAAGTACGTGCTACAGAAATAGATTTACGTGGACCGAATTACGTGGCCTGACACAATGTACATTGATTGCAATAAATATAAGAACACAATAACTAACTACAACACCAACCACACACGTTGAATTGTTCGGGAATCGGGACACATATTCATGAACATATATGTCCCAATCAACACCTAAAGTCAAATATGATAACCCTCCCTTTATTTTTTTTTTGGTGATGTGGGAACCAACTCATGGTAGAGTCGCATTGGACCCATCCATGCAATTATACGGAGAAACTAATGCAACAACCCACTGTCACAGCTCGCCCACTTAAATCCTAAATACATCTTCGGGAAATCGAACTCGCCTATAGGTCCGCCCTAACCACTGGGGCAATCAGGGGTTACCCCAATCTTTCCAAAAACTGTTCCAAATTCTTATGCGAAGACCCACCCTGAGCACCCTCCACCATAGCACCCTTACCCAACCCTTTCCACTTTTCACACTTCCTTCTAATCTCCTCCCCCTTCTCTCCTCCTCCCATGACCACCTCCAAACACCGCCCCACCTCTTCTCTCTCCACCACCCCTTCCCCGTTCACCGCCGCCCTCACCCCATTTCCCCACACCTCCTCCACCATCTTCACATTAGTCATCTGATCGGAAAACTGCGGCAAACCCACCACCGGCACGCCCGCAACTAAACTCTCCAACACCGAGTTCCACCCGCAGTGAGTCAGAAAACACCCAGTTGACACATGATTTAGCACCTCCAATTGCGAACACCACGGCACGATTAACCCATCTTCTTCGTTCAACTCTGTTTCAATGAAATCCTTAATTTCTCCTTGATACTCTGTTTTTCTGATAACCCACAAAAACGGCCGGTGAGTTTTCAATAATCCGTGAAAAATCTCTTCAATTTGCTTCTTTTGTAACACTACCATGCTTCCAAACGAGACGTAGATCACAGATTTCTCTGGTTTTGTATCTAACCACTGGATATAATCGGTTGACTTCTCAAACAGATTGAGTTGTAGTGGGTCACGATCAGATAGAATTAACGGCCCGATTGGGATCACCTTCATGTCATCAACGGCTCCGATTGATTCTTGTTCTAATTCATCAAACGTGTTTGCGAGGATTACTGGGTTGGGGTCTTCTTCTAGAGTTTGTATATGTTCTTGGAAAGTGGGGACCACAGAAACGAAAGGACTATCCGGTAACAGGAAGGAAGGTATTTCATTGGATGAAAACAGTGGCAATCCAGGTAATTTAATGGAAATCGGAGGGGTAGTTTTGTCTGGGTAGAGACCGTTATTGGTGTTGAAGTAGCTGTGGTATATGGCGAATGAGGTTGCTGAATGAATTGATAGAAAAGCAGAGGGGAGGTGAAACTCACGCGCCACCGTGGCAGCCCATGGTAAGAGGATGCTGTAGATGAGGAAGGTTACGGGGCGGCCTTCGGTGGAGAGGGAGGTGAGGAGTTGGGTGAGAGTACTGGACCCTACACGTTTGAACTCGGACATTACGACGGTGTAGCTGGCGGTGGGATCGGGCCCGTCGTCGTAGCCGTTGGAGAAGGTGGCGTAGGAGAGGTTTTCGATGGCGGGGAGGGTGGTGATGTTGCGGAGACCATGGACGGTGGTGGCTAGGGTGACGTGTGCGTCGGCGCGTGTGAGTTTCTTGGCTAGTTCTAGAGTGGGGTTGAGGTGGCCTTGGCTAGGGCAGGAGAGGAGGAGGAAGTGGTGGTGGCTGCTCATGATTGGGCGGTTTTGTTGTTTATGGGAGGTAGAACTTAGAAGATGAATGCAGAAAGATTTACATAAGAATTTTAGAAAGTGGTGACTTTCACATTTTATTTTTTTTAAGTAATGCTACATACACAAATGTTTGGACATAGATGATAGATGTGTTCGAAATCGTTCAATAGATGATAGATGTGTTCGAAATCGTTCAATTGATGCACGTGAGGGATATGAACCCATACAATGCATGTAAGACTTGGAAGCGGGGTGGGTGTTGCGCAGCGTCCTGTGCGGCCCTTTTTGAAGCCGCGCCGACATCGTTTCCACGATCGAAAATGTCCACCGAGTAGAGCTCATCAGGTACTACAAGTGTATCAAAAATCAACTCGATCGGATATCATTAAGTCTCATCAGAACACAAATAACTTAAAAAAAAAGATCAATGGTTTTCATCCAGTGCTTCAAGTTATATGTGTTTCAATTTTTTTTCAAGTTATATGTGTTCCGATAGGACAGTTAATGATATTCGATCGAGTTGATTTTTTGTTTTGGTACACTTATAGTACTCGACGAGCTCTACGCGGTGAACGTCTCCGATCGTTGGAATGATGCCGGTGGGGCGCCAAAAGAAACCGCACAACATGCTGTGCAGCACCTCCCCGGTTCTATAAGACCTACACACATCGAACGAATTCAATAATGAATTAACTTTCTTTTTTTTAAATTTAAATTAACTTTCTTTTTTTTTTTATTTAAATTTAACCTTTTTTTTTAGATGCAATAATAAAGATTATTCTTTTCGCATCTTAAAAGCAGGAACAAGTTTGTAAATTTGTATGAATAAAAAATGAAGTGCATTTGAATGGGATTGAAGATTAATGTCCATATTGTTTATCTAATTGGAAAAAGACAAAAAGAAACACCTTATCCATAACACGTGGCCGTCACCTTAATTTGACTTTTGGTGCTATTAGTAGTTTTCTTTGATTACAAATCTCTGTTAGTCGTGAGCTGTGATTACGGTAAATTGACTTTTGGTGCCATTTTTTGCTTTCTTTTTGCTTTTGGTTTCGTACTTCAACAAGCGAAAGAGAGAGATAGGAAGGAAATTAGTATCATTTTTTTAACGTTTTCTGCCAAGAAAATTTTGGGTGCCGAGCGGGTGGGGTACAAGCGCCAATCGCGGGCATTAAAAAAATTTTCAGCTCAAATTTTAAAGAGAGAAATAGGAGAGAGAGAGGGTGGGAGAAATTTGAGCCGCCTAAATCCTTTTAGACAGCCGAGATACACGGCGGGTACTACGCGCCAAGTAATATCAGAACAGCAGCCAAGTTTAATTTTATCCGTTTCTGCCAATGTGGCATTTGTCTTTGCGTTGACGAAAATAAGGAAGTTGTCAAAATGGCACTGGCTCTATATTAATTGAACTGACGTCCAAAATACCATTCATATAATTAGATGTCGTCTTCGCAGCCATGACGAGAAAAAAAATACCAAAAGTATCTCTTAGACAATTTAGACAACAGTGGGGAGTGGGCTGTGTAAATTTCCGTCAAGGCGAAGGTAGATTTGTCGTCAAAATTGATTTTTGATAAGTTTGATTCTAACCAAAGTTCGATGGTGAGTTTCGTCGTCTTGTTCGTTCGTTCCTTTGATTTCTTCGAACCCCGGCTAGTTCTAATACCAGTGATACGAGAGAGGAGAGATTTACAAATCACCTCCTGTTTTTGGTTGTTCGTTACACAGTGCACAAATCAGCTGCAACTTCTAACCAAACTCACAGAACTCTAACCGCATCAGTGAAAACCATTATATGAACAAAATTTGAAAACGCGTATGCAAATGGGTTTAATAAGGTTTACTATAACAACACTCACTACTGTGGTTATTTTGCTTTCCCTTCTCACTTCTTGACGTGCTACTTTTGGTTCACTGTTGGTCCTTCTCGGTTTGCTCTGGTTTAGGCTTTGATTCTTATGCTTGCGTAATTTGTGAATTGGTTATATTTGTTTTTGGCTGTGAATTACCTTATTCTTATTGGTAATTGGTTCTGGATTTGGTTTTCTCCCCTTTCCTAGACTTTGTATTGTACTCTTTTATTGATATGTATGGATTTTTTTTTTTTGCCGATCAAGAAAAAGGAAAAAGAAAAAGACCCATAAGATAAAAGATACAATCTACAGATTCTTAACCCAAGTACAGAAAAGAAAACCTAAAATTATCTCTAGAACACCAAATACCACTACAAAATAAAATGATAATACTCTTAATTAATTAACTTGTCTCCCAGGGCATAACACTCAGGTGATCAACAAAGATGCATCTTGAGAGATTCTTATGTACCCAATTGCAAAGACAGGAAAATCAAATGAACATCAAATGCCCAGAAAAAAAAAAAAAAAAAGAAAGATCAATGACAAAGTTACCCTTTACCAATTTCCTCCAACCTCCTCCACAAAAGTCTTGAGATTCTTATCCGAAGATCCACCTTCCTTCACAGCTTCTTTAGCCAAATCCTTTCACTTCTTGGCATTTTTCCTCATTTCTTCCCGTCTCCCCCATGACCTTCTCTATACACCTCTTAACTTCATCACTCTCAACTATTCCTTCTTCATTTTTCTTGACTCTTACACCAATCTTCCACACTGTTAGAACATGCGTGAAGGTTAAGTCCCACATTTAAAAAATAGAAAAAGGGTTGGATCTTAATATACAATTGGATGACTCACCACTTACAAGGCTTAGCTTTTTAAGTGGATATGGGTCATTTAATGTATATTGCGCCCAACAAATGTGATGGACTTCGGGAATACTCCCCATAAATTTGGGCCTTGTGCACGCCGGGGATCGATGCATCTTTCTAAACTCCCAACACACACATCTATTATCATCATTGCATTCGTCCCTTGATCGGACCAACGAGGAAACGCCACCATTGGAACCCTGGATGACAAGCTCTCCAATGTAGAATTCCATCCACAATGCGTCACGAAACATCCCAATGAAGGATGTGATAGAACATCTAGTTGCGAACACCAAGGCACTATATTCCCTTGTTGTTCTACTCTTTCATGCAACATAACCTATCTTCTTCTTTTTCTTCATCCTTGTTTTCTTTTTCTCTTATAACCCACAAAAATGGCCGATGGTTTTCTAACAAGCCACGTGCTATCTCTTCCATTTGTGACTTGGGAAAATTGAACATGGTTCCAAATGATACGTAAATAACTGATGATTTAGGTTTTGAGTTTAACCACCTGGTCCTTTGTTTTTTGAAATAGGTCTCCTCCGAATGAAGTATCTAACGGATCTCTTCCATCCAAGAAAGCCGATGGAATTAACGGGCCAATTGCCGTAATGTTGTACTTTTTGATGACTTTCAAGGACTCAAGCTCAGTTGCTTCGAATGTATTCACAAGGACTTTAGGGTTACTTTCGGAATCATCAAGTGTGTATAAGCTCTTTGATTATAGACAGTATGGAATTGTTACCGTTAGAGGTCGAAGTAAACATAGCAAAGGGAAGATCACGACCGTTGAGCAGTGGCAACCCCCGGTAATTTAATGGACCATGTGGGGTCATTGTAGTTCTTCAATATGACATCTTCATAACCATTGAAGTAATAGTAGTAAATGGGTGTTTGGGAGCCATATTTTCAGCTTTTCATTTTTAACTTTTTGACTTTTTGTCTTTTCGGATTATGGTCAGAATGTATTTTGAATTTGGGAGGAGTGTTTGTGAGAAATGTGCAGAATACATTTTGTAACAGGAGTAGTGTTTGAGAGATGTACATAATATATTTTGGGGGTCTTTTTGTTAATGAAAATGGAAAAAGTAGAAAATGAGAAGTCAAAAAGGGGGCATTCTACAATGTACCCCCCCCCCAATGAGATTTTGTGGCTTTAAATCTGAGTTTTGTGGCACCAAATATGAGATAATATGAGATTTTGTAGCACCAAATATGAGATTTTGTGGCTCCAAATATGATATGGCATACGGTATGCACCCCATACGGATGGACGGCCGAGATTGCACCACGTATGACGTGTGGGGATTTGTGCCACCTTTGACCATTGACTATATGAGATTTTGTGGCTCCAAATATGAGATTTTGTGGCACCAAATATGAGATTTTGTGACTCAAAATATGAGATTTTGCGGCACCAAATATGAGATTTTGTGGCTCCAAAATATGAGATTTTGTGGCACCAAATATGAGATTTTGTGACTCAAAATATCAGATTTTGTGGCTCCAAATATGAGATTTTCTGGAAATATATGAGATTTTGTGGCTCCAAATATGAGGTCCGCACAAGTCCGCGCACTGTAGCAAGTCCGCACGCACTGTAGCAAAGTCCGCATGGATCCAATATGAGATTGTGTGGCTCCAAATATGAGATTTTCTAGAAATATATGAGATTTTGTGACTATTCATATGAGTGTGCATACCATATGCATTTCGTATCTCTAGCCACAAAATCTCATATTTAGAGTCACAAAATCTCATATTGAGTAATTTTTAGAGGGTGCGCATTGTAGCATTACCCGTCAAAAAGATCCTCCACACCTCTTTTTCTCTTCTCCTCTCCAAAGTCTAAAATGGAGAACTCATTTTCTTAAAAATCACTTTGGACCAAGTCTCCCAAAACATCCAAAATTAAAAAAATGTTAAAATGAGAAGTAGAAAAGGGGCTCCCATGCAAACACCCCCTAAATATCCAACACTACGGCTGGTTGAATCCAAAGAAGCGATGATGGGATGTGACAATCACGCGCCACCTTTGCAGCACCAAGCATGTGACTGGACAACCTTCTTCACAACTTGTCGCGATGATCTCTCTAAGCCTTTGAGATCCGTTACATGTAATTTTTGAAAAGAAGTGACTCATATCAAACCCATATTTAAGCCCCTCATCATTGCCATCGGAAAAGGCGTCAGCAAACTTCACACCGTAAAGGGTTTCGGTGTTTCTAGAAATCGAACGTTGAGAGGACATGCTTGTGACAAATGTCACATGCACACCGATTCGAACAAGACGCTTGGCGAGTATTAGACTTGGGTTGACGTGGCCTTGCGCCGGAAAAGTCACGAGGAGGAAGTTGTGGAGCACCATATCGTTGGTGGAGCGTTTGGTGGATTGGGGTGGTTTTTTTCTTCTTCTCTATTAATGCCTTGGGGAACTCGTGAGCGAGTATGTGTTGGGAATGTATCACATACTCCCTCCGTACCAATTTAATTGCTTCGTACGGTTATGCGTGCTTTTTTAAAACTCTCATAATTTTCAATCTATTATGTACTTTATATGCAATATGGATCCTATTTGATATATCTCAATTAATTCTATAAAACAAAATTTTCAAAAACTTTAAAAACACTACAAATAAAAAGATATAAACGTTTGAAAATGACACAAATATTTGTAGGGAGCAATTAAAATGGGACAAATGGAGTACTTTGGTAGCTGGGCAAACATTTTCTTCAATTTACAAAGACTAGGATGTTGAAAATATGACGCTTTAATTTATTTTTTGATAACCAATTTACGTGCACCTTTGACTGCCCAAAATTCATCATCAAGGGAGACCCATTTAAAGACAGACTAAATCTCTATATGCACTAATTAATTCCAAATGAGTTGATAATACTTAAGAGGTTTCGAACCTCAAATCTTAGAAGGGAGCAAGCCTTGATCACATTATGACGATTGAGGTGACCAATTAAGAGTGATAGGAATCTAAAACATCTAAGTAATTACGACATTAGCGTGAGTTGTAAAACCACTATAGAACCCCCGTTTTGGAATTTGCAGTTTAGTAAAGGCTATAAGCCTGTTAGATTAGGTTTAGACTTTTAGGCTCCGTTTGTTTGGGGTGGAAAACGTTTTCCAGGAAAACATTTTCCGTGGAAAACGTTTTCCGGTGTTTGGTACAACGGAAAAATAAAGTCAACGGAAAACATTTTCCGAAGTCAATGGAAAACAAACCATTTAGGGAGGAAAATAATTTCCGGATGTGAAGCCCGGAAATCATTTTCCGTGAGCTACAGTCGGACTCCCACGGCCCCGACAACACTAAAGAAATCAACTTGTCACGTGTCCTTTGATCGAATTGAAGATGATCGGTGCAACCCACTTGTCTAACTCCTCTAACTGACTGAACAGATTCCAATTGGAGAAAATAATCCCCTACACTCATACCACTATGAACCATTATACTCCTTGACAAGATTCGCCAATGTTTTTTAGGAATTTCAATTTTCGGTTCGAACTTGAACATATTGGGGCTGTGATTTTTTGATTTGTCGAGAATTTTTTTTTTAACTTATTTGTTAGGTTTTTTTTTTTTGAATATATTGGTAATTTTATGATATTAGTGGTTTTCCTTGTCAACCAAACGATAGAAAATGTTTTTTAGAAAAGATTTTCATCTCACAACCAAACACCAGAAAACGTTTTATTTTCTAGAAAATGTTTTCCATGGAAAAGGTTTTCCAGAAACTGTTTTCCACCTAAAACAAACAGAGCCTTACTTCTTAACGTGTGCATGTAAGTAGACAAGTCTTGTATTTTTGTATTCTCAATTTCTCATGTACAAACTTTTCACCTAATAATATATCTACTCTCTCTCCAATTGTCTACATTCCACATTTTCTTTTCATTATCTTTGATCTTATTTTTCTTTTGTCATTTTTGTTGGTATCAGAGCATAGGTTTAAAGAATCAATAAGAAATCCTTGATTAAGAGCTTAAAAGCAAGACCAAGTCCGTAAATTTCAGCAAGTATTTCTCTAGTATAATCTTACTTATTGGGTGTTATTTTGTTTAGAGCTGTAATTATATATAACACCAAGTGTCAGATACCAAGTGTGATATTTTATTGTTAATTAATATATATATACACTCATGATCCAGTCAAAGATCCCGGATTGAAGAAAAATGGGTGTCTTTAAGGTTTTAAAAAGTATTTTTCATAATCCGAACTGTCCAATGTGTTTAAAACGTGTTTTTAATGGTCCACGCGAGAAATTATAAAAAAAAATGACCAGGAAGGGTTTGATCCGAGCAGTTTTTCACAAAAACTATACATATATAGTGTTATGAAAAACTGCTCAGATCAAACCCTTCCCAGTATTTTTTTATGATTTCTCGCGGGGACCCTAAAAACACGTTTTAAATACATTGGACGGCTTGGATCACGAAAATTTGATTCGGAACTATTAGTCTCGGAATTAGGGATCCCGGACTAGATAAGGACTGTTTTCGTTTTATTAGGCTAAGGTGGGTTCACACTTGTCACCGGGGAAATTCTAGGATTGTCCCTCCATATGCGGACAAAGAAGAGAAGGAAAATGTGATATAAAGGGAAGACATCGAAAGTCTGGAAAGGCAATATGGTAATCGTTCAAAACCTATGATAAGACCAAAATGGACCAAGACAAATTCAACAATAACAGAATCATCGACACCAAATTTCCCAAATTAAAGGGTAAAATTGGCTAACATCAATTTTCGGCAACCCTTTCATTGCCTTCAGGGGTTTGGATTCTTTGGTTTATTGTTTACCTTTCCCTTTGTGGGGTGTTGGGTTTTGGAATTTTAATGCCTATAATTTTTTTGGAAGCACTAATATTCTAAAAAGGATATGGAATTGCAGCAAAACAAATAGTATAAGTGTTTATATGATTCAAGCAGTGCGCGCGATAAGGGGATTGAGCTAATCCAATTACAAGAAAGGAAAACAAAATGAACACCAAATACAAATAAATAAGAAAAAGAAAGAAAGAAAGAGAAAAAAAAGGAAGACAAAGTTACTCTTTATCAATATCCTTAAAGCTCGTCCACAAAAATCTTGAGATTCTTATCCGAAGATCCACCTTCCTTCACAGCTTCCCTAGCCAAATCCTTCCACTTCTTAGCATTTCTCCTCATTTCTTCCCCTGTCTCCCCCATGACTTTCTCTATACAACTCTTAACTTCATCACTTTCAACTATTCCTTCTTGATGTTTTTGGACTCTTATACCAATTTTCCACACATCCACTATCATCGTTGCATTCGTCCCTTGATCAGACCAATTTGGAAACGCCACCACTGGAACCCCGGATGCCAAGCTCTCCAATGTAGAATTCCATCCACAATGCGTCACGAAACATCCCAATGAAGGATGTGATAGAACATCTAGTTGCGAACACCAAGGCACTATATTCCCTTGTTGTTCTAGCTCTTCCATGCAACATAACCTATCTTCTTCTTTCTCTTCGTCTTTGTTTTCTTTATTTTCTCTTATAACCCACAAAAATGGCCGACGGGTTTCTAACAAACCACGCGCTATCTCTTCCATTTGTGACTTGGGAAAACTGAACATGGTTCCAAATGATACGTAAATAACTGATGATTCTGGTTTCGAGTTCAACCACCCGGCGTAGTCCTTTGTTTTCTGAAATAGGTCTCCTCCGAATGAAGTGTCTAACGGATCTCTTCCATCCAAGAAAGCCGATGGAATTAGCGGTCCAATTGCAGTCAAGTTGTACTTTTTGACGACTTTCAAGGCCTCAAGCTCAAGTGCCTCGAAAGTATTCACAAGGATTTTAGGGTTACTTTCGGAATCATCAAGTGTGTGGAAAAGCTCTTTGATTATAGACAGTATGGAATTGGTACCGTTAGAGGTTGAAGTAAACATAGCAAAGGGAAGATCACGACCACTGAGCAGTGGCAATCCCGGTAATTTAATGGACCATGAGGGGTCATTGTAGTTCTTCAACATGACATCCTCAAAACCATTGAAGTAATAGTACATAATATCCAACACCGCAGCTGGTTGAATCCAAAGAACCGATGACCGGACGTGACACTCACGCGCCACCTTTGCAGCCCAAGGGAGCATGGGATTGTAGACCAAGCACGTGACTGGACAACCTTCTTCACAACTAGCCGCGATGATCTCTTTAAGCCTTTGAGAGCCGTTACTTCTAATTTCCGAAAAGAAGTGACTTATATCGCCGCCAAATTTAAGCCCCTCATCATAGCCATCGGAAAAGGCGTCAGCGAATTTCAAGCCGTCAAGGGTTCCGGTGTTTCTAGAAATCGAACGTTGAGCGGACACGCTAGTGACAAATGTCACATGCACACCTATTCGAACGAGGCGCTTGGCGAGTTGAAGACAGGGGTTGATGTGGCCTTGCGCCGGAAAAGTCACGAGGAGGAAGTGGCGGTGCACCATAATCGTTGGTGGCGCTTGGGGTGGATTGGGATAGTACTGATGTTTTTCTACTCTTCTATTGATACTTGTGGAACTCGTGAGCTAATATGTAGTGGGAATTGATGTATCACTTGCTATGACGGGCCCACATTTTCAAAGGCAAACCAATCTTTGAAGATTTCTCTTGGCTGCTATAGATGCAATGATTGGATCAGGGGTGGGTGCTATGCGGTAGGTGTTGCGCGTCGTGTTATGCGGCAAAACTACGTCGTTTAGCTTGATTTTTGTATACACCTTCAAAGCTTCCAAGGGTCTTGTTTGAAGGAAGAAAAAAGCACTACAAAGCGCCTAAACCCAAAGTGCCTAAACCCTAAATCCGAAGTGCCTAAACACCAAGTGCCTAAACCCACTCTACCCTACTTCAAAGAGCCTAAATCCCCTAAAATTGAACTCAAAATTAAACACTAAAATTAACTCTCCAAACAGGGCCCTTGGATGTCCAAGGAAAATGAGCAAAACGACGTAGTTTTGCCGCACAACACGGCGCACAACACTTACTGCACAATGTCTCCCCCGGATTCGCAATGATTAGGACTTTGACAATATAACGTTATTAAATACTTATTTACGGAGCCTCAGTAAATAAAGAGTTTGCGTCGAGCAAATTCAGACCATGCATTCCGATATCTAATGGCTCGGATTAATGTACGAATTTTATTTTTATTTTTAAATCTGACATGCTTTTAAGGAGGAGAGAGAGAGTGCAATTGATCCGGGTCGTTGATCTTGTAATGCACCGTCCGGATTTGCTCGGCGCAAACTCCTTGTTTACGAAGGCTCCGTAAATAAGTATTTCTCTTTCTAATAAATAACTTACGTGACAAATTTTAGAAACTAATTCCACCATCCGCTAATGGGAGATCCATTCAAAGGCAAACCAAATCTCTATATGGACTAACCCACCAAAGGACTTCATGGCACATGAAAGGTTTCTAAGATGATATGTTAGAAAAAAAACAAATCCCTATGTCGCAAGCATTGACCAATCGGCGAGTAAGACAACTGAGGTGATGAATCGAGACAAATTATATTATTAGACCTTTTAATTTTGTCATGTTTGCCACTATATTCACGTGGACGTCGCGTGTGTGACAAGTTATAGGAATCTAAAACATCTAAGTAATTATGAACAACCAGGTATCTATTAAAAAACGTGGAGTACTTTGTTTAATTATTAAATTCATGCAGCAAACATAGCTACTGAAATTGATTTGTGCTAGCTTGGTGACCCATTTGAGCAACCTTCTGTCTTTCTCAGCATATTTGAACAACCTTTGAATATGTGAATTCTGGTCGAATATAGGTTTCTGTTTAATTTTAAACTAGTATAAAGGTGAGACTCAAACATCTTTTTTACATGGATCGACGTAGAAATGTTCGCATGACACCTATGTGCATCATTTTTAATTATATGATCTAATGTCACATTATGCATGAAATTAATCATATCACTTTGGTTTGTTAGATTGGAGTCAAAATCATTAGAAAATGCAATAAAGTGAAAAAAAAAGACACTTTCCTAATGTTTCATTTGTATGAATATACTAAAAAGTTGTAGGGTGAATTCTAATACAACCCATTGAAGTATGGTTGTATATATACTGCAGTTGGTCGAAATAATTAGGCCAATGCTTGGCCCAGTCTAAATTAATAAGCCCAAACAGTCCAAGCCCAATCGTCATTTGCTGCCCTCATTGTTGAACTTTCTGTGGGACCGTTCGACCAGCACTATTTCGGTTGGGTCGGCCCTCACTCTCAGATCACACGATGAAGAGCAAATGATTCCCTAGAGCTAGGGAACCAAAAGATTCCACTCAGCGCAAGAGCGCCGCTGCCAATCCCCATCAAGCGGTTGGCCCGCACCGACCAACTGCAGTGTAACCATTAGGTCTTGTCCGAGCAGACACGTGGTATAACCTCCTGAAGACACGTGCTTGGCCGTATGCCTTACCTCTAGGCAAGGATCATCCGTAGTGCAGTTTGGCCACGTGGCTTCTCAGTTTGCTATACTTGCATCCTCCAGATGAGCCCAACTAGCACACAATGCTTGTGCATCATCATGCACGGCGTTCAGTCAGGAAGTGGTGGTCAAGTGCTGATTGTCGAGAAGTGGATATCAGCGATGTCACTCGTCACGAGGGTGGCACGTGTGATCCTAACCCTTAATGTGAAGGTACTCCTATAAATACTACAGTGATAAACCCTAACCAGTATGTCATTCCTTCCTCCTCAAAACTCTGCGTTTCCCTCTTAGCCATCAGAGTGCTTTTTGGAATTGACTTAGCCATCGGAGTGCTTTTTAATTGACTTCGACCATGTAGGCATTAACGTGATTCTTGATTTTGTAGGGCCAGAGGAAGAAAGGTTTATCCACAGTCAAAGTAACACCGGAAAAGTCTAAGTCAAGGAGAGTGAAGTTGGACACCACTCCACTGATAGTTTTCACTTTCTTACTAAAATTATAAAAAAAATATTTTCTGGTTGAATTTATTGAACCTCTTATTACGATTTCCAATATTACCCATAATTGTTCCTTTCCTATGATGATCATACTTGATTTTAATTAAGGATGATAATTAAGTTAGTAACTAAAAATGTTTTTTTTCAAGATTCTGACAGCTTTACAATTTAAAGAAATGCATACATAAAAATATTTTTCTCCTCACTTTCTCTTACTTCACTTCACTATTTACGTTTAACTTTTTCAACATATATAATTTTCCTTTCTAATCAAACGGATATTGGTGCTCATTCTAGAGGTGGTCTCTCAATCTTTTGAAAGCTTTATCCACTCTCCTATGGGAAGTAGCTTTCTCGATACCAATAGGGACAGACCATATATCCCTCTTTATGTGAGCCTCAGGATATAGTGAAGCCGAAAATTTTGGGTTTCATGGGCCAAGAAGCAGTTTCGCCATTTCAAATAAGACATTGGTTTGTTATCTTTTTTGTTTTTTGTTTTTTTTTCAAACTTTCTTTTCCTATTTCGCTGCGTTTGGCATAGCTAAATAAGAAGACAAAAAGACAGAAAGATTATTAAATTCTTAGGGTCCTTTTAATCTTTGTATTTGTTTTCAAAGATTAATAGAAATTCTCTTTTGTCATCCAAATAAAAGAAGACAACCAGACACCAAATGTAAGTAATTGCTGATCCCAATAAAAGAGATATTATGGTGGGTTGGCTTTACAAATTGCTTGCCAAAGTCCTGGCTAGCAGATTCAAAGTGGTGCTTCAAGATTTTGTGGGTGAAACTCAGGCTGCATTTCTTAGTGGAAGACATATCCTTGACGGGGTGCTAATTGCGAATGAACTAATAGATGGTTTAAAAAGGAGAGGAGAGAAAGGTCTGGTTTTGAAATTGGATTTCGAAAAAGCGTATGACAGTGTAAGTTGGTCATTTTTGTTTAATATGTTGAGTAATATGGGTTGTGGGCAAAAATGGATCTCATGGATTCGAGCTTGTGTTTCGAGTGCCTCACTGTCAATTCTGATAAATGGATCAACAACTTCAGAAATTCCGATGGAAAGAGGGCTCCAGTAAGGGGACCCAATTTCTCCTCTTTTGTTCAGCGTGGTAGCTGAAGGATTGAATATCATTTTTGAAAGGGCAAGAAGTGAAGGTATGATTGAAGGCATCAACATGGGACCTAATGGTCCTTCTATCTCTCATCTTCAATTTGTGGACGATACAATGATCTTCTGCAAATGTGATATGGACCAGATTACTACAATCAAAGGATGCCTTTGGTCATTCCAACTGTTATCAGGTCTGAAAATTAACTTCTCCAAAAGCCTGCTTTGTGGGGTTGGTGTACCCATGGATGAACTTCAAGTTTATGCTAATTTGTTGGAATGTCAAACTATGGAGCTTCCTTTGAAATATCTTGGGCTTCCTTTAGGAGCAAATCCCAAACGAATTACTACATGGGATCCTGTCATTCAGAAATTTGAGAAAAAACTGTCCCTATGGAGGAGGAAATACATTTCAATTGGAGGAAGAATTTCTTTGATCAAGTCTACTCTGGGCCATTTACCGCAATTCTACATGTCAATGTACAAAATGCCGATTACTGTTGCAAAAAGATTAGAGAAGATCCAAAGACAATTTTTGTGGGGTGACTCAAATGAGAAGAGAAGACTACATTTGGTGGGATGGGACAGAATTTTGAAAAGTAAGAAAAGAGGAGGCTTAGGGGTCAAAAGATTATAAATTCAGAATGCAGCCCTTCTTTGCAAATGGTGGTGGAGATATGGAGTGGAAAAGGTGTCTCTTTGGGTGAAAGCTATCAATGGTAAGTATGGTATCCAAGCACCGAATTGGCTGCCTTCAGTAAGTGAGAACCAAACATCCAAAGTCTGGAGAGATATAAGTCTAGTGGGATCAACCGAACCAGAGATAGCCAGTATTATAAAGAAAGGATTCTGGATTAAAGTGGGTTCAGGGATGACAACATCTTTTTGGAATGATGTTTGGTTGGGCGAAGAAGCGCTGAGTACTGTCTTCAGCAGACTATTCTCCATCTCTACACAGAAAACTGCATTGGTGGGGGAATTATATGACTACAGAAACATGAATTGGAATTTGACATTCAGGAGAAACCTCTTTGTTTATGAAGCAAACCAGCTGTCAGATTTAAGACAGAAGTTGAACGAAGTGGTGCTTAACTGCAATGGGGAGGACAAGCTGAAATGGAGGTGGGAGAAATCAAATGGTGTATTCACAGTAAAATCCTGCTATGAGAGATGGGAAGAGGTATATAATTCTGAAAACTTGGTGGGGCCAGAATGCAAATTGGTTTGGAGAAACATATGTCCTTTCAAGGTAGAAATCTTCACCTGGCAAGCCATTCAAAATAGAATTGCCACCGGTAATGAGCTTATAAGGAGAAATATCTTAACCAACCAAGAGCAACCAGCCTTAGGTCTCTGTCCTTTGTGTAGCTTTGAAATCGAAACCCCGTTACATCTATTACTCCATTGCAGGATCGCTTGGCTGGTTTGGTCCCGGATTGTTCAATGGTGGGGTACAAAGTGGGTGTTCCCCCCAAGCTTATACGACCTACTCAGCTGGTGGTTTAACAATAAATTCAAAAGTGTGGAAAAAGGATGCTCGGAAATCAGTTTCTTTGCTACAATTTGGTCACTTTGGCTAACAAGAAACCAGATTGTTTTTAGAGCTAAGGTGTTGGACATTGCAGAACTTGTTGATTCCATCAAGACCAAGATTGCTTTGTGGACTAAGGTGTGTTTCGACCTTCGTGATTACTTGGTGGATGATATCAAAGGCAGTCTTCAGGGCATTAGGAGATTGAGGGTACCTAAAAGTATATTGACTTAACATTAGTTGGCTGCTACTTTACATTTTATCTTTCCATTAAGCTAGTGCTGTGTTCCAACCACAATTTGGGATTGGTTAGCTTAGTTTTGTTGGCCATGTTGGCCTTTATAATCTTTTATTTTGGGCCTGGATGATGTCTTATCATCCCTCCCTCTCTTTTCTGATTGTATTCTTTTTGTTATATATAAATTGGTTCCTTTTGCTGGTAAAAAAAAAATAAAAGAGATATTTGATGTAATTTCTTAGGGTTTGTTCACCCTCTTTTGGTGAGGGTTTTTTTTCCAATTTGGGAAAAAAGTTGTTCACCTTCACCAAAAGATGGTAAACAAAACCCTCACTATCATTGGTTGAAATCGTTTGGGGTCCATAAAAAATGGTGTGGATCCCACCATAAAGTGATGTCATGCTTATCAAAATGTGTATTGATTTTATGGACCACACACCATTTTAACCAAAAGGGTTTTGTTGACCCTCTTTTGGTGAGGGTGAACTATTTTTTAAAAAAAATTGTTATAAGGTCCATTATAACTTTTTATAACACCTCTAGTCCACCTAATGTTTTTATAGCACCTCTAATCCACCAAACCACTTTTTTTATTCTCTAAGGTCCATTCTATTTTTTTAATAGACAAATATACCCTTACATTAAATTTAATACATAATATACCTTTGCCGGAAAATTCACCGGCGCCAGAAAGTTTGCTGGAAAAGTTGCCGGAAAATTGGACATTGCCGGAAAAGTTCACCGGAAAATTGGACTTCTCCGGAAAAGTGACTGGCGCAGATGTGGTTATATATCATTTTTTTTAAAAGCCTACTTAGGATCAGATGTGGTCATCTTGACTCGCAAGCGGTAGTTATCTGTACTCAGAAGATGTGGTTATCTAGACTCTATCTTTTTTTAAAAAGCCTACTTAGGATCAGATGTGGTTATCTGGACTAAAAAAATGTGATTATCTAGACTCACATTTAGAGCAACTCTTCAAACAAAATACTTAGGAAGCTTCAAAAAAAAAAAACTCCCATACACACGGCTCTCTCTCTCTCTAAATGACTTATTTTGTTTTCATTCCATGCTCAGTCATGATATTTGTTGACCAAAGCTCACCCACCACTAATGAATGTACAACATATTTTTTTATAATAAAACTAATATTCTTCACTTGTACAGTTGTACATGTATCTAGGAAAAATATAGTTGTCCCAGATTGGACTTAAAAGTTGATTTTGAAAAATTGGACCGAAAGGCTACTGCAAAGTTGATTTTTGACCAAAAAAAATTGGTCCCATCGAAAAGGTTGTGGCCTCTACTTTTGCTCCCAAACATCATTTGCGTGTAATGTCCAAGGGAAAGGACCATGGTCCCACTTTTCACCAGATTTTCGACATCATTTGCAAGGCACACTGCCATTTGTGATGAGTACAGCTGTACTCACGTCCTTTTTTCTAAATGCAACTGTAACTAGTAAAATCTGTTGTTACCCATGTGCTTTTTGATCCCACCAGTTTCTTCTCTCATTTCTTTCTTCTCTCTATTTCTCTTTCCTTCCCCATCTTCTTCGATGACCGCATCTGCCTTTCTTCTCTCTCTCTAACAATGGCAGTCCCGAAATTTGACGCAGTATCATCTAAATCGCCGGAGCTACGGTTCACTTTAGCAACCCCGACGTCGGCCGGAGTTTTTTCGACGAGATCTGAAGGAATCTCTTACAGAAACCGAAAAATTGATGGAGCCGTTGATCGCCGGAGAGTAGGTAGAAATGATGACGCCATGATTTCTCTCTCAAACACACACACACAGAGATCTGAACAGTTTTCCACTCGAACAGAGATCGTCCGTCGCCGGATTTGCAAAAAATGGTCAAACCACTTGATTTTAGCCAGAGATGACGACAACGATCTGGTAAGGTCACGATTTGATCGTTTCTGCCGGAGTTTAAGGTGGTGGTGTTCGCCAGAGGTTCGTCGATTTCACGATCGAGAGAGGAGGCGAGATTGACGATGGAGAGAGAGAGAGAGAAGAATGATGGTCACGGCTCAAGATTTGATTTATATAGGCAGGGGTATTTTGTGTCTTTTGGATGCGCGTGTGGACTGTACATGTTAGGGATCTATGGAGTGAACCTGTGACCTTAGCAAATTGCTATAGTGGACTGGCCGGGGAACAACTCTTCCTATTTTTTTTCCAATTCTATTGGGTGCCAATAGAAAGGATGTAAGGAGTTCAACTTTTATTCTAATGTGCTAATCTAACTATTCTAATTAGAATTATTGACTTTCACGAAGGAAAAAAAAAAAGAAAAAGAAATTGTGAAAATTTTGAGAGTTATGAGATTTAATTTTTACTGTTTGGCTAGCAACTAGCCAACATGTGTTATGTTGAATCTTTTTAATCTAATAACCATTTTTTTGCTACTAAAAACTTTCGCCCGAATAACTCTAAAAATGGCATTTTGGTCATACTACATCTTTTGTCCACGAAATCACTTTTCTCGACATAAAAGGGGACAGATTAATTAGCTGGAATAACCAATGCAATACACAATTCAGAAACACATGACCAAAGATACAATAATCTTGGGATTCAATTAACCAAAACGATATAGACAATTAAAGCAAAATTTTAAAACTAAAGAAACAAAGGACAAAGTTCCTCTACTTGCAGTCTCCCCCAACCTCCTCTAGAAAAGCCTTGAGATTCCCATATGAAGATCCACCTTCCTTCACAGCTTCTCTAGCCAAGTCTTTCCATTTCTTAGCATTTTCCCTCAATTCTTCCCCTTTTTCCTCAGCCTTCATGACCATCTCTATACACCTCTTAACCTCATCACTCTGAACTATTCCTTCTTCATTTGGCCTAACTCTCACACCAGTCATCCACACATCCGCAATCATCTTCGCATTCGTCGCTTGATCCGACAAATGAGGAAACGCCACAACTGGAACTCCGGAAGCCAAGCTCTACAGCGTAGAGCTACACCCACAATGCGTCACGAAACATCCCAATGAAGGGTGTGATAGGATTTCTAGTTGCGAACACCAAGGCACTATCTTCCCTTGTTGTTCTAGCTCTTCAATGCAACTTAGCCTATCTTCTTCCTTTTCTTCTTCTCCGTTTGGTTTTGCCCTTATCACCCACAAAAATGGACGATGGGTTTCCAACAAGCCGCGGGCAATCTCTTCCATTTGTGGCTTTGGAAGCTTCACAAGGCTTCCAAACGACACGTAAACGACAGACGATTCAGGTTTTGCGTTTAGCCATTCGGTATAGTCTTTTGTCTTCTCAAAGAGATGACATTCAAATGAATTGTCAAAGGAATCTCTCTCGTCCAAGAAAGCTGACGGAATTAACGGTCCAACTGCAATCAAATTATATTTCTCAATGACTTTCAAGGCCTCGGGCTCTAATGCATCGAACGTGTTTACGAGGATTTGAGGTCTGGTGTTTGAATCATTGAGTGCCTCTATCAGCTCTTTGAATAACGGAAGTGCGTTATGGTGGCCGTTGGTTGAAGGAAACAACATCGAGGGAAGGTCACGGCCATGAAACAGTGGCAGTCCCGGTAATTCAATAGACCATGCGGGGTCCTTATAGTTCTGCGTAATGACCTCCTCATAACCACTGAAAAAATAGTAGTAGATATCCAAAACCGTGGCTGGTTGAATCCATAGAACTGATGATGGGACGTGACAATCACGCGCCACCTTTGCCGCCCAAGGGAAGAGGAGATTATAGGCCAAGCACGTCACTGGACAACCTTCTTCACGACTAGTCGTGATGATCTCTCTAAGCCTTTTGGAGCTGTTAGTTCTACTTTCAGAAAAGAAGCGATTGAAATCGTCACCGGGTTTGATCCCTTCATCGTAGCCATCGGAGTAGGTAGCGAACTTCAAGCCGTCATGGGTTTGAAAGTTTCTTGAAATTCGACGTTCACCATACACGCTGACAACGAAGGTGACCTGCACGCCGAGTTGAATGAGGCGCTTGGCGAGTTGTAGACAAGGGTTGAGGTGGCCTTGCGCCGCGAGAGTCATGATTATGAAGTGGTGGTTCACCATGATCGATGGTGGCGCGTGGGGAGGTTTTGAGTGAGCTTTCCTGCTCTTTTATGTGGAAGAAATGAAAGTGATCGAGCACATGTGGTTTGTGTGTTTGTGGCCAGTTATATGGCCAAGGATTTTGACAATATGACGTTTGAGGTGACGAATTTATTGAAGAAAAATTAGTCTTGTTTGCTCATGCTTGTCACCATGTTCAAGTGGGAATTTCGTGTGTGACAATTAAGTTGGAGAAATAATAAAACACCTAACTGCGTATTTATTACAAATCAAACCAAAAGAATTGACAAGAAATTTTTCAATGCCGAGTAAGTACCGTGTGATGTTTGATGTAGTACCTATAGCACCCATCACAACTGTTCATCTCAACAATTAATGGTTTAAATTTTAAATAAACTCTCACAGGGAAGAGTTAAACTTTTTTTCCTTTAAAAAGTTACTCTTATTTTTTGCAACTTTTGTTTAACCAATTTATTGATGGCATGCATGGTACACTACAAGTTGACATAAAGTGAGATGAATGTATAAGAGTAGAAGGTTCAAAAACTATGGGCAGGATCGACGGTGACATCTTAAATATATATACTTGTTGCTCGTCATAAATATGTTTAGTGACAGAAGTTAACATCAATCTCCAATAATAGTGATTTGAGTGTCCTTATCCCACACGGTACGTAGCTATAATTAATCTGTGATTTCATTTTATTATTTGTTTGATTTTAGCAACTGAATTGCTAAAATCAAACAAAAAACTCAGCTACAACAAATGCCGGGCACATTTTGTTGGCTAGCTGCATATGCATATGGGTCCAGAGTTGTAAGCGACATCCACAAATGGTGCAACGAACAATTTACACAACCCAATTTCTCGTACTACTACTCTCATCATGCAAAGGACAATTTATAATAGGATAAAAAATATTATAATTTCTCTCATTAATTACAAGCATACAAGTCTTGTATTTTTTTCCTTTGTTTTCCTTCTTGTCTTCCAATAGCAGAAAAATATAAATATTTATAGGATGAGACACAGCTCAAGTTTAGCACGTTGGATACAAGTTGAAATCCCTTTAAGTCAACAAAAGTGGCTTCAAGATATCTCCAAATTGAATTGGTGTCTATCAGGTTGAGATATGCATCCACCCAAACCAGGGTGCGGTACACTACTGTGCTACAGGGGTAATGCGGCATTCAAATGGTAATCTCGGTAATTAATGATTGATCCAACACCTCATAGCGCACTATATATCTTGTAATGCACCTGTAGTGCACATTCAGAACGTCCAAAAGTGTTTTAAACTGTCCGAATTTTAGGTTTATTTAAAATTTGAACTGTTTATGATTAATAGGACGGACGGTCCAAATGTCCACTATAGAGTGCGCTAAAGGTAATACGGTACAAGATCTATGGATCATTAATGATACACGTGTAAGCAGGGCCGGCCTTGACGTTTGGGCTGCCCTAGCCGAACCTTGAGCTTGGTTGCCCTAATACTAATAATTTATAATTAAAAAAAAAAAACCATACAAGTAAAGACATAGATCAGATAAAGCCATTTCTCCTAATAATTTGTGGGCTGTTTTTATGGGTTTTCTTTCATCTTTCCATGCCATTTCTTCTTGAGCATAGACATAGATCAGATAAAGCACTACAGTTCAGTGACAAGAAGAAAGCTACAGAAGAAACATCTTCACATCCCTCTTCCACAAGATATTGTACCTTGCCTCCCTATTAAAACCATTTAAGTACTAAACTGATCGTGTGAGACCTAGTTTATCCACCTGGTGTAATAGGCTTACTTGGAGCTATGTACGGCTGCGATTAATCGGTCTCCTTGCAAGCAACTCTCGGATTAGCTCGACGCATTTAGTAATCGAGTAAAGCTCAAGCTTAAGTTTTGGCTTCATATAGTAAACGAGCCGAGTTCAACACTTTCAAGCTCGACTCCTTTGTATAGTCTCGACTCATTTATAGAGGCTCGTTATGGATAGTAACCGGGGCTTGACTAGTTTACAAGCGAACCGAACTTGAGCTCAAATTTTAAGTTTGTTCAGTAAACAAGTTGAGCTCAAAGACTAAAAAATTCGTTTATATGCTCGGCTCGTTTGCACCCCTCCTTGGAGTTGAAGCTTTTAAATATCTTTTCTCTCCAAGGAAAAACCTTGATGTCATGGTACCTTGGAGAAATAATTTTTGAACTCCAGATTCTATAAATTTATTCTAAAAGTCATTTTTTAGAGTTTTATGTTGCACATAATATAATATTCAAAGCATGACAAAAACGATTTAAAGTGCATTAATGCCCAAAAAAACACCATGAAATATAATTAAATTAAGGGAAGTTGGTTAATTAATTAAACTCATTCAGCATTGACACCTTTAGAAAATATATATAGAAAGGTTACGTGACAAATTTGTGAAACGTGACACATTTTTCAATCATAGTTAAAATTGTCAAATAAGATTTCGTACATGACACTAATCATACCATTTGATGTGGACCTTTATTTTATATTTTGATAATGCAGGAGGTCCCGAGCAAGTTTGCGCATTTCTCATACTAATCTCTCTCACAATTCTTTTCATACTTACACGTGATGTAAGGTGGCCCAAGAATTATTGGCTAACTATCAGGCCAAGACGACCGGGCCTACCTTTGTTCTCCTTGTTATCTTCCAAATGCAGAAATACATAAAATATTTATAGGATGAGACAGAGCTCAGTTTTAGCACGTTGGATACAAGTTGAAATCCCTATAAGTCAACAACAGTGGCTTGAAGCTGTCTCCAAATTGAATTGGTGCTTATCAGGTTGAGATATGCATCCACCCAAACCAAGAAAGGATCCTGTAGTGCGGTACAATACTGTGCCGCTGCGGCATTCAAACGTTAATCTCAGCAATTAATGATAGATCCAAGACCCTATAGCGCACTATCCTGTAATGCACCTGTAGTGCACATTCGGGACATCCAAAAGTGTTTTAAACGGTCCGAATTTTAAGTTTATTTAAAATTTAGACCATTAATGATTAACAGGGCGGACGGTTCGAATGGGCACTATAGGGTAATACGCTACAAGATCTCCAGATCATTAATGATACACGTGTAAGAGATGTTTTAAGTCATTTCTTCCAAATTAAACACTCAAATCAATTAGTTTTTGACACTATCAACTTCTCCGCATGCAACTAATGGCTAGCTAATGCGGTAGAGCTCTTGGATGCCTCACACTGCATCCTGGGATCGAGTCCTACTCCCCCCTCCCCTATGTAATAGATTAGGAATTAATAACGAATGACAAAAAACTTCTCTACATGGTTAATTATCTGGTGATCTGCATGTAGAATCTGAATACATATATACATTGAGGGCAGTACCCAATTTTTCGTTTTCCCCATTATAATTAAGTTTTCCATCTTTCACAAAATTCTGTGCCTTATTTTTATCTCGAAACCTAAACTTCAATTCTCCCAAAAGCTTTAGCATTACTAAAAGTTGCATTTTCTGTCATACTACATTGTGTTGTCTATATTAGTTGGTTATGGGTTGGTGTCTGTGGAAAATCTCGTTGCTTGTGGAACCACTCGGTCGACACTTAATTTGGTGATTACCATATGCATCCGACTAAAGCAACGTGAAGGGATTGGCAAAATGAGCATTGAGAAAGCGATAAGTGAATGACTATAAAATTAGTACCCGTCTGTCACCCTATAAGACTTGGCTCGATCGATATTGGACAACAACCAAACCGGCTTTGCCCTGGGACCAGGCTGCCTCTTGGCCTGGGGTCAATTTGGTTTGTTCTCTGAAAATCCTGTCCAGACAGTGGTCAAATCCGTCCGGACAGTCAATACGTGATTTGGCCAATTTTGGACTTCGTTAGAACTTCTTAAAGATTTTTTCCGCTGTTGGTTTGAGACTTGGGGTGCAAGGAATTCTATTAGGGCAAGTATTGGCTTTAGGAAGGATATTGTGACTATAAATATAGCCTTACTCTCTCATTAGGGTTTAGACTTCTTGAGTGAATCCCCGTCAGAGGACGCTAGGGCGTCTCGTTTGTAGAACCTAAATGGTTCTTTCTGCGATCTTCATCTATTTCTGGTGTCCCCTTCATAGTGGATTCTGCAGGTCATTTGGAAGATCATATGTTTCGACAATTCTTTTTGGTTGAAACTGTAAGATTTCTTAAGAATCATCTATATCTGTGTGACATCCGGTCATATATCTGTGCAACTCTGTTGCTTCTGGCTCTCTTGGTTAAAACCCTAAGGGTTTTGTGAGGCTTGATGAGAGAAAGTCTGTATTACTGAGAGATTCCATCCATATTGGATTTTGGTGACAGAACTTGTATTTAGAGTTTATGCGTGTCTCCATATGTGGGAGTTTGTTTATTTGTCATCACCTTTGTAGCTCCACAGTGCATTGTTCTCTTCACAAAGTGGAATCGTCTCCCATTTACTTTACCCGTAGAGTAGGTTAATTTACATCTGTAATATGAACTATGTAAATCTTAGTATATATCTTATTTGTGGTGGTTGTTATCTAGTTTCTCCGTTTGCATATTCATATATGTTTGATTTGTTACTTCTCTATTCACAGCCATCAAGAATCTTTTGGTTGCGGGCAGGGAACCCACCACACAAAAATAGCATCAATATTTACACGTGTTAGACAAACAAATTAAGATCCTATCCGATGTAAGATTAGATTCCTTCCTTCTGAGTGGGTGGTGAGGTGTTTTTTGTCCTTTGTGTCATGATATTTCAATTCACTTTGACAAGATTCCTTCCTTCATGAGGACAACATTGACAAATGGCTATTGAATATTTGCATCTACGGCTACTGTGGCCATGTGCCCGTATTGGTGTTGCTATTGCTCATGTCCCCTTGGTGTTTGTTACACAATTCCACTTTTAGCGGGCCCTCTAAAATAAGACTTGTGAATTTAGTATATTGAATGCATGTCATAAAAGACTTAATTGAACCCTTTCCCTGACACCAATTAATTTTAAGAGATATCACTACTACAAAACCCTTAAACCATGACAATTAAAAGGTGTCACGAATCACAAAAGATGACAGTTTTAAAATTGTCATCTTTGGAGGTTACATTAAAAGTCTAGATTTGTTATGACAGTCAAAAAACGTCATTGAAACATATAAGATGACGGTTTGAACCTGTCATCTTTGCAATAAGATGACAGTGTAAACATGTCATCTTTACAATCAACGATGACTGTTTTAAACTGTCATCTTATCTATCCTCCATTCTAAAAAAAAAAACTTTCAATTCTAGTTCGAACACGTGGCACTCGTGTGGCCGCCCTCACATGACTGCCCAGTGGAGTACACATGGCACCCTCGTGGCGCTTGTGTGGCGCCTATATAGCACTTGTGTGGTTAGGTAATATTTGCTTGCCCCAGGACTTGAACCCAAGACCTTGACTTCCTCGCGCGCGCGCATGTTACCAACTGAGCTAGCACGCTTGTTGTTTGACAAAAGAGCAACAAAAATATTTATACTATATTTTCAAAAAATTTTAAGCTGGGTACTTTTTATGTCAGTTTTAGATTTCATATAAGATGACAGTTTTAAACTGTCATCTTATACGTTTAATGACACTTTTTGACAGTCATCTTTTATGATCAATTTCAATGTTGGTTCTAATTAAAACTGTTTAAAAGAGCTTAGTTTCAATGTCACTTTTAAGGAAAACTGACATTCAAAGGTTATCCATATGGGCTTTTGGAAGTGTCTTGTTTTAATGTTAGTTCTAAGCAAAAATTGACATTAAAGAAATAGATAATAATGTCACTTTTATTATAAATTGTCATCTTATATCGCAAAGATGACAGTTTTTAGGATAGACTGACATTAAAATTCTACCCTCATATTTTCGATGACAGTTTTACAAAAACTGTCATTGTTTCAATTTTTGGTGTGTCATCTTTAACCATTATTGTAGGGCTTATTTACCTTTTTAGTCCTCAAAGTATTCGCGAAATGTCAATTTGATCCCCAATATTCAAATCGTGTCTATCGAGTCCCCAATGTTCACAATGTGGGTTTAAATGGTCCCTGTGTCTAACTCCGTCCGTCTTCTCCGTCAAATGCAGGGGTAATTTCGAAATTTCACCCCCACAACTTATCTTCAACCTCTAAACCTCTATACTTTCCTCTCACTTCTCAAGTTCCATTTCCTCTCTCTCTGTCTACCAAAGTTAGGAAGAAACATGAAGATTCCAATGTTGAGATCGATCCGAGCATCTCTCAAAAGGGCCAACACTTCCGCCTCGTCACCATCGCCTCAACTACTCTGCCGCTATTACTCATCGGAATCGGCCCCTGAGCGGAAAGTCGCCATCTTGGGTGCGGCCGGCGGCATCGGTCAACCGCTCGCACTCCTCATGAAGCTCAACCCACTCGTCTCTCATCTCTCTCTTTACGATATCGTCGGCACCCCTGGCGTTGCCGCCGATGTCAGCCATATCAACACGAGATCTGAGGTCCTTTTTTTTTTCAAGAACCGAGAGAGAGAGAGAGAGAGAGAGAGAGAGAGAGAGAGAGGCGGAGTACGGTGGTGTACAGTAGAGAGGGTTCGATTTTTTTGTGGTGGAGAGATGGATTTCGGGTTGGTGGGTTTCAGTGGTGAGGGGTTATGGAGGATTTGGTAGTGGTTTTGTAGAGAAGATAGAGATGAGAGGGATGTGAGGTACGGTCGTGGTGGTGGTGTACCATGGTGGTGTGGGGTCACGGTGGAGATGGGTCATGGTGTACCGGTCGGGTAGGAGAGGTGTACGGTGGTGGTGGCTATGGAGATTGGAGAGATGAAGTTAAGGAAGAAGAAGAAGATTTGAGAGAGGGGGAGTGTACCGATCGGGGTCAGAGAGAGAGAAGGAAAGCTGATTAGTCTAGGTTTTTTTTTTTCCTTGCCTTTTGCTTCAGTTGACATAGATGTTTAGCGATTGAAGATAAGTTGCGGGGGTGAAATTTCGAAATTACCCCTGCATTTGACGGAGAAGACGGACGAAGTTAGACACAGGGACCATTTAAACCCACATTGTGAACATTGGGGACTCGATAGACCACGATTTGAATATTGGGGACCAAATTGACATTTCGCGAATATTTTGGGGACTAAAAAGGTAAATAAGCCATTATTGTAGTAGTGTATTGTGAAAAAGCGGAGCGACAAGTTTCCTTGCCTCGGTGTTTGTGCTGCTACTGCACTTTTTTTTTTCTAGAATTGGTGCATGAGTCTTGGCGGTGGTGCTCTTAGGGGGTGTTTCACTAACAAAAAACTGTTTTTTTCAAAAACCAAAATATGTCATTCTCTCACAATACATCACATAAAAAACCGAAAAAAGCCAGGTTATTCAAAAAACTAGCTTAGTGGAACACCCTCTAAGGATTGCTATTTGAGGCTTATAGCTTCTCTTACTATTAGAATACTTTGTCCTTGCTCCAGTTCTGGTTCTACTGGCTTAGAGTAGTTGTTTGCTGGTTAAGGTTGTATCTGCTTGTAGAATTTGACTACATACATTAAGTACTGTTTTCCATTTTCACCTCATTTTTACTTTATAACCTGAATTTTAATCTATATAATAAAACACAACAATTTTACGAAAAATACCTAGGCGCATGTATACACACGTATCATTCATGACCGTCCGATCATGTTTTGATGTTAAGTTTGTCGTAGTCAAATTATTATTGTCTAATGAACAAGGATACAATCTTCATAATCTTAACCAAAACAAAAAAAGTTATGGTTAACCAAAACAAAATAGAAGAAGAGAAATTAAACAAAAATAGTAAACTGGAAACATTAAATTAAAGTCCAAAATTAACCTCAACTAGTCTCCTCCAAATTCCTCCACAAAAGCCTTGAGATTCTCATACGAAGATCCACCTTCCTTCACAGCTTTTCTAGCTGAATCCTTCCATTTCTTAGCATTCCTTCTCATTTCTTCCCCTATCTCCTCACCGCCCATGACAATTTCTATACACCTCTTAACCTCATCACTCTCAACCATTCCTTCTCCATTTTTCTTGACTCTCACACCAATCTTCCACACATCCACCATCAACTTCGCATTCGTCGCTTGATCCGACCAATTAGGAAATGCCACCACTGGAACCCCGGATGCCAAGCTCTCTAACGTAGAATTCCATCCACAATGCGTCACGAAACATCCCAACGAAGGGTGTGATAGAACTTCCAGTTGAGAACACCAAGGTACAATCTTACCTTGTTGTCCTAGCTCTTCCATGCAACTCAGCTCATCTTCTTCTCCATTCTCGTTTGCTCTCATCACCCACAAAAATGGACGACGAGTTTCCAGTAAACCGCGTGCTATCTCTTCCATTTGCTGCTTTTCGACATTTAAGAGGCTTCCGAATGATACGTAAACCACCGAGGATTCAGGTTTCGAGTTTAGCCATTCGGTATAGTCCTTTGTTTTCTGAAAGAGGTCTCCCCCGAATGAATTATCGAGGGGATCTCTTCCATCCAAGAACGCCGATGGAATTAATGGTCCAATTGAAATCAGATCATACTTCTCAATGGCTTTCAAGGCCTCCGGCTCTATCGCACTGAACGTGTTGACAAGAATTTTAGGGGTAGTTTCGGAATCATCGAGCGTTTGGATAAGCTCTCTGAATATCGGCAGAACAGTGGCGTTATAGGCTGTAGGAGCCATAAAAGAAGGAAGGTCACTGGCATGGAGCAGTGGCAATCCCGATAATTCAATGGACCAAGAGGGGTCATTGTAGTTTTCTGCAATGACCTCCTCATAACCATTGAAGTAATAGTAGTATATATCGAACACCGCCGCCGGTTGGATCCAGAGAAGTGATGATGGGACTTGGCAGTCACGCGCCACCGTTGCAGCCCAAGGGAGGAGTAGATTGTAGACCAAGCATGTGACCGGACAACTTTCTTCTCTGCTAGTCGCGACGATGTCTCTAATCCTTTGGGAGCAGTTTTTTCTGGTTTCGGCATAGAAGTGTTTCCTATCGTCTCCGGATTTAAGCCCCGCATCGTAGCCGTCGGAATAGGCGGCCAACTTCATACCGTCGAAGGTTTCGGTGTTCCGAGAAATACGACGGTGGACAGACACGGTGGTGACAAAAGTGACCTGCACGCCGAGTCGAATGAGTTGCTTGGCGAATTGAAGACATGGGTTAATGTGGCCTTGAGCCGGGAAAGACACGAGGAGGAAGTGGTGGTGCACCATATCGATGGCGGCGCGTGGGGTGGATATTGAGGTGAGTTTATCTGCTAATCTATGGAAGAGAAAATAGTAAGTATCTGTGTAGGCAAATTTGTAGGCTAGTCTGGCTAGTATTTAACGACAGGGATTTGTTTTAATATGACATACGGGGTGACGAATTGGGAGGAAAACCAGACATTGTTTTCTCATGTTTTTTAACTCATAATTAAACCGTACTATTCAAGTTGAAATTACGTGTGTGACAAGTTCGAGGAAATTAGTGTATTTTTATGACAAGATCATGATTGGTTTCGTGAAGACACATATACGTGGATACTAACGATCATAAGTCGCTAGAAAATGAGAGAAACAAAAACCTAGACTCTGTTTAGTTGTTAGAAATGTTATGCAGGAAAGTCAGTCCCAGAAAAAGTTAATTGAAGTGAAGTAAAGGAAAAGAAAATTAATTTTTCTGTAAGTGTTCAGTTGACAAATAAATTATGTAGGAAAACTAAAATTTAGTTGTTCATTAGCCAAGAAAAAGAAACTTACGGGACATTTAGTTTATCTTTATTCAATAGTTATTTCGGATAAAGGTAATCTTAGGAGTTATTCATCAACACAAAAAATTAATACATACGAATTGTTACCTTTGAATCATCAATTAACTCTAAAATCAGTCATAAAAAAAGAAAAAAAATTGGTTTGGTTTGGCTTAATAAGCCAGTTGACTTTTGTGTGTGTCTCTATTCAATTTTTTCATATTTATATATTTCAAGTCAAATTTTGTGGATTATTAGTTAGTATCTACGAAAAGAATCAGAAAAATATAAAATAATGATTGAAACTCAAATTTTGTTTAATAGAGACAAAAATAAGCCAAAAAGGTTTTCTGTGGTTATTTTTGTCTTTATTTAAAGAATTTTGAGTTTTGAACATAATTTTTACTTTTTCGATTTTTCTCGTTTAGATGAACAAGTAATCGATAAAATACTGACGCAAACTAACAAATGCAATAAAAAATAAGCCAAATAGCCTGCTTATTTGGATGTTTAAAAGATAAATAGATAAGATAAAATGAAACCAATGTTAACCAACGGTGATCAATTGGTTGGTACAAATAAAACAAAAGACTAATAATAATATTAAAAACACACATCTATAAAACCAACATATTGACTATGTTGCCCACATTTATAAAAGAAAATAAAGAAAAAATGAAGAATTGTACGAAATAAGGGAAATAAATGAGGGAGAACATTGGCCAAAAAAACTTGGGAGTGGATAAAACTTTCCCGCGACGCTGAGTTTCATATATTTTGCAAAACTGCTTTACGGGAAAGTGAGTTCTGGTGGAAAAATCATTTTCCAGTATCCTATCATTTTTCTCATAACTGAACACTCCAAATCATGTGGGAAAACTAAATTTCTCATCTTTTTTTGACAACTGAACGAGGCCCTTAGATTGGCTAGATGCCAATCAATATCGGGAAAATCTCCCAACCACACAAGAAAAACACCAACCCTCAAAAGAAAACATCACATCTAAAAACCCAAAAGCAAAGAATCAATCATCATGCCGAGGAGTTTGAATTTTAGCCTTTTCATCATCCTCGGCTTCCATTATCATAATCTTACTTAAAACTTCATCCTCATCTCTCATAAAATCAACATCTATATTATTAGTAGCCGAAACTGCGTTAGCCTTATCAAGTTGAATTTTGTTCTTTCTTGTCAATGCCTTCCAATGATAAAGCAGCTACGCGCTCAGCAAGACAAAACACTACTACGTTTTTTCTTGCCTCTCTTCTTGAATATAGGAATACCCAATATGTCTTCAATTGACTTTTCCTTTTATTTTATTTTCCCAGTATTCTTGACATTGTCAACCGAACTGAGATCCCAAGCAGCTGTATTCCCCAATCTGATCGTGAACTGAAATCCCAAGCAGCTGTATTCCCTCAATCTGCATAATTTTGGACACAATAAACTTAGGGGGTGTTCCATTAACGAAAAACAAAACATGTCATTCTTTTATAATATATCACATATAAAAAATTGTAAAAAATCAGTTTATTCTAAACAACCTTATCGGAACAACCCCTTAATTTACAAGACTATAAAGAGTGACGTACGTCCACTTAGATGCTCACGCATGTACTTATTAAATGGATTTATGACGTAGACTAGTTTACATGCACTAGTCTTTGCCAAAACAGTCGAAGCATTTAGGTTACAATATTGAATTTGTATTAATATTATATTCAATCCCTCGACAACATTCACTTGATGTGTTCCCATGCTCAATTATTGGTTTCGGCAAGTTAGACTAACAACATGAGTAGTAAGTTTTTAACTCTAGTGGGGCCAATTAAAGCGGGCTACGGAAAATTTCTATCGACTGATTCTAAAAGAGTTAGGGGGTGTTTGGGAACCTACTTTTTAGCTTTTGATTTTTGACTTTTTGGTTTTTTGGGTTTTTGGCTTTTGGTCAGAATGAGTTTTGGATGTGAGAGGAGTGTTTGGGAGAAATGTGCAGAATGTGTTTTGGAAAGGGAAAATGAGAAGTAAAAATCAAAAAAGAGCTCCAAAGCTCTTTTTGATTTCTGGCCCAGATTGTTCAAAATGGAAAAACTGTTTTTGGAAAAACTATTTCTCCCCTTGGTTGCCAAACATTCATAAACCAAAAAGAGAAACCAAAAAATCAAAAAAGAGGAGGCCAAACACCCTCTTAGTAGCCCTCGAAGGATTTCAACCCTAAAAACTTAAAAGAGAATATTTAAGCTCCTAATTCTCAAGCTTTGACATTAATTAGGTAAAATATTTACTCAAAAGCAATATGACACCTTTCAAATATAGCTAAAATGTTACAATATACTACTATTATTATGTTTAGTATATATGGGATATACCCTTTTGAATCATCTTGAAATTACTATGGTCATAAAATCAATCTGAATTCAAAATCTTTTGCGAAACATGCCTTTAAACAATTCTACTAAATTCACAGCATCAACCTTGAATGGTGTTATGAGTTTAACGTTGAATCCCGTCATAGCCCGTGGACTGGCAAATCAGCTAGATCCGACTTTACAAACCCAACATACTTATAACTTAGAAGTTGCGAATTTTGTGATTGACACTATGCTGGACCTAGGGTGCATGCTCATGCAATCTCAATCCGAGCCGTCCACACTCGACGATCAACAGTCTAGATCAACTCGACAATCAGTGGTGCGGATCTGTTTGAGTCCAAACACATTTAAGCCGTTTATTGCCGAACACGGACCGCTCGGATGGGGACTACGTGCCCCAACTCCACTATGCTAAAGCATACTCTCTCCTTATCAATTTAATAGTAATTTTTTAGGAATTTGTGTCACCTTTTAATTGTCCGTATCTCGTAATTCAAAGCAATTTTGAAAACATTTTATATGATAGAAGTAACCAGATAGAATACAGCAATAGACCGCTAAAACGACAGACCAAGTAAAATGGCAGAAGTTGCGTACAAAAAGCTGTCAGCAAACTGGCGGGGCCAGACTGGATTATGACATCTTCACAGTTCATGCATGTTTGTTCCTCGTCATCAAATTCATTTCTTCTACTACATGTTTACCAGTAAAGATAAGGGAACCGACGGGATTTGTACAGACCACGTACCGACGGCGTCGCCGACGCCGTTGTGGGTCCCAAACGGTCGATCCGAACCGTTCATCGTTCTCAGAATCAAATTCCGAGTGGGCCTACGCGAGCCGTTCACCGTTCATCGTTTTCAATTTTTTTTAATGAAATGGGGTGATTTTGGATCGAGCTCATATAGCCTTCCGATTGCCTCGATTCCCGCGTAGACCCACTCGGAATTTGATTCTGAGAATGATGAACGGCTCGGATCGACCGTTTGGGACCCACAACGGCGTCGGCGACGCCGTCGGTACGTGGTCTGTACAATCTCGTCTGTGCACGTATCAAGACTCACATGTTTACACCAAAATTGGACAACAAAGATCCAATCCGATGCAAGATTAGATTCCTTCCTTCCTGTTGGGTGGTGGTGGGGGGGTTGTCCCTCTTTGACTCATGGCCATTGAATATTTGCATCTACTGCAAGCATGGAATTGTAAATATCGGCCACCATGTAGCAGTTTTTTTGTCTTTTGGTACCTCAAGACGTAGCTGTCTCGGTGCTATTCAAAATTCTCTCTCTCTCACACAAACACACACACACACACACACACATATATATATATATATATATATATATATATATCGTTTTGATACATGTTTTTTATCTGATTTTTTGTTACTTCATAACCATCACGGCTTCAACTTGACCGCTAGGTGCTTTCACACATCCACTGTCATTATGGCATTCGTCCCTTGGTTGAATTAATGAAGAAACGCCACTATTGGAATACCCCAAGCCAAGCTCTCCAATGTAGATTTACACCCACTATGCTTCACAAAACATCCCTGAAGAAAATTAATTCCTGCATAACCAATTACCAAGTAATACATAGGAAAATAAACAAAGTACGATAAATACCAGATATACGTGGAAAATCTTCGATGGGTGAAAAACCACAGAAGGAATCAAGCACAATAGAAAAACATTATACGGTTACAATCGAACTTAGGCTTATTTATTATTATTATTTTTTTTTTTGACAAGATCACTATCGAAATAACATTAAGAAGGGAAATCCCTGAGAAGATGTACATCTAGCCCGGACGGAATACAACCCGTATGAAATATCATATTTCTGTTCAAACAATTTTTAGCTAGCCAATGGGCAACTTTGTTTTGCTCTCTACAACACCACACAAACTTCCAATTTCTTGAAGCTGACCACCTCTTGATATCGTCCACCAAAGCATTAATTTCCCATGGGCCAGAGCTATTTGGATCACCCACGCATTTGATCAGCTCCATACAATCTGATTCAAAAACAACCTCAGGAAAGGTCCACACCATATCCACAGAACAAGCAATCCGTAATGCCCAAGCTTCAATAAAGATCACGGAAGACGCAACAACTCTACCAAAACGCCAAACTAGAGCAGATTCACTACTATCTCTAGCAATAATGCCAAAGCAGCCAAGCTGCGAGAGGATGAAAAAGCTCCGTCACTATTAAATTTAATAATAGATGGAGGTGGTCTAGACCATCTGCTATCCCGAGGGAATCTAGAAGGGGCATCCCTGGTATTAGAGAAAATCGCATGCAAATAATCATTATTAGGTAAAGAGGCCTTGAGGATGGTATTTTCTGGACTTGGTAAAGTCCCATTAAAAACACAATCATTTCTCGTTTTCCATATTGCCCAGCAAAGTTGAAAAATAGCACCTACCACTTCCTTGTTAGTTTCCTTGGCTAAATCCCCACACAAAAGATCTTCCATCCATCTATCCGCCACCATGATAGGCCTCTCAAAAACCCAAAATGCCTTAATTACCACTACCAAACCAAACAACTTTGGTCCAAGAGCAACGAAAAAGAATATGCTCAATGGACTCACTTTTTTTTTTTGAAAAGGGAAAATTTTATAACCTCTGCAAATTACAAAGATTAAAGGGGGGGAGAACAAAACGGCATCCCAAACTAGAGGAGACAACATTCCACTAGAGAGATCATAGCCATAACCCACCCAAAGGATCACAAAGTTAGCGAGTAGCCAAATGAAAAGGAAATAAAAGCTCAAACAGGACAAGCCCTGCGAGACAAAGAAAGGCAGAAAATACAACTATCTCAATGGACTCACTTTCCTTTTTACAAATGGGACAAAGGGGGGAAGGGGCACATTTCCTTCTATATAGATTTGCTTTACAAGCCACCCAATTATGAACAATTTTCCACATAAAATGGCGTACCTTAGGGGCTGTCGGAACTGACCAAAGCCGAGCCCACATATCCTTTGAGGGAGCATAGGATGAAGAAGGTCTAACAACACTCTCTTGAGTAGCCTTAACCGCTTGATAATATCCCGACTTCACCGAGTAAATGCCAGACTTTGAGTGATACCAAATAAGCTTATCAGGGGACTTTGTAAGACTAATTGGGATCTTAGTAATAGCCCGAATTTCCTTTTCCGAAATGCAGCTGCTGAGCTTCTCCAAGTTCCATGATTGGTTAGATGGATTGATGAAGTCCACCACTTTCCCTCAATGAATCTTTCCCCCATTCTCCCCATTTTGCCACCAAAAATTACTTATCACGGAATTCAGTTGAGAACATAGAGACAAAGGGGCTTTAAAACACATAAAAGGATACATCGGAATTGTTTTGAGAACGGATTTGATAAGGACTTCCTTCCTCGCCTAGTTTAGTTGCTTGTTCCCCCAACCTTGGACTTTCCCCCTGATACGATCTCTGATGAAACCCAGTGATTATCTAGGCTTATTTACCTATATGGTCCTTATAAAACTTAGGCTTATTACCCAGTGATTACCTAGGCTTATTACCTATATGGTCTTTAATTATCTAGGTTGAGTTTCTGTAAAGCGTTTAGCACCCCCAGTTCTCATTTGCTAAAAGCAGCACGGTGATTTTTTTTTGAAGAGCAAAAATAATTTATTAACCTTTGGAAACAAATTACAAAAGGATCCAAAGCAAAGGCATCACAACAAAGCAAGAGCAAAACAACAAGGCAACACCTCACTTCGAAGAACATATGTTGCTTAACAACTTGGTTTTAAGAAAAAGATTGTGTGAGGGAATTTGATTTTAGCAACTTGTTTTCTGACTGATTTTTGTTTTTGTTCAAAAGAATTTTAAGTTTGGATCATAATTTTTTACTTTTCCCGATTTCTCTTATCGAGAAAAACTAATAATTCACAACAGTTTGACGCGAAACTAACAAATGCAGGAAATTTTGAATAAAGACACAAAAATAAGCCAAGTTGCTTATTTAACCAAACTCCCATGTTTATTTTGGTGAAATAGCCAAACCTCCCCTTAGGTGCTATACAAGATTAGCAATCTAGGGCACGGCTAAATGACAAACTATAGAAATTCATCTGGCCTTATCATAAAAGAAATCCAAATCACATGCATTTTGTTATTGTACAAGACTTGCTGTTTGCTTGTGTACGGTTTTAACTTTTGGTACGTAGCTTGGTTAGAAGTCGGTGCCAATTTTACTTGTAGACCGGTGGATGTATTTGTGGACCGTTGGATGGGTGTTTGGCTCCATCCTCTAAATTGTCCTCTCAAGACAGCAGCTCTTTGTCACTAATGACTCGTTTTCGGGGCAGATAAGATTTTTGAATGAACTAGAGAAATTCTTCGCGCCTCTATAAAAATCGAACGCTACTACGTGCACCGACCAAAATGCACCGACGGTGTACCGACGGCGTCGCCGACGCCATTGTGGATCCCAACCGGTCGATCCGAGCCGTTCATCCTTTTCAAAATCGAATTCCGAGTGGGCTCTCGCGGGAATCGAGGCAATCGGACTGCTGTATGAGTTCGATCCAAAATCACCCAATTTCATCCAAAATTCGATTTTGAAAAGGATAAACGGCTCGGATCGATCGGTTGGGACCCACAACGGCGTCGGCGACGCCGTGGGTGCATTTTGGTCGGTGCAAAAGGAATTACCGATAAAAATCGCACATGCAATATTTTGTGGTTGTCAAAGACAACCTACATTTGTAGCTTGGTAGGGTACACTTTAAGTTTTGGGTACGTTGCTTGGTTTGGAATGGGTGCGCACCACTTATACTTGTGGACTAGTGGATATGGGTTTGTGCAATGGTGGATGGCTGTGCGGGTGTGTGTGGCTCCATCCTCTCACTTGTCCTCTCAGGTCAACATCCTTTTTTGGCGTTTAGGATTCTTTATTTGACGGACAAGATTTTGGGTGGATTAAGATAAACTAAAGAAATCCTTCTGGCCTCCACTCAACACAAGGCTTGGTAGAGACAGTGTACTGGGTGAATCTCACCGATCGAATGCGTTTTCTGTTGGAAAACTAATCCCAGAACCCAGTAATTACGTGTACAGATTAAACAACAAAAATAAACACAAACCCCACGAGGCGGAATTAGGGTTTACCTCTCATCCGTAAACACGAACGCTGGTTGACTTGTTTATTTTAGAACTTGACAGACCTAATTACTGTATGCAGCAAGCTTTGCTCGACAGTACCTCATGATCTTCTGCCATATTCCCTTATATCTCGATCATGTAGCTAAGTGTGGACTTCTACATGATCTCTTTGTTCTCTCACTCACCGCCTCTATTCTAATTTTCTGAATCACTGTTTTCTGACCTAGAGAACATAACGATATATTTATAGGGCTAGAGCAGGGACCTGAGGAGAAATAAATCTGGGCTCCTTGTGTAAATAAGAAAACCTAATCCCATCCGGATTCTATTCTTGTTTCAACAAATTATAATTCACACCACTAAAGAATTATAATTGCACTCCCATCTTTATCTCGATTATATTTCAAGCTCCACGTTATTAAATACTTATTAATCTCCCCACGTTAAGATTACAGATATCCGTTGATTAAATGTCGATTACTAACATTTTCATGTTCCGTTTCATGTTCCCAACACTTACCCCTCCAACGCACATGCAATTTGTGGTGGTCAAAGACAACAATTGTAGTTTGGTTGGGTATGGTTTAAGTTTTGGGGACGTTGCTTGGTTATAAGTGGTGCCAATTACAATTGTTGACTGATGGATGGGTTTACTGATCAACTGGTGGATGGGTATGTGGCTCCATCCTCTTGTTTGACAAGCAGATAAGGTTTTGGTTGGATAAAAAAGAAGGGTGACTAAGAGATGCATAAATGATTAATTAAAGTGGATAACTAGCTATCAATAAAGTGCTGAGATGAAATCCGAGCCGTTGAAAACACATCCGACGGCCCTAATTTCGCACACCAGGTTCGCTCTCCACGGAGTGCTCTCCAGCAACCCCCTTTCTGCTAATACTTGATTTGAGTAGTACTTGATATGGTTGCCTCATTAAATCATTCCATTGAAAATATAAAAAAGCTCCGAGAGGCCATTTGGTTTTTATCCCATCTCCGGGGTGAGCTTATACCAGAGTCAGGGTTTGTTTTAGCTAAGGCTCCACGATCAGCTAAGCTTGGGTTATCTAAGAGCATCTCATCAGGGGAGGCAAATTCCCCTGATGGCTAAGTTGTTGAGTGAAAGGGTAAAAAAACCCCCCCAAAATCAGACTCAACAATTTTTTTGTAAATCTGCAAAAGTTATAATTTTGCTACAGTAACTCGGTAAAGCAATTCTCTCTCTTGACCTCCTGAATAGAGAGTCTGATTTTGTGAGTTTTTGAAAAAGTGACTTGTTAATTTATAAAAAATGTTTTTAAGGTTAAATTTTGCCCAATTTTTATTGAGCCTGATGAGATGCTCTAAGCCTCTATGGCATTGAAGCCTTGTCTAGCTGTCACACAACGGCCTTGTGGACGAGGCACGACACACGTGACACTAGACAAACTCACTTACAAGTCCACCAAACTCAAGCCAAGATGTCTTTGCAATGCAAGTACAAAAAATTGAGCAAGAACATGGGCCTTGTGGATGAGGCATGATGTACATGGCACTAAACAAACTCTATTGTTAGTCGGCCAAACTCAAACCAAGATGTGTTTGCAAACCAGCGATTGCTTCGATTTCTCCAAACAAATATTTATGTACCCTTACAAAAATACGGATATCGAATCAAGCTAATTTTCTTTATGTATGATTTTCATATAGGCTCCTATTAAATTGAAATGAAAACCACATAGCTATTCTAGTGCTCCGACAACGCTTTCCAATCCACAGAAAAAGTAAACTACCAATCGATCCTATCTGTTTGCGCGCTACACCGTGCACTATAACCCTTTTCCAAAAGTATTCATCAGCATCCAATTTATTTTTATACATGTCACTAGATGCTTTTGATGTTCTTCGTTGCGACACAAAAAATTATTCAATGTCCTAGGACACTGCCAGGTGAAGCCTGTGGCCTCTCATCAGTCTCATACTTTCATGGGTCCTACGACTAAACGTGTGGTAAGTAGAGGCTCGCCGCACTGCCACAGGTGTAGTAAGTATGGCCATGGACACTAAAAATATACTCCGTAGATGAGTATTTCCTATCTCGCTTTAATATCCGGTCAAATTCTCCACCACAAATGTAAAATTCAGAGCTCCCATATATCCTACTATAAGCCATATGCTTGTAAACCTCAGCAAAAAACAATGTGACTTCACCTTAGAAACAATTCCTTTTTCTTTGAGCGTACCCCCAAATCCAACAAAGAACAAGAGAAAGCAAAACCCAAAATAAGAACAATATCTTGCTGTAAGCACCGATTTATGGAAGGGTGCGTTCAAATCCTCCTAGTAACCTTTCCGGCGCAAGGGCATATCAACCCCTCTCTCCAGTTCGCCAAGCGTCTTGTGAAAATGGGCATCAACGTCACTCTCTTAACGGCCTTTTCTGTCGTCAACCGCATAATAAAAACTGCCGCCACGCCACCCGGCGTAACCCTTCTCGGCTTCTCTGACGGCTACGATGACGGCTTAAATTCCGACACCGATTTCGATGTCTACATGGCTGACGTAAGGAGACTCAGCTCGGAGGCCATAGCAAAACTCATCACTTCTAGTGGTGAAAAGGGCAAACCCTTTGTGCATGTGGTATACACCATCCTTCTCCCTTGGGTAAGCCAAGTTGCAGGTGGCCTTCACGTGCCATCAACTTTCCTTTGGATTCAACCAGCCACCATCTTGGATATCTACTACTATTACTTTAATGGTTATGGAGATGTCATTGAGAACAAAAAAAATGACCCCTCTTGGTCAATTGAATTACCGGGATTGCCACGGCTCACTAGCTGTGACCTTCCCTCTTTTGTACTTGCTCCAAACGCATACAGATTTGCACTTCCTTTGTTTAGAGAGCATATAGATACTCTTGATGAAGAAACAAATCCGAAAATACTTGTAAACTCTTTCGATGCATTGGAATCGGAGGCCATCCAGGCTATTAATAAGTTCAATTTAGTTGCTGTTGGACCATTAATTCCGTCGGCTTTCTTGGACAGGACGGATCCATCTGACAGTTCTTTTGGAGGAGACCTCTTTCAAAAAACAAATGATTATATTGAATGGTTGGATTCGAAGCCGAGTGGATCTGTTATTTACGTGGCGTTTGGAAGCATCTCTGATTTAGCGAAGCAGCAAATGGAGGAAATCGCACGCGGTCTAATTGATTGTGGAAGGCCATTTCTGTGGGTGATGAGAGGAAAGGGAAATGGTGGAAAGGAAGAAGATGAAGAAAAGTTGAGTTACGAAGAGGAATTGGAGCGAAAAGGGAAGATAGTGTCGTGGTGTTCTCAACTTGAAGTTTTGTCACGCCCGTCTGTGGGTTGTTTTGTGAGTCATTGTGGTTGGAATTCTTCGTTGGAGAGCTTGGTTTTTGGAGTACCGGTGGTGGGTTTTCCTCAATGGACAGACCAATCGACAAATGCCAAGCTTATCGAAGATGTTTGGAAGGCAGGGGTTAGATTGACAAGAAATGAAGAAGGAATTGTTGAGAGTGGTGAGGTTAAGAGGTGCATTGAAATTGTGATGGGAGGTGGAGAGAGAGGAGAGGAAATGAGAAGAAATGCTAAGAAGTGGAAGGATTTGGCAAGAGAAGCTGCCATCGAAGGTGGATCTTCGGATAAGAATCTCAAGGCTTTTGTTGATGAGATCAGAGCTCATTAGTTTAGAGCTTGTACTAGACTTCTAGTATGTCATTGACCTACATTTTATCCAAATTTGTATGTTTAATTTTTCGGTAATAATTCTTCTTTTTTATATGTTAAAAGAGTGTAGACTAGAATCCCAACCTCAATCCAAATCCATCAACAATGGTATCAACTTCTTCAGGGTAGGAATCAAACCAAAAATCCGATCAACAAAAAAGGAATTGAACTGATAACTTCTCTATTCTTAATTACATCTACAACCCCATTAAGTCAACTATCTCGATCTGTTGCGAATAGTCTTGTTTGGTTAAGAGTTTTGAGAAGAATATTTTGAGAAATATTTTTGAGATAGTGTTTGGATGGGTTTTTGGAAAAAGTAATAATTGGAGAGAGATAGAGGGAGAAATGAGAATTAATGATTGGAGAAAGGGGTATGAGTAGAGAGAGAAATGTGATTAATGATTGGAGAGATAAGAGATGGAGAAAGAATCCTTTTGCAATTGTTTTTGAAAATGTGAAGTGAACACAGTATTATCATTGGAAGGGGAAGCCATTATCAGAACGACAGAAATGATTTTACCATTGAAGATGCTTTTCTACCCTTGCATGAGACGATGACGTTTTTGTGTTTCGTCCAAATGTAGCAATTCAGATCCGATTCACCCCATTATGAAAGAAAATATAATCATAACCTATAGTTCTTTAGTGAAAATACTATTGAATTCTACCTATGTGAAAAAGAAATTTCCCTTGTTTGGCCATGTGATAAAAGGGTTGCTAAGAGTTATCCCATATGTTTTGCCGCAAGTGGAAGTGAAATATTCTTGGCCAGAGAAGAGACATGAGTCGTCACTACAACAAAAAAAACACCTTTTATAGCGTTCGGAAAATGCTATAGAAGTAAATAGATAACGTTATTAAGAACGTTAACATCGCCCCTGTTAGAAAGTCATGCTCTTCCATAGCGTTTTTTTATGCTATAAGTTGGAGAGATTTTATAACGTTCCAGAAATGCTATACCTTAGAGATCTTTTATAATATTTTTGCCTGCTATAAGTGGGAGAGATTTGATAACGTTTACAAACTGCCATTTTCTACCTGCTATAAGTGGGAGAGATTTTCTACCTTTTATAACACTTGTATACTGTTATGCTTAAATAATCTTTTATACCATACAAAAACTGCTATATTTAGGAAATTTATTGTAATAGTCAATAAACGCTATATATGATGATTCCTTTTTTTTTTTTTTTATAGCTACTTTTGATGATCCTACCAGTCATTCCTCCAGAAAAGAAATACAAAAATCAATAGCCGAACCGAATTGTCAAAAAGAAATAGCTTCTATTTACCCATTGTTGCATACAAACCAAGTCTTCATCTAGTCTAAATAGAATCCAATAGCTAGTTACATAACATTGGCAAAGAGATCATAGGCACTCAAATGTATCAAAACAAAGGGCAAGGAGATCATAGGCACTCAAATGTATCAAAACAAAGTTGCCCAGTTACATATGTGGATACAAAAATATGCCTCTTGATGCAAAAGCTTCAATTGAGTTCCAACCAACACTAGCTAGCAAGATCATAATCTCCATCTTCAGCAAAAAGTGATGAAATATCTATCTTCTCTTCAATCAACTGACCTACATACAATGTTGAAAAAGGAAATTAGTAGCAACAAGGTAAAGGATAACACTCGTTTCCTTTAACTGACTTTAGATGCCCAAGAGCAAGGCCAGCCTGGTTATAACAAAGCAGCAGCAACAACAATAATTAGATGACGGCGCCAAAAGCAAATTTCATTGAACAATAAATGATTAAAATTATCATCACCAGCAATGCAAAATTGCCATTGAGAAACATAAATACAATGAAGAAGTGCTATTGGAAAATGCTAAACTTTCATGCAAGCTGACATTGTACCATTCTGCACTCTACAGAGCCTCCACTTTGTAAAACTTATAAGTACTTAATACATTATGCACATCCTACTAATCAGTGCCCATGGGATTTTAAACAAGTATGCGATAGTATATCAAGCATTCTAGAGTTGAGTATTTCCATAGGGTTAAATGTTTTACGCAGCCTGACTAACTTTGAGCAATTCCACCCTAGGTAGGAAAGGTGCACATTTTGTAACTACACTCCTATGTCTATAACCTTTATTGAGCTAAAGTAAAAGGAACTAACAAGGTTCTGAACTCTATTTGACAATCTGAATTCTTCTTACATGCTTAAACTAAAAGTGCGAATCTAAGAGTAACGTGTTTTGCAGCTTACAAGTTAATTTCGTGATAATCATTGCTTGTCTATATGTTTATATAGCATGGATATCAAACCACTGTCCCATCTCCAATGATCTCCAAGAGAGGAGAGAACTAATCAAATTGGCCCCCACAACCACCAATTGACATCCTAAAATAGAATCTAGCTTCAAGTGGGATATCCTAGGAATTATTATGAGGCAAAAATATTAGAGTTTAATAAGGCAAAGTGAGCACTTTGTCAAACAGATTCACTGTCTATTGACACAAAGAACCACCATACACAAGAGTTGCTGTCACAACATTTCCTTACTCCTATCTGACATCAACCATGTACTCTCTATAAAGGCAATTTGGAGGAACAATCATTCTGAACAAACAAAAACAATAGCAAGTTGATGATTTCATACCATGTAAGAGCGGAGATGGTAAAGTGGTTTTGTGTAAAAAACTAGTAAATAGGAACGACAAAATGCCTGATTCAACTTACTCTAATAGTGATGTAAGAGGCTGGAATAAGTCCAACTATGGTCGCCAAAAAGAAAACATGAAACGGTATGTCGACTATTGGAGATGCTCACGACAATCATATATACCACTACGCCCCAAACATGGTTGGCAAGAAATCAACAAGGAAAATGAACAAAACATGATTTTTTTCTCGAACGAGTATCAAATTTGGGGTTGTCTCTTGCTTGGAGACCAAAGAGTTAAGTCAAAGGAGCTATGCACTTGACTATCAATAGCTGCTGGTTACAACACTCAGTTGTACTTCAACTTTAATCAAGAAAAATTCAGAAGCATAGTTTCGTCCTTACGAAATAGAATTTTGAGTTCATGTGAACACAAAAATTGAACAAAAAGCAAAAGGTCATGGATAGTAATCATCAACTGTGTTCAATATACCTTTGAGACGATCATGATCAAAAATTTCTTAAGCATCACTCCCTCCGCAAATTGGTCACAGCATCGTGTCATTACATCATGAAATGGACTTAAACTCATTCCATCTAAGTGTTAGACTAGGTGCTTCGAGTTCAATATTCCATCTACCAACAACAAATTCTCTCTCAATTTGCACTTATAGTTTACTTCCAGTAAAAATTCAAGAGAGTAATTTGCACTTGCTTTTCTTTTAGTTTCATAGGTCTAATCTGATGCAGAATGACCATAGCACAAGTCCACTTAAAAAATATTAATCTGGTAATATGATATCATGAGAGAAAGAGAGAGAGAGAGAGAGAATATTACTCTGGTGAAGAAGCAAAAATAACTTTGTCAGCTAGCCATGCAACGGTACTTCCTAGAGCTTTGTCGATCTGGGTCATATCATCCGTACGCCTCCACAAATGTACTTGTCCACGTTTCATTGCAACATCCACCCAAACCCTCATTGCACCTGGTCCAATCGGAACATGATGAACAAGAGCATTTGGATCGCTTGAAGACCAACGCCCCTCAGCAACTACTTCTCCTGTCCCCATCCAATCCAGCAACTTGCACTTGGCATCGTAAGTGGGGTTCACACTCTTTACCAACAAGTTGATAAAACAAAAATAAACAAAGGTTAATACAATGTCGGCACCCATCAGCATAAAACTTTATATATATATTTCCAAATTGAACTCTTAAATAGAAAATACATTTACCACAGGAGAAACAATGTGCATAGTTGGTCCTTCTTTAGCTGCATGATTCTGAAACACAAAAAGAATATTCATTACTCTCACATTAGTCCAAATTAACTACAGTTGACAAAACTAACAAGCTCCTTGTCTGGTTTTTCTGCAACTCACTGATTACATTCTGCATATGTGCCACTTGAGCCGTCAACGCCACTTGACCTTCTTCCAATTGAGTCGTGCGACCATATATTAACTTGCGAAATTATAGCCAATTTTGAAAGCGTGACTCCTTTTCCAAATGTTCTCACACATCCACCTCTCTCAGGACCAAGTACTTTGGAAAGAACAGCTTCTTTCAAGTTAGTTGAAGATGACTTTGGTGTATCCTGTTCAACGTTTTCCAATTCCTTCTACAAAATGGGATTAAAAAAAAAAGTGATGGTCCAGCTATATACAACAAGTATCCATTACATTTTGCCCCAATAAATTCATTTTGCAGCCAAAATGACTACTAATTCTTAAAAAATACATCCATAAAATGCAGCCAAAATGCAACCAAAAACTCCAAAACAAAGTGCCATCATCAGATTCACAAAATCCAGAACAAATGCAGCCAAAAAAACTCCAAAAGTATAGCCTTGAAATGCAGCTAAAATGCAACCAAAAAACTCCAAAACAGAGTGCAATCATCAGATTCAGCAAATGAAGACAAATGCAACCAAAAAAACTCCATTTATTGCCCTGAAATGCAGCAAAAAAAACTCCATTTATTGCCCTGAAATGCAGCCAAAATACAACCAAAAGACTCCAAAACAAAGTGCCATCATCAGATTCACAAAATGCAGCAAAAAAAACTCCATTTATTGCCCTGAAATGCAGCCAAAACGCAACCCAAAAACTCCAAAACAAAGTGCCATCATCAGATTCACAAAATCTAGAACAAATGCAGCCAAAAAAAACTCCAAAGTATAGCCCTGAAATGCAGCCAAAATGCAACCAAAAAATTCCAAAACAAAGTGCCATCATCAGATTCACAAAATGTAGAACAAATGCAGCCAAAAAAACTCCAAAGTATAGCCCTGAACTGCAACAAAAAAACTCCCAAAATGCACCCTAAATGCAGATTCACAACAGATTCAAAAAACTCAAAACGAACATATGAATGTTCTCAAAATTGTTTGATCAACTTTGGTGTTGGCTGGGGCACCTTTCCTTCTTTTATGTCCCTCGGTCCAAACTTTCACACGAGTAACAGAAGAGGGATCTGCACTTTACATGAATAGAAATAAACTTAGTTTTACTTGTTAATAGGAAGCATATGTAAGAAGCTAAATCAATGTAGATATTACAAGCTCACTCCTCAGCCGTGCATATCCCTTGCGGCTCATGGTATGTGGGAGCTTTTTCTTTCTGATTTTCTTAAAACCATCACTTTTCTCCTATTCAATCATAATTTTAAATCATATCCATTCCTAAATAACAGATTCCTTTATTTCTAATAATACTTTTAAACCAATATGAAGTTGTATATACCTGAAATTTCTTACTAGTCTTTTCCTTCACAAAATCATTCCAATCATGGACTGATTTGATACAATCGGGCCGGAGTCGTAGCCTTTCTTCCATATTTTTAGCATCTCTTGCTTGCTTGACTAATCTTGACTTAGAGGCTCTCCAACTTTTAGCCATTTGCTTCAAAACCTGTTGTCTCTCCCATTCTTGATCTAACTGGAATCTTGCCTAAAATGCAATTTGTAATACAAATGAATTTCATCATATATAGTGCCACAAGAATTAAACTTTAGCATTTACTCTACCTTGACAGATTGTCATAAGATTTCTGCCATCTCAGTAGGAAGTCTTCTCCAATCTGAAAGTGTATATGGTACAACCTCTCGCACTAGAGGTCCTAAAAAGAACGATAACTTCGTTGATCCATAACCGATGGGTAGACCACGTTCATCAAACTGGACTTCAACTCGACTACCTCCATCTATAGCAATGGTCTTCAGCTTCGTTGGGCCTCTCTTACATTTGGGTTTCTCAAACATTGTTTGTGCAATAGGTGAGGTAGGGAGCTGCAGAGCTTGAGTTGATTCCTGGGGGCTGATACCTTCTTCTTGAGGAGTGGAACAAGCATTCTTCTTTCTTGCATCTGTACTTTTCACCTAAAAAAAAAAAACAAAAACAAAAAAGGAAGCAATTCATGAGCTCAATGAGAAGATTTGGAAAAGCACAGCCCCAAAAATACAGTTGGATCCAAAAACAACAATAATGGGTAGACCATCTAACACTACACCTAACACTAATCTAAACATGCAATGAAAACCATAATCAGAGCTTCATACATAACTTGAAGTACAACCAACAAACAACATCCATTACCTTTTTCGCTTGATACATGGAGGAATCATCATTTTCATCTTCATAATTCTGCCCTTCTTCACCATTGAATGGTTCATAGTCTTCATCACCATCTCCATGCCCAATCTTCTTTTTTATCTTATCAACACCTTTACCTTTACTTTCTTCATTTGACTGAAAGAAGAAGTTCGACGCATCCTCAATTCCAGTAGCACGCATTTGTACTAAGTTTTGCTGCAGCGTTTCTTGCCTTAACCTTTCATATCCTTGCGCTTTCATGGTCAAGAACCCCGACGCAAGCATGTTACTGAAAGAATAAAACGAAATACCATGAAATACACGCAACATCTCATAAATTGAGATGAATACATGTACAAAATGCACTCTAATGAATAGAAACACCAACAAGAATCGATATAAAAAAAAAAACAGTAGCAAAATAACTAATGTGCTTATGTTGGTAGTAAAAATAATAGCTGAGTACTTAATTCCGACAAGGAAAATGCTGCCAGTAAAAATTACATATACCATTCGATTAGTTATGTTTTCATACCTCACTAAGTACTGAATTCTCATAGTAATGTACCCTCATCATCTCCTCTAACATTAGTTATGTTTTCATCGTCATCATCAATGCTCATACCAAGTGCTGAAACATCTTGCGGCCTAGTATCCACAGTTTCTTCGTACATCTCCAAATCATAAAATCCCCCTAGGAGGTGCCTTAAGTACAACATACCAATTCGAAGTATCGGTGTCTCTTGAATAAAAAACTTGCTTTGCTTGGGTTGCAAGGATAAATGACTCTTTGTCATATTGGGTCTGACTTTGGTGTAAGTTGACAAGTGTAAAACCATCCTCAAATTTAACGCCATGGCCAATGTTTGCCCAATTACACTTGAACATTGGTAGTTGAAATGTGTAATAATCTAACAAAATTATTTCTTGTATCACCCCGTAGTATGAAACTACATCAACAACTTGTGCATTGTCCTTCACACTTGATCTACACATAGTTGTTGCATCAATACAAACACCACTATTTTGAGTTGATTTCTCAGCTTCCTTTGTGTGGAACCGCTGCCCATTGATAATATAACCAGTATAACTCATGGCGTGCTTTCTAGGACCATTAGCAAGCCATTGTAGTTTCTCCAACTCATTATTTGTGCATGATTTTACTTGAATCTGTGAAAGTATACGCACCCCAATTAATACTATATCAATTACAATATTAAACTTGATAAAGACCAAACAAAATAACAGTAACCTTTTCCTTCAAACATTTTGGGAAGTTATTAGCGTGCATCTTCAAAAGTAAACTTCTATTTTTTTGAAGACCGAGGGTCGGATATGATTTCTTCAACTCCTCTACATGAATCCTAATAGAAAAAGTAAGATAGAGTAAGTGACTCACACAAGATGTACGAGATTCTATGAAATCCGTAAGCAGAATTCATCAAACTTACTCCAAATAAGGTTCCATTATGGCTGTATTGAATAATACGCAGCGATGTGCACTTTCTAACCATTCATCACTCATTGTGATGGATGTGCCAGTTGATATTGGACGACCTTCAAGAATTACATCATTCTCAAAATCTTAATTGCGAAGTCCTTGGGTTTTCGCTCCCACAGATTTCTTCATATGTCTGCTGCAAAATGCTAGGCAGTCTTCTACAAGATTGCATTCTGCTATACAGCTTTCAGGTCGGGCACGATTCCTAACATTTCCCTTGAATATCTTCATGTGTCTAATCAAGGAAAAGGTAAGGACTATGTTTTATAGCCATGGATAAAGATGCATGAAAAAAAGAAAAAAGGAGTTCGCCTCTCGAAAAGGTACATCCAACGATATTAGACTGGCCCGGAAAGTCGTGCTTCTCGACCTAAGTGAATTGGTAAGTGAACCATAATATCGAAGAACGAAGGTGGAAAGAACCTCTCAAACATGCATAAAGTTTCCACTATCTCATCCTCAAGGCATGCTTTTTCTTCTCTATCAATGACTCTCCGACACAACCTATTGAAGAATGCACAAAGGTGAAATATCACATTTCTTGGTCCCGATTGCAGTAACCCCTTTAAGGCTACAGGCAACAATTGTAGCATTAACACATGGCAGTCATGAGATTTGAGACCAGTGATCTTCAATTTTTCCATATCTATGCAATTTGAAATATTTGAACTGTATCCATCAGGCACTTTTAAGTCAAATAACATCTTGCAAAATATTTGCTTCTCGGCCTTATAAAGTGTAAAGGAAGCTGGAGGAAGATATGTCTTAGTCCTTCGATCTTGTGGATGCAAGTCGTGCCTTATTCCCAAATTTTGCAAATCCTTGCAAGCATTCAAACCATCCTTAGATTTCCTGTCCATATCCAGCAACGTGTCAATAATGCTCTCACAAATATTTTTAATGATATGCATGACATCTAAATTATGACGAACTGGCAATTCTTACTTAGTTGAAGCAACAAGTAGCTACATTAGGACGCATATGTATATGTATATGTATAACATAGAATGAAAGATGCCACTTAATACCACTTACCTCCCAATACGGCAAATCAAAAAATATTGACCTCTTTTTCCACATCTCTTTATCTTCAATGTCTCGCTTTCGTTTTTTCTTTCGACCTTTTCCGCAGTCATTCTCAAAATCTTTAAGAGCTAGCGAAATTTCTCTACCGGTCAAGATTCTTGGTTTTTTCCCCTTTTCTTCCTTTCCATCAAACCAAGATTTTTTCTTGCGAAATGGGTGAGACGGTGGAAGAAAGCGCCTGTGGCCCATATATATAGTTTTCCTACTGAATTTCAGCCATTGAGAAAATGTATTTAATGAACATAGAGGACATGCAGTTTTACCCTTTGTCGTACACCCGGCAAGATTCCCTAATGCTGGATAATCATTCATTGTCCACATCAAAATAGCCCTCATAGTGAACGTAGAGCCATTGAATTTGTCATAAATAGTAGCTCCCTTGGTCCACAAGAATTGTAGGTCTTCGATAAGGGGCTGCAAATATACATCAATATCATTACCTGGTTGTTTAGGTCCTAGGATCAACAGTGTTAGTAAAACATTTTCCTTTTTCATCTATAACCAAGGCGGCAAGTCATATGTAACCAACATAACAGGCCAACAACTATACGTCGAACTCAAATCGCCAAATGGATTGAAACCATCAGTAGCACGACCAAGCTGTAGATTACGTGGGTCTGCTGCGAAAAAGGGCCACTTACCATCGATGGTTTTCCAAGTGGGGGAATCCACCTGGTGTCGCATCATTGCATCCTTGCTTCCATGAGTGGAGCGTCATGTCAAATCTTTAGCCATTTCTAATGATCTAGACATGTTTTGAAACTTTGGGATTATAGGAAAATATCTCAACACTTTGGTAGGAACTCCAGTTATAATTTTCTCTGTCTTTGCATTGACCTTCCATCTTGAATGACCACATTTAGGACAGTTCTCTAATTGTGCATTTTCTTTCCTGAATAAGTAACAATCTTTCACACAAGCATCAATTTTCTGATAACACAATTCAAATGTTTTGAGAAATTTTCTAACTTCTTTGACAGAGCACAGCATTGCATTATCCTTTGGGAACTTATGGTGAAGACTCGCCAAAAGTTTAGTGAAACTCTCATCCGTCCATCCCCCTTCAACTTTGATCTTGTACAAAGTTACAATTGCTGACAACTTTATATAATTCTCATAACCCGAGTATAAGGGAGTTTCTGCATCTTCCAATTCTTTTGCAAAGTTGACCTCTTTAGCTTCGTCAAGTGGTTCAAGATGGTCTGTATTTTGTGCGTATGCTGCACTATATAAGTTATGTGCTTCAGACATTTCCACTTGTTTAGGCTTTTGTGCAACGGTTGGTTTCTCTCCATGATGAAACCAAGTTGTGTAGATAGGATCCATCTCGTTTACGACCAAGTGTTCATAAATATCTTCACCAATATGGTGAGTCATATTCCGACAACATTTGCAAGGGCATAGAATCTTTTCTAAGTTTCCTGTATTTCGCTTGGCCATCTCCACAAAGTTCAATGCTGCGTGCATATACTCGTCCGTGGATCTACAAGTGTTCAAGCTAAATGTGTCAAATGGTTTAAGAATGTGTAAGTACTTCATCCATAGATAGCTAAAGTATTACTTTTATATTACCTATCGAAATGCACCCAATCTTTGTCCATCATCCTATCGACACCAAGCTTGTTTCCTGATATCATACCAGCCCATATGATGTAATATGTCGACCACTTAACACAAAAACCTATATTGTTAATTGCACATATTCTAAAAGGTAAGATTAGCTTAATAAGCCATACAAGACTAGGTAAAGATTAGCTTAATTGCACAAATAAGGTTAGCTTAATGATTCAAGACAATAATGTAGTTATTTTTTATAATAGCAACGTGAGACTGTACAACACATACTACTAAAGTATAATTTCAGCATCTATAAACTGAGTTTCAATGTAGACCATTTCAGCGCTTGTAGGCATTGATTTGAACATTTATAATCCCAATTCCTTGTGATGGTACAACATTCAGCATTCATAAAAATAATTCCAACAAGTAAATACAATTTTCAACTATGTAGCCCGGACATTGACACTGACACAGATGTGGACACGACGATCTGTATGGGACAATTCTATAGATGGATTTTCAACATAGATTTTCAACGTGTAAAAACCCTGAAGTGGAACAATAATAAACTCCTAAGTTGACAGTGGTTCAGTTGACATTTTCATAGTCAAACATGCAATTTCTGGATCCAATGGGTCCAATAGGTTCATGCAACTAGATATCATACAACATCATAGCCTTGACATTTCAATTCATGAAGTCTGCTGTGAATTTCAGTACTAGATTTCCCTTTGAATGTAATTTCATTAGTTTTCCCTTTGAATGGAATTTCACTAGGTTCCTATGAAATTCACTACTTTTCAATGGAATTTCACTAGTTTTCCCTTGAATGGAATTTTACTAGTTTTTCCTTTGATTGGAATTTCACTATGTTCCTGTGAACTTCACTAGTTTTCCCTTTGTATAGAATTCCACTAGTTTCCTTTTGTCATAGAATTTCACTAGATTTTCTTCTTCACTAACTTGTAAGCTTCACAATCATTTGGTACCATCTGGCCTGAGTTAGGACCATTAATTCTTTGGTGTTTGTCAACCAAGCATGCATCATGCATGCAGACATACAGGTACATAAAGACTAAAAAGTTATTACAGCTAAGCTTCATCTTAAGAATGAACCTTCAATAGTTGGAAATTAACCTTCTTGCTACATAAAGACATTCTTTCTCCCATGATTTTTACTCTTTGTAATAGTTGTTCACTATTTTCATTTCCCCTCTTTAGCTATTCATTTGTAAAGTACCAAGCTATATAGACTTCTAATGGTCCCAAATTGCTTAAGAGTAGTGAAATTCTTAAAAATTGACACTCACAATAGATACAATGTTCTACTATCAGAGAAAATTGGAAAGCATGTTCATGTCTTCAAATAGAAACAATGAAACAAACTAAACTGGTGCCATGCCTGGAAATCATTCGAACTCCATATGCAGAACTCGGGGAAAAATTAATGGCAATATCAAATTTAAAACATTTATCTACGTTCATTCCACATGCTAACCTTTTTACTAAGAGCACGAGTCAACTCAACAAGAGGTTGCACGTCAACTTCCTTTGCCTGGATTTGGGCCAGAATAGAAGGCTGAGAATTTGCTATTTGTTGATTGTTCCCAGTTTCACTAGGTCCCCTCTTAGCTTGCGAAGCAGGATTTGTTGAATTTGCTATTTGTTGAGAAGTTGTAGGTATCAGTTATATAAAAGGCATGAGTCAATTCAGAGGCAGCAACAGAAAAAATGGTGAGTGCATGGGTTCAGAACCACTACTGATACATTAATAACCTCACTTGATTATGTCCCATTAGATGAATCACCTTTACTTCTTTGACCAAATGATCAAGAGGGTTCAAGTGGAAAGTCACCCGGGGGGGGGGGGGGGGGGGGTTGTTGTCCAAGTATTTTCCCACTAGCATGTAGAACTCAATATTCAAGGCTTCAAATCAACAACAACAGTATTTTCCCAAATGGTACATCACAAGAGTAGAAACATCACAAACATATCTAATTCAGTTATTAGAATGCAAATTAATTATAGGGCGTTAGCTTAGTATCCACTTGTATGCTGTTAGAATCTTATACTAGGCCTTCTCATTTAACCCATTTAATCTACTATAGTTCAAGATTACCACTAACAAACAAACCAACAAACTACATAATCCACTTCCACCAATGAAAAGATAAACATAGAGTGGTTGTTTGTTGCAGCTGAACTTGAAAAAAAAAAAACTGATTATCCAAATAGAGAAGCCAAAAATATCAAAATAGAACTTCTCATAATCAGCTTTCTAAGTTGTTTTAGGCCACAACTTACAAGATAAAGAAAAAACATTACTTAGTATGAGGAAGCAAACCCAAGAAAAATCCACCATTAAAACAAAGGTGAATCTCAGAGACTTCAAATCATTAGTACGAGGTAGCGAACCTATAATAAAGAGGAGTTGAACTTTTTTAAGGTGGGTCAGCCCAAAGAGCAGCTGGACAAGCTGTGAGAAAAAATAGAAAAAGAGGAAAGCATGCCAACAAGAGTGCCTAAGTTGAACATTCATGATTCAAAGAGATGAACAATTTATCAATACGTACTTCTGATGGGCTCCACCAGGCCGGCTAGGTTCCAGATTTATGCGTTTTCCAGCTATGTCACTCCTATTCAGAGCTGCCTCTGCTGCTCTAACATCATAAAACTCAATGAACTTGTGGTGATGCTTGTGTGGTATTTCCCTGATCTGCATTTAGTAACAGGGAGTTAAGAACTCACATTAGTCCCCAAGAAGAGAGGAATGTAGTAGTTGACTGTTGGGGGCAAGGGCAAAGAACGAAATAAAAGCAAGCAGTGGTAGTTTTGAAATGGTACGGTAATTGGGCAATAGTAATTACAATGCTGAAACTTTTTCTCGTACCACAAAGGGTATAATCAATTCACAGATCACGTTTAGGTGGATACATTTCGTCCCTTAAGGCTAACTTACAAAAATACACATGTTTAAAATTCATTACAGTGTTATTTATATATAACTAGAGGTGGCTATTTTAAACCTAACCCATGAACCTGCCCCAGTTTGCCCACTTATAACCCGCCCAAATCCATACATATTGTATTATGGGCTGCAAATGGGTCAACCCACATTCAGAGGGTTGAAAAACGGGTGAGGGTAAATTGATACTACATACACAGGTCATAGAGTAAAAATAAATAAAAAACGACGCCCTCAACAAACAAATTTACTTCATTGAAAAGGAAGAAGATGAAGAAACGATGAGTTACAATGAGGAATTGGAGCGAAAAGGGAAGATAGTGTCGTGGTGTTGAAGTTTTGTCACACTGTTTGTGGGTTGTTTCGTGAGTCATTGCGGTTGGAATTCTTCATTGGAGAGCTTGGTTTCTGGAGTACCGGCGGAGGGTTTTCCTCAATGGACAGACCAAGCGACAAATGCCAAGCCTATCGAAGATGTTTGGAAGGCGGGGGTCAGATTGACAAGAAATGGAGAAGGAATTGTAGAGAGTGTTGAGGTTAAGAGATGCATTGAAATTGTAATGGGAGGTGGAGGGAGAGGGGAGGAAATGCGAAGAAATGCTCAGAAGTGGAAGGATTTGGCCAGAGAAGCTACCATGGAAGGTGGATCTTCGGACAAGAATCTAAAGGCTTTTGTTGATGAGATTGGAGCTCTTTAGTTTAGAGCTTGTATTAGACTTCTAGTATGATATTTACCAAAATTTGTATGTTTAATTGTTTGCTAATAATTCTTCTTTTTTATGTTAAAAGAGTGTAGACTGGAATCCCAACCTCAATCCAATCCATCAAGAATGGTATCAACTTCTTCAGGGTAGGATTTAAACCAAAATAATCCGATCTAACAAAAAAGGAATTGAACTCACAACTTCACTTTACTTAATTACATATACAAACCCCTTAAGTCGATTTTCTCGATCTGTTGCGAATAGTCTTGTTTGGTACGTAATTTATCCTAGCATTGGAAGGGGAACCTTTTTTTTTTTTATGTCAAAGAAACAGCCCTATAGCAAATCACTAATTGGACCCATTAAGTACACAACCCAAATCTCGGAGGGAGCTAATGTAACCCACACCAGTCACGGCCAAGGGGATTACTCCCAAAGTCGGGCACTCGCCCTAACAATTTTTTCTTTTTTATCAGCAACAGAAAATTATATTATCAATGGAAGGGGAAACGGTTATCAGAACAACAGAAATGATTTTACCATTGAAGATGCTTTTCTACCCTTCCATGATCGACGACGTTTTTGTGTTTCATCCGAATGAAGCAATGATTCATATCCGGTTTCGTCCGAATGAAGCAATTCAGATCCGGTTCACTGCCATTATGAAGGGAAATATAATGGCCTTGTTCGGTTAGACATTTTAGTTTAGTTTAGTTTAGTTTAGTTTTGATGATGTAAGCAGGTGTAATAAGTGGAGAGAGATAGAGAGAAAAGTGAAAAAAGTGATGATGTAATCAAAACTGGAATAGTGCAAAACTGGGGGAAAACCCCCAAACGAACACAACCAATACTCCCTCGTCCCTTTTTAAATGATATTTTTGGAAAATGTGCATTTTTTTTTACCATTAAAAAAATGCCTTTTCATGGAATGTTTGTAAATTTTTTTGCACCAAATTAAAAAATTATATAAAGAAATATGTTTTTTAGAGGTTTGAAATTGCACGAATTCCGATAGTGATCACTTAAAAACGGGACGGAGGGAGTAGTAAATTGTTGTTTCTTAGTGAAAATACTACGAAAATCTACCTATATATGTGAAAAGAGTGATTCTATTGGCAACCCGGGAATTACTACATGCAGCCCGGTAAAAATAAATATCAAATCACCTCATGCAAAAAGACAATCTTGCCTCTTAAATTACTCATCTTCTTCTTTTTCCCCCTCTTCTTCACAGCTAGCCATCTTCTTCTTCCTCCCTTTAGGTTTTAGATCCTTCATTCTCCTCCATTTTCAATACCAATCAAAACCAAATACATTCCTCCTCTCTCATCTCTCTCAACAAAAAAACCCAAATTAATCTCACTCATTACTTTTTGGAGAATTTTTTTTGGAGAGTAACGGAGGAACTTAAAACTCCACCAATAGAGAATATCGAAGTGATGCAAGAAAGCACGGAAGTGGAGAGTGAAGATTTTTGACCAAAAAACGAGCCAAGAGTTAACCCATTAATTTCTAGGAGAGGTTTGCGTTCTCTTTATTTTCAGTAGCACAGTCCCGAAAAACGTCTATATTTTCGGTAATTAACTGTTGAAATTGTATTAAATATTTGGTAGTTAAAGCCCAAAATATATATCAAATTTCGGGAGGTAATGTCCAAACCATGTTTCGACTTATAATTGCCAACAAAGGTTACGTTTTCGGGAATTGTTTACCGAATATGGTGAAAAAATTCGGTATTCAGTTCCCGTTATAATTGCTGGTTGAAATCTCGGGGTGGCGTTGGTGATTGGGGTCGTTGGTGATGGGTGTGGGGAGAGATGAATGGGAAGGTTCACTGATGGGAGGGAGAGGAAGGGAAGAGGGAGTTATTTTTCTTTTCAAATTTGGGTGAAAAATGAATCTGAGAATAGTTTGGGAACTTAGCCGGGTTTTATGAAGCAACAATGTGTATTTGCCACATCAACCGGGTTGTATATATTTAGCAATTGGGCGGTATGAAGTCAAAAACAAGTTGTGGATAAAATCACCCATGTGAAAAAAGGAATTTGTCTTATTTGGTACTCAAGTCAAAGACTTCAATGGCTAGATCTATGAATAAGACATTTTGTGGGCCTTGTGCTGCAAGTCGAAAAGAAGCAAAGTGGAAGTGAAATTTTCCAAATTAATGAAAACAACTATTATCTCCAGTTCGTCACCACTAACGTCATCTTCCCTGGCCGTATCCTTTACATGTGCATACAAATCCTGCCTAAGCTATCAAGAACTTCCAAACCAAATTGGCAAGTTATTTTAATAAATTTAAAATAAGCCCACAAGAACAAAAAGAAATGGACGATTGCGTTGACTCCTGGTGGTAACGTTTCCGAGCCAAGGGAATATCAATCCCGGCCTCCAATTCGCCAAACGCCTTGTCGAAAAGGGCGTCCGGGTCACTTTTGTGACCGCCTTTTCCTACATCAATGGCATGAACAAATCTCCCGCCGCAACTCCACAAGGCTTGACCTTTTCCGGCTTTTCTGATGGCTACGATGAAGGCAACGGTCATTTGTGGATCAACAACGAGGATGCTGATCGCTACATTAAGGAGCTAAAGATCCGCGGATCAGAGGCCATAGCAAAGCTCATTACATCGGCGGCTGAAGGAGGCCAGCCTTTTATTCATGTGGTTTACACCACAATTGCCTCTTGGGTAGGCGAAGTTGCACGTTCCCTTCATGTGCCGTCCACTCTCCTTTGGGTTCAACCAGCCACCATCTTTGGTATTTACTACTTTTACTTCCATGGTTACGGAGAGTCCATTGGAAAAAACATGAATGAACCCTCTTGGCCGATTGAATTACCGGGACTGCCACTGCTTACTGGTAGTGACCTTCCCTCTTTTTTGCTTCCTTCAAACACTTTCGATTTTGGTCGTCCATTATATAAAGGGCATTTTGATGTACTTGATACCGAAACAAATCCCAAAGTACTTGTAAACTCCTTTGATGCTTTGGAATCTGTCGCTCTAAGAGCAATCGAGAAGCTAAACATGGTTGCTATTGGACCTTTAATACCATCAGCTTTCTTGGAGGGAAAGAATCCGTCAGACTCTTCTACTGGAGGAGATCTCTTCGAATGGTTGAATTCAAAGCCTAGTGAATCTGTGGTTTATGTAGCGTTTGGAAGCTCCATTTCTACAACGAAGCAACAAATGGAGGAGATTGAACGCGGGCTGCTGGAATGCGGGAGACCGTTTCTGTGGGTGGTAAGAGCAACAGAAGATGGGAAGTTGAGTTGCAAAGAAGAACTGAATCAACAAGGGTTGATAGTGTCGTGGTGTTCTCAAGTGGAGGTTTTGTCACACCCGTCGGTTGGGTGTTTTGTGACTCACTGCGGGTGGAATTCGTCATTGGAGAGCTTGGTTTCTGGGGTTCCGGTGGTGTCTTTCCCGCAGTGGGCCGACCAAGTGACGAATGGAAAACTTATCGAGGATGTTTGGAAAACCGGGATAAGAGTGACAAGAAATGAGGAAGGAATTGTAGGGAGGGGTGAGATTAAAAAGTGCATAGAAGTGGTGATGGGAGGAGATGAAAAGAGAAGCAATGCTAAAAAGTGGAAGGATTTGGGAAGAGAAGCTGGAGAGGAAGGTGGATCGTCAGACAAGAATCTTAAAACTTTTGTTGAGGAGCTCCGGGCTAGTTTGGTAAAATAAACAATGTCCTTGGAAACTACTCTAGAATAAGACTGAGCAATTTATGTGTGTTTTAGAATTTGATCTTTCCTATTCTCGATAGTCATGTCACATTTTTAGTCGTCTCAAAATTCACTTATACGTGGGTGTGGCAACGGGGTGGATCGGGTTTTACCCTACCCGGCCCTGACCCAAAAATCTAGCCCCGATTGGTTAATGAATAAGTACTCCCGTCTATCTCTGACCGGGTAATTACATCCTTAACAACTCCCTCCGGTCATAATTGTAGTTCATTGTGATCAATCGTGCTATGTTTTGGATTAGAAAACAGAGTGTCTCTAAGCATGATTTTTTTTTAACTTTTCGGCATCAACTTAAAGACCTAATTAGTTGAAAAAGTTCAAAACTTTACACACGTAAGTGCTCATGGGCAGGGGTAAATATTTATGAGTGTTGCTACGGTACACACCTCACCTCTTGGCACATGGTGCACAATCACTACTACAATATCCCATAAGGATCACACAGAAACGTGAGGCTAAGTGGTGCATTGAAATTGTGATGGGAGGTGGAGGGAGAGGGAGAGGGGAGGAAATGAGAAGAAATGCTCAAAAGTGGAAGGATTTGGCAAGAGAAGCTACCATGGAAGGTGGTGGATCTTCGGACAAGAATCTCAAGGCTTTTGTTGATGAGATTAGAGCCCGTTAGTTTAGAGCTTGTATTAGACTTCTAGTATGACATTTACCAAGATTTGTATGTTTAATTGTTTGCTAATAATTCTTTTTTTTTTTTTATGTTAAAAGAGTGTAGACTTGAATCTCATCATCAATCAACAATGGTATCAACTTCTTCAGGGTAGGAATTAAACCAAAAAAATCCGATCGACAACAGAAAAGAAATTGAACTCACAACTTCACTGTACTTAATTACATCTACAAACCCGTTAAGTCGATTGTCCCGATCTGTTGCAAATAGTCTTGTTTGGTACATAATCTATCCTAGCAATGTGACACCCGTTCCTAACATGCATGTGCATTTCATGTGATAGTGCATTTCATGTACATTTTCCATGTCATATGCAAGTTGGTGTGTGACGTGTCGTGTTATTAATAGTACATGTATAGTTTGAATATATACATTAACTACCTTATTTGCTTGTGTTCCAAGTATGTGTGTAGTTGTGGCCAAAAAAAAAAAAAAAAGACTTAGAAGTTAAGGAGAAGGGTGAACGTGGCTATGGGGGAGGAATGTTTTAATTAGCCTTATTAATTGCTTGTTGGAATAATTGGGGGGGGGGGGGGGGGGGGGGGGGGGGGCACCTCACCCCCTTAGGTGATAAGGATTAGAAGACTTTCAAAATTTTCATTTCTCTGCCTCAATCACGTAGAGAGAGAGAGAGGTAGAAGTGAGAAGCTTGGAAAAATTTCTGAGTAAAAGTACGAATTTTTGTTCTATAGTATTTCAACTCCAAAAAATTATGATATTTTAACCGTAGTCGTATTTTGATGTTATAGAGATCGTGTAAAATTGTCAGAATTTTTCGTGAATTATAGAATTTATTAAAAATGTTTTACTGGGCTGCTGTCTGTGGAAACCGGTTGCTGACAGCTCTGCCATACTTCACCGAAACGGGCATAATTTAGCCTAGAAAACTCTTATTTTCACTTCGTTTGATTTCTTAGAAACTAAACACATAGGGCTTTCAAAATCTATAAGCCACATAGCCCAATTATTTCTGAGATATAGGAGTTTTTGGGTTAAAGTTGACAAAGAAATCTGTTTTTGTAATTTTACAGCAAGTACTAGTCTGTTTGGAGTTGGTTTAAAAATAGTTATCAAGCTCAGAAAATTCTGAATTTTTGATATGATGTTCCTACACGTGTCTAGTGTATGTGGTAAACATTTTGTGGAAAAAGGATGTGTAGATTAATTCTGTAAATTCGCGGACCGTAAGGCTATTATGTGGTTTTGTGCATATTCATGCATTTCACTTGCATTTAAGCATGGGGGGTGAACGTGAGACTTATAGATGTCTTATAAACTATATTTTTTAGGTGAGGATAATGTGAGGAGGATCACGGTTTCATCTCCAGACCGTAGAGAATAGAGGTTTTAGCGAAGTTGGTCTTTTTGTCAGGTGAGAATGTACAGCTTCTATAATAAATAGAAATGTTGTGTTTTCAAAATTGTTTTATGATTATTATTGTTTGTGAAAGCTCCTTTGATACTTATTTTTCTGAGTACATGATGACAATATTCTTGTTTGGATGGATCAAATATTTTTGAATGGATGGAAAGAGAATTTTTATGCCTTTGTGCCAATGTTTAGTTTGCAAGGTTGGCAACTCGCATTCGTGGGCTGTGCCATCTGGCTGTGTGCCAGCATTTTAGCCAAAAAGTTGCAAGGTTGGCATCTTGTAGCGTGGGCTGTGCCAATATTTTAGTTTGCAAGGTTGGCAACTTGCATTCGTGGGCTGTGCCAAATGTTTGTAGTGCAAGATTAGTTCTTGCTTGTGGGCTGCACTTACCATTGGTGATAAAGAATGGCCCTCGTCACCGCCACTATATGTGAGCCTGTGAGCGAGGTCACGGTACGGTCTTAACTCTCGGTCGTGAGGTAGACGACTCGTTGACGCACTTGGTAAAAACTTATGTGATTTATATTATGAGGAGTGAGTGAGAATTTGATTACTGAAAATGGTTATGCCGTAGATGATGATTTTTTTTTTTAAAAACTACAATCCATCTCAGGAGCTTGAGCATTTCTTTTTATTATGATGTTAACGTACATTCTCCTGTAACCTTTTTGGTTGCAGATACCTGGATGAGCTAGTTGTCGGTCCAGTTACAGTGCCAGTCAGGTATTCTTAGTAGTTTTTGTAGCACTTGCCAGATTGTGGGTGCTATGTACATATCGAGGTGCGGGGACGGTGTGGTTGTGATATAGTCTAGTACTTTGGACTTATATAATGTTGGGAGTTGTGAACACTTGGCCAGTGTTTGACTTTGGGATTTGATGTAATTATATATGTTGTGCACCTATGTTTTGAGGGTTGCAATATTTTTTATTTTATTTTATTTCTATCTCATGTGATTGTGGGTATCCCATGGTGTGTGCAAGTGGTGTCGCGTGTCCATCCACTTTGTACAGGTTAAGTCCTGTCGGAGTGGGGTGTGACAAGCAATGGAAGGAGAACATTTTTTTTTTTTTTTTATAATGGAGAAACAACCCTATAACAAGTCACTGATTGGACCCACTACGTACACAACCCAAATTTCGAAGGGAGCTAGTGTAACCTACATCAGTCACGGCTAAGGGGATTACTCCCAAAGTAAGGCACTCGACCTAACTCCTGGAACAACCCCTGCGTGTATTAACATTTTTTTTTTTTCTCAGCAAAAGAAAATTATACTATCAATGAAAGGGGAAACTGTTATGAGAACAACAGAAATGATTTTACCTTTGAAGACGCTTCTCTACCCTTCCATGAGACGACGACGTTTTTGTGTTTCGTCCGAATAAGCAATTTAGATCCGGTTCACTGCCATTATAAATGGATATATAATACTACCTTGTCCTTTTTTAAATGATATCTTTAGAAAACGTGTATTTTTTTCAAATACTTCAATGCTGGCTCTTGGAATAAGACGTTATGAGGGCCACATGCTGCAAGTCCAAAGAAGCAAAGTGGAAGTGAAATTTTCTATATATATATATATATATATATATAGCCCGGGGGAACTACGAATAAGGTAAATTGTTGGGGCAAATATTGAGAGTGTAAAAGAAACGAAAAAAATACCAAAGATCATAGGCGACAAAAATTGAACCTTTGATGATATTTTTTTGTGTCACCAAACCTGCTTTTTCTCATAGTGGGATTTGGCTACGTATGTTTTTTTGCCCTGTAGTAAACACTTCAAATATAATAAAAATTCTCATTGGGATGTGGACATAGGCAATTGCGTGCTGATCCACGTAAATTCTCTGTGTACTCCTTTTTTTTTTGTGAGTGCTTTATATTATACGGGAGTGCTTTTATTTGAGTGAGACTGAAATTCCCAACCAATACAACTCCTCTCACAAAAGTTTTGACAAAATATTATTGGCTTTCATGACTGTATATCTATCACGTGATATTTCCGTGATGGTGATTTGATTTGAAGTGCTATTTTCAACCAATTTTTACCCCGGGTATATAAGAACAATTTATAGGATCCATATGCATCGGACAGTTCAACACACATTTGTATTAGTGTTAGGATCTGCATCAAGGTTGTTAATACCTTACCGTACCGGCCGGTACGTACTGTTTCACCAGAAAATCGGTACCATGCAGTTTTAGTTCCGTTCCAGTGAAGTTTCCGGTCAAGAGAGAGAAAGAGAGACTATATGTGGGTTCTTCAAAGTTCAAACACAGATCCATCAAGAGTGTGCGTGCGTGTGTGTGTGTGTATGTGTGTGAGAGAGAGAGAGAGAGAGAGGAGAAAAAGAAGAAGAAGAAGAAGAGGGTTTCGGTGGGAGAGAGAGAAGAGTTTCATGCATGGTTACAGTACAGTCTTACAGAGAGAGAGAGAGAAAGCACCTGTGAAGACCAGATTAAGGGAAGAGGAGCATCAATGGCAGTGTGGTGGATCTGCCAAAGCTTCTAGGGAAAGACGAGCAAAGGGAGAAAGTGATCCAATTTTGACTGGGTCTGTGTCGTTTTGTACTGGGGTTGGTACAAAAGCCACAAAATGGGTTTCTCTCATAAAAAAATATATGTAAATAATTTGACTCCAATAATGGCCAAAAACAATTTCTTCACATTAGTTTACCCAATTTCTTCACATTTTAGTCTTTTCTTTTCAACATATTTCTTTTTATTTAACTTGCCAACGATGGGGTAGGTTTTTTTGTTTTTTTATTATCAGAAAGATAATTAATAGGGTAACTTTTTTTATCTGCAGACACAAAATTTTGGTTAATATATACTTATATATATTATTATATAAGTAGTATCGCTAAATCCGAAAAGGTATCGGTACTGGTCCGGTACCGGTACTGTACTGTACCAGTAAGAAAATCGGTACCTTGTCCGGTACGGGATTCAGAACCTTGATCTGCATTCAAATTATATTCATGTCTGTTGCTAGAATTATTGTATACGACAATATTATCCCAATCTAACAAAGCTTAATCTAACCACTTCAACACTCAATCATAGCCACATTGTTTATAAAACCCTCCAAATTAATGAAAACAACTATTATCTCCAGTTCGTCACCACTAACGTCATCGTCCCTGGCCCTATCCTTTACATGTGAATATAAATCCTGCCTAAGCTATCAAGAACTTCCAAAACAAGTTGGCAAGTTGATTACCGAAAAAAAAAAAAAAGAAACCAACTTGGCAAGTTCTTTTAATAAATTTAAGTTCTAGCCACCTTAAGCCCACAAGAAGAAAAAAAAATGGACGATTGCATTCGACTCCTGGTGGTAACGTTTCCGGGCCAAGGGCATATCAATCCCGGCCTCCAATTCGCCAAGCGCCTTGTTGAAAAGGGCGTCCAGGTCACTTTTGTAACCGCCTTTTCCTACCTCAATCGCATGACCAAATCTTCCGCCGATACTCCACAAGGCTTGACCTTTTCCGGCTTTTCTGATGGCTACGATGAAGGCAACAGTCATTTGTGGACCAACAACGACGATGCCGGTCGCTACATGAAGGAGCTAAAGATCCGCGGATCAGAGGCCATAGCAAAGCTCATTACATCAGCGGCTAAAAGAGGCCAGCCATTTATTCATGTGGTTTACACAACAATTACCACTTGGGTAGGCCAAGTTGCACGTGCCCTTCACGTGCCGTCCACTCTCCTTTGGCTTCAACCAGCCACCATCTTTGGTATTTACTACTTTTACTTCCATGGTTATGGAGAGTCCATAGGAAAAAACATGAATGACCCCTCGTGGTCGATTGAATTACCTGGACTGCCACTGCTCTCTGGCGGTGACCTTCCCTCTTTTTTGCTTGCTTCAAACACTTTTGATTTTGGTCTTCCATTATTTAAAGAGCATTTTGATGTACTTGATACCGAAACAAATCCCAAAGTACTTGTAAACTCCTTTGATGCTTTGGAATCTGTCGCTCTGAGAGCAATCGAGAAGCTAAACACGGTTGCTATTGGACCTTTAATACCATCAGCTTTCTTGGAGGGAAAGAATCCGTCGGACTCTTCTACCGGAGGAGATCACTTTGATCAGAATTCAGAAGACTACATCCAATGGTTGAATTCAAAGCCTAGTGAATCTGTGGTTTATGTAGCGTTTGGAAGCTACGCTTCTACAACGAAGCGACAAATGGAGGAGATTGAGCGCGGGCTGCTGGAATGCGGGAGACCGTTTCTGTGGGTGGTAAGAGCAACAGAAGATGGGAAGTTGAGTTGCAAAGAAGAACTGAATCAACAAGGGTTGATAGTGTCGTGGTGTTCTCAAGTGGAGGTGTTGTCACACCCGTCAGTTGGGTGTTTTGTGACTCATTGCGGGTGGAATTCGTCATTGGAGAGCTTGGTTTCTGGGGTTCCGGTGGTGGCTTTCCCGCAGTGGTCTGACCAAGTGACGAACGGAAAACTTATCGAGGATGTTTGGAAAACCGGGATAAGAGTGACAAGAAATGAGGAAGGAATTGTAGGGAGGGGTGAGATTAAAAAGTGCATAGAAATGGTGATGGGAGGAGATGAAAAGAGAAGCAATGCTAAAAAGTGGAAGGATTTGGGAAGAGAAGCTGGAAAGGAAGGTGGATCGTCAGACAAGAATCTTAAGACTTTTGTTGAGGAGGTTAGGGCTAGTTTGGTAAAATAAACAATGTCCTTGGAAACTACTCTAGAATAAGACTGTTTGTTAGCAATTCATGTGTGTTTTAGAATTTGATATTTCCTATTCTCAATAGTCATGTCACATTTTAAGTTGTCTCAAGATGCACTTTTACATAGGAGTGGCGACGGGGCGGATCGGGATTTGCCATACCTAACCCTGATCCAAAAATCTAGCCCCGACTGGTTAATGAATAGATGTACTCCGATCCCATCTAGCTCCGGCCAGGTAATTACATCCTTTACAACTCCCTCCGGTCATAATTGTAGTTCATTGTGATCAATCGTGCTATGTTTTGGATTAGAAGACAGAGTGTCTCTTAGCGTGATTTTTTAAACTTTTCGGCATTGAACTTAAAGCGCTAATTAGTTGAAAAAGTTCAAAACTTTACACACGTAAGTGCCCATGGGCAGGGGTGTAGATTTATAATTCTTCCGTCCCTTTCTGAGGCTCCGATTGTTTCGCCAAAAAAATTTAAAACGTAAAATGTTTTTCATGTAAAATTATTTTCCGAAAAATGTTTTTCCCTAATTTTACTTATTTTTTAATGTTTGGTTGGCATTTGCAAAATAGTTATCCCGCATGAATGTTCCAATTAGGAACGAAGTGAGAACCCGACAACCTGTATACTTTGATTACTTTCTTAACTGTTTCTGATCTGCAGTGTTTCGAGTTTGAGATATCTCCCACTCTCCACTGGATTCTAGAGAGAGAGGGGCTTGTAGGTGTAAAAATTCTGTTCCCAAAGAGGGGAGAGAGAGAGAGAGAGAGAGAGACAATGCTTAACCGTTCGTTCTCATTTCTAGTTGTACGCTTAGACACAGGTTTAGAAAAACAATTTCCGAGATGTTGGGTGTAAAATATATTGCGCTGGAGGAGATAAATCATTGAACAGGAAGAAAATGTTTTACATCTTGTTTTCTTACCAAACACCAGAAATTAAGTAAAATATTTTTGAGGAATATGTTTTACGTTGAAACAACTAGAGCCCTAATGTAAAACTTCATAATTCCAATTTATGGAAGAGACGCTATCATTACATCTTTTATGTCAACTTTTACCTAGGATTCCAAAAATATCTTTCACCTTTATCCAATAACTCTTTACTGATTAATGTTTCAAAAAGACAAAATAATAGTAATTATAGTATACAAACTTTTATCTATCAACTTTTCAAAATAGACACTTATTAAGGGATGGTCCAAAATGGAATACTTGACTATTAAAAAGAAACAGATGGAGTAATTGTACAATTTTTTTCATTAACTTTTCAAAATGGACACTCAGAGACAACCTAAAATAGTATACTAGACTATTATTTGGTGAAGCAAGAAGTGCACCAGGAGACCGTGCAACGCAGCATCTCAACCATCCAAAAGTGTTTTAAATGGTTTGGGATTCCCAGACCATTTCTTTTCTGTCAAAATGCATTATTACTGATAAGAAAGTTTCAGAGAATCCGGACCATTAATTTCCAAGATGGACGGTGGTGATATATGTTGCATGGTGCAGCACATTAATGCGTTACACCATCCCCGCTTCTGCAAGAAGTATGTCTCATGGGTGGGTATTATGGGGTCTGCAGAACCCTGAGCCTCTCCTAAAAAAATCATCATTTTCTTATAATAGTCTCCATTTTCATGTACCTAAAAGTAGATTATTTATTCTTTACCAAAAAACATGAACTTTTGAAGGATTACTTAACTATTAGTCCTCCCTCATATAGACACTTATGTTCCATACCGGTCTTTTTTGGAGGTTAAGTTTTCATCCTTGCATTTAAAAAAACTCTATATTGCATTTGTTTCACTATATTTTATGTCACTATATTACCTGTTTTTTGGACATTCTAAAAAGGGCCGGAGATTTGGGGTCTAAAGTAAACTCGGAGGTCCTAAGCGTGATTTGCGGAAATAATTTACAGGGAAAAAAATCCTCCTGGTACGATCACCATATTGGGTCCCAATTCATTTGAAAAATCCACCAAAATCATCTAAATGTGGTTCCGTTAATGGTTTACTCGAAAGTGATTGATTTATACAATTAATCATGAAACACTTCTTGGAGAAACTTTAGAGAAAATTTTGGGTGCCCGTTGGGTAGATCCACGTGGTGCCCAACACCACACATCCAAGCCGTCCAAACATGTTTTGGACGGCCCAGATCTATGGTGGCATTTTTGAAAATTTTGGGGCCAAATTTACCCTCACAAATCTGGCTCGTCCAAAACATGTTTGGATGGCTCGGATGTGGTGCCAGGCACCACGTGTATCTACCCTACCCGCACCCAAAATTTCCTCGAAACCTTATCATGTTTTTGTCAATCATTCTAATGAAACTTTCTTTTGCCTTTAAAAAAAAAAAGAAACTTTATCATGCTTTTGTCAATTCTTATAGAAACGTTAATTTTCATGTTATTGTCAATCAGTCGTTTGCACATGTATCACGTATATTATAGAAAGGAAACGACCATCACAAGATTTTCATTAATCCCAAATCTATCATGTTTTTTCTGATTTATTGCTAAGTAGTGGACATGATTATGTCTTCCGCTTTTGGGCAGAAACAAGAACTATTTTTAGTCCTCCTTCGCCTTTTAACAAGATAGACGATGGTGTTATCAAGTTAAGGGATATTTGTTATAATGATTTAGATGTTTTGGTAAATCAACCAGGATCACATAGTTTCACATGTCAATCACGTTAAATATGGTGCACACCAATAAACATGCTAGATTTTCAAATGAACATGGTAAAGATAATAAATGTAATCCATCACCTAATAATGTGGTTAAAAATAATAACAGACCAGTAAACATGGTAAGTTTCATAAGAACCATATCAATATCAGAGTTATGATTAAACTTAGGAATCAGGGTTAAAACAGAGTTCGTAATAGCAAACACAGTAAAATTGGATCTTACATTAATTTCGGTAGGGTCCAACAAATATAGTGCCAAAAATATCATCAATCCTATTTTAAAATTTGGATAGATTGTGAAATAGATATCCTCTAGTTCACTCAAATTCTCCACCATTTGAATACCCGTCATTTTTGCTGCTAGAAAGTATCATCAGTCAAATCCCACTAAATCTTAATTACATCTCAATTAATGGATAACGATCTCCTAAGGGATCCCTTAACCAAATTTGGTGCGGACCTCACCTTTCCAAGCCAAATTTTGATGATCCGAACCGCTCAATGTTTTTAAAATGCATTTTTAAGGGCCTACGCGGAGATTTGGCAAAAAAAAATACCCGGAAGGGCTTGATCCATACAGTTTTCGGTAAAACTGTACATATGTACAGTTTTACCGAAAACTGTATGGATCAAGCCCTTCCGGGTATTTTTTTTTTGAAGATTTCCAGCGTGGACCTTAGAAAATGCATTTTCAAAACATTAAGCGGTTCGGATCGTCAAAATTTGGCTCGAAAAGGTGAAAAAAGGGGTGGTCCGCACCAAATTTTGGTTAAGGGATCCCTTATTAGATCATTATCCCTCAATTAATTAAGCAACTATATTTACATATTAATATATGTGTCACTTAATTAATAAGGGTTCTTTTTGCCGCTAGAAAGTATCATCAATCAAATCCCACTAAATCTTAATTACATCTCAATTAATTAAGCAACTATATTTACGTATTAATATATGTGTCACTTAATTAATAAGGATCGATAATTTTCGCATGTAAATATGATGAAAACATAACCTGTCATAATAACAAGGATGGAAACTAACATGGTATCTCCAATTAGGACTGTTATTTAATTAATGGACTATCTTATAGAACCGATTATGTAAACATTCACTCAAAGAAGGTGTTTTTTTCTTTTTTTTTTTCCTGGCCAAGACAGTATGTAGACTTTGTGGTGGTTGGAGGTTAGTTGCTACAACACGCCGGGCATCTTCTTCCTAAATCCTAACGTGATAGTCACAGTGATGAAAACTAATGTGTATCTCCAATTAGGGAAGTCAGGAAGGGGAGAAGAAAATTTTGGGTGCGTGTAAGGTACCATGTGGTATTTGACATGGTACTCATAATGCTCTATCACAGCCGGAAAACAGGGAACCTGGTAGACGCTCCCTGGTGTGCGGCATCAAAGAGATATCAGATGTATTTTCAACGGTCTTAATTTCATCTCGGCTCTTTGCAGATCCGAATCATGCATTGCAAAATATGGAATCCAAGTCATTAATCAATAAAATCAACGACACTCAAATGCGCACACCAGAGCCGCACACCAGGACTGCACACTAGCGCCCCAAGGTCCAGCTGCCCATCTCAATAATCAATGGTATAAATTTTAAATAAACTCTTTTAGGAAAGAGTTATTTAAAAGTTGGACCATCCAAAACATGTTGAGACAATCGGGGATCCGCACTGGGTACCGCCACATGGTACCCTACATGCACTCAAATTCTTCTCCAGGAACATGCTTGTACGATCGGGGATTTGCGCTGGGTACCGCCACGTGGTACCCTACATGCACTCAAATTCTTCTCCAAGAACACGATTGCGTACAATACAATTATCAATCTTTTACAGCAGCTCATAATATGAATCAGGCGTAGTTCCAATGCCCTTGGCTTAAATATTTTTTGTTTGTCTTTATTCACTTTTTTTTTTTTTTTTTTTTTGTCTTTGTTATTTTTACATCAAATTTTTGGTGATTATAAGTCCATCTCGACACAAAAAATCAAAATTGGATAAAATTGTGACTTTTACCTGAATATTTTGGAAAATATCAGAGCTATATCTACCTACCTAATTTCAACGGCCATTCAATTCTTGCCACATTAAAACTTCTCAAAATACCTGTAAAATAGTGTATTTCTTACACTAGCAAGCAATGTGAAACTGAGGGACTGCACTGTCGGTGCCATCCCACGATGTCCAAATGAGGCTGAGGTCCAGTGCAGTTTTTTTAATGTCCAGTTTAGTTAAGTTTTGAGCTTTTGTGGACTCTTCTCGGATTCACAAAAATGATCAGAATCGTTCATTTTCTAAATCTTGTCGAGTATGTCATCCACGTGAAAAAATTAGTTTGATCAACTATCGATAGCTACACAAACAAAACAGATTTATACAAGGAAAAATGGGTAATTTTAAAGTTTCAAATTATTTTTTGTCATCTCCCCTGGTAGTGCACGAGTTGAACTAACGGGAAAGTGTTTGGTACACAAGTTTCCTATAAATCCACTCAGAAAATGCATCCAACGCGTGAAATCAACCCGGTATACTTTGGATGCATTTTCTAGGTGAATTTCACCTGTTGGATGCATTTTCTTGGTGAATTTATGTGAAACTTTTCCTGTACTGTACTTAGAGCTCTGAACTAATTCCTTATGTGGATAAGGCAGGTACATTTCGCGCCCATTCTCTTCTAGTAGTTCTCTTTCTTCTATCTTCTCTGGATTTCAATCAAAAGTAGAAACGTTCAAGGAAATGGATGACTCTGTTCGACTCCTGCTGGTAACGTTTCCGATCCAAGGCCAAATCAATCCAAGCCTCCAACTTGCCAAGCGCCTTGTCAAAATGGGCGTCACCGTCACTTTCGTAACATCCTTTTCCGCAATCAATCGCATTACAAAATCTGCCTCCGCTACTCCACCAGGCTTGACCTTTTCCGACTTCTCCGATGGCAACGATGACGGGTTGAAAATGGGCGATACCCGTGGGGCTGAGCTAAGGAGGCGCTGGTCGAAAGCCGTGGTAGAACTCATCAAATCAGAGGCTGAACGAGGCCAGCCTTTTGTTCATGTCGTCTACACCACATTTACCCCCTGGGTAGGCCAAATCGCGCGAGCCCTTCACGTGCCGTCGACTTTCTTTTGGATTCAACCAGCCACCATCTTGGGTATATACTACTACTACTTCAATGGCTATGGGGATGCCATTCGGAACAATACGAAAAAACCCTCGTCGGCAGTCGAATTACCGGGACTGCCATTGCTCTCTGCCGATGATCTTCCCTCTTTTCTGCTTGCTTCAAACACTTTCGATTTTGCTCTTCCATTACTGAAGGAGCACCTGGATTTACTTGATGTCGAAACAAACCCGAAAGTGCTCGTAAACACCTTTGATGCATTGGAGTATGAAGCCTTGAGAGCAATTGAGAAGATAAACTTGGTTGCTGTCGGGCCGTTAATTCTGTCGGCTTTCTCGGATGGAAAAGACCCGGCTGACACTTCGTTTGGGGGAGATCTGCTTGAGGATACAAAAGCCTATATTGAATGGATGGATTCAAAGGCAAGCGAATCTGTAATTTACATAGCGTTTGGAAGCCTTTCTTCTATGGTGAAGCAACAAATGGATGAGATTGCACGCGGGTTGCTTGAATGCGGAAGGCCGTTTTTGTGGGTGGTCAGAGCAATAGAAGACGAGAAGTTGAGTTGCATAGAGCAATTGGAACGGCAAGGGATGATAGTGCCGTGGTGTTCTCAAGTGGAGGTTTTGGCACACCCGTCGGTTGGCTGTTTCGTGACTCATTGCGGGTGGAATTCGTCTTTGGAGAGCTTGGTTTCCGGAGTTCCTGTGGTGGCTTTTCCACAGTGGTCCGACCAAGTGACGAATGGAAAACTTATTGAGGATGTTTGGAAGACCGGAACAAGAGTGAAACCGAATACGGATGGAATCGTCGAGAGTGGTGAGACCAAAAAGTGCATAGAAGTGGTGATGGGAGGAAATGAAATGAGCAGCAATGCTAAGAGGTGGAAGGATTTGGGTAGGGAAGCTGGAAAGGAAGGCGGATCATCGGACAAAAATCTTAAAACTTTTGTTGAGGAAGTCAAGGCATGTGTAGTAAAATGAACAAAAGTTCTATGAAACGAAACTTGTCTTTATTAGTTTAGTAAAAATTTAATGATTTTCTTCCCAATAATTTGGTTTTAAGTTTTTTCAATAGGATTGTTTGGAGTTTGTATTTTATCTGTTATACACGTCCTAGTGTATGTTATCTCTAATTTATCGTTTGTTAGACCTTTTGGGTTTTGATAAGATGAAAAGAATAAACGAAATTGGAAGTTTGTTGGCCTTATTTCACAAAATTAGCTTAAACTCAAAATTGAGTGATTGCTTTACATGACATGTCACTCTCTCATAAAACATTAACTCAAAAACTGGACGCAGGGGTGTTAATGTGCACCCCTGGTGTGCGGCCCTAGTGTGCGCATCCAAGCCATTGATCTTGGGAATCAACGGATCAAATTTCATCTTGGCAATAGACGGGTCAGATCTGCAAAGTGCCGAGATTAAATTGGGACGGTTAAAACACGTCCGACGGCTTGAATGCTACACACTAGGGTTGCACACCAACACTCCCCCTTCCTAACTGAAGCTAATTTTCACTGTCTTATTGAGTTTAAGTCAACCTTTAAAACGAGGATTTATATTCCAAGGTTGAAAAACGAAAGAATGGAAAGAGTTCTGAAACAAGTGGTAGGAGTTCAAGCTTTTCCACCTGATGTCATAGTTCATTCGGGGACATCCGATAGAATTGAAACCATACTTGATGTCTTCCTTGGGAGCAAATATAATTATTTTGGGATAAGCCTCGACATGAACACGAAGTACTGGATAAGTACCTCATGGATGCACATGTGCGCAAAGCGTGTGATAATCTCCCCACTGGCACGGAGGAAACGTGGGATTGTGCTGCACCGACCAAATTCAAGTGGGATTGGATTTGCACATGTGGGGTTGGTGATTAGTCAAAGCAAATCCTAATTTTCCTTCGATTTTTTTCCTTTGAATGGAAGTGTCAAGTGTAGGAAATTTATTGCTAAAAAATATGAAAAATCTTAAAACTTTTGTTGAGGAAGTCAAGGCATGTTTAGTAAAATGAACAAAAGTTCTATGAAACAAAACTTGTCTTTATTAGTTTAGTAAAAAATTAATGATTTTCTTCCCAATAATTTGGTTTTAAGTTTTTTCAATAGGATTGTTTGGGGTTTGTATTTTATCTGTTATACACGTCCTAGTGTATGTTATCTCTAATTTATCGTTTGTTAGACCCTTTGGGTTTTGATAAGATGAAAAGAATAAAGGAAATTGGAAGTTTGTTGGCCTTCTTCCACAAAATTAGCTTAAATTCAAATTGAGTGATTACGTTTTACGTGACATGTCACTCTCTCACAACACATTAACTCAAAAACTGGACGCAGGGGTGTTAATGTGCATCCCTAGTGTGCGCATCCAAGCCATTGATCTCGGCAATCAACGGATTGAATTTCATCTTGGCAATAGACGGCTCAGATCTACAAAATACCGAGATGAAATTAGGACGGTTGAAACACATCTGACGGCTCGAATGGCACACACTAGGGCTGCACACCAAGACTCCCCCTTCCTAACTGAAGCCAATTTTCACTGTCTTATTGAGTTTAAGTCGGCCTTTAAAACGAGAATTTATATTCCAAGGTTGAGAAACAGAAGAATGGAAAGAGTTCTTAAACACGTGGTACGAGTTAAAGCTTTTACACCTGATGGCATAGTCCCTTCGGGGACATCCGATAAAATTGGAATCATACTTGATGTCTTCCTTGGGAACAAATATACTGTAATTATTTTGGGGGAAACGTGGGATTGTGCTGCACTGGCCAAATTCAAGTGGGATTGGATTTGCACATGTGGGGTTGGGGATTAGTCAAAGCAAATCCTAATTTTCTTTTGATTTTTTTCCTTTGAATGGAAGTGTCAAGTGTAGGAAATTTATTGCTAAAAAATATGTACAACCTACCAAGTAGAAAAAAGCATACAAGATAGACAAATCACACAACCAAATCAAAGAACGATACATTTAGCGTAAAATTGATCCGGCGGTTCGATGTCAAAGAACTGCATGTAAAATGTCGTTGAAGTTGTATTGCAGTTACACTATTAACGAAGCTTCTGTAAAAAACTGACGAAACCAACCAAGTGACTAAAGCAAGCATGCACCCAAGTAGAAAGCTAGAATTGTCAATTGTGGGTCAAGTCTGTTATGTTTAGCTGCTCCATTCCTACCAAAGGTAAAATTATTTCATCTTTTTCAAATTACTCATCTCTTCTTAAAAATTATGCATTTTACACGCAAAAAATAATTTATTATCATAAAATTTCTACACCATTATGAAGCTTGATCCCATTGACAAAAAAAATTCCTAAGTAAAATTTCTTTTGCGGGCAAAATTTATATTTCCCCAAAAATTAAAAGACGAGCAATATGGGACGTAGGGTGCATTTGATAACCTTTTCTAGAACATCACTTACCTAAGTGATGTGATCACCACAACACACAAAAACAATGTCATATCAAGTTTGTGGCATACAAAATACACACCTAAATCTCATGTCTTACATACGTTACACATACCAAAATAATAACCCCAAAACCTTCTCTCCACGTATTACCGCATTCTATCTGAAAAAGAGACTACACATATAACATTTATAGGAACAAACTCACAACCAGACCTCGGGAATCAGGGTCTTGCAGGCTAAGCGAGTTGTAGTCGTCTGGAAGCGTAGGTCAGAGGATCCTATTGGTATGCGTCGAGGTCATCGGAAGCAGAAGAGCAGTGTCAAGATGGTTGATAATTGTGACACTGGTGGCAAGGGCATTCGAGGCTACACTCGGAGGAAACGCAAACGAGAGAGGGTTATTGAGGATTGTTGTGCTGATATTCATATTTTTCGTATCCCTCAACGCCGTAATATCTTTTATTAATCTTGTGTCTTGCGCCTAATCTTTGTTTTGCAGGTTTCAGTCTTGGCGTTGAGGGATTGGTCGGTTAGTTTATGTCTTGGAAAGGTGTAGCTTTATTGCCTTGTGTAGATTGTTTTCTTGGGGCTTTGCTTGTTCAATGCTTGCATTTGAATGTTTTGATATCTATTGTATGGACTATGCAACTATGTGTTGCACTATTTTATGAATGGGATGATCTTTGTTTGCTCAAACATTTATAGATGAACATTTTGTTTTATTATATTTATGCATATATTCATATAAATATGTATTCCCTCCTTCTCTTTTTAAATGTCTAACTTCGTAAATCCAACATTTTATGGAGACATTATCATTACACTTTAGGAAATTTCAACTTTTCATCATTGTAGTTTACCCATTAACTTTTAATAATGGAATTATATATTTTTAAGGGCAAAATGGGAAGTAGAAAATGTACAAACTTTTATCCAAAAATGTACGAACTTTGTCCACCAACTTTCAACATGAACACTTATTAAGGTACAACCTAAAATACAGTAGCGAACCATAAACCGACAAAGCGAGTATAATATAATATAAATACATACAGAAACAGTTGCGATGGATGGTTGACAGAGGTTGTTCATAGAGGTTGCGCAAGCCCTAGCAATAATCATATTAATCTGACTATTGAACAAGGACTATACGCTTTCACAACATTAATTTAATTGATTTTAGTTTTCTTAAACCAGCTTTCCATTTACTCTTTGAATTGGATTAAAAATAGGTTGAATCTCCCGTAAGATTGTTTTTTATTGCTTGTAGCCGATTTCAAACTTATTCTAGCAGATCTTAGTTAATTCCTTATTTCACAAATTTATTTTGGTGCAATAAACGACAGAGTAAGAGACAATAGTGACTGAGAGAGACAATAGTTGAAACCAAAGTCTACGTTCGAAGACATTTCTACAGTCGTTATGCGTACGTAACCACATTTTTCAATAAACAAATAAATTTATGTTCAAACGAAAATGAATGATGAAGACCTTTCATCCCCAATTCGTCACCACTGACCTCATGGCTCCTAGACCTATCCTTAAACATTGTGCATATAAAAATGTGCAATCCTTATGAAACTCCTTGCACTGTCAAGCCTCAGCTATCTAAATTCCAAAATAATCTCTTCTTTTTAACAAGAAAAGAAATGGATGACTGTGTTCGACTCCTGTTGGTAACGTTTCCAGCCCAAGGGCATATCAATCCCAGCCTCCAATTTGCCAAACGCCTTGTCAAAATGGGGGTCCATGTCACTTTTCTAACCGCCTTTTCCGCCCTCAATCGCATGACCAAATCCGCCGCTACACCACTAGGCATGACCTTTTCAGGCTTCTCCGATGGCCAGGATGATTGCGACGGTGACTTATGGAACAACAACGAAGATGGCGATCGCTACAATAAGGAGATAAAGATCCGCGGATCAGAGGCCATAGCAAAACTCATCACATCAGCAGCTGAAAGAGGCCAGCCTTTTGTACATGTGGTCTACACAACAATTATTCCTTGGGTGGGACAAGTTGCACGTGCCCTTCACGTGCCGTCGACTTTCCTTTGGATTCAACCAGCCACCATCTTGGGCATCTACTATTATTACCTCAATGGTTATGGAGATTTCATTGGAAAAAATATGAATGACCCCTCGTGGTCAGTTGAATTTCCGGGACTGCCACTGCTAACTGGCGGTGACCTTCCCTCTTTTTTGGTTGCTTCAAACACTTTTAATTCTGCTTTACCTTTAATTAAAGAGCATTTTGATATACTTGATACCGAAACAAATCCGAAAGTACTTGTAAACAGCTTCGAAGCTTTGGAGCCTGGGGCCATGAGAGCAATCGAGAAGCTAAACTTGGTAGCTGTCGGACCGTTAATCCCGTCAGCTTTGTTGGATGAAAAGGATCCGTCTGACACTTCTTTCGGGGGAGATCTCTTTAAAGATTCAAAAGCCTATATTGATTGGTTGAATACTAACGCAAGCGAATCGGTAATTTACATAGCTTTTGGAAGCATGTCTGCTATAGCAAAGCCACAAATTGAGGAGATTGCGCGAGGGTTGCTTGAATGCGGAAGGCCGTTTTTGTGGGTGGTACGAGCATCAGAAGAAGAGAAGCTAAGTTGTAAAGAGCGATTGGAACAACGAGGGATGATAGTGCCGTGGTGTTCTCAAGTGGAGGTTTTGTCACACCCGTCGGTTGGGTGTTTCGTGACTCATTGCGGGTGGAATTCGTGTTTGGAGAGCTTGGTTTCCGGGATTCCAGTGGTGGCTTTTCCACAGTGGTCAGACCAAGTGACGAATGGAAAACTTATGGAGGATGTTTGGAAGACGGGAGTAAGAGTCAGAGCAAATGAGGAAGGAATTGTGGAGAGTGGTGAGATTAAAAGGTGCATAGAAGTGGTGATGGGAGGAGATGATCAAATGAGATGCAATGCTAAGAAGTGGAAGGATTTGGGAAAGGAAGCTGGAAAGGAAGGTGGACTATCGGACAAGAATCTTAACACTTTTGTTGAGGAGGTCCGAGCTAGTTTGGTAAAATAAGCAATCTTATACAAAATTGGTCTTACAATAAACAATGTTTTGGGTCAGAGAGTAATATGTTGGCTAGCTCTTCTAATTTTAACCCTTTTTTTAAAAATAGTTCTGTCCTTTATTGTACGGAACATATACGGTAGGAGTTTGTACGGTGCATCGATCCCGCCATCGCTTCCGCTGCGCTGGCGTGCACTAGGCCCAAACTTCTGGGAAGTATTCACGGAGTCCACCACATTCGTTGGGCTCAATATACGTTAAATGACCCATATATCCACTTAAAAGGTTAAGCCTTGTAAGTGGTGAGTCATTCAATTGTATATTAAAGTCTAACCATCTTTATATTTTTTTAATGTGGGACTTAACCTTCACACATTTTCCAACAATATATATGTAAACTAACATTTCAACATGTTGGGCCATCATACACACATGACGTTAGTGCGTACCAATATTTTGAAATGTTGAAAAGTGAGGGAAGGAAGAAACAATATTGCTACGAAGTGGAAGGATTTGGGAAGAGAAGGTTCGGTAAGGCGGATGGATGGACAAGAATCTCAAAGCATTTTTTTATGAGATTAGAGCTGGGCAAATAGTGTCAAATTGACATTTCAGAAATTAAAATACTTGAAACAAATCAATAGCTAACCCTAATACTCGTACATGTCTACATAGATGTGTATATTGATGTGGATGGATATGAAAATAGAGATTCACACATATACACCTACATACAAAATGATATACTCCTATATATACACACACACATAGAGAGAGAGGTGATGGTCATTGGTCGGCAACTCGTTGCGGTGGTGTTGTAAGTCAACAATGCGACGACGAATGGCGTAGGCATCAATACCGTTGCTAATGTGCGAGATTGGCTTTGAAACGTAAAACCCTGAGCACCCCTGTTTTGTCTAATATTTTAACACACTAACAAAAATAAATTATCCTACCTATAATAAAAGGAAAAACTCCCATCCTCTTTCGGCCTTTCTTTTTATGGCCATTTTGTCCTTCTTCATATTAGTTATGTGCCGTAAACCTTTTCTTGTTGTCATTTACCATTTTTTTCAAACGTAGGGCATCATTGCCGATGACAATTTTGGATAGTAACTTTAAATTTCTCCAGGGTGGGCCATGGCGTAAATGCATGTTTACTCTTTTTTCTTCTTCGGTGGCTGGGTAGTACAGTAGTTGGGCGTTTTTTTCTTCATTGTTTTCAATCTAATGAATTGTTATTCGGTGGAGCAAAATATCTCTCTCTCTGTCTCTCTCTCTCTCTCTCTCTCTCTGTGTGTGTGTGTGTGTGCAATTCGTCTCTCTGTCTCTCTACATTCAATATCTCTCTGAAGATCTACTGCTCGTTACTCTTTCTCGAGTCAACAGAACGGTATAGCGTCATGGAAGATATACAATAATACAATCTCTTATACATTTCTATATCTATAAATATCTGCATATAGGTATTGGGAAAAAGGCAAGATTATTTGTTCAAAATATATGTTTTTTTTTTTAATTCTATTTGATCGAGTCAATTTGTCTCTTTTGTGTTGTTTCATTTAGATCAAACCCTAGAAAGTCTCTCGCCCAATTGGGATCACATTGACTCAAATCAAAGTGAAATTAAAGTGAAGATTGAGACCGAGTTTCTTGATTTACCGGTAGATTTAACCCTAGAAACTCAACTCGCGACACAGGTTTGTCTTTTTTTCTTCTCCTGTAAATATTGTTTTCTACTGTTTTGTCTTTAAAGTTCAAGAAAAACGTTGGATTGATGTTTCTTGCTTTCAATTGAGATCAAACCGAAAAAATTTCATGCTTTTTAGTATTCTCTTATTGTTAAGACCCGTAATTATTAATTTAGAGTTTATTAGTATAAATAATTTATTTATTTTTAAGGATAAATTAGAGTAATTAGCTAGACAATTATCTAGTAGAGATAATTATTTTTAAAAAAATAATAATAATAAAAAATAATAATCTCTCCAATGTTTATCCTAAGTTCCCCTTATCACTTCAATTTCCTCTATTAGACTCCTTTTTCAACTACAACTCTTCTTTCACCAAAAGTCATCTTTTTGACTTCCATAAGAGTCCAAAATTGCTCCAACATCACCTATTCTCTTTAACATCAGCCGTACTATTCCCTCTTTTTCTCCCTAAAAACTCTTCTTCTCACTTTCCTATTGGTGGACAACAACACCACTTTGTTCCTCTTTTTATATAAGTTCTTCTTTTCCACAAAAGTGAAGTACGTCACTTTTCCTCTTGGCTATTTCCAACAGGTTCTTCACCTTCCTCTTTTCCCTTTCTCTTTGTCAAATAGTTTAATTGTGTTGACTATTCAAACAAAACTCCACTTCTTTATTTTCTCTCTTCTTAGAATTAATTGATTAATTGATTTTCAATTTCTCTTCTTTCACCCACACGGCTGCAAATCCTCCTCACTTTAATTTTTTTTCTATTTTCAGAATAATATTTGAGGTTATTGAAGTTCTCGATTTTTTTTCGTTCGTCGCGCTAAGTCGTCGGAAGAAAGGTAGGGTTTCGGAACTTAACTTTTACTTAGGAATACTGCTTACGTGACTTGTGTTTATATTATATATTGTGGGTTGTTTAGGAAAGTTATAGTTTGTTGTGGCTTCTGCGAAAAATGAATCGTCAATGAATCGTGTGGTCGGTTTTGTGTGAAAAATAAAATAAAAATATGTGAAAGATGTATACAGTTGCTGTTTTAAATTATTCGGACCTTTTCGGGTCAGAACGGAGGAAAACTCATAACTTAATAGTTGTAGATCTCGAAAAGATAAGTAACTTCTATATAGAACTCGTCTCAATCCGAGATTCGTAGAATTAGTTATGATTTTTCAAAGTTTGCTGAACTGTACAGTTTCGGGACAGATTCAATACTTGACTTAAAACACTGTTTTGCCCCATTTAGGATTGGATTTAGGCTTCGCTCAAAACAGTGAACTTGTGTTAAATTTGATGAATTATTTTACTGTAAAATTTCGTGATTTTTGGAACCCGTTTGCTATTTTTAGTGACTGGAAGGATAATTGACTTGTTAGCATGAGTTATTCAATTTCTTTATTAAACTTTTAGTTACATGCTATAATTAGACGCATGTGATGTGTTGGCTTACTGGAATTATTACATCATTTATCATGTGTTAATTAATTTTCGTGATTTATCAAATAAACGGTTAAAAGATGCGTGGCTGTTTACCGAATGTGGGGATGGGACGTTGTATCCGATATGGGTCTTGAGTCAATTATCGCAATATACTCCCAGGGGTATTTGATCCGTGCCATGGGCCTGGAGAGTTAGGTATGGTGGACGGGAGCCCAATAGATTGTTTATATTGTGGATGGGAACCGATATCGGATAACTTGATGAATTGGTATGAGATACCGAATTCATGAGGTGCATGAGGTTTGGGTTGTGAAACCCCGAGATTGATAATGAGAATTTTGAATCCACTATTTTTTGAGATATGTTGTGATAACCGGGCTGTCCTATTCTTTAAAACTTATGATTTATATGTTTGACTGCTGCATGAGTAATCTTTTGTAAAGGGCTAGTTTCGGTACCCTATTGAGTGTAATTAAATCACTCACAGTGCTACTTTTGTGGCCCTGGCGTCCCCAACGCCAGATACAGAAGGAGATGAAGAGCTGCCAGCTGAATTTGAGTCTATGGAGCAGCTAGGTGGGGAACAAGTGGTGGACCCGTGGCTTTATCAGTAGGGATTTAGCTAGATGGCTCTGTCCTTATTTCTGTTGAATTATTAATAAATGTTTGAGTTTTTCTTTTTAGACAGTTGGAATTTAATTCGTTCAATTGTAATAAGTTGGATTATTTTTAAGTTTTTGGGGAAAAATTTGAAGTACTCTTTAATATTATTAATGAAGTTGCGTTTTATTTAAATAAATTATGAAATTTATTTATTAACGTACCCAATTTTCGGGGCCTTACACTTATTTTCTCTATCCATAATTGCTAAGAGTATATATGGTAATATTACAGATCAAGCCCTAGAAACTTGAAGTTCGTTACAGAGCTGTGTTTCCATTGCTTTTGTCCTCAACACTTAATTCTTCATTGATGTTTCTTGCTTTCAAGTGAGATCGAACCACAATTTGCTTCTTTTTTTTTTTCCCCCCTGTGTTGCTCATGTATTTACTCTACTGGCTCATTTGCTTGAACTTGTGTCCTTGTCCTTTCACTTCTCTTGAATTTAGATAAAGGAGCTTTCCATACAGTAGCTTGGCATAAAAAGCCCTCCCTGTTTCTGTCTATCAACGTCATCGAATTGATCTAGAACCAGTCAAGAACAAAAGTTTGGAAATCGGGGGACACAGGGACATTGGGAAGTAAAAAAGGAGGCCGAAAGGGAAGTAAAAGGGGGAGTCTTGATTTTTGAATTACAAGTCAGGTACTTTTCTCACTTGTTGCCTGATTATAAGCTACTCAAGTTTCCGTCTTTTCTCCTTTCTACGCACATCTTTACTTTTCGGAAGACTTTTCAGTGTTTGTTTTCCAAACAGAGCTTCTCTCGTGGTTATTTGCTGAGATATGCAGCTTTGAACATATTTGAACTTGGCATAATCAGGTTTGCATCCAAGTCTACCATGTCCAAGCACGTACAGGGCATTCATTGGGCTCAAAATTGTTTATGACCTTTGCCACCAAATTGATTCGGCCAATAGGCCATGGAGACTTGGGATGTATTGTATTATTTGGTGGCTATAAATAACTGAAGTTCTAGATGAAAAACCCTGATCCGCTCATCGGTGGTCATGAAACGGCAATAAAAGCACCAAAAGCATCCGTAGGGTACAAAAAATGAGCAAGTTTGAAGTAACAGGTATATGCAATTATGCATTACCAAGTGCATGTTCTGTGGTATGACAAAATTTGATTATACATCAAGTTTTAGAGGTTCGATTCTGAATATCACATTGTGACGATCTTCAGATTGTAGAAGTGGCAGATTGGTGTTAATCAAGTAGTTGAACAAGAAAAAAATATCAAGCATTTAATTTGGATGAGATTAGATGTTAGTTATAAGGCATTTTTCGGACAGGGTGTGTAGACAAGCTTCCTTGGATATTTCCTCTTTGCAGTAATCAATAAAACTTCTATCTATTGACCAAAAAAAAAAAAAAGTGAGATTGGGTTAGGCTATCCTTGAATATTTTTCAATTGCGTTGTGTCATTTAATAGAACATAGCTGTAAGAGAGATACAGAGAAACATAGGAGTACAAAAAGTTGTTGCTTCCAAAGAGAAATATGCCTATGCGTGCACAAAATAGTTAGGACAAACACAATCACAGCCCAGCATCATAGGTGATTTGAAAAAAGTACCCTAACAATTTTCATTAACACATTAACCCACCTAACAAACAGTATATAAATAAACATAATTATTAACGTAAAAACACTCTATAATAGTTGTATCACACAAATTTCGTGAGCACGAGACTCTGTGCAAAGCACGGAGAAGCCAACTAGTATCATATAAATAAATTAATAAATAAACGTAGCTTACTGGAGGTATCTGACCCCACGTGTCCTAGGGTGGCTTTGGACATAACTTTAATACATAACTCCCAAATGGGGCCACATAAATTTAACGCGCCAGACACAGGCTTTGTGCTAGTTTTGTTTTAAATTCATGTTTATGGACATTTTGATGTCAATTAAATTCGTGTTTGTCCAAATTAGTATGGTCCCTATTAGTATTTATGGTTGGTTCGACCGGACCCAAGTCCAACCCTCATGGATCGTCCATATGGGTTAAGTGACTGGGTTGGTTAGAAGGATGATAAGAGATGAACTGTTATTTCTATCTGTTAGGAGAGTTTAAAGAGAGTTTAAACTGTAAGACTTTGCCTATAAATAAAATCGTGCAGATATTGGAGAGATACACTGGAAAATAATTAGAGTTCTAATTTTCTCCTTCTCTCCACAACATTCTTCTATAATCCTATCAATATCTTCTCTCTTTAGGGTTTCCATCCATGAACCTTAGGATTATAGATATTAAGAGTAGGCTCTAGTAGCCTTCGATCTGTACATGTTTGGGTTCTTGTTCGAGTTGGTATTCGCAATTTATGCATGCTTGTAGAGCGGGTCTCGGTTCATCGATCTTTGATAGCTCCAAGTATTCTGCTGCGTTTCATTATGTAAGTTTGTGTGATTTACACGCTTTCAGTAGATTTAACATTGGTATCAAAGCCCTTAAAGCTCCCTCTCGCATAATCGCCTATATTTCTGTTCTTAATTTTCAGATGTGAATCATCTTTTTGGTACTCCCTCCGTCCCTTTTTAAGTGCGTACCTTGGGAATACGTGCAATTTCAAACCCTTAAAAAACATATTTCCCTATATAATTTTTTAATTTTCTTTATACCAAATTAAAGTGCTCATTGAGTACTTTAATTTGGTGCAAAAAAAATTTAAAAATATTATACGGAAGTACATTTTTTAATGTCCACAAAAATACACGTTTCCCAAAGTACTCACTTAAAAAGGGACGGAGGGAGTATATTAAAAAAAAAATGGATACAGAAGTGAAAAAAGAAACAAAACAGATACGATTATGTTTTGGTGTTCAATGATTATCTATTTAATCCCATCGGATAATCGCGAGAAACCAATTAGGAGTGCACTGATTTATTAGCGTCATGCAACCGAACAAGTTTCATGAAATAGCACTGATGTGCCCTTTTTTGATCCACTGATTCAGTTTTAAAAGTTACTGCCAAGTTGGGTTTTGACTAGTGTTTCTTTTTTCATGTGGCTTAAGATTCGTAAGTACAAAATGTTTTTGAGCAGTAATGCAAACCAAACAGAATAGTGGAAGTTCAGTTTTTTATAACCAAACTAATTAAACTGAGCCTTACGTCTCAATCAATTGAGATCGGCTACATGAATTAATCTTGTTTTTCCGTTGAGCTCTGTCTAAGGGGACCTCTTCACTTGGGTTTAGTAAGCCCAAGCCCTTTCGTATGACGGCATCTAAAGTCAATTTAGTTCTTCCTTTTTTAAAATAAATTTACATATGATATTGAAGATTCATACGTATTTTCTGTATATATTTATAAATAATATATATGTACATTTATAATATCCTTAATATACTAGGTATAACCGGGTACGGGGCGCGTACGGGTATTCGGGGGTAGGGATTACAAAATCATATCCGCTCCATACCTGAGTGGTTTTCTTTCAATCCCACCATACCCGCTCTTGTTGGGGGAAATTTTGGGTAAACCCCGTCTCTAAATGAGCGGGGCGGGGCGGGTATATATTGGATATGGAGAAATTGCCATCCCTAGGAATATACGTACTTAGTCCTAGTTATGCAGTGGATGTAGAATCAAAACCCTAAATTTCTCTCAAACTTCACAATATTATTTTAATTGATTTTAGTTTTCTTAAACCAGCTTTCCATTTACTCTTTGAGTAGGATTAAAAATAAATTGAATCCACCGTAAGATTGTCTTTGAATTCCTCGAAAGTCAACCATTCCAAACCTTGCAGCCACTAGGGGATTACAACTGGTTGTTACTTTCAGGGCTCCGAAATTAGTCGAGGTGTGCACAAGCTGGCCCGGACATCCAGTTATCAAAAAAAAAGAAAGGATTGTCCTTGAATTGGATTAAAAATAAATTGAATCCACAGTGAGATTGTTTTTTATTGCTCGTGGCCGATTTGGGAGTCAATCAGTATTCTACTGAATCTTAGTTAATTCTTTATTTCATAAATTTATTTTGTTGCAATAAACGATGGACCAAGAGACAATAGTCGAAACCAACAGGCTACGGAGACATTTCGACACTCGTTATTCGTAACCACATTTTTCAGTAAACACATAGATTTCTGTTCAAATGAAAATGGATGAAGATGTAAACTTGTAGCCTTGTAGGTTACGTACCGAACCTTTCATCCCGAATTCGTCACCAGACTCACCACTGACCTATGTCTACTAGCCCATCCTTAAACATTGTGCATATAAAAATGTGCAATCCTTATGAAACTCCTTGCACAGTCATGTTAGAAAAATGGAACGACAGTTTGGTTAAATTGATTTTTTTTGCACGGCTAAAAAAGATTTCATTAAAGATGGAACAGATACAACAAAGGAACCGACTAGTATGGCACCAAACCCTCTCGACAAAACAAAAGCCACAAAGCCCCCCAAAAGAGAAAGGTTGGCTAGTGATCAACATATCTCAGCCAGAAACAAATTCTAACAGCTGAAGATAATACAATAGAAGGAGAAAAAATACAAAGAAAATAAACTGCTGCAGGTGTAATTCATCCCAGAATACAGCAGCCCCTATCAAGCCTATATCTCCCATCCAAAACCTGATTAGCAATCTGGACCAAGACAACTCCTCAATGAATATGTAGCAATCTGGACTAAGACAACTCCTCAATTGCAATAAAGATGCAGCAGCATACAGAGTGATAGCAAAACTCCAGGTTGAGTCCAAGCTTCAGGAGATGAGGAAGCGATTGAAACCAAATGCCCGGATACAATACAAGACTAATGACTCAGAAGCCTTCGCAAAGATATCAAAAGATGGAGCAATAGCAATAGCCAATTGCAATAACAACCAGAACTATAAGTTGGAGTAATAGCCAAATGACCAAGACTTATCAGCAGCATAGAAAGCTCAGAAGCGGCAGGGGCAACATTGAAAAATCAGAGTCAGCATAGAAGATCAGAGGCAGCAACATCACGAGGATGACAGCAGCATAACAACTCCAGAGAAAAAGCTACTCTAGATAATATCACATAATGCAACAGCAGGCAGCAGATCAATAAAAATAGATACACCACTAAAGCAGCAGTGGATCGCAGAAGATGAGAGATAGAGAAGCCAAAACAGACTCGACCAGATACAAACTCAGATGCTCCACCCAAAGAGACCGAAAAAAGCCCCAAGACCCAACAGAAAGAGACCAGACCAACAAACAGAACAAGACTCCCCCAGCCAAAACCCAAACCAAAACCAAAACCAATACACCCAAGGCTTACAAAGAAAAGAACAAAACCCCAGTATCAAAATAACCCACCATCAAAATATCCCAAGATAGAGTCAAAGATTTCATAGCTTACAAATTTTATGGCCTGAGAGAAGCAAAGAAAATTAGAGTTGATCCCCAGCCCTTGCTTTGTTAAGGGCTTCCATTTCAGCTATCTTGCTCACGACCTCCTCTTCCTCTCCATCATAGCTAATTCCAAAAAGCTTGTCTACTGCCCAGATGGCCTGAGCTTCATCTAACAGAATTTTGTTTCTGTTGTTTATTCCTCCTGATGAAATTGATGCAGATAGTGCCGCTGATGCCACCGCGGATCTTAATACCACGCACTTCTTATTATTCCTCTTTCCATTGGTATTTCTTGCATTGACCTTTGTATATCCCAGAATTTCATCTATACTCTTCCTGTTTCTTTTTCCTTTTATCCCCTTGATTGCTGCTTGGATAGGAGCTTGATTTGCTTCAAAATGATCAAGGTGTTCTTCATTATTGCTTTGTGGTTGGTACTCCATTGAAATCTTCTCCAAGCTATCTGCCACTATTTCACTTTCCACCACAGAATTTTCAGTCCCCAAGGAGGAGTTAATTGAGTCCATCACTAAAGCCTCCTCATTAAATATAGGGGGCATGTCTGCTTCAATTTTTGAATTTGCCACCTCCTCAGAGCTTGAGTCATGATGTTGTGACTCGTATTTTGATCCCACATCAGCCGAAGGTTCCAATACATTTTCCATTTGCTGATTAACAGCATCAACATCACCTTTAACATCATCCTTTAATCTGTCTTGATCTTGATCACCTTCCTTATTGATGCCAAGTGTATTTTTTGCCACAACCTTTTCCCTAACATTTTTGGACAGAGATGGTTCATTAACTTTAGCTTGATCTGAGTCATGAAGAACCCTGAGTTCATCATGCTGTTTATTCACCCAATCACTAATAGGTTTCTCATTGAAGATATCATCGCAATCCTCTTCCCACACTTTCACCTTATGAATTTTGCCCTTAACAGTAATGTTGATCCACTCTTCGATTCTTTGTGGTTGTTCAGTGGCAATCATCAATCTACCCACATCGTAAGATTCTTCTTTCATGGTTTCCACATCAAGAGTGATAAATTCACCCCAAATTTCACCCATACGTTTGAAGGAGGCCACATTCCATACAGTAAGAGGCATTCCTCTACACTTGAGCCATATAATTCTTGATTCACCAGCAACTTCTCCGTTCCAGGGCTTGATCAATTTAAACCAATTAACGATGGTAGGATTAGCAAGAGCATTTGTTCTGTCATCTCTTGATTGGAAAGTAATAATAATCTTCATACCTCCCAAAGATTTAACAGAAACATCATTGAAATTAAGCTCCCTCAGCGCATTCTGAACCAATTCGGGGGTTGTTAAAGCCTTCAATTTTGCCACAGCACTCCTAGTGAGCCAATCAACATCAACTGGATTCAAATTCAGAGAAATTCTCTTTTCCACATCTTTTAACTCCTTACCATAACCCATGTCTTTCCCATCGAAAGCCCTATTCTGACCTTGTGCTCTGGAACCTCTAAAACCTCCATAGTTCAACTCAAACCTTGGTTGACTGATTTGTTGAGGGGCTTCCCTATCATACGTAGCTTTCTCCACTATCAGGTTTCTTTTCCCAATCCAGAACCCATTGGCCTTTTCCTTTGCAAATTCCATCCCTCTAATGGAATCATATCTAATAAACCCAAATCTATTACCAGTTCTTTTGCTTCTTTTGAAAGGTAAATATGCATCCACCACGGAACCAAAATTAGAGAAGAATTTGCGAAACCACGATAAACCCACTCCATTAGGGAGGTTATCGACGAACAACCAACAGCTCCAAGATACAACCCAAATCAAGGCCAAGCCTTCTCAATGTTTGTGCCCAACAGAAGTAGGATGAACTGTTTATGGTCGAAGTTGCCCAATGGATAGAAAATATATGAACGTATAAAAAAGAGGGAGGAAGAGATAAGAGATCACATTTTGTGTGTGTGTGTGTGTGTGTGTGTGTGTGTGTGTATATTGACGATGTAGTAATTTTAATGTCAGAAACATAGTGCCTTATATAGGCATATGTTGTACCTCTTCACAACGGACACAACCTTAGAATATATAAATTTCTTTAATTAAGAGACACCTATTTTAAATGGTGACTCTTGGAATTAATAAATAATAAAATATTTAAAACGAATTTTAAAACTTAAATATTCCAGGAATCCCCCACAAGTTTTAAAACTTTAAAAAAATATATAGATATGAAAAGTCATGTGCAACTATTATATCGTGCAATAGGTGTAGTGTCTTTCTGACTTGAACCTCACTTAGTGTTAACAATTTCCCTCTGAAGAGTCATAGTCATGAACTGGCCATGTCTTGAACTTGACCCTTTGAGCCAGAGTTCAACATGTAACACACACAATACCGATATAAGACAAGGTTGGTGGGTTCGCGCTATTGTTGGCCATGGCTGATCTTGATTCTCATGAGAGTTTTTAGAGAATAGTCCAATTCTCACGTTCGCAGCCTCGCGACGACTCTCACTTCGGTGAATCCTCCAAGGATAGAAATGACAGAGGTCTATCCCGCAATAATATAAGCGCCTTAGATTCATTCATGGTACTTAAACCCTTCTTTAACAAGTCACATTTACATCAGCACTAATGCCTTAGGGATGAGCAGGAGCAAAATAAATTTTCCTCATAGTATTAAGTGCTAGAATCACAAGTCACACAATACGGATTGTTGCTTCCCATTGAACCTCTTTCATGGGGTCCTCAATTACAGAGGTTGGGTCACCTCCCTAGGTGACTTCTTTTGGGCTTAGGCTCATCCCCTTGACAAATCTAGGACTACACTCCTAGACAATCTTTTAGTCAACTGATCAGCAATATTGAGCTTAGATTTCACAAAATTTAGAGATATTATTTCTATTCAGCATGCTTTTAATAGACTTAAATCTCACATGAATATGTCTATTTATTTTCTTATTGTCATGCGCCTACTTGACAGATTCAATCACTGCTCGGCTATCACATCGCATAGGAATAGAAGGCAATGGTTTAACCACAAAAGGTATATCAAATAAAAAATTCTTGATCCACTCTGCCTCAGCGCAGGTGGTATCCAAGGCTATTAGCTCTGCCTCCATAGTACTTCTTAAAATTATAGTTTGCTTTTTAGAATCTCAAGAAATAGCATCACCGTCAAATAAAAATATGTAACCTGTGGTGGACTAAACATCAAGACTGTATATTTATAGTTTTGCGAAAAATTGCTTGGATCAAACCCTTCCCGGTATTGTTTTTGGAGATTTCTCGCGTACACCCTAGAAAACACCTTTTAAACACATTGGACGGTTCGGATTTTCCAAACACAATTTTTAAAAGTAAAAAAATGGGATTTTCCTTCAATCCGGGATTCCGGATAGGAAAATCCCGGTATAAATTGCTTAAAGTGTAGACCTACCTTTTCGGCCGATTGAATTTTGATGATTCAAATCGCTCAATGTGTTTAGAATGTGTTTTTAAGAATCCTCGCGAAGAATCAGATTAAAAAATGATCAGGAAGGGCTTGATCCGAGTCCGAGCAATTTTCGATAAAAATTATATATGTACTGTTTTATTGAAAACTGCCCGGATCAAACCCCTTCCCAGTCATTTTTTTTTTTACATTTCCTGCCGTTGGACCCTTAAAAACGCATTCTAAGCACCATGGAAGGTTCGAATTATCCAAATTTAATCGGAAAAGGTGAAAGTCCACACTTAAATAAAATCAGGGATCTAACTATAGAAGTTATCTCTCTCTTTTCAGTCGATTACATTCCCGCAATGTATTTCCATTACCTTTCAATACAACTCTAGTTTTCCATTACGATCGAATTTTCCATAAATTATTTCTTTTATCATCGAAGCAAATTGGAAGTCCACTTCATTGTGGCAAAAATAGATCTGCAATCTCTTGTTTGAAGTCAGGTTTTTGCGTACTCGCATCATTTTTCACACCGAACCAAGCATGTTCATGCCTATTGTTCCCCATGATGACTCAAACATGTTGCCAGAATGTGCTTTGCCAACGTGCAAACCGGCCAAGTCTCAGTGTGTCAACGACTTCAACACCGGGCCAACCAGTGATCTGTGCACATTTTGTCGTGTCATCTTGGTTAGTAAACCCAATGTATATTTGGATCCTACTGTAGGAGCTTTTGTTTATTGCCCTTTGAGTCCTTGTATTTTACATTTTTGGTCCTTGCATTTCCTTTATGTTTACTCGCCAAAAATGATATTTTTCCCGCCATTTGAAGAAATGCTTATTAGTAGGGCTGTAAACGAGCCGAATCGAGCCGAGCTTTAGAATATTCAAGTTCGTTCAATAAATTTTTAAACGAACTTGAGCTGAACTCGAACTCAATGAAAATTTGACGAGCCGAGCTCGAGCCGAACTTGCCTAGGTTTGAGTCGAACCCGAACTTGTTCACGAGCCTTAACGAGGAAAAAATATTAGATATTTATGCTCTAATATAAGTCTAGAACTTCAAAAAAAAATCTATTTTGTACATAAATAAGTTCATACATGTATAAAATTATAAAAACATATTAGTAAAATTTAAGTTTATAATACTTTTATTGGTTTATACAAGTACAAGTTATAAAATTTTCATTATGTATATGTAAAAGTTTATACATATCCAAGGTTATATAGAAAATTCTTATGAGATATACATATATTCAAAGTTCGCGAGCCTAATTGAGCCGAATATTGTCAAGTTCAAGTTCGGCTCGTTTATTAAACGAGCCTAAAATTGAGGTTCAGGTTCAGTTCATTTAGTATCCGAATCGAACTCGAACGAGCCTTTACCGAATCGAGCCTCGAATAGTTCACGAACAGCTTAGTTCATTTACAGCCCTACTTATTAGTCTATGTTATTGGAGGGACACTATTCACGTATAATGGAGCTTCCTTTCCATCAATTCGCGTTTATATAGTGTTTTTTGGTCATATTTTTCTAGTCATCGCCTATTTTGTTGTCTAGTTTGTAATCTCAGTTACTCATTAATGAATTGTTTTTCCTTTGAATTGATTCATTGTTATTCATCGTGTTAGCTATATTGTTGCTTGCTTGTTTTTTGTATATAGTGTTTGGCTACTTGCTTTGGAGTTGTTGGGAGTTTAATGTGCCTACAAGGGAGTCTTGGTAAAAAGCCACATATGGTGACTCTTGAGTCTAATCTTGTCTCAAGTACCGCCCCTTGACAATACGAACGCACATTTTCTCAATTACACGGCCAATGTGTTGTTTTGCCTTTTCGAGGGAACACCCATGACAGTTGCAATAGCAGGGAGTTTGCTAACTTAAAATCCTTTCTGAGATCGATTATTTCTCAAGAAAAATTAAGTGGATTAACCACATTACCAATTGAAAAGAAAATGTTAGAACAAGCTAATTTTAAAAGCTTGACTAGTAATTTTGCATCCAAAAAAGCAAGAAAAATAAATTTTCCAATCGTTAAATAAAAAAAGAAAAAAAGACCTCGTATTAAAATCAGAAAAAAAAGACCTCGTATCAAGTGCTGGATGATGGGGCAGTACCCAAGGCGAATTTCGGCTGTCCAAAAGTTTTTTGGATTGTCTGAATTTTAAGAGAGAAAAAGGAAAGAGAGGATAAAGGGAAGGAAAAATCTAGACCACACAAAACATTTTTAGACAGCTGAAATGCGCGCTCGGACACTGTATCAGTTGTACCTTATTTGCTCGCAAATTTTTCTCGGAGGACGACAAATATGCTGATGTATTTGGTGAGCTTTATTTATTGTCCTGATGCACAATATCTGAACCGTCGCCGAAAATTATTTCAAACTTGTCTTGGAGCATTAGGCGAATTTTTAATGCGAGGTCTTTTTTAATACGAGGTCTTTGATGACGTCCCTTTCATGGTTTGAGTAGTATCTACAACTCTATTATTATAGAGCGAGAAAATCTTATTCACGGTCAGCCAGCACCCAAGTTTTTCTTGCGTCCTAATTCCGAACAGCCATTTATTTTTTGCCACATTAAAACTTATATTGAAGTACCTACGGATCATAAAATATCTTCATACGGAACTTCAATTTGCTCTTCCTTTAATTGATTTTCAATTAGTGAACAATGAGATTAATTTCCAAAATTAATTTTAGATTAGTCTATAACCTTCAGAATAAATAAAAGAACAAATCAGTATCGTCGGCACAAATGTCATGGCCCCGGGCCCCTCCTTTACATTATGCATATACATATATGTGCAACCCTCTTATGGAACTCCATGCACAGTCCAGCCTCCAGCTATCTAAATTCCCAAAAACAGTTCTCTTTCTAAGAAGAAAAAATATGGATGACTGTGTTCGACTCCTGCTGGTAACATTTGCAGGCCAAGGGCACATCAATCCCAGCCTCGAATTCGCCAAGCGCCTTGTCAAAATGGGCGTCAACGTCACTTTTCTAACCGCCTTTTCCACACTCAACCGGATCATCAAATCTGCCCCCGCTACTCCACAAGGCTTGACTTTTTCTGGCTTTTCCGATGGCTACGATGACGGGTTTAAAATCGGTGCTCACTACGCAGTGGAGCTAAGGAGCCGCGGGTCAGAGGCCGTAGCAAAACTCATAGAATCAGCAGCTGAAAGAGGCCAGCCTTTTGTTCATGTGGTCTACACCACACTTCTCCCTTGGGTAGGCCAGGTTGCACGTGCCCATCACGTGCCATCCACTTTCCTTTGGATTCAACCAGCCACCATCTGGGTTATCTACTACTACTACCTCAATGGTTATGGGGATGGCATTAGCAAAAATATGAATAACCCTTCATGGTCAATTGAATTACCGGGGCTGCCACTGCTCACTGGCAGTGACCTTCCCTCTTTTCTGCTTGCTTCAAACACTTACAACTTTGCTCTTCCAACACTGAAAGAGCACCTAAACGTACTTGATGTCGAAACAAATCCCAGAGTACTTGTAAACACCTTTGATGCTTTGGAGTCTGAAGCCCTGAGAGCAATCGAGAAGCTCAAATTGGTAGCTGTTGGACCGTTAACCCCGTCGGCTTTCTCGGATGGAAAGGATCCATCTGACACTTCTTTTGGGGGAGATCTGCTTGAAGATTCAAGAGCCTATATTGAATGGTTGAATACAAAGGCAAGCGAATCTGTAATTTACGTAGCGTTTGGAAGCATGTCTGCTATAACAAAGCAACAAATGGAGGAGATAGCACACGGGTTGCTTGAATGCGGAAGGCCGTTTTTGTGGGTGCTAAGAGCAAAAGAAGATGAGAAGTTGAGTTGCATAGAGCAATTGGAACAACAGGGGATGATAGTGTCCTGGTGTTCTCAAGTGGAGGTTTTGTCACACCCATCGGTCGGGTGTTTCGTGACTCATTGCGGATGGAATTCTTCTTTGGAGAGCTTGGTTTCCGGAGTTCCGGTGGTGGCTTTTCCGCAGTGGTCAGACCAAGCTACAAATGGAAAACTTTTGGAAGATGTTTGGAAGACCGGAATTAGAGTGAAACCAAATACGGATGGAATAGTGGAGGGTGGTGAGATTAAAAGGTGCATAGAAATGGTGGTGGGAGGAGATGAAATGAGAAACAATGCTAAGAAGTGGAAGGATTTGGGAAGGGAAGCTGGCAAGGAAGGTGGATCATCAGACGAGAATCTTAAAACTTTTGTTCAGGAGGTCAAGTCTAGTTTGGTAAAGTGAACAATGCTCTATTCTATGAAACGAAACTGTCTATTGAGGGAGAAAAACTTGGGTGCGGACATGTACCACGTGATAGTATCCGTGCATGTTATAAATGGTCTAGATTTAAAATAAACTATTACCGACAATAGCTTATCTCAAATCTGAACCATTAATTGATAACACTTTCGAATGGTTAGGATGCGGGGCGACGCGTACTGTGGCACTCAAAATTATCTCTTATTGTGAAATATTCTTCCTTTCGATAACTTGCATTTGAGTGTTTCAATAATTGGTCTGGCGTTTTGTCTTTTATGACCGCTGTCATTTGTAAAGTGACATCTCTTGTTTCATTAATAGGACAAGTACAGGGGTGAAACTCAAACTGTATTCGCAAATACTTAGGAATATCAAGATTTTGTTAAAAAATAAAATGTTAATAGAGTTAGATTATTATAGCAGATCAATGTTGTTCCATCACTTGAACTTGATACGTCGCATAGTAGAACTTAAGTACCCGCTCATAATTACTTGAGCTAGATGGCACTCTGTCACGACCAATAAAATTTTTGTGGAGTGGTAAATCAATCGGATGGTTCAAATAATCTGGCTTCAAGCTGGGATCTGGGTTAATTAGGTTGTAGCTCCTGACCTAGATTCGCAAAATAAGGAAACCACTCTTACAGTATGACCGGGGGATGACGACCGGAGAGGCACTCCGATAATTAAGTAAGCACTTGGAGGGAGTAGCTAAGTACAGAACTCTATGTTTGCTTGAAACGGCGTAGTGAAATCATATTTTATATAGAGCCATCTAACTTGTCGTCTAAATATCCTTGTTCGCAGCACGCGCGATAATCACTTAAGATGACGTATTGAGTGTAGCGGTTATGTTCACGAGCTCAAACTACCTTTCCTAGAATCACTCGGGTCATGTTGTTAGCACCAGAATTGCGCGCGTGCTGACAAAGTCGACTGAATCAGATGGTTCGGGTGAAACATTTGTGCCTGGACAAGACATGCTCATGATGAACTGATCCGGCCCGACTGCTCAGTCCGGCTTGATGATAGAGTTCGGCCCACTACAAGTTTGAAGCCAGAGCCATGATAATTGACACACGACGTACGGCAGTGTTCGCCATGTCCGGGTCAAGATAATTATCAAACTCAAGTGGAAGATGTCAAATAACACTTGCGCAAAATTCACATCTTAGTTGGAGTTTTTTCAAATGCTAATTTATCCACTTGGCGTGATTGTAAATTTGCCATCATTAGTTGTAGATTCTATTAGAGATCACAAAAGAGTAGAGCTAGAATTTTGTCTTTACTATTCTCAACAGTCAAGTACCAAATCAAACTGTCTCAACAGCCCAAGTTCATATGGCTCTCGCTATGATTGGAGTCCCGCTAATAGACGGTGGGATTAATACCTCCAAATTACTCGAGGTGTGTGCATACTAACTTAGACATCTGAGTTTTAAAAAAAAAAAAACTCTCTCATCAGTCACTTTTACAAAGTGCCATGGATGAAAAAAATCTGGCCATCTGATCCAGCCATTTATCTCAAAAATTTCTACCCAGTGATAAAATCATCTTTTGATTTGTTATTCAGCGCCAGTTTACCACAATTTGGCAAAACAACTCTAGTGACATGAGGCATTTTTTGAAAAAGCGCATCATAGCTCCTGAATCTCTCTACTTCTCTTGTCCTTCACCTAGAGATTTGGGTCACAAAATACTTCAAATGGTGATGTAGCAACAAATGGTTTTGCCATTCGTTAAGCCAAACAAGGATTCGTAAAGGGAAAAGGCCTTTTTCGATTAGTACATTGGTATATGCCGTTGAGATTAGTCTGAAAATATTGATAAAATAATATGTGTATGACAAGAGAAATGAAATCACGAGCGGGTTGAGTTGGGCGGTTGGGTTGGATATGGGTAGAAATTTTCTAGTCCGTATTTAACCTGATTCAACCCGGTATAAACGAAGTACGATACAGGTGGGAAACCCTAGATGGGTAAAAAACTACGGAAAGAAATCAAGCACTATGGAAAATCATTGTACGGTTACAATCGAACTTATTACATAATTGAAAATCCTTACAATTGACTTAAGACTGGTAGATGAATCCTCTTTCACTATACCTCGTGTTTGACCTCTGACGCCTCGAATCCTCAACCTTCTGATTACCTTTCTAGAAATCCACTGGAAGCATGTTCAAGAAATTGAATCTTTGTTGTATAAAATTTCTTGAAGATGATAAAAGATGTTCAATGATTCATCGTCAATAAACTTCAAGACTCAATGGTGGAACCCATTAGCGAGCCTTCTCGCTTGTCAAAACAACGTCCAAACTGTGGCTGCAAAAGATGTAGCTTTTAAAATCCTAGTGTTGGATCAGGTGCTAACCAACTCACCTAAAAACAATTGTTATTAAGGGAAACAACAATTTAATCTTAAAGGACAGTGCAAAGCCTGCACTTTGTGACAAGTGGACATAACGTGTTTTGAAATACTGCCCATGTAGCACCAATGGGTGAAGGCGGTTAGTCCTCCCAATATGCTTGACCCGCACTAGCAAGGGGACGCCTCGAGTACAGGGTGGATGCTGGCCCCTATAAATTTGCCTACACTTAGCTATTGTCTTATATATCAAGCCATTTGCTGGAAAATAGCGATGTCTTTAACTCCCTCCATGACTAACATCTAACTCACGGTCCTCGTTACACGACACATTAAAGTCCTTCCACGTCCTATATAGACACTCTAAAAAGATAAGAAAAGAAATTACAACTTAATAAAAAGGGAGACAAGCTAGAGTGTGCTTTGGCCTAAAATTGCCAATAAAAAAGGAGCTCAGTTTATGAAGCTTACAATATACTCCTTCCGTTCCAAATCACTGATCACTTTTGAAAATTCTAACTTTTTAAGCAAACATGCAATTGATAAAGAAAAACACAAACTTGGAATGGAGGAAATAGGATATTACCATAGCAATGCTAAAGTACACCCTACCACACTTTATTAACTTCACCAATTGATAAAGAAAAACACAAACTTACTCTAGTAACCAGTGGGGGATCCATCTTAGGCACAGAAGAGTCACGTGACTCCACTAAAATTGCAAATTTTTTTTGGGGGTTAGTAAAAAATTCGAGCCTTTCAATAACCTTAAAATAATTTTTTGATTGGTCTTGTAAAAAAATATCTGATAATTGAAAGATCATAGGTACTTTATCAAATTTTTCAATTTTTTTATTCAGGACTTAGGATGTTAAGTACTAAACCAACTTTGAAGAAAAGTGATAATTGTATGTCTACTCCGTAGGATACCTAGGATACCAGACACACAATTATTAAACTTTTTTTCAAAATTCATTCAGTAATAAGAGTACTAAATTCAGAATGAAAAATTAAAAGGTTCAATCAAGTACCCGTACCTATAATTATCCGATTAAACTAATTTTTTACAAGACCAATCGAAAAATTGGAAGGTTTGATCAAATCTATAATTATGTTTGCTTATGTATGAAATTTTTCATAACGTTTTAAGTTTCAACTTTTTTGCTTAATAAATAATATTTAAACATTTTATCTTGTTGATATATTGGTTTGTGATTTTTTTTCTAAGTTATTCTTGAACTGCTCAAACCGGCTAACCAAATCGAAACAGCCAGAAAATTCAAGCCAATCCGCTGGTTTTCAAGGTCAGCAGGTTGGTGGCGGGTTAAAAAATTCTTAACCCATCAACTAAGACAACTATGGATTGGTTTAAGGATACACGTTTAACCCACCCAACCCGAAAATCTTACTTGTACCCGAGATTGTTACTTGTACATCATGAACATCAGTATTCAATATGTAACGCCTTGCTTGGATGGAGGTAAACCCCCCCCTCAAAAAAAAAAATTCAGTATTCAAAATGCCACGTGCAAAAAGATTTGTGATGATGTGGATCTGTCTAATTTTTTTATTTTATTTTATCCGAAAAGAAAGTTTGGATTAACAAAACAAAACGGGTACTCTTTCACCTCTATTATTAAAGGCTTAGTCAGTACATAATTATCACCAAATTAATACATTTCTTAATGTATACCAGCTGCTTTGACAAAAGTGTACAAAATTATACTAAGGAAAATTCTAAAATCCACCCAATGGGCTGATTATAAGGCATAAGAAGTGTACGAGAATGTGTGAAAAGTGTTTAGGAATGTGTAAAAACCCTTATACTAATAGTTTTGAGTATGCATCATTTTATATGTTCTCAATTTGTAATTTCTTCTTCGTACTAGTTTTGTTTTACGCTGTGTTTGGTTCCCATTTACTCTCTGTTTTTGTTTAAATTTTGAATTTAAGACCACCGTCGGGCTTTTTTTGGTCCTGGTAAGAAGATGGATTTTATTTAAGTAGAATTAAGGTCTGTAAACCGAACATCATTAAGGGCAAGATTGGTGAGCCATTGAGGAACATGACCTCTCCAATCTTCCAATCGAACACTTAACAGGGATTTCTTAGCCATTTAACGAATGAGCTACTATTTTACTAGAAGATATTAGGTGGGTAGTATTTGTTTTTTCAATCACATTTACTATACTACTATGTGCAGCGACCTTGTATAGATGGTGCACATATTGGCGTGCAAAACCCACCTACGGGTCCCACCCAAGTAATCCACACCGTTCATTAATTTTAAATTTTTTTTCAAGTACCATTGTAAAAAATCAGCTCAATTAGATACGCATAAGTATGTCCTTGATTGAACGTACCAATTTTTCATTCAGAATCAAGGATCCTATATTCGAAATGAAAAATTAGTACGTTAGATCAAGCAGTTAGGTATTTGATTGAGCTGATTTTTTATGGAGCCACTCGAAAGAATATTTTGAAATTAATAAACGATATGGATCACTTTTGTGGGACTTATAGATGGGTTCCACCTGCCAATCTGTGCACCATCAGTGTACAAATGGTCAGCATCTTTAGTTTATTGTGTAACAAAGTACTTCAGCAATCATACGGCATAGAGAGGGGTGCTTGTTATCAAGAAATCACTAGAAAAACCACCAGACAGGTGCTTAACAATATCCAATTAGTGAAAAGATCATTCGAAGGGTAGTTGACATTGAGCAATCACTTGAAAAATGACCCAACGGGTGCTTGTGACCATGCAATCACTAGAAAAATGACCCGACAGGTACTTGACAGCATGCAATTACTGAAAATATCACCCGATAGAAGATTGGCACCGTGCAATCACTAGAAAAAACACCGGACGAGATTATATTTTTTCTATGGTGCCCCTACAAAAGTACAGTAATTTTTGTGTAACAAAGGTGTGGTTTGGCCTAAGTAGTAAAACAACTTTTTACTATTCCTTTTGTTTGTCCTTATTCATTTTTTTTTTTTTTTTAGTTTTGTGTCAAACTTTTGCGACCTAATGATCCGTCTCGACGAGCTTATTTTGACTTATTCTGTATTTTTGAAAAAATTTAAGAGTTTCGGTCAAAATTTTTTACTTTTCCGATTCCTCTCGTCGAGACAGATCAATAGGTTGCAAAAATTTGACGCAAAACTAAAAAAAAAAAAATGAATAAGTACAAACAAGAGGAATAGTAAAATATTGTTTTACTACTTAGGCCAAACCAAGCCAAAGTACTGCAATGAGAGAGACTATATGAAAAGACAACAAAAGTAATTTCCATCAATCACGTCATCACGTGATTGTGTCAAAGAATCAAAACAGATCCGAATGGGAACCAAACAAAAGTTAACAAAAAGTGACAGGAATAATTGAGGAATTGTCGCATCGGAGTGTGTTTGATTTTTGTCTTATATGTAATGTAAAAACTACTCTTTCCATCCAGATTTGTTTGGAAAATTGAGAGGTACCGACGGCTCCGGGGATTCCGTTGTGGGTCCCAAACGGTTGATCCGAGCCGTTTATTCATTCCAGAATTGAATTCTGAGGGGGCTAATTTGGAACGAAATGGTGTGATTTTGAATCGAACACTTAGGAGCATCCGATTGAGGTGATTCCCGCATGGGCCCCCTCGGAATTCAATTCTAGAGTGAATGGACGGCTCGGATCAACTGTTTGGGACCCACAACGGGGTCCCCGGCGCCGCCGGTACGCCGTCGGTACTATTTGGTCGGTATGGGTAGAAGAGTCCAGATTTGTTAATCTATTTGAAGAGTTCGTGTCATTTTTTAAATTATTATATCTTGTAATTTATAATGTTTTATGTAATTTTAAAAACATTATCATATAAAACTAATCGAAATCTATCAAACAAGATCCACATTGGATATAAAATTTATTACCAATTTAAAGATATCTCTAGTATTTTATCCGATTACAATATAACGAGGGACAAACAGGTACTCCCTCCATCGGGATTTGTTTGTGTTCTATTGTAACTGGATAAAAAATTAGGGATATTTGTAAATTGGTAATAAATTTTATATCCAATATGGATCTTGTTTGATAGATTTCGATTAATTTTATAAGAAATTATTTTTAAAATTACATAAAACATTATAAATTACAAGATATAATCATTTGAAAAGTGACACGAACTCCCAAAATAGACTAAGAAACCTGGACCGATGGAGTACTGTAAATTTACTTAAATGAAAAAGAAAAATTAGTGCAGATAGTTAAAAATGGAGAGCAAAAATCACTGCTCCTAAAAATACGGGTGTCCTGTGTGTGATGTGTAGAGGTGCACAACACACGTACTGTGCACGACTATGGGACTTATCGCTGGTCCCATTGTTTGATTCGAACCGTTCATTTTGCTCGTCTCGTCGAGTATGTATAGCTTGCGAAAATTCAGGTTGATCAGACATAGGTAACCACTCCTATGTTTTAAGACTGCATTTTTCTTGAAAATGAAAAAGTTAAAGAAACCGTCGTATGCTCTTTTTTTTTCATCACAAACTGCAACTTAAATGGTGACCAATCGAATTATCGATGTCCGATCAACCTGAATTGCTGCGTGGTTTACATACTCGACGAGATGAACAAAATGAAGGGTTCGGATCAAACAATGGGACTCGGAGTGTTATCGCAATTATGTAATATCTTCTCAATTAAAATCCTGGTATAGTCGTTGCAGTTAATTCTATTATGTTATGCAGATAAATAAGCAATTATGTTACACTTGTACAGAAACTCTCTCACATGCATTGTGTGTCTCACAAATGGATAGTGCTTATTCGATTGTGTAGGGGCACCGTCTCCTCCCAATTATAATTATTTCACTATTCAACCACTAGCATCAATTACTCGTGTGAAATTATGTGAACGTGCACGGCTCTATTTTCTCTTTCTGTATTATTTAATGTTTTTTCGTACTAATGTTGTTCTACTTATTGGGGACCAAGAGGAGAATATTTTTTAAAAAATGGTAAAATCGATTACAGACAATTGGCCAAAAAGACAAGTTTTGGGGTTTTAATGAATTTTTGTCTAGCATAACTTATTTTAAAACCTCCAATACATGGATTGGAAGTTTTTGAGGGCTCAAGGACAATACTAGACAAAAATACCCTTAATGAAAATATTGTGCGCATGTGAGGAGAAAGACTCAAACAAGAAAAAGGCCCGACAGTCTAGGCAAGGCACCCAGCGATCCCAACTCCAACCTGTCACTTTCAATTCTTTTTCTTCTTCTTCTTCTTCTCTCTCTCTCATTAATTGAAGATTCTCTCTCTCCTCTCTTTCATGTCTGTAATAATTATTGGGTAGGACAAATTGATTTCTCTCTTCAATTTTAGAAGTGAGTTTAATTTTGGGGTTCAATTTTAGGGGGTTTTGGCTATTTTGGGGTTCAATTTTAGAGGGTTTTGGCTATTTTGGGGTTAGGTATAGTAAATTTAGGAATTTTGGGTTTAGGCACTTAGGGTGCACTTTCTAATTATAGGATTTTAGTGGTTTATGCACTTTTATAGGGTACCCTAGTGTTTTAGGCATTTTCATTAGGTTTGGGGATTTAGGCACATTCATAGGGTTTGAGGGGTTTAGGCACTTTCATGGGCTAGTGGGGACATTTTTGGAATGTGTAGGTGATTTGTCCTCTTGGCATTAAAAAATTAGTTTGTGTCCTATTTCCATGATTGACTCTTATATCATGTCCTTATCGAAGGAAGACTCAATCGATTAATCTCTAGGTTACGGTCATGATCATGGAGCACATCAGCAATGTTGTCTACCTACCATATCCCTTTCCTATGGCTATGAAATGTTTGCCATGTTAAAACTTCTTAAGATGCCCCAAAAACATTTTGTCGCGCCAATAAGCCGTGTGAAACTAAACATTTTGGGAAGGGTCCCGTAGGATTTTTCATAGCATATTAATCTTGTGACAAAAATGCCTATTTATGCCTTTTTCAGATGGATATCGATGTCCGATCAACCAGAATTTTTGAATAGCCTATAAACACATCAAGACTTATAACGGTTTGGATCAGTAAATAGGGATGACAACGGGTAGGGTATGGATCGGGGGATCTTATTCTACCCCCGATCTCCAATTGGGAATTTCATCCCCATCCCCACCTCCATACCCAAAAGGGATAGTGGGCAATCCACCATACCCACCTCTCATTGGGGATTGGGTATATTCGGGTAAATCCATATCCAAACTAGCTTGTTGAAAAAAAAAAAAACGATAAGATCTAACTTATGTGTCCTATAATAACAAAAACAACCATTTAAAACAAAATAGAATAGAATGTTACAAAGAAATAATTACCAAGATATATAAAATTTTATCAACTACCATCATTAAAGTTTTTTTAACACTTAGCATATATAATTTTATCGGAACAATATACACAAATTATACATATATGCCTACTTATATATACACACATGCATATATATTTATATAATACTATATGCTCGAATATATACATACATTCATGAAAAATATATATATATACAATTGGAAACGGGGGGCGGGTATTGAAAAATCAGGGTTCCCTAAAAATCTGTAAAAAAACCCTAACAGTATGAATGCGAATCACTAGTTAATACTAGCAGCAGAAATTCACGCAAGCAGTCAAATCCCACAACACAGAGATATACGTGGAAAACCCTAAATGGGTAAAAAACCACGGCAAGGAATCAAAATCACTATACTCATTATGCAGTTACAGATATACCTATCCAAACGATGTAAATCCTCACAACGTTCTAAGTATTACTTGCCGAGTCACACGTACACCGCACCCAGTGATCTTGATCGCCAACGCCTTGAATCGCACAAGCCTTCCTTAGATACTTTTGGAGTCCCACCAAAAGTATTCCCTAGAAATCACTTCTAGTTGTAGAGAACTTCTTCGAGATGGACATGTAGTTGTATGATCGTTTGATCGCGTAGAAACTCCAAGGTTATCACTCAAAAGATCAAAAAAAACTTTTTCCTCCCTCTTGCCAAAAAGTGCGGCTGCTGTAAGTATGAGAGATAATGAAAAAACCCTAGCACATCGATATTTTATAGATAGCTATTCACGCCCAACTTGCTCGACAGGTTGCTCGAGCAAGTCCTGAAGTTATTCTTAGCAGAAGAGTTGCTGGATATGTTGCTCGAGCAAGTCTTGAGCAACTTCTGAACTAGTAAAATAACCTACTCAACTCACCACTAAAATAAATACTACCGCACTCTCAACCATTACATAAAGAGATGATTCATTTCCACACCTAAACAGACACTCTAAAAAATAAAATTACAACTCGATGTAAATGTGTGTTCTGTCAAACGGAATTGCCGAAACAAAGAACTCCGGAACTTGGTCCTTACAATCTCCCCCTTTGGCACTTCCATGACAAAACACACTACAAAGGCAATCTATCCTATATGAACGAGTTGTAGAGAACCTGCAAACAAAACTCAACATCCAAATATATTAGAACAGTAGGCAACCTACTCCTCCTTTCATCATTCTCCCCCTTTTTGACATGGAATGACAAAGGGCGAATAGGATAAACAATAAAGCAATAAATGTGGACAAAGGAGAATATTGAACAATTAAAGACCAAAAAAAGCAGCCAAGAAAAATATTTAAGAGAGAAACGAACACTAGCACAAATAGCATGATGCCTAAACTCAATAGCAGACAAAGTAGGAAAAACACGCAAAGCTCAATAAAACATAATTAAACTCAATGCTAAAAGATTATAAAATTTTTGAAGATATGAGCATGAGAATGTTTTAGCGCAAGTATTATATCATGAGATGAGATGAACAAGACATCTAAACTTTAAGACACAACTTGATGATAGAACACCATGCAAGACAGAAGAAATACAACACACCATGATCAACGACATGTGAGGAAAGTGTGTGTGCGCATCCATGGCCTAGATATCAGGTTAGCTCAATATAGGACCCATATTCTCATGAACAATAGGAGTATCAAGATGACTCCCCCTCAAGAAGTCAAACCAAGCTAGTTCCTCAATGATTTTTTGTTGATAAGTATTTGCGGAGCTCCCCCTCAACCTCTAATTTTTATTCTTTTTACAAAGTATTCTCTTTTACCCCACTCGCCGTTTGACGCGACCGTCCGGACTGGATAGAGCCGAATGTAACCGGTTACTAAGCAAGTGGTCCAATACTAATACCACATTTTCCATAAACTCTCATTTTTTTATATAACCTCACCGATGGAAATTTTTTTTTTTTTTTATTGTATTTTGCCCTATCATCGGCGGCTTTCACACTACTAGGACTTTTGCCTATAGGTAGCCTTTTCCTCAAGTCATTCATTCTCTCAATTCCGGAAGGGGAGATGGAGACAAAAAACAAATGGTGGTGGATGAATTTCAACATCACATTTGGAATTCTAACCACGGGTCAATCTCAAAAAGAAATCTCAAGATACAAACCAAGTTTATGAGAACAAGACCCCTAATTGTCAACCATCCATAATAGCCATGAATAAGTGTACAGAATGTCAGATACTCATAATTTATTGGCATTCGAATGTTCTTGTAGGGAGAATACCAAAAAGAAGTGCAATAAAAATAAGGATGAACATGTTCATAAAATCCGATGATATTCAACTAAGCACCGAAGATTATCATGCTCAATCCACAAAAAAAAGATTTTTGAATTTTTAAAATTCCATAAATCTAGGTATTAAGATATGCACGATCAATTAAACCTAATTTATGGAACCAAACCTATCCTCAAAAAGCAAGGTCATCTCCTCCTGATAATCCAATATCATCAAGAGGATTAGAAGGCAGATCTACATTAATTTTCAAGTCTGTTTTTCTCATCCAAATAAGCCTTGTTTCGACCTTTTTATTTTTTTCAACAACTTTAGGCACATGTTTGGCTATCACATTGGTATTATTTTTATGTGAAATCATATTATATCTATGCTTTTGAGTTCGATCCCGATCATAACTAACACGATGATACATAATACCCTTTTTATTACCATGATGATACTGGGGTGGAGCATCAGGGTGCCCATGTAGTTTAAAGCAATTTGGTCGAACATGACCTTTCACCCCACAAAAATGGCAAGTGGGTACAATCTGGTCTTATGTGACCAATCATTCCACAATTATGACAAGTAGACACACGTTTGTTAGAACCATGAGAATATGCTAATTCCATGTGGAAAGTATTTGGAGCATGCAATTTCCTACAATGAGGTCTAATATGACCTTTAACACCACAATGATGGCAAGTAGGCGTATATATAGAAAACTTTACCTTACCATGCTTGGTGGTGGCATGTTCACCCATTGTACTTTGTGCATTTGCCTTCAGAAAAGTTGGCTTTGTTTGCGTCTGTTTGACATTGTTCTCTTTGATACGCGACTTGGTTTTATTGGCCAAAGGAGGAGGAATGGGAGCACTGCTACTTGGTTTAATAAAATTCGTTTTTCCTTCCACCATATGTGTTGAAGCCTTTCCTGTATATCCAAGCCCTTCGCTGTTTGCAGTTACCTTTTGAACACTTAAAACTTCATTCAAGACTTGTGTACCTGTGTTCAATTTCTTAAAAGTAGCATTTGCCTTGTCAAGCTCAACTTGCAATTTTGCTACTTTTGATTCAAGAAGCTTGTTAGTCTCAAAAAGTCTAGGCACATCATTTTCAAGATTCATATTTTTGCATTTAAACACATTAAGTTCATGCAAGACATCAATTTTCTCTTTTTCGCATTGCTTTAGCTTGGTGGCTAACCCTAAATAAGGTTTTTTCTTAAAAGAATGTTTAAAGTTTTTCATAGTTATAGCCATATCTTCGATATCGTATTTATCCTCTCCATCACTTGTTTGGTTAGTTCCAACAGCACAAAAAATATTACTTGCACTATCACAATCAGATTTAGTATCAAGTATAGGCAAATTTCTAGACACGTGATTCATATTCATACTCATGATGGATCTGCTCTAGGAAAATAAATCCTAACGGAAGGAGCAGCTGGCTCTGATACCAATTGAAAAATCAGGGTTCCCTAAAAATCCATAAAAAACCCTAACAGTATGAATGTGAATCACTAGTTAATACTAGCAGCAGAAATTCACGCAAGCAGTCAAATCCCACAACACAGAGATATACGTGGAAAACCCTAAATGGGTAAAAAACCACGAGAAGGAATCAAAATCACTATACTCATTGTGCAGTTACAGATATACCTATCCAAACGATGTAAATCCTCACAACGTTCTAAGTATCACCTGCCGAGTCACACGTACACCGCACCCAGTGATCTTGATCGCCAACGCCTTGAATTGCACCAGCCTTCCTTGGATACTTTCGGAGTCCCACCAAAAGTATTCCCTAGAAATCACTTCTAGTTGTAGAGAACTTCTTGGAGATGAACATGTAGTTGTATGATCGTTTGATCGCGTAGAAACTCCAAGGTTATCACTCAAAAGATCAAAAAAAACTTTTTCCTCCCTCTTGCCAAAAAGTGCGGCTACTGTAAGTATGAGAGATAATGAAAAAACCCTAGCACATCGATATTTATAGATAGCTATTCACGCCCAACTTGCTCGACAGGTTGCTCGAGCAAGTCCTGAAGTTATTCTCGGCAGAAGAGTTGCTGGATATGTTGCTCGAGCAAGTCTTGAGCAACTTTTGAACTAGTAAAATAACCTACTCAACTCACCACCAAAATAAATACTACCGCACTCTCAACCATTACATAAAGAGATGATTCCTTTCCACACCTAAATAGACACTCTAAAAAATAAAATTACAACTCGATGTAAATGTGTGTTTTGTCAAACGGAATTGCCGAAACAAAGAACTCCGGAACTTGGTCCTTCCAGGTACGGGTATTCGGAGGTGGGTATCACAAAATTATACCCGCCCCATCTTCAACTGGGGATTCTTCAAGTTCTACCATACTCGCTCCTATTGGATGAAAAATTGAGTAATATCCGCCTCCAAATAGGCGGAGCGGGGAGGGTATCCATCGAGTTTGGGGGAATTGTCATCCCTATCAGTAAATGTGATCGTGACGAATCCGTGAGCAGATTTTTTATTTTTTTATTTTTGATCAAATCATGTGAACATTTTTTGTTCATTGATAAAGCGGTAAAATAATACTCAATCCGTCCCTTTTGTAGCGTAGAGTATTTCATGTTGAGTTGTCCTTTAATAAGTGTTTGTGTAAAAGTTTGTACATTTATTTTATCCATTTGACAAATTAATGTGTAAAAGTGGAGGATAATTTTAAAAAGTTGATGTGAGAGGTGTAAAGCCGAGGTAAAAATTGATGTGAGAGATGTAATGATTGCATATACCCCATTCAAGTTTGGCCTTAGAAGGGCGTCAGTACACAGGATGGCCAATTGGTTGTGTTGGCTTTGTCACTTTGGATCCATTGACATTGGCTTTGCCACTTTGAATCCATTGACATTAATTTTTAAGACTCTATTTCATCCAACTTCGATAATCCATGTTTGCTCGTTGCATAGTACCTACAACTGTTTAGAATCGCCACTTGGTTTAGGCTAAACCAAAAAAAAGCCTGACCAGAGATTCTAGTCATGGATTCGAGAACCAAGGGTATGTTGAGGGGAAGGTGTTAGGCACCCCTCTTCACTTGGCCATAAAGACTAGGCCTTCCTCACTCAATATAAAGCTGTTAAACTATTTTAAAAGACTTCACAAATAAATTAATTAATTAACCATTAAACAGATATGGGTGACGACAGGAAATAAAACACACACGAGGTAAGGATAAGGGATAATGCAGTAAAAAATAAAACAAAATTAACTATAATGTATGCACACCAATCTCCCGGCCGCCAAACAGATGTGTAGGCTAGCAAGATCATCAATTGCAAAAATTGATTAGTTGTTCGACACAACAATGCGCCTGCCAATATTCCACATTCGACACCAGAAACAGAAAATCACGAACAAATATGAGTAAAGGGTTTAGAAAGTACCGACAAAAATAAACAAAACGATACGATTAGACGACAGACTATCGAGGCATGATTTGGGCAGCCTTTATAGATTATAGGCTTGAAAAGCTAATGAACAGTGTAGAACTCTTTTGGGTTTGAAAGTTTTGGCTACTCTCTTGGTGTTTTTCTCACAAAATTGCTAGACTATGGATATAACTCGGAGTTATGTTGGGTGTTGTGCTAGGTTATGTGTGTAGAAAATGATATGAAGAGTGGCTATTTATAAGGATTGAAGGTAGGGTTAGAGATAATTATGAAGGAATTAATTAAATCCAAAAATAGAGTTAAATCCACATAAAAACTCTTCCTAACAATGCTTCGATTGTTCACAACAAGTTTAGTTAATGGATGGGAATAGTTGGAATGAAACCCAGCACTTGTAGAAGCTTCTGGACTCGCTCAGAAATGATTTGCCAGTCGACACGTTGATTTTGCAGCCAACACTTTGATTTTAGACATCACAACAGATCAACTTCGCGGGCTCGCTCTGGGCACTACTGAATTTCGATTTTGACGTGCTTTGAACTGTTGGAAAGCTTGTTAACTCTACTTAATTTCTATCCCAATTAGTTTGGATCAAAAGTAATTTGTGTAATTTAATAGATGACAATTTTAACCTCAGCGGGTCGAAAAATGAATGATTTTGGTAAAAAGTTTGTATCTCCCTCATTTCCAATTAGATTTAGACATAGTATATATCGATTAAAAGGATTTTATAAGTACTAAAAGATGGTGAAACCAAACTGTAAAAATAAGAAATTTTTGTCAAAAGTGGGCCAAAAGCAAACTAATCGAAAGGTTATCAGAGCCAATTAAGGCTAAGATATGTTCTAAGCGTTCTTTTTGGGGGTCATCAGTGGTGTCCAGACCATTCGAATTTCTAAGAACAAGTATTAGAGAATTTGTTATTTACGCAGCATAAGTTCTTACTATCTGTTCTGTCTAGTGAAAAAAGGAAGTCAGAGACTGTAAAAATATACTCCCTCCGTCCTTTTTAAGTGTTTAATTTTCCATTTTGGACCGTCCCCTAAATAAATGTGTGGTTTGAAAAGTTAATGGTTAAAAGTTTGTAGAATTATCATTTTGCCCTTTTGAAAAGTTAGTGGGTAAAGAGTTAATGGGTAAAGTGAAGGATAATTTTGGAAAGTAGAGCTAAAAGTTTATGTGAAAAGTGTAAAGTGGAGAAAAAAGTTTATGTGAAAGGCGTAATGATGATATTTTTTAAGTTGGATTTATGAAGTAACACATTTAAAAAGGGACTGAGGGAATATATTTTGACAATTCAGTGGGCCCTTTTTAACTTGCAAGTCACCGTTAATTTCAGTACTCACTCGGCTAATTTCAAAGAAATCACACCACATATCTTTTCAATTTTTGAATTTTGGGTGTTCCACTCAAAAGTTTTTTTTTTTTTTTTTTTGCTTTTTGGCTTTGATTTTTTTTTTTTTATGTATTGTGAGAGAATGACATTGTCTTGTAAACAAAATAAGCTACTAGTTTTTTTGGCTTTTTGAGTTAGTGAGTAGAAAGTAATGTAGCTATTAAAGGCCGGTAAGATTGTCAATGGAAAATTAGAATTTTGGGTGACGTCTGTTATGTTATGCTTAGCCAACCAAAGAAAACAGAAGTCAACTAGGGGTAAGCGACGGCTTGTGGGATCATATACGGGTCCCATACAAATGATCCAATCCGTTCATTAATTTTAAGATTATATTTTGAGCAGTTTTGTGAAAAATCAGCTTAATCAGATAATTATAAGTGCTTGATCCAATGTTTTAATTTTTCATTCAGAATTGAGGATCCTACATTTCTGAATGAAAAAATCAATACGTTAGATTAAGTACTTACGATTATCCAATTGCACATATTTTCTGAAAGTCCACTTGAAGATTTATTTTAAAATTAATGAACCGCTTGAATTATTTTTGTGTGATCCGTAAGTGAGTTCCACGGACCATCGGTGCCAGGGGCGGAGCTTTGTGGAGTATATTTTGCTTATGTTTTTTTTTTATATATATTCATAAAAAAATTATTATATTTCAGCACTAATTAAGATGTAAAAACAATTTTCATGCCAAGAACACTAACTTATGGTGAATTGTACCTTGCGATAATGATATTGCATTTGTCGAATGATATGATAACAACAATAGTCAAGATTAATTTTTCAATTTATCAAAGTTGTCGCATAAAATCTCAAATGGTTGGATTTCTTTTAGTCATGAAAAGATCTTCGAACCAAAGTTTCTTTCATAATTTGGCCCTTCCGACTTCGATTTTTGGCTTCCCCATTGATCGGTGCACTATGCATCTGTTTGGTTCTTTTACTTCTTTGCAATGAAAAATAATTGAGTGTGAGCGTGCCAAAGAGAGTTTCAATCTCCTCCCTCAGATTAACTTTGGAAAAACCAAATCTAATCAGGCGATTGTGTTTTTAATGGTTCAATTACCTCAATTAAGAGGATTTTTCTTTATAAGTGAAGAAATGTAAACCAATATACTTAGGAAATCAAAGAACAACAAAGAAACAAGATACTTCGATTGATAAATCAAAGGTAAACTTACTTCAAAATTGCCTTCAACTCCGAAATACAACGTGATGAGAACTTCGAACAGATGATTATTACAAAGACAACCGAAATTAATCCTAACTACTTCCTAATCTACTTCGAGCTGAATTCGAAATCCTAAACTACTTGCCAATGAACAAACCAAGCATCATTTTTGTTTGATAGCTGTTTGTTGAAGATTTGTCCGGGGTTTTTACTCTTCAATTTCTTCTATTTATAGACGTTGCTTGTTAGTTGAACTTCCCGCTCAATGAATTTGAACTTGGCTTGCTTCGAACTCCATCTTTCATAATTTGAAATGGCAGTTTCTTCCCTACTCCACGTCTGAATTTGAATTCTTGTTAATCTTCTTCCAAAAGCTCTCATTGAATCTACACTGTTGCTTGAACTAACCCAAATGATTATATTTTAAGGAGATAACTGCCTTTCAAGATGTTATCCACGTGTTCTAACTGCTAATTGCTCTGCATCACAGGTCTACACATGGACTTTATACATTTAGCAGTTAAAATCATAGCTTCGAATTTGATTTTCCGTATTGACAATACTTCATAACTGTCAATAACTGCTCTTTAAATTGAGAAACAATACGATATCGTATTTACCCAACTTCAATTCAATAATCCAGAGTATTTTTACTGACAGATATTTGCCAATATTTGGCATCCATGATTACGTGTCAATTAATTATTGAATTTGTTAATTTTATATGTAAACATACCCCCCACATTAACATCGTTGTTCAAGGAATTTGAATGAGTGTTAATGTGCCTTTTGCCGCTTCGACTTCCTATAAACTTAAAAAGCGGAAGTTATTCAGAATGATCTCGAGCAGTTTACACGTTTCCAATTAGGAATTGATGGATAATGGGCAGTTAATTTGCACGTTCTCCACCTTCAAGTATTTGAATCGTTTCCAACTTAAAACTTTGCCTATAAAAGGACTTAATTACTGGTACAATCAATCACTAATTCTTGTTTTAAACTGACTTTTATCTCAACTCAACCATGGCTGATGTTTCCAACACCCAAAATGCTTTCGAAAACTTGGTTCTTAATGACCCAATCCCTATTGATACTAGAAATACTATCACACCAATTATTGGTGAGATTTGAAGAGATCGCTCTTATGTAGTGGTTCAAGTGGAGGATTCTGAGCCTATTGATCAATGGAATCCTCCAATTTCTCCTACTCCTAAGCCCTTTTTATGGGGTTTACCATCTGAAATAATGGTGGTAAAGATGGATGATCCTGCTGGTTATAAAGGTTGGAGCAAATATCGCTCATTAGCTATGAGTAGGTATTTTACTCCTTTCATCAGACGTGATCCTAATATAATAATGTTTGACAGCAACATTGCCACTTGTCTCACCCCTTTGTTTTTTAAAGTTTGTGAAGATGAAAGATCTGGCTTTGCTGGTTATGGTGAACTTAAGCAGAGAGCCAGTAACCAGTATATATACTGGTTAAATGAGGTTCGAAGGCCTCATTTTGAGGAAAATTTCATTGATCCTGCTAATCTCTCTCTTCAAACTCTTCCAGAAAACCCAGATTGGTTTCTAGAGTTAAAGAATATCAAATTCGATCCTACTATTTTCCATGCTGATTATTCTTACTCTCTCTACCCGAAATCCGATTCTATTAAAGCCAAAGAATTGTTGACTGCTTTTGCTTTTCTAGAGATAGGGATTCTTGAAGAAGACATCCCTCACAAAAACTTCCTATGGGCTTGTGAGACCCTTCAATGTGCCATCTTTGAGCAAGCTGGCACTTTTCTCCATTCATTTCTGAGTCATCTTCCTCTCCTACGAATGTGGATGAAGAACAACACTGCTGCCTTGGACTCATATCCAAGCAGCTTCATCTGGTGGATTGTCTGATTCATAATCAACTGCTTGCTTGAGCTTAGATTTTAACTCTACCAATTCTCCAATTTCCAATACATTGGATGGAGGGGTGGCAGGCTGTGCGATTTCACTTAGAGGAATGATTTCGGGTTTATACATTTCAGCCTCTGCACAATTACTGAAGTACTAAAAGGATGTGGGTCTGCTTTCACCTCTTCGACCCCTACTTCTTTCCCATTTTCATACTTCACAATCATCAAGGCTTGATGCATTGAAGATGGAATACAACCATTGACGTGGATCCAATCTCTGCCAAGTAAAGTAAAGCATTATACTTACTTGTAAAAGTATACACGACAAAGAAAGCTGTACCAGTTTCTACTTGGCTAACTTTAAGGCGTATAGAAACAATTCCTTTAGGACTTTTACTTTCACCAGTGAATCCAGCAATGGATGTGCTTGTTGGGATCAATCGAACCTTTTCTTTCCCCAACTTCTTCAAGGTTCTAGATGGCAGAATATTCACTGCTGCACCATTATCAACCAAAACTCTGTTCAACAAAATCCCATCAAATGATGCAGATATGTATAATGGTTTCAAATGGTGCCTCATATCACTTGAAGGTAACCTAAAAGGATAAGAAATGTCAGTACAATTTAAATCAACAATCAAAGGATATTCAGAAACTGTTTCTGTTTCTGGAACAAAAACTGCTCTCTCTTTAGATGTAACTTCTGATTCCTCCATTGCATTAGCCATAATCATAAGATCTTCTTCCTCTTCTTCCTTTTGAATCTTGGAAATTAAAGCTCCCCAACGATCATTCCAACCATTGTCATATGTAAGGTCATATTCATCATCACTCGATACGTCAATGACCTCCATAGGGGCTACTACTGGTCGTAATGCCCTTCGAACTGGTGAGCAATCTGGCCCAAAAAGACCAAAGTTTACCAATGAAGGCGAAACCATATTAATTTGTACTTCAGGTAAGGTTCCAAACTGAATGGTCCTTTTCTCTTGTACTGGTAACTCTGATATATCCTCTGCTATGTTCATTTTTCAGAAACTTCCATTGCAAAAGTTTTCATAGGGGAACATGTTTCAATAAGGGATGAATTCATTCCTTCACCTTCTTCCTGTTCCACTATCATGGCTTCTAATAAGCCAGATTGATAGCTTGCCAAGAAATTTGGTGAAACTGGGCTATTTTGGGGTATCTCACTGTCCATTCTTGCAGCCAAACTTTCCAGTGTTTCCTTTTCTGATTGAGTAAACCCCCTTCGAAGAGATTCTTTAGAATCTTCTCTTCGAAGTCTGTTAAACCTTGGGTTGAACTTTTCACCACCATTAGGACCTTCCTTAGATGCATATTCTTCCATTTGGAAACTATTATACCTCCTTTGCAGTTTCCTCTTCTGAGTTCGTGTTAGTATAGGAATCATTTGAGGTGTCTTGGTTTTTGGATCTCTAACCACTATCCATTGTCCAGCAGGAGAGTTTGGGGGTTTGGCCATTTTATTTCCAACTTTAGAAGGAGTTTTGTATCCTTGGAAGAGCTCTGGCTTGACTTTTTTCAGAAACCAATCAGGGACTTCCCTTTACCAAAGAAAATTGTTCCCCCTGTCCTCCATTTTCCTGACCCATTGGGGCCTTTCCAGTGTTAACTTTTTTCGAAGGAGGATAATCTCTCTTCGAAGCTGGTGGAACTGGACTAGAAGGTACATTTCTTTTAGAAACCAACCAAGGCTTCTCATTTTTTTTCATAACTTGTGCTTATCCAGGGTCTTCTTTTATTATTCTGATCCAAGACCTTTCTTTCCATCCTTTTTGGAAAGAAATCAACCCCATGTCGATCCAAAGCTTTAAAAACCAAGTAATTGGCTCTACATTCCTTGGACAAGCACTCTAAAAACGAGGCTTCAAACATAGGAAGATGAGACTGCTTGAACCCCTTTCGGGATGAACTCTCTGATGCATACTTTGGTTTGGTGTTTCTGTAAGAATCATTTCGAAGTTGACCAACCTTTGGTCTCCTTCTTCCAAATTGCACAGAGTTCATTTCAACATGCACCTGCTTATTTTGCCACACTTCTCAAATATTTTTGGCCAAGGATGTTGGCACATTGGTATTAGCAGTTACTTCTTCAATCTTTGGGAATGGATCAGTATCTATTCCCATAGTCTTTTCTGGAAACATGATCCTTCCATTCTTAATTTGTTCTTGAATCCTGTCACGAAAAAATTACAATTCTTAGTTGAATGAGTCCAAGAAGCATGCCATTTACAATAATTCTTTCCTTTTGTTTCTTCCAAGGTTGGAAGTTAAACATTCTCAGGAAGTTTGATAAACTTCTTCTTTAAAAGATCGTCAAAAATTTCATCTGATTTAGAAACATCAAAAGAATATACTTTGCTAGTTGCTTTCTTATTATTCCTAGCTGCTATAGAAGAATCCTTTCGAACCAGGCATTCACACACACAAGGATCATGTTCAATAATTTCAGCAGCATCGATTTCATAAGTAGGATCCTTATAATAAGTTGAATAGGAAGAATTATTCCTATCAACATCTTCTTCTAGCAAAGATTCATATCTAGATGCTTTGTAAGTTAGATCAACCAAATCCCTAAATTCAATAGAATCGAACTTCTTTCTAAGTTCTCTACTTAGGCCATCATGTGCTATTCTGACAAACTCAACTTCTGGTAATTGAAGTTCACATTTGTTTCTAGCCCTTTTGAACTGAGCAGCCTTTTCATCAGGTTTTTGTTTCAACCTTGCTAAATCAGCCATAGTAATTTCAGGCACAGTTTGGTAAAACTGTGCATGGAATAATTCTTCCATCCTTTGCAATTTGGAACTGACTCTGGTGTCAAATTAGAATACCATTCGAAGGTAGTTACTGTCAGAGAATTAGAGAATAACTTCAACTTAATGAACCCATTATTACCCAATTCCTTACACTGAGCAGTAAATCTAGCAATGTGTTCAGTTGTTGATTGTTTCCCATCCCCATGAAAAAGTGAAAAATCTGGTATTTTAAATCCCCTTGGGACTTCGAATTGTCTATCTATCCATTCTGGATAAGGTTTTCTATACACTTGAGTTTGTACTCCCCGGTTTAGAGGTCCATAAACTTCTTGCATAAGGCCCAGTATTTCATCTCGAAGGGTGGGGTTTCCTCCAAAATGCACCCTTGGGTTCACAGGAGGTTCCCAATTCAAATTTCTAACTATATGGTCTCCTGAAAACCTATCGAAAGGACCATCAAAAGGCTGGGGCTGCTTGTAACCTCCTTCTTGCTTTGTAAAAGGTTCATAAAGATGGTTCGAATGTACCCTTCCCATTTCTGGTACTCGTGGATACTTAGGAATTCCAATTTCTGGATTAGGCCTCCTTGAACTAATCCTGTCACTAAAATGATTTCCTGTGGAATAATTGTTTTCCTCAAACCCATAATCATCATTTTTAAAACCTTTGTCTCCACCTACACCATCGAGACTAGGTTCGAAAGGGATTTTAGCGGTTTGCTTGAATGTTTTCTTAGGTTTGGGAGTTTGAAAATCATAAGTCTTTGCAGGTTCGTACTAAGATTCTGGTATTTCATCCACATTAATAGGCTCTTTTCCAGGCCTAGATTTATGTTTGCTGGAACTAGCCTCTCCTTTATCTTTTTCAGATAAAGGCACAGGTTCATTCCTAGAATTTGACTGTTCTTCCAGTTTTCGAAATATAAGTTTTTGGGTTTGAGCCAATTCTTTAAATGTAGTAATCATTTCAGCAAATTAGCTAGATAACACACTTCCTCCGATTTCTGGATTCTTTGGGCCATCAATTTGCACCACCTTGTTATTCCTAGTGTTCATACGAGAATTTTGGCCAATCCCAATATTTGTATCTTGACCAATACGGGTTTCTGGACCTGTTTGAGGTCCTTCAACCTGTTCATTCTCTCTAGGATTAACATTATTCTCGTCTTCTAGCGCTTGGCCAATTTGAGAATCATCTGTTTGCTTCCTAACTTTTGGAGCCATTCAACACTTTTAAGTGTCCCACCGGGCGTGCCAAAATATGTGTTTGGTTCTTTTACTTCTTTGCAATGAAAAATAATTGAGTGCGAGCGTGCCAGAGAGAGTTTCAATCTCCTCCCTCAGATTAACTTTGGAAAAACCAAATCTAATCAGGCGATTGTGTTTTTAATGGTTCAATTACCTCAATTAAGAGGATTTTTCGTTATAAGTGAAGAAATGTAAACCAATATACTTAGGAAATCAAAGAACAACAAAGAAACAAGATACTTCGATTGATAAATCAAATGTAAACTTTCTTCGAAATTGCCTTCATCCGAAATACAACGTGATGAGAACTTCGAACAGATGATTGTTACAAAAACAACCGAAATTAATCCTAACTACTTCCTAATCTACTTCGATTTGAATTCGAAATCCTAAACTACTTGCCAATAAACAAACCAAGCATCATTTTTGTTTGATAGCTGTTTGTTGAAGATTTGTCCGGGGTTTTTACTCTTCAATTTCTTCTATTTATAGACGCTGCTTGCTAGTTGAACTTCCTGCTCAATGAATTTGAACTTGGCTTGCTTCGAACTCCATCTTTCATAATTTGAATTGGCAGTTTCTTCCCTCCTCCACGTCTGAATTTAAATTCTTGTTAATCTTCTTCCAAAAGTTTCTCATTGAATCTACACCGTTGCTTGAACTAACCCAAATGATTATATTTTAAGGAGATAATTGCCTTTCAAGATGTAATCCACGTGTTCTAACTGCTAATTGCTCTGCATCACAGGTCTACACGTGGACTTTATACATTTAGCAGTTAAAATCATATCTACGAATTTGATTTTCCGTATTGACAATACTTCATAACTGTCAATAACTGCTTTTTAAATTGAGAAACAATACGATATCGTATTTACCCAACTTCAATTCAATAATCCAGTGTACTTTCACTGACAGATATTTGCCAATATTTGGCATCCATGATTACGTGTCAATTAATTATTGAATTTGTTAATTTTATATGTAAACAGCATCGCAACCCATAGAATTATACAACGCTCTGAACAAAGCCAAACAACAAAAAAACAAGCTGAAAAAAAAAAGAAAAAAAAAATGCTAAATAAGCTTTGTTCGAACATCAATTACCAAAGAGGGCGATATTAAGAATCGAACCCTTAACTTGATGAACAGCCTACAGAGCCACTTTGACACTCAATAATAACCAGAGTAAAATAGATCAGTCAAAAAGAAAAAGAAAAACCTTCAAATAATCTTCTAGTCTATAAACTACTAATAATCAATGAAAAAACATCAATTTCGATCGTCACCACTTATGTCATGGCCCCTGACCTTTTCCTCACTCACATGCATATAAATTTGTGCAACCCCTCATGGGATTTCATGCTCAGCCAGACCAGCCACAGCTATCTAAATTTCCAAACAACTTCTTTAGCTTTTGAATATAGCCACCACCCCGCCCTCCGCCCCCATTCAAAGAAGAAAAAAAATGGAGTCCTGTGTTCGGCTCCTCCTGGTAACATTTCCAGGGCAAGGGCACATCAATCCCGGCCTCCAATTCATCAAGCGCCTTATCAAAATGGGCGTCGACGTTACCTACGCGACGGCCTTTTCTGCCCTCAATCGCATGACCAAAAACGCGCCTGCACCACCGGGCTTGACCCTTTTTGGCTTCTCTGACGGCCACGATGATGGGTTTGTTATGGATGATCATATCGACCAGTACATGGAAGAGTTAAAGAGCCGCGGGTCAGAGGCTGTAGCAAAACTCATCACATCAGAGGCTGAAAGAGGCCACCCTTTCACGCATGTGGTTTATACCACACTTATCCCTTGGGTAGGCCAAGTTGCACATGATCTTCACGTGCCATCCACTTTCCTGTGGATCCAACCGGCCACCATCTTGGATATCTACTATTACTACTTCAATGGTTATGGGGATTCCATTGGGAACAACATGAATGACCCCTCATGGTCGGTTGAATTACCGGGACTACCACCGGTATCCGGTGGTGACCTTCCCTCTTTTTTGCTTGCATCAAACACCTATAATTTTGCACTTCCATTACTTAAAGAGCATTTTGATTTACTTGATGCCCAAAAAAAACCCAAAAGTTCTCGTAAACTCGTTTGATGTCTTGGAATCTGGAGCCCTGAGAGCAATCGAGAAGCTGAACTTGGTTGCTGTTGGACCCTTAATCTCGTCGGCTTTCTTGGATGGAAAGGATCAGTCTGACACTTCCTTCCGAGGAGATCTCTATCAAGATTCAAAAGCCTACATCAATTGGTTGGATTCAAAGCCCAGAGAATCTGTTATTTACGCAGCGTTTGGAAGCTATTCTCCTATAGCAAAGCAACAAATAGAGGAGATCGAACATGGGCTGCTTGCTTGTGGAATGCCGTTTCTGTGGGTGGTGAGAGCAACGGAAGAAGAGAAGCTGAGTTGTAAAGACAGATTGCAACAGCAGGGCATGATAGTGCCGTGGTGCTCTCAAGTGGAGGTTTTGTCACACCCATCTGTAGGGTGTTTCGTGTCTCATTGCGGGTGGAATTCTTCTCTCGAGAGCTTGGTTTCTGGTGTTCCGGTTGTGGCTTTTCCTCAGTGGTCGGACCAAGTTACGAACGCAATGCTTATTGAAGATGTATGGACGACTGGAAAAAGAGTGAAACCGAATCCAGACGGAATAGTACAGAGAGATGAGATTAAAGGATGCATAGAAATGGTGATGGGAGGAGATGAAATGAGGACAAACGCTAAGAAGTGGAAGGATTTGGCAAGAGAAGCTGGCAAGGAAGGTGGATCATCGGATAAGAATCTCGAGACTTTTGTTAATGAGGTCAGGGCTAGTAAAGTAAAATGAATTGTGCTCTACAAAATTGGCCCATTTGATTGTTAGGTGTTGATGTGTGATTGTTAGGTGTTGATGATTTTGAATTGTGCTCCCTCTTCGATTAGTAGCTTTTGATTTTCTCTCTTAGTCGCCAGTGTCGTTTATGCAGTCACATCTCATACCGTCGTTTTCTCGGGAGGTTTTATGATGCTGGTGAAATGAATTATGCTCCCTTTTCGATTAGTTGTTTTTTTATTCTCTCTTGTCGCCGATATTGTAAATGCAGTCGCATCTAATGCTGTCATTTTCTCCAGAGTTTTTATGATGTCAATTTGTACGAGTAATAAATTATATATTTTTTCGCACTTCCTATTTTAATTAACCTTTCTTTATAATTCCTGTTCTTTATCTTACAAAATATATATTGCAAATATTGTATTCTCTCCGACCCTTTTTATAGTTGACTATTCCATTCTGTGTTCTCTTAATAAGTGTGATTAAAAAGTTAATCGGTAACAATTTGTAAAATTATTATTTTACCTTTTTTAAAAAGTTAGTGAAAAAGAGTTAATAGGTAAAACGAGAGGTAAATTTGGAAAGTTGAAGTAAAATATGATGTTAAAGATCTAAAGTAGAGGTAAAAGTTGATATTTAAGGTGTAATAATAATGTCTCTTTAATAAATTAGATTGACAAACAAACACGTTCAAAAAGGGACTTAAGGAGCACATTTCAAATACGACTTCAACATACCAATACGCTATCCGATCAACAAGAGTTCAATGATGGACTGTGACACATGAGAAGGCCAGCCCAGGCACAAAGCCCAAGAGACCTAGGCCTAGGGCCTTCAAAAAAACTCAATTTTTGGGGCACTCCATGTATTATTGGTTGTGGGCTTGACTAGAGATCTTTTCAAGCCCAATAGAAAAATGAGTAGGCCACCCTATTTGAGGAAAGGCCTAAACAATTATAATAAAGGATTGTGTTATAATAAAGAATTGTGTTGCTGAGTTACTAAATGGTCGATGTGGGATGAAGAACTAAATGCAAAGGAGAGTTCACTATTTTCCATCAAAACTTCATGGCAGACTGGTAGTCCCACATCGGATGTTTTGGAGAACCTTTATCAATACAACACTACACCCCACAATTCACTAGAACTAACATGTATTTTGAGCCTACGCGAGTTGAGTTCGAGCCAACAAAATAGGTAAGTGAGGGGAAATCGAAACCTTTTTCTCAAACCCTCTCTCCACTTTCGATTTTAGTAATTTTAAGATATTTAATAAGTTCTTTTCAAATAACAAAAAAATGTAAAAACCTCGGTAGAAGAACACGAAAATTTTTAGGGTACAATTTTTAAATTAGGCGTAGGACACTCAAATACCTTGGACTGACCTTGCACAAGACTTAGCGTGTGTTTCGCGAAACTTCTCAAATGATGCCTTCGACACTTTGAGAAAGAAAAGGTCTCAAGTATTAATTTGAGCTAAATGCAAAGAGATTTTAGGGGCGACTCCAAGCAAGTTCTTTTTAACGTAAATACAATGAATTTAAGCCGTTAAATACATAAAGGCAACAGATTGAGTCCAAATAAGTCGTCTTCTACTCAAAGACATTTTTTTGCAAAATAATCAAAATCCCCTAAAAAGTTTACCCAAATTCACCCTTATCCATGAGCCTTGATTAGGTCAATTTGTGGGTACCACGTACTAATTCCTATAGCCCTTCACACTACTGTTTCACATGCTGAAGCGTGGGGGTGAGGTGGCCCCAAAAATTGCTTGTAAGGACTCGAACATGAAACCTTACATAGGAGCAAACCCCTAATGGGGCGTTTGGATGACGGATTTGATTTGGGTGGATTTGTAATGAGGGCGGATTTGAAGATGGATTTGTAATGACGGCGGGCCCACCTCCTAAGAAGGGTGAATTTGTATATTTGGTGTTTGGACGGTTTTTTGAGAAGGGGAATTTGAAGGGTGGATATGATATATTAAGGGGGAAAATGACTGAATTGCCCCCAATTTATTAATTTAGTAAACAAAATAAATTAATTTCATTATAATTAGAATAAATACATAATAATTACAACAAATACACAACACATACATAAAAATATTGAAAAAATATTAGATGGGACAAAAAACTTTATGGGTAAAATATTTATGTTTTTATTATGTATTTCTTTTAATTTTCCCCACCATATTTATGTCTGTACTAATCTTATCATTATTTACCCACCACCATGTATACAAATTGGTTCAACCGTAATATTAGACTTTAAAATTTATTTTTTGAAAATGTTTTATTTTCAACTTTCAAAAGATAAGTTTGGAACACATGTGGGTTTAATATATTGGGAATATTGGATTATCTCCCCCTTCTTCTACTAGTTTTTTTGCTAGAAGAACCAGAGGAGAAAAATCCGCCCTCTTCGTTTCTCTCTCCTCTTCCTTACTCTCTGAAAAAATTTCCCTCCAATAGATTTTCTCTCCCTCTCTAAATCCAGATTCCGGCAACATGCCGCGATGCCATCGAAGTCAGGTATCTCTCTTCCTTTGGAGGGGTATTTTCTACCTAAATCCGCCTGGATTTGCCAAGCAGTGGTATGAGGGAGGGCATGGCAAATCCGCCTTGTGGTGGATTTGTAAGCCGAACAGTAAAATACTCCGGGACCAAAAATTGCAACCCAAAGACCTGATTTGAGGGGAGGCCGGATTACAAATTGGGCCGCGTCGTAAATCCAGCCCCAAATCCGGCAACCAAACACACTGTAACTCTCAAGCCAAGACCACTTCACCAATTCTTTGGGGTTAATAAGCAGTTTTTGAATAAGCATATTATAACTCTTGAATTCCTACTTGTCTAGTACCTTCTTTTTTTTTGGTAAAACGGAAATATATTACTAGAGCTTAAACGAAAGTATCATGCTGCAGCAAAAGTGCAGTTAGGCAATTACAAACCCAAGGTTTAACAAGAACTAACATAAAGACAATAGCTAGAAGGAAAGGCAGCTTAGTCCAGATACTGATGGGTATTCAAACTATCCCTTATCAGATATTCCCGAATGGCCAGAGGAGGAGTAGTTGTCACCACCAGATCTTCCTCCTGTTCTGCTCCAAAACGTGCTAGAAAATCTGCACATTCGTTGGCACCGCGGTATATATGAGATAGTGTACTTCCAGTGCGATTTAAGAGGTATTTACCATCATTCAATATGTTGCTTTGGGGATGGTTGTTATCTGCTCCTTCATTAAAGAGAAGGACTACCGTTTGTGAATCTGATTCTATGTGAACATTGGTTGGCCGTTTCTCCAAGATAATAGTTAGGCCCCTATAAATGCTCCATATCTCCGTCTCTAGACTTGATCCAGCCACCATCTTTCCGTAGTATCCTAGCACCCAAGCGCCTTGGTCGCTCCTAAAGAGACCTCCAAATCCTGCTTTCCTGGTGCTTTCATACCAACATCCGTCCGTGTTAAGCTTGAGATTACCTGTTGAGGGGGGAAACCAACGAATTAGTTTGGGTCTCATAGGGCCAGTAACAAGAGGTGATTTGAACGCTTCCACTATCTCGGTAGAATAGGACCGTAGTACCTTGGAACTAACTTGCAAATTAGAGTCAACATTGTCAAAGCTCTTGCGGTTACGGTCTTTCCAGTTTTGCCAAAGAGTAGAGCAAAACAATATGTTCCAAGGTACCTCGGTTCCAATGTTCAGAAGTTTTTTCTTTTTTAAATTAGCCGAGACCCAATCCATAGTGGAATTATTATAACCATCTCTCATTATCCGACCCGAGGGAATGGTCTCCCAAAGCGCTGAGGCTTTGGGACACTCCCTGAACAAGTGACCAAGATTTTCAGGAGAGCTATTACATCTTGGACATAAGTCCGAATCAGTAATACCTCTCCTAGCACGAAGAAGATTAGTGGGAAGTTTGTTTTGGAAGATAAGCCAGATGAAAGCTTTGAGTTTTTGAGGGAGCTTTATCTTCAAAAACCAATTCCAACCTTTCGTGTCATTGGGTTCTTTGATCAAGAAATTGTACGCAGCCGTAGCAGAACAGCTGCCATTGGGGGAGTCAATCCAAGTAGGGTGATCCACGGTAGGAGTGAAAGCAGGAAGAACCACATTTAGAATATCTAAACGGGAAGTATTATCCACAATGTGGTCAATAGAATCTAAATTCCACATACCATTATCAATGATATCAGCCACTTTAGTATTTCCCCGTGTGTGCAATCCAGGATATTTATCAGCAAGAGGACCATTGCCACACCACCAATCATTCCACAAATCCAAGGATTTGCCATCACCAACACTCCACTTAGTACCTTGTTTGATAATATATCTAGTGCACATTATACTACGCCAAGTGTGGGAGGCAGCCCTATTACAAGGCCAAGTTTGGAAATTATGATGTTTCAAGTATTTGTCCCTAAGAATTTTGACCCAAAGGCTATCATCGTTATTCACAATTTTCCATCCTAGCTTAGTTAATAAAGCTAAGTTTTGAGTTTTAGCTTTACGCAATCCTAGCCCACCAGTGTCTTTGCTTTTGCAGACCGTATGCCAATTGACAAGATGGATCTTCTTTTTATCCGGGGTATCTCCCCAAAGGAAATCCCTATTAATACGGTCAAGTTTCTCACACACACTAGCAGGAAGGTGCATAGTTTGCATGGTGTAGCTAGGTATGGTGGACGAAGCCGCTTGAATTAGAGTAGCCCTACCAGCAAGCATGAGGGTATTGGCTTTCCATCCAGCAAGTCTAGTTTGGACTTTCTCCACTATGCGATTGAAGTGCTCCTTGCTAGCTCTTTTGTGAAGGAGAGGGACATCAAGGTATTTCCCAAGATCATTAGTAAGAGCTATCCCACAGAAATTACTCAAGCGCCGGGCTTTGTTCCGGCTTATATTCGAGGACACATAAAGCTTGGATTTGGACAGATTCACAGATTGTCCAGATAAAGTACTAAATTCAGTAAGAACTTCCATGATAGCTTTACAATTGGAAAGATTGGCATGGCCAAATAAGATTAGGTCATCCGCAAAGAAAAGGTGGGAAAGGGCGTCAGAGTCTCTTGAGGCTTTGATACCTTTCCATTTTCCAGTAGCACATTTATTATCAATGAGGAGAGACAATCTTTCCATACACAGAACAAATAAATAAGGCGAAAGGGGGTCTCCTTGTCTTAAACCCCGCCCCGGGGAGAAATCATCCAAGGATTCTCCATTCCAAAGAATGGAAGTTCTGACATTCGAAACACAACTCATGATGAGGGCAGTCCAAACCGGGTTCAGGTTAAAGAAAATCAAGGTATCGAGAAGGAACTTCCATGAAATTTTGTCATACGCTTTTTTTAAATCAATTTTGAGTATCATGCCACCCTTTTCCCTCTTTTGGAACGAAGAGTATGTAAAATCTCTTGCGTAATAATAATGTTGTCATTGGTGGATCTTCCTGGTATAAAGCTGCTTTGGAAGGGGCTAATTATCTTACCAAGGAGGGGTCTAAGTCTCGCAACTAAGATTTTGGTGACGATTTTGTATCTAAGGTTGCTGCTTGACCGTTCGAGTGATTAAGAATTAACTTAGAATTTCGTCCCAAGCGTAGGACTATCGACCGGTGTAGCACAATAAATCCGGAAGTACCGGAATCGAACCACAGAGACGGTCTACGGTGCTTAAATCAAACAATGTCAGCTCTACGTTTGTAATTGGCTCTTAGGTAGCCACCCCTTGCTCAATTGGTTTGATTACTTAACTAAATCGAACTAATTTAATTACTAGACTCTGAATTTAAAAGGAGAGCACAGCCGTGGGCACTACGGTACCCGCAGCTAGTCTAATTCACATTTACTCAGGCCACAATGATTTAATTAATAGGTTTAAAAATATGGAAATGGTTTCTAACAAGTGCACACCACTTGTCACCGATTCCTATGCGCATTTGGAACGGGCGATGCCCGGGCTTTGTTTGCTAGAAAAATTCCGTATTCAAAAACTGCGCATCAATTAAAGTAATTCGGCTCCGAGGTGAAATATAAATTAGCCTAGCCATGGGACACCTTTGTCCCGCGGCCGTACTCAATACGACTACTCACACATATTGAAATAAGTTGCAGAAGACGAATTGAAACTTACACTAATCATGCTTTTAATAATTAAAATATAAAACCAATAAGAATCAATACCGGAATTGCGAAGGCAAAATTAATCTTGACAAATAATCTGCAAAACAAATCCTGGAATTCTGGTACTAGAACTTGAAAGCGTAACAACGAACGAAGAACTTCAGATCTGTAGCCGAAAACTTGTAAACTAAAAACCTAGGTAAAAATTGTGGAACCCTAGAATGGGTTTTAACTTAGGTATTTATATCAGAGCCCTAATCCTAAAGAAAACCGAATAAAATCGTTAAAGAATTCGTTCTACGACCAACAAAACGACGTAGTTTCATGTTTCGCGCTGTAAGCTCTCGGTATCGATACCTCTGAGAGGGGTATCGATACCTATCCCTTATCTTCCCTTCTTCCGCGTAAGCCGTAGGTATCGATACCTACTTGAGGGGTATCGATACTAAACCTTCTGGAACGATTTGTGCACTTTGAAACCAATTGGTATCGATACGGCTATCGGGGGTATCGATACCGACCCTTTAAGCCGTCCTTTTCAGCATTTCAACTTCAAACTTCGACTCCCACGCCCAGCTCCGCTTCAAGCCATGCAATAGGTGCCAAAAGCATCTTCTTACCTGATAAAATCATGCAAGCACCACAAACACTACCACGCATGCATTAAACAGAAAAATGATCATTAAACCGCACGTCTAACACGCTAACTCCCCCTACTTAGGCGCTTATATACGGAATATTGCGCGCCTATCAGTTGCATAAACTAATAGACCTAAACATTTTAACAGTGTCAGGGTTATCCGACTTAGGGATAAGGGCAATAAGAGTTTTGTTAACCTCTTCCGGGATGGCATTGTTAGCAAAACAGGATTTAACAAAATTACAAATGTCCTCTCCAATAATATTCCAATAAGTATGATAAAAAATAGCTTGAAGACCATTTGGGCCAGGGGCCTTGTATGGGGGAATACTTCTAACCATGGTCCAAATTTCATCATTAGATATGGGGAGACATAATGTCTCATTATCTTCAGCAGACAAGGTATTGTGGGGGTTCAAAATGAGGCAGTTACCAGGAGTATCATCTTGGTTACGAAAAAGTTCTTTGAAATAAGTTTGGACCAAATCCTTGATTAAGGAGGGATTGTCGATCCACACATTGTTACTATCTTTCAACAAATTAATCTTGGATTTCCGTCTCTTGATGATGGTAGAAAGGTGGAAATATCTGGTATTCCTCTCTCCAAGAGCAATCCATTTAGAGCGAGACTTTTGAAACCAAAGGATCTCTTCTTGGGCTAGAATATTGTTGTAGTCCAAGATGAGATCTTTTTCCAAGGTTAAAAGGTTATGAGAAAAGTTGGTATTCTGCGCCTTCTGAACCCCATTGATCCTAGCAAGGATCCATCTTTTTTTTCTAAAAATATTTTCAAAAACATCTTTATTCCAATTAACAGCAGCTTTAGAAAAATTATCAATTTTTTCAGGAAGGTTTCTGCCATTCCAATTGCTAGCAACAATGTTTTCAAAGGACGGGTCTAAAATCCATGCAGCTTCAAATCTAAAGGGTCTATTAATAGTAGTAATGGTGGTAAAGCCATTAAGATGAACAAGTAGAGGAGAATGATCCGAATAAGTGCGAGGAAGATTTTGGATTATACCTTCAGGGAAAAGAGATCGCCAATCTTCATTGCAGAGGCCCCTATCCAGTCTTTTTTGAACATTTGCTTGTCCTTGGCGTCCATTAGTCCATGTGAATTTTGGTCTGGATGAACCAATGTCCACTAGGTTGCAGGCATTGATGTTGTCCCTGAAATTCCTTCTTTGATTATACCTCGTATCAGCAGTAAAGCTTCTGTTTTCCTCCACAGTAGCTATTTCATTGTAGTCTCCAACCATGGCCCAAAGGAGGGAATGTGAGGTAGCAAAGTCCTTTAATCCTTCCCAAAGGATTTCCCTGAGTTGGGGGTTAGGGCTAGCATACAGGGCTGATAAAATCCATTCTTCATATGCATTTTTCTGGATCTTGACATGTATGACTTGAGGGCTGATAGATATAGTGTAGACCGAGACTTTACTTGGGTCCCAGAGGATCCAAATGCCACCCGATCGTCCATTAGGGTCCGTGAAAGAATCTCGTGTGAAACCCAGTTTATGGAAGAAAGAGCCCATAGCTTTCAAGCAAATTTTTGTTTCCAAAAGAGCTACAACTTCTGGTTTGTGAAGCCTTACTAACTCCGAAAAATTATTTCTGAATCTCTCATTCCCGGCTCCTCGACAGTTCCAGATCAACATATTGTAACAATCCATTAAAAAATTAGTGTCAATAGGAGAAAGACCTGGTGGGTTAAGCTTGTATCTCATTTCTGCCAGTGTCAGCTTGAGTTTCCTGAGGGCCTTCAACGCCACTTTGATGGTTCCCACTTTGTCGAGAAATGGATCTGTGGCTTTTATCTTCAAGCTCAGTTCCTCCGTCCACCATGCTATTCCGGCTAGGTGAGCCACTTCTTTCCCTGCTTCTAAGCACATCTTGATTTTGTGGTAGTTGATTCTGAACAGTTGAAGTTCTGGCGAATTCACCTAGCGATTTGGATCACAAAATCCTTTAAATCGTGCTGTAGCGACAAATGGTTTTTGCCATTTGTTAAACCATATTCGGCTTCAAAAAGGGCAAAAGCATTTTTCGATCGACTTGTACATTGGCATATCCTTTGGGATGAATAGTATGAACAATAATTCTGAAAACGTCTAGGAAAAAGAAATGAACCATTCATTTCTCTTTTCTGGACGTTGTCAGAGAAACTTTTCCTGACCCTGTCATTCATCTAGTATGAAAACTTTAATCAAATAATATTGCCCATGACTAAAGAAATGACTTGTTAATTTAAGGGTGGGCGGAAAATCCACCAACCCACCAAACCAACCGGCACGGACAATCATTGTTTGAAATAATGAGTGGGTTGAGTTGGGTAGTTGCTTTGGATATCAGGGAAATTTTTCTAATTCACATAAAAAAAATTCTTACTCCTACATGAGAAGAGGCTCTTGCGTTTCACATCATGATGTAGAGCCTTTGATTAGGGATGGCCGTTTCCTTCTGCTCGTTCAAATCCGATCCAATCTCGCTCTGAATAGATCGTCAATATTTTGGAGATCTGTTTGGGGATTAGATAGGATATGGAGATTTTTTTTTGAAAATTTTCGGAGATTAGGTAGGAGGTGGAGATAGGCATATCCCCGCCCCGAATATACTCCGAATCCGTTCCCCGATCCATCCCCACTCCGCCCTATCCTGTCCCCAAATTCCTGAAATTTAGGGGTGTATTTGTGAGTTATGAAACTTAGGGGTCTAGTCAACTACTTTGGAATTAGGCACTAGTGTTTGGTGTTGTGTTCTATTTTTTTGATGTAGTATTTTTTTTACTACTACAAAAATGATTAAAGATGACACACAAAAAATTGAAACAATGACTGTTTTTGTAAAAGTGTCATAAAAAATATGAGGGCAGAGCTTTGATATCAGTCAATCCTAAAAACTGTCATCTTTGCGATATAAGATGACAGTTTAGAAAAAAGTGACATCATTATCTCTTTTTTTAATGTCAGTTTTTGTTTAGAACTGACATTAAAACAAGGCGCTTCTAGAAGCCCATATGGAAAATGTCAGTTTTCCTTAAAAGCGACATTAAAACTAAGCCCCTTTAATGTCATTTTTAATTAGAACCGACATTGAAGTTGATCATAAAAGATGACGGTCAAAAAGTATTACTAAACGTATAAGATGACAGTTTAAAACCGTCATCTTATATTTTCAATGTCTAAGGTAACAGTTTAAATCTAAAACTAAAATAAAAAGTGCTCAGCTTAAAAAATTTCGAAAATATAGTATAAATATTTTTGTTGGTCTTTTGTGAACAACAAGTGTGCTAGCTCAACTGGTAACATGCGCGGCGTGAGGAAATCAAGGTCTTTAGTTCGTGTCCTGGGGCAAGCAAATATTAGCTCACCACGCAAGTGCTACGTAGACTAGAATTGGAATTATTTTTTTAGAATGGAGGATAGATAAGATGACAGTTTAAAACAATCATCGTTGATTGTAAAGATGACAGCTTTATACCATCATCTTATATGTTTCAATGACGTTTTTTTTACTGTCATAACAAATCTAGAATTTTAATGTCAAACTATCATCTTTTGTACTTCATGACACCTTTTGACTATCATGACTAACAGACCACTACTACATACTAACAATAAAACTTTAAACCCAAACTGAAACGGTGTCATAACACAAAACCTAACACCAATGCCTAATTCCAAAGTGGTCGATCAAACCCTAAGTTTCATAACTCACGAATAGACCCCTAAGTTTCGGGAATTTGAGGACAGGGTGGAACAAAGCAGGACAAAGCGAGGCGAGGATGGAGCGAGGAACGGATTCGGGGCGGGGATATGCATATCTCCACCTCCTACCCAATCTCCAAAAAAATTTCAAAAGAAATCTCTTTACTATCCTATCCAATCCCCAAACTGATCTCCGAATTGTCGATCTGTTCGGAGCGGAGATCGAATCAGATTCGAACGAGTAGAAGGAAATGGCCATCCCTAATTGAAGGCTCTACATCATCATGTGAAATGCAAAAGCCTCTTCTCATGTAAGAGTAAGAATTTTTTTGATCTTGGTTGATATGTGTGTTTTCACTTTCTATCTTGTGTTTTTATTGGGCCATGTATGTTTGTATTTTTGTAAGCATATATAGCTGCATGTTTGTTGTTAGCAGCACTAATTTTGTATTCTAGTTGATCCAAGAGTAACACTATTTTTTTTTTAAACGTTTGGATCTCCTAATCTCCGTGGGGATCCCCGTTCCCCATTTGGAGTGGGGATGGAGAATGAAAACAATACCTCGTCGGGGATTGGGGAGGGGATGGAGAGAAATTTGGAGGGGTGTTGTGCAGCAAAACTACGTCATTTTGCTCATTTCTTGGTACACCTCCAAAACTTCCAAGGGGCCTGTTTGAAGAGTTAATTTTGTGGTTCATTTTTTGGGGATTTAGGCTCTTTGGGGTAGGATATAATTAGGCACTTTGAGTTTAGGGTTTACACACTTTATAGTGGTTTTTTCTTCCTCCAAGCAAGACCCTTTAAAGCTTCAAATGTGTGCCCAAAAATCAAGTAAAATGGCGTAGTTTTCTGGCACAACACCTACCACAAAGTTTCGTCCCTGATCTGGATGGAGATGGGGAAGATATTCGGGAATCGGGGATGGAGATAATACAATCTGGCCCCGATTCGCCTCCATGCTCATACCTACCTTCGATATTCGAAATGCCACGTGCAAAAAGATTTGTGAAGATTTTGATCAGTCTAATTCGTTTGTTCTGTGCAAGACGAAAGTTTAAAATAACAATACGGATGACGGATACGTTTCGACATTTATCATTCAAGGCATAATCAGGACTGGCTTTCACCCTTCTCATAGGAGTATCTAACTCTCTCGTTTCTGCAGCTGCCAACAGTAGGGTCTCCGCCTGGGGGGGAGCGGCGCCTCTCCCTCCTCCCCCCGGGCTCTTCTCCCCCTCCCTCCTCTCCCACCCTCCTCTCTCTCTCCTCCATCTCCTTCTTCACCTGGGTTTTCCTCTCCCTTCTTTGGATCGGATCTGACGTGGGCGGCAATGTTGGTTGCGCCCTCCTCTGCCTAAGGGCCCGTCGATCCAGCTGCCGTCACGCTGGATTCTTTGTTGGAAGTTTTCGGTTCTCAGCCTAACGGCTTGTGGTGGTGCAACACCTGGAGTTGGGGTCGGGGTTTGGGTGGTGGTCGGGTTTGGCTTGAGGTGTGGGCACGGCTGGATCTGGATGTGTGGTGGGGTTTGGCGGTGGTTCGGGCGGCTGTCATGGCTGCCATGGTTTGGGCTTGGCTGGTGTTGCTGTCAAAGTTGCTGGGTTTACTGGCGGCGGCGGCATTGTGGCTGGGCACGGCTGGGCATTTTAGGGTTTTATTGGTTGGGCTAGGCCCATTTATCTGGGCTTTTTAGGCCTTTAGGTGTTTTTTTGTGCTCAATGTATTATCTGGTTCTTTAAACCTTTGTGGGTGTTGGGCTTCGGCCGCTTTAGGTGGGCTTCGGCCCATTGGGTGTCCTCGATTGGCTTCTTGCCAATCATTGGTTTAAGTCTCGGATTGGACTGATTGCTCTTGCATGATGTTGTTTCCTTGTTCCTTTTAGTCTTGTAATTTTTCAAGATTAATGAAACTTTTTTTGCCGTTAAAAAAAAAATTCAAGGCATAATCAATGCATAATTATCACCAATTTAATATTTCTTAATGTAAACCAGCTCCTTTGACAAAAGTGTATGAAAACAAAATTGTTATAGCTTTGATTATATATCCTTTTATATGCTCTCAATTTGTAATTTCTTCTTAGTACTCTCTCCGTTTCAAAATAAATGTCTCACTTTCTCTCTCTTGCCATTTTCCAAATAAAAAACTTAAGGGCTTTTGTATATCTTTGTTTGAATTTTTTCGCACCGATTTAAAGTACTAATCACTTAATTTTTTTATGTGGAAATGGTACATTTTGTAATGGACACTTATTTAAGAACGAAGGGAGTAATAATTTTGTTGTTATTTTTCAATCCAAGTGATAGGAATGATAAAAGGAAATGTCATGATTTTCACAGCTTTTTTGACGTTCGGGCTCCACTCACTTTGTAGTGTGATTCAACCCATACCCTCCGGCCTGTACCTCTGCCGGGGTTTGTTTCTCCGTTTATGGATCCCCACTTTCAACAATTACGCCTCCGGCCCGCACCTCTGCCGTGCCTTGTTTTTCTGTTTCGTCGTTTGCATGCTCCATATCGGTCTCCATTTTTTCAAAATTGGGTTTTTTTTTTTTGAAAAAAAAGATTTAATGGGTTTTTCAAATCTGTGCGTTTTCAAATCTGTGGGTTTTTCTTATGGGATCTGTGTGTTTTAGTTCAAAAACTGGTTTTAAAAAATAATAGGGTGTTTTCTAGACCATATGGATGCATGTGTTTTTGTCTGTCTTGCAGGTTCTGAGCATAGGGCGGGAGTAAGGTAAAAATTGTGTTAGTTTCGAGCAGTGGACGGGAGTAAGACAAGTGTCATGCTTGTGGAAGTTTTGTCTCTCAAGCTTATGGTGGCGGGACTTCACGTGGCCGCGGCGGTGGAAGTCTCCGGCGGGAGAATTATGTTTGTTTTATTAATTATGTTGAATGTTACTGAATGTTGCTTGTTTCTGAATGTATCTGTGTCTTTGTTGTGTAGGCTGAAGCTTTGTAGTGACAGCTTAGCTTCGCAAAGGTCTCCGCCTATCGCCTGCGACAGTTTGTAATGGCGATTTCACAGATATATGGAATTTTTATCTCTTCTCCAAAAAAAAAAAAAAAAAACTGATTTGAAAACAGATATGGAGTATTTGTCCTTAATTATCGTTGTCAATTTACTGTATTACCCCTCCGTGTGTGGAAATATGAGTCCTAGTTCCGTCGTTGCAGTTAATGAACGCTGCTATGGGTACCCCAATTGCGCCCCACCTCATCTGGGCCGTCCAAACACTTTTTTGGGCTGTTCAGATTTGAAGTGCTTTATGACCGGTCGTAAAGCACTTCAAATCTGGACCGCCCAAAAAAGTCTTAGACGGTCCCGATGAAGTGGGGTGCAATTGGGGTACACTTGGTGGTGCACCCAAATCATTTCCGGCAGTTAATACTCTTTGTACACGGTCTCGTGATGTCCCAATTTCTCGTTTAACGACACCACTGTTTACTAGCATAAACCAGTGTTATGCACGGCAATGGAAAGAAAGGTGAAATAAAATGGATTTCAAGAATGTTTTTTTTTTTTTTACTACAATATTTGGAAAAAGAAATAGATAGGAGTATGTAAATATCTCTAATTGATTTATGTTGGAAATACTGTAGAGAATATGGAACTCTACCTCACAATCTATATCTAACCTATACATAATAAGAGCCAAGAGCGGGCAGAAATTGGGGCAGTTTCGTCTGCCACTTTGTTCTACTCAACCAGGCAAGGGCAGCGGGGCAGCGGAGATGGGTGTGTGCTTCACTGCTTCGTCGTCGCTGAATGGTGACGGCAATCTGCACCCTATTGAACGCCTACCGCCGTAAGAATAGTGACCCTATCAAATCGTATTCGGCGTGGAGTACAACTCTACTGCTGTAATCTGTATCCGAATCGGGAAAACACTCTTCTCCTCGTCTTTGTCGACAAGCAATGACGTGAAATTAGTACGGCATCTACTACAGCGACGGCGGTAATAGGTATTTCAGTCGCTCCAGCTTCTCCTGTACTTTGAAGATTTTTTTCCTGTGGCTTTGGCGAGAAGGAACTCGGGGCATCACTGTTGGTCATACGTGGACTGTCCTTGAATTACTGTTCAAACGGCGGTCTATAAAACCTTTCCTCACAGAGGATAGAATGAAATCAGCTCCTCTATTTCTCCATTTCGGTGGTTTCTGTTTTTGGTTATGGTAAATTAAAAACCTTGCTTAAAAACTGTAATAACCCGAAATTTCGTAAATAAAAAAAATTTCGGTTTATTAATTCGATTAGTTATTTTTAATATCGCTGAATAAAATAATTTATTATTTAGTTTAAATAATTTGAATGAAACTAGATCTAGTTTGTTTATTTCCTTTTATTTATTTTTCCGCGCCGTAAAATCAACGCGTGCACACCGAGTATTTCACTACATCGCATCCGGAAGGCCTACTAATTTTCCCAACTCTTATGTTGTCCTATTTTGACTAGCCTTAGCCTATTTAAAACCCTAATTAGACATGTGCTCAATTTTGTCTTCCTACCAATGTTGACTTTACTAAACCTAATTTGTATTTTTTTTGAATTAATGAGAAGAAAGAAAATTTGACTACTTAACAAGGTAGGCTACTTACCCAATTACAATCTTCTATAAATAGCTCACTCACCTTGCTTCATTTCTCACACCAAAATCTCCCAACTTCTCCACTTTGTGCTTTCTAGTGTTCTTGAATGGGTTCTTGAGTGTTCTTCTTGAAACTCATCCTAAACCACCACACTCCACCACTCTCGACCACCCCTAGATCTTAGAAAGGTAAAATAAGTTAGCTAGAAAGCGTTTGAACGGAGGTCAACTAGTCGTTACGCCGCCGGAATTCAACTAGCTTATCGGCTTCCGACTAATCATCGGAATTAAGGTAGATACTTTATCTTAACTTTAGATTAGTATTACTAGTTCATATTAATGGTGTTATTATTTTGCTTAAACATGCCTAAATATGATCAAACGTGATTATGTTGGTGATTAGTGATTTTATGAACAATTAGACTTTGAAAATCACACTTAGTCGTTACTATGCACGATTTAAAATTTACTATCAAAATGCACGTTATAATGTTCGATGGACTTTTGGAAAACTAAATTACCCAGTTATAATGCCCGAATGAAAATCGACTTTTCAAATTTACGCCGTTATGCTGCCCAATTGATTTTTGGAAAATAGCCGACTAAACTTTTCTTAAAGCGACTTCAAAATGTTTTGACTGTACTTGGACTGTTGAGATTAACCCAAGGCTAACACCCTTGAGGGTCTGTCAAAAAAGATATGCCTAGCGCTGTCTAAGAAAGGAATGGTGCCAGTAACTGCATTCGTGCGGCCATCCAGCCTGGGACTCTCCTGGTTATCTCATTTGTCTAAAGAAAGTCACCAACGAGATTTTATACCTAAAGTAACACGGTTATCGGGAAATATTTTTTTTTTCGAAAAGTTTATCGTGAAACGATTTCTAAACGAAAGATTTTTATGTAATATGGCATGTGCATGTTTTCCGAGACGGTACGACACGACACGTTTTTCAAGAAAATGATCGATTGTTTTTACAAGAAGAAATAGAGATGAGAATGAAAATGCTGTTATAAATAAAATACTGCCATTGGAGTCCCGCCTCAGTTTCCCGGTGTGAACTGGTGGTCAAAGCTCAATGGAACTATACTATAAACAATACTGCCATTAGAGTCCCGCCTCAGTTCCCCGGTGTGAACTGGTGGTCAAAGCTCAATGGAACTATACTATAAACAATACTGCCATTAGAGTCCCGCCTCAGTTCCCCGGTGTGAACTGGTGGTCAAAGCTCAATGGAACTATACGGTAGTGCTGTTTGAAGTTTCTCCTCAAATTCCGCGGGTGAATTTGACGGTTAGAACTTACTCAGTACAACACATAGCAAGCGGACCTCATAAACAGACTGGTGGGGATTCAGTGATATGGGTAGCCGGGACTATGTCGTGTGTGACGCGGAGTTAGCGGACCTCATACTGCAGGAGTCAGTTTATGGGTGGCCGAACCTTCGAACGGAAAGGTTGGTGACCGTTAAAACGGGGTTGTAGAACGGGCCAATAACTTTCGAGAGATGTAAGATGTTGACATGGTTGAAATTTGAAGAAGAATGCTGTTATGAGAAAATGATATGAGATACTGACACTGTACTCTGATTTTTATTAAAAGAAACGAGATACTGATACTGTACTCTGATTTTTATTAAAAGAAACGAGATACTGATACTATACTCTGATTTTTCTTAAAAGAAACGAGATACTGATTTTATTAAAGCTGCACTCTGATTTGATCTGATTTGATATTAATGTATTGACACGCATGAACTTACTGTTTTGATAAAAGAGTTTCAACTATTTACTTGCCACCTACAATATTGTTCTAGAATTGCTAGTTTAAGATTGGGGTAAGGTATCTATTGAGCGTCCTCGCTCACGGTTTCGCCCTGGCATAATACCTCGATGTTGCTTCACAACTCTGACGTATTATGCTAGATTATCATAATGAACAGGAGGACCTCTACGGAGAACACGGAGCCGAAGGAGCTGCCGAGATGGAGATCCACCAGGCGGAGAGATTTGCGGAGCCGTAGAACCCACCCAGTCTACCTTTTTGTAATCTGTGAAGGATAGATCATCTATATGTATTTTTGGTTATTATTATTACTGTTTAAGACCGACTTTAAAATTGTAATAATAATCCATAACGCTTTTCCCAAAATGCGGGGCGTTACAAAAACCTTGTTTTTGCCATGGTTTGGGTGTTGTGAGATTTTGATTTTGGGATTTTGATTCGATTGTTATTCTTATTTGCAATTTCCTATGTTTTGTACAATTGGGAAAGAAATGAGAAGTTGGTTTGCACTATTTGGTTGTGAATTGTGATCCTCTGCAGGTTGTTGTGATCGCCCTCTGTAGGTTTTGTGTGAAATTGAGGATAGGTCGAATTCAGTTCCTCCATTTCTCTATTTCTGTGGTTTCGTTTTTTTGTTAGGATAAATGAAAAACCTTGATTTTGCCATGGTTTGCGTGTTTTGAGATTTTGATTGGATTGTTGTTCTTATTTGCAATTTCGTATGTTTTGTATAGTTGAGGAAGAAATGAGAAATTGATTTGCGCTATTTGGTTGTGATCTTCTGCAAGTATTTGTTGCGATCTCCCGCTCATATTCAGGTTTTGTGAGTAATTATTAGATTAGAAATTTTTTATTTTTAAATATAATGCGGTGGTGTTTGGTATTTGTGGAAAGCTTTTCCCTGTTAGTATTTTCAAATGATGTTGTTTATAATAAGGTTTGCTTATTTTTTTCATTTTCTATCTTTGCACATAGGCAAATGTTAATGCCCAAACTGTTTTTGATAGTGCCGAAACTCCAATGCATAAAATACTTGTACTTGTGTGCAATGTACATGTCTTTTATGCATTGGAGTTTTGACATAATCAAAAGTGGTTTTGGCATTATCACTACCCTTGCACATATTAGTGTTTGTCTACGTGCTGTCAATTGATTATGGTGTTTAACTGGGCAACTGATTCGTGTTAACCTGAATGGTCTATTGTTTATTTGCGTGTTCTGTTCTCTCAACTAAAAGTGGGTAGTTTAATATTCTAAAGTCTGCTATCTTATCCTTTTGGCATTTGTACATTTTTTTTATGCTACAAAACAAGAGTTACTACTTATTCCCCTGTGTATTAACAAGAATTGTTTTGCATGTAATGGTGACAATTCCATGTAAGACTAAATATTCTCTACTCTGCTTGCATTCCATTCTTGTAGGAATTCTTAGATTCTTAACTTTCTGACTCATCACATGTTTTTCTTTGTGGGTATAACTGTACTTATTTCTACATTTCTTCAATTGCCTTCAGGTTTGCTATGCTTGTTGAGAATATGGAATCACAAATAAATATGCAGAGAGGGCATGGAAGTTACCTTGAAGGAAGAAAAGAAGAATGACTTTGCATTAGATCTCTGGTCTTCTGGTATTGTTGCATAGGTCTAACTATTTCGCATCACTTCTCCCCTAAAGAGGCAAAAAAGGAGTGAACCAAGATTGCTTCATTGCATTTGAGCTTAATTTTTTATGTTTGCACTAAAGAGCTTAAATTTTGATGTTTTTCCAGCAAGATCTGAACTCCGTTTAGCCTAACACAGTTAAATGAACAAGAGGGAGACATCTTTAGTATTCGATACATTACTTTTTGCCTCTGATGGCCTCTAAACTCCGTTTAGCCTAACACAGTTAAATGAACAAGAGGGAGACATCTTTAGTATTCGATACATTACTTTTTGCCTCTGATGGCCCCGACAAAGTTCTTTGGTTCTTAATTGTTAAAGCCCTTGTACCATGGTTATCTATTACTATTTTCTGCATGTGTCAACTTTCTATATGCCCGATCAAATGTGTCAACTTTCTATATGCTCAATCATGTGTGTCAAATTTTTCCTCTTTAAAAATACTGTTATATTGTAATGGGCTTAGGTTGCGCGCCTCGCTCTTACTCTTTCTCCATTCATTTACAAATTCTTGCTCTTTCCTCTTCTCGTTCCATGTGGTACTTTTGGAGCTCACGCATATCAGTACACTTTAAGGGAAAATTACACATGTGTGTTCATAGGTGGTGTAGATAGTTGTGTCGTTAATTATTGAGGATTGTCCTAGAAGATGATTTTGTCAATATTTTGGAATTTTGACGGGTTTTATGTCCCATTTCTACTGCATTATACTTAGTAGGATAAATTTGTCTCCATGAATATGATTGCTAGCTCTATAAGACGGTCTAAGCTCTTGCTGGAATATATGTAAAATAATGCGGGTTGAAAGTGGGAACATATCCCAAAATACGTAATATTCTCTTAATCTAGGCTATGTTAACTATTTGGAATCAAATTCCCAACGCGAACGCTATGTTTGTTCAGATTTTTTTGGGCCAAGATCTGTTGTTGTGTTTGTTGATCGGTAATAATGAGGAAGTTTTAACGTCTAAAACTTATTCAAGATGAATTGTTGATACCTCATTGCTTGCAGGTTACTGGGTTCCATCTGGTTATAGATCCTCACCCCTACCATGCACTGGTCGGTCTAGCAAACTTGAAGGACGATTATTTACAATGGGTAAGGTATTGTTTTCTCTTGGAAAGGTGCAAATAATGTGCTATATAGCGAGTCTAAACTATTTATTGTCAACATTTTTGTAACCCTGTTACGTTGTGCTCATATTCAGAAACGTAGTCTGATAAAATTTTGCAGCAGGCCAAGTTTATGAATCGCACTTTAGGCTCGTAAATCTAAAGAATTGAACCTAACCCTTGCGCTATGAGCTTTGGATTGACATTTTACTCTTAATGCTATGAGCCTTGCATCGACATTTCAGACTGTCAAAAGCTTGCATGTATTTGGGATGTCTCTCATGAGATGCTGATTTTATTTGTCAAGATTATCCGTTGGTTTTTTTTCAAAATTAGCTTCAAATTTGTTCTTACTTAATTTCTCCTTTACTCTAGAATTGGAATATCATTAGTCGTTGACGGTGTGAATTAACCAGCTAGGAATTGGAATGAGAACTTAACACACTGAATCCATCTTTCGATTGCATCAACTGTGGTCGTATTAACTAACTGTGATCATGAAAAGAAAGATTTTATAGAGGTGCAAGCTTTCATTTGCTCCTGTGCCATTATAGTGTAAATACTATGATTTTGGGTCTCAATTTGAGGACAAAAGAAATAAAATTTTGGTTTAATTCTTTATTTATTTATTTATTTATTTTTGTGTGGGTGGTGGTAGGTATTTGGATGCCAAGAAGACATGATGTTTTGTGGGATTTTTGAAGAGCATGCTCTATGCAGACATTTTGCAGCAAAGATGGTTGGAAAAATAATGCCCGAAACCTTGCTGCACAATTGGCAGGAGACGCTTGCTCAAGCTTCAATTGATCCGGATTTGAAATTGGTTTATGATAAGTAGCAGCATCATAGGGTGAATATACTGAAGCATTCCTACTTGAATGCTTGTGTTGCCATTTCTGGATCTATGGCAGCACCCGATTTGTTCCACAGTGGAAGCACTACTCAGACAACTGTTAGACAGGTAATTGAAGGTCCTTAATAATCTTGTTGAATTTGCATTTTTCCTTGGATTCTCAGTAAGATCAATCTGTTTTCCCGGTTGTAATGCAGATGCAAATGAGCTTAGGTTGCACATGTTATTCCTTCTTGATTACTGGTTTATATCTTGAAACCAATTTCCACGTTGATAACCTACCAAAAAGGGCCTAAAAGAAGTGGACTTCATTGGGGAAAAATAAATGGGATTACTACACTCTGTGCAGTATTTGACATTCGACGCGCACAATTTTTGGTTTGGGTCACTTTATCTGGATGAATTTGGCTCACTTTCAATTAATGTATGCCATCAATGTATGTCATCTGAATGAGGTTTGGAAAGATAAGCCCCCACTGTGGAAATAATATGGAAATAGGAGTAATAGCATTCCAAAAGTATGGTGTATACTTGCGAGTAGCTAAGCGGCAGGCACCATGTGCTCTCATACATTTGACATTGGTTGTTACCTCATTAACCAGAACATTATTGACTATCATTGAGTAAAAAAAGAAAAAAAAAATTATAAGACAAACTCTGATAGGTTGTCAGTGTAATTCTAAGACTCAGCTGTGACTCATTTGGAATGTGGTATTCCATGTGTGATTCGTTTGTGGAACAGTACGGCTTTATTAGATCCAAACATGGAACTTCTAGGGATGTCCATGGTAGCTGTTAAACAGCTGTTTGAAGAACCTTTTTTCCCCCAAGCCTGTGGTGTTTTATTTATAAATGCCTGTTTAGAGGTATGTGGTCTTGTTGGTTGATGTCCTCCCCTATCTTTTAATATTTCCATGAGATTTACTTGCGTATGTGAAATTGGTTTCTTCCATCCTTGAAAGAAACAGAAATCATAGAGAAAAATGTTTGTTGATTCCCTTTATTGTTAGGTTCGGCGGTGGCCATCAGTAAATGATTGCATGGGTTAACACAGTGTTTTGGCATCAAAGTTTGAAGTGAGGCTTTTATGTTTATTTTACTGCATAGATGCGGACATATGAAGTGTAATTCTCTTTTTCTTTCTTAACAGAAGATCTTCTTTTGCCTGATTCATTGAAGGATGCCCTGAATGGAGTGACCTCTGTGGTACAAGTTTTCTTAATCAGTATTTTCTGTAACGTTAGGAGATATGAGTTTAGTACAGTGATATTCAGGGAAGCAGATAAGGATCTTCTATGCTTGTTCATAACTGAACTTATGATGAGTGAATTGTTTCTGGTTCATACCCAAAAAAAAAAAAAAAGAATTGTTTCCACCAAATACCATGCACTGAATGGTCTTGGGCTGAATAAATATGAGTTGTTTAAAATGATGCCCTTATTGGATATTTTTTGTTGTTGTTGTTGTTGTTGTTGTTGTGTGTGTAGAGAGAGAGAGAGAGGGAGAGAGACAGCTAGAGAGAGAGAGAGAGCTTTGGTAGGCATGGATGTACAACACATTTGTGTAATTAGCAATCTGGCTGAAAGTTTGGAAGCCTCATGACACTGCCTTTGTTTTCACAGCAAACTGTTTGTATTTAGTGATCTTTGTATTGCAGTTATTTGTTTTCTAAGACTGAAGTGTATCTATGGTTGAACAAAGCATACGTTTTGGATCTGTTTGGAGTGCAATAAATTCAGCATATTGGTTTTCATTAATGGATATATTTTTAAATTCTGTTTGTAGTCAAACACCATCTCAAGCACCATTACTTCTATTGGTCAACTAAACCCTCATTTAGTAAAAGATCATGTTAGATTGTATATATAATACTGTGTGTAATACCATTTTTAGTTTTAGATGGAATTCTTAAAGGTCGGCCTTCAAATGCTTTTGTTGCTCTCTGTATGTTGAAATATAGTAATTCCATTTTCTTTGTCTCTATTGTATGTAATAATGGATTTTTTAAAGGCCAGGCTTGGATTGCTTTGGTTGCTGACCACATCCTCTGATTCCCTCTTCTTTCTGTCTTGAAATTTGTGTTCAGGATTATGGTATTTGCAAACGATGGATGCAAGCGGACATATTTTGGATTTTGAAGACGCAGTCGTATGCTTTTGGAAGACGAGGCTCATAGATTTGGGCCAACTACTTCGAGTCCAGTAAAACCAGACGGAGAATTCTGACATTAACTTCATGAGCTTTGTATTTTTTTAAGTATGTATGTATGTTTAAGACTTGAGGACCAAAGCGTTCAATCTAAAGTTTTGTTAGTAGACCAGCCAGTGCTGCACAAAATTTAAGTGATGTAATGACCTCTCTGCTGTAATGATATATTTGGGTTGTCAGTCCCTAATTTGTTGCTGATAGAACCTGTGGTTTTTCCAGAAAAAATCAAGGGTAGCAGTTTTTTCATCAATCTGTTGGATCATAGCAGACATCACGGCAATAACTTGACCATTCTTACTATTGGCACTATGTCGATCAATGAACACCTTTCATCACTGAACAATCTTTAACCACTGAGTACACCTTTCATCTCTGAACAATCAATAACCACTGAGTACACGGTGACGTGCGAAGCACGTCGGACTCCACTAGTCGAAGAACAAAAATACCAAAACGGAATTGTTGCTGATTGGGTTGAGTCGCAAACTAGCCACGCTGTTTCCACTCTCCAGGATAAAACAGCCCAGAATATAGCTTTTGTCTTGATCTTTCTTGCATGGAAGACAACCGGAAAAATACATAACACAATCGTCTTTTCTTGGTCTTAGAACTCCATACACGAAAATCGTTTTTTTTTTTTTTTCAGTGTATACGATTTTTTTTTTGGGTATGTTTGAAATGGGTGGAGAAGAAATTCTTCGCAAGGCGCACCCGGTTAACTGGTTTCCGGATCGAATTCCTAAAATTGCCTTAGGCCTCAACCATTTTTCTGAGCACTCGAGACCTCTTCTTGGGTCTAGCCACATTCAATACCCTATAAGGCCTCCGTATATGTAAGAATCAAAAGAGTTTTGTATCTAACCAATGTGGGACAAGAGGTAAGAGGTGCTTTGAAAACACTTTGAAAAAATACACATCCGCGATAATTCCCATCTAATAGAATTTTTTTTCAAATGGTAATTGTACAATAGTTAAAACTTTGATATATCTACAAAATTTAGATTATGTCACTTGTTGCACTCATAGGACTTTTCACGAAAATAAAGCAGTTCATACTATATAGTATATATGGATATGGATTCTAATAGGAAATGTATAAATGAAATACTTTAAAAAATATATTGAAAATGTCTTATGATATCAAGGTTTTTCACAAAATTTATCCATTGAGTTAATTTAGTGTGATCATCAAATGCATTTCTCCTTAAGCCGAAATGAAAGAAACAAATATGAATGAAAACAAAATATAACTAAAATGAAAAGACATTGAACCTATGTAATCATATGGAATTATTAAAGCGTGTGGTTGATCTCTTCTTCCTCTAAAAAGACATATCAAGGGTTTTTTTGTGTTGATTTAGATGGGTTGATGATTCAAATCACATTGTAATGTTTAATTTATTGTCACGCGATAACTGTGGGTCGTGTTTTTCGTGTTAATTACTTGGATCAGCTTTTTGATGAAATTTGTAGTTCATTTTGAAACTATTCTGACTGAAGCAGCACCAGATGTTTGAAACTTGAAAGAGATCAAAATAGTCACAAAAAAATTCTTGAATTGGGTTGCCTTTGCCATTTTAGAATTATTTAATGGGTGGGTTGGCCCAAATATTGAAATAACAGGTTTTTGAATTGGCCCAAATAACATATATGAGTAGGAGAGTAAATAATAGGTTTAAATTCTTGAATTGGCCCAAATAACATGTTTTTATTTTTTCGTTGACCCAAATCAAAATTTTATATTGGCCCATTGTTGTCACCTCGATCTCTCCGAAAAAACCGACCAGACCGACACCAACCCGAAACGAACCAAAACCGATTTCAAATCGGTTGGGATCAGGTCCTTAAACATCATAAACCGAACCAATTTGGTTTTGTTACAAGTCAAACCGAACCGACTGAAACCGAACCGATTTCATATGGACAATCTCAGACTCGTAAAATCTCTCATCTCTTTTCAATAGCTTCTGAATAATCTAAATATCAAATCCTCTAATTTAATCAAGCTAAGACCCAAACTGAAAACAAAAGAAAAATTTTACCACAATAAAGGAACACTAAATTATACACTTTCGCCAATAAGTTACCTGATTAACGCCAGATCAAAAGCAGCGCTTCTATCTTTCGTTTGCCTACTCTTGATGTTCAAAACTGAAAACGCACACAATATGTATCATTCACAATACTTACTTGTTTGCCATCTTTCCCCAGTGAGTCCAACTTATGTAACACTTCAACTTTGTTCTGAATTACGTGCGACCAGATTTTCCTGAGAAAGGAGATACATAAACAGCCCTGAGGTCGAGCTCGATCACAATTCACTCTTTTGCCTATGCTGAAACTCGAAGATTTTGACGCCAGAATCTTGGAAAACGGAGGACCACTATCTTTTTGGTGAATTTTTTAAGCTTGACTCGCAAGACATCTTTTTAAAACGTGAATTTGTGGAAAGGTTACCTAATTTAATTAATTGGCAATTTTAATAGAAAAAGCAAAAGGAAAAAAAATAGAAGATCATTTCAACTCAGGATCAATTAAGTTCATAAGTTTGAAAATTTCATCATAAATAATTTATCCCTTAAATTTGTTAAATTTGATTTAGGACTAGAAATGAACCAAGCTACTTCCGCAGCTCGTGGTAGCTAGAGCTCGACTAGCTTTGTAGTCAGGTCGAACTCGAACTCAAATTTTAGGCTCACCCCATTAAGCATTTTAATGATTTAGACACACAGTGTTATTTGTGCTTAATGTGAGATTATACATTTATGCTTAAGGGGAAAAAAAAAAGTAGTCTCGCCATACGTTGCCTCACTCGTGCAAGGGACTGGGATGCTGGACATTCGATATATATAATCTCTTGATTTAATTGTTGTTTTCCATAGGGTACATGAAGGATCCTGGTGGGCTGAAACTTTAGGTGTATTTACTCATCCTAGGAATATTTGCCTTAATCACATTGTTCGGGCACCTTTACGACTGTGGCCCAGTTAGGGGGTGTTTGGAAGTCTTATTTTCAGTTTTTCATTTTTAACTTTTTGGTTTTTTGGCTTTTTAGATTATGGTCAGAATGTATTTTGGATTTGGTATGAGACTATGAGTGTTTGAGAGAAATGTGTAGAATGCATTTTAAAACAGGAGTAGTGTTTGAGAGATATGTGCAGAATACATTCTGTAGGTCTTTTTGTTAATCAAAATGGAAAAAGTGAAAATGAGAAGTCAAAAAGCTCCTCTCAACCTATTTTTCACTTCTGCTCTAGATTGTGAGATATGTGCAGAGATTGAGTTCTGAGAATTTCTTCCAAACATCCAAAATAAAAAAAATGAGAATGTGAAAATGGAAAAAATTGTCTCCCAAACAGGCTCTAATTCGTACCAAATCAACTTCTCTGCAAACCTTGGTTTAAAATTTTCCATGATAGAATAGTTAAATAACTCGCAACTTTAATATTTCTAATTATTAATGTGTTATTCTAAGACCCGGTACGTCTCAATAAATTTTACGGTAGATTTTGGACGCAAAAAGGTGAGTTATGAATTATCCCAGTTCCACGAGTTTTTCGTAAAGTTTACGTTTTACCTTACTGAAGTATGGTTATTTAACACTTGAAATTCTTTTGTAGCAAATGTATCATGGAATTAAGATGTTTTCTACAGTTTATGAAAAAAGTATTATCGATACATTTGAATGATGTTTCTGAATCTAGGGGACGTTAAAGATATTATTCGGAATGGTGTTATAAGGGCAGAATGAAAAAGGGGCACAACCAGGTGTCTGATTAATTTGATCAATTCACTTTATGTAAGTTGGGGGTCGCTCCCTCATTTATGCCAGTAATCGTTGGATGGTATATCGTATATGTTTATGACATGTTATGTTATGTCAAAAGTTTTTTATGATTTTGGTTATAGTGCCACGAAAAACGAATTTTATGACTTATGCTTTGATTTTTTAAATTCAATCGTAGATCATGAAACTTATATACTTGGATAATTTATAAACTCACACATGCAGTGGTTTATTTGTTACAATTTTCTCCCTTTTCAGGTAATCAGGAATGGAAGAACAAGTCGAGAGTCAATATTAGACGTTATGTTGTTTAACGAATAAAGGAAAATGTGACCTATGTAATGTATAAAGAACACAAGTGATTATGATTCTAAGATATAGCTTCGGCAATGTCAAGTTGTTTCCTTTTTTAAAAAAAAGAAAAACAATGTTGATAGAGGCCTTTAGTGAGACGAACTCATTGACAGATCATGATATTTAAATCAAATAAATTTAGGTCGTGACACTAATGTGGATGCTCCTAGAGTAACTTTGGCAAACAACATATAAAATAAATAAATAAAAACCATTGTGCACTTTTTTTCCAATTATTGATGTAAAAATCATACAAAATCAATAAAAATAAAACCTCACGTCAATCGAGCACTTAAATGTTTTTGTATTGGACACTAGCTCGCGTGCATATTTCTAGTTAATATTTCTTAATGTAAACCAGATCCTTTGACAAAAGTGTACAAAATTATAACAGGTATGACTATCTATCATATTATATGTTCTCAATTTGAAATTTCTTCTTCGTTATAGTTTCTCTCTAGTTTTCAACAAAGTGATAGGAATAATTGAGGAAATGTCACATTGAATTCCCGCAGTTTTTTTTATGATTGATTTTTTTCCCTATCATGTGTGAATAAGTGAATCGGTGAAAGAAAAAAAAATATAAAATAGTGTAGAGAGTTAAAAATAGAATGCAAAAATCACTGCTCCTGAAAATACAGGTATCCTATGTGTGTTGTGCCAGGTTGCACAACACGTGCATGGCTGTGGGGCTCATCCTAGGTCCCGTTGTTTAATCTGAATCATTTATTTGGTTTGTCTCATTGAGCATGTATGCCACACAAAAGTTTAAGTTGATTGCATATCAATAACTGTTTAATCGGTCACCATTTAACTTGCAATTTTGGGGAAAAAAATAACCAACAATTGTTTCGTTTTGACAAAAAAAAGAAAAAGAAAATGCAATCTTAAAACATACTGATGTTCGATCAACCTGAATTTTCACGTGGTATACATATTCGAGGAGACAACAAAATAAATGGTTCGGATCAAATACCTGGAGTGAACCTCACAGCCGTGTGTTGTGCACGGGGTGCACAACACAAACCCCGCTCGTATCGCAATTATTGTTATATCTTCTCAATTATACAAGGGCGACCAACTCCGACAATTTTCATCTACCATTTGACTGCTTAAGGATAAAATCCTAGTTTAGTCATTGCAGTTAATACTCTTATGTAGAAAAATAAACAAGAGCAATGCTACATTGCTACGGGCACTAAATAATTTATAAACTATTGCGCTAAATTTAAATATGGCACTAGCACATCAATGCATAATGCAGTACATGTATACACTTATCCACTAAAAGTGTGACATATGTACATTTAGTACAATAGTTCGTATGTCATTTAGTGCCTTGAGAGTTCTCCAATTAGCAATTATGTTACACTTGTACAGAAACTCTCTCACATGCACTGTGTCTCTCACAAATGGATAGTTGTCTCCCCACACATCATGAGAGGAAGTGATTATTCAATTGTGCAGGGGCATTGTCGTCTCCACCCAATTCATTGCTTCACTTTACAACAACTTAGCATCAATACACTAAAATATGAAGGAGGTTGCCGTGGTACAACCTGACCGTGCCTGAAAGGCCAAAACTACCAAATATTTTTCTTGACTGAGACCACAAGACCCTTGTACTAAGGCCTCGTTTGTTTGGCCGGAGATAAATGGATGGGATATGAAATCCCATGGGATATGGTGGGATATGAAATCCTTGGGATATTGCTCAGGATATTAATGGATGGGAAAAATTCATATTCGGTGTTTGTGTTCGACGGGATAGTGCTCGGGATATCCGGTTTTTGCACTACAAAATCCAAATCCCATCCAAATCCCACCCCCCCCCCCCCCCCCCCCCAATGGGATTTTTATATCCCGTACGGATGGGGATATAAAATCCCATCCCACCCCATATCCCATCCCAAATAATGTTACCAAACACAAGATTTTGGGACCCACGTCCAAATCCAAATCCCATCCCACCCCAAATCCTCCCTAACAAACAAGGCCTAAGTATCAAATCAACCAGTGTTCTAAAAGTTGGCCTAGGCAGTGTTCAGCTTGGGGCACTAGTTTAGGTGGCGAGACGATTAGTCGGCCGCTGGATTGGATTAGTTGACGACTAATCAGCTATGCGGCAATTAATCAGGTAAGCGTTTCGGCACAAGTAGGTGGCTGGGAGAGATTAATCTGAAATTAGGCAGGCACGCAAGATAAATTACCGTTAAAAATACATACATCTGCCCTATACAATATAAAGTGAAATTATGTGTATGCAGGCTTTCTTTCATGTGAAATTAATTATGTGAACGTGGTCTCTATTTCCCCTTTTTTTTGTATTATTTAATTTTTTGTCTACTTATGTTGTTCTACTTACTGAAAACTTGGGGAGTGGGAAGAGAATATTTTTTAAAAATGATTCTACCCTCTGTCCCTTTTTAATAGTTAAGTAAGTATTCCATTTTGAATTGTACCTTAATAAGTGTGTGTTCTGAAAAGTTAATAAGTAGAATTATTGTTTTGCCCTTTTGAAAAGTCAATGGGTAAAGGTGGATGATAATTTTGGAAAATTGAGGTAAAACATGATGCGAAACGTATAAAGTTGAGTTAAAAGTTGATGTGAAAAGTATAAAATTGAGGTAAAAGTTGATTTAAAATGAAAAATAATGATATTGTTTCTTTAATAAGTTGGATTTACGAAACAACACACTTAAAAATATACGGAGAGTAAAAACAGGTGCCAATTAATAGGCCTAGGCACAATAATACGTCATGGAATACATCAGCAATGTTGTCTATGGCCATGACGTGTTTGCCACGTTAAAACTTACTGAGATGCCCTAAAAACATTTTGTCACACCAATAAGCCGTGTGAAACTTGGCATTCTGAGAAGGGTCCTGTTGGGTTTTTTCCCGCATATTACTATTGTTACAAATATGCCTTTTGTGCCTTGTTCGTATGGATGTCGATGTCTGATCAGCTTGAATTTTTGAATAGTTGATAAATACATCAAGACTTACAAAATAACGGTTTGAATCGCCAAATAAGATCGTGACAGATCCTCCTATGAGTCATATGAATAGCACATAAAAACTAATCACATGAGCAGATTTTCATTATTTTTCTGGATCAAATCATGTGAACATCTTTTGTTCATTAAAGCGATAAAATAGCAATACAAGTATCAAAATAGGCATAGGTCCACAAGTACACCAAGCCCAACTGGTGGACCCATTAATGGAGACAAATCAAATAAAGAAAGTGTCATCGTTCAAGGGAAAATCAATTTTTGCTTCTGGCAAAGTTCAAACTCCTGACCTTCCGTTTGAAAGTATACAAGCCAGGGGTTGTTATGTGAGCTAACCTCTTATGTTAAATCATGAGATGTTCTTGACCTATTTTAAATACACCAAGTGTACTATTCAAGGACCCAAGGATCTTGTCGCGCACTACCTGTAGACTGTAGTGCATGTTGTAGTATACGTTCGGACCATCCGTCTCGGTAATCAATTTTAACAAGAGTCTTCGAGGTAAGAGTTAACTTAAAATCCAGACCGTTCAAGACACTTTTAAACAAGGTGCTTTGGTTGTTTTTAGTGGGTGGTGGACCGGTGGTGGTCGTTTTTCTCCTTCTAGTGCTTTGGTTGGCTTCTTGCCAACCTTTTGGGTATGGGCGTGAGTGTAGGGTGGCTTTATGTCAGTGTGCCCGAGTTCCTTTTAGTCTTTGTTCCCTTTTCAATGATTAATAAAAAAAAATTGCCGATAAAAAAAACAATTTTTGGACAGTCTAAATTTGCATTATAGGGTGCACTACAGGGTTTTCGTTTCCCTTTTCGAGTCATGAGACTAAGTTCTTTTTGGGAGATAGGTGATAATTCTATATCAGTTTCGTAAATTCTAACTGTGTTCCACGGATTTTAGGACCTATGTCTAGTGATGAAATGAAGTCAAGGACTTTGTAAAGAATATATAACTAAACCAAACCAAACCATACCGAAGCTCATGTCACAATCAATTGAGGTTTGTTGCATGAAACAAATAGTACGAACTTACGAAACATTTAGCGGTCCTTTCGCAAGTCACCGCTACATGGTAATCTCAGATAAATTTCAGTACTCACTCCGTTAATTTCAATGAAATCACAACGCATTTTTGTGAATTTTTTATTCCACTTGTGAAAATCAAGGACCATAATTAAGAAATTTTCCTTCTTTGCCCTTCTTATTTGAGCAAATTGTAAAGTTTCTTTTTACCACATTCAAATTCAAATTTAAAATCAAGGGAAAAATGTTGAAAGTTAAACAATGAAAAGTACAATGATTATGTCTCTAAAAAAAGTTGGAAGTCCAAAGTGGGACTAACATTAAGGGACGGAGGGAGTATTAACCAACCAAAGAAAACAGAATTCGGCTAGGGGTATGCAGACGGCCTGTGGGACCACATACGGGTCCTAAACAAATGATCCAATCTGTTCATTAATTTTATGATAATATTTCGAGTAGCCTTATGAAAAATCAACTCAATCGGATAGTTGTAAGTGCTTGATCCAATGTTTTAATTTTTCATTTAGAATTCAGGATCCAACATCTTGAATAAAAAATCGATACATTAAATCAAGCACTTAGGATTATTCAATTGAACATATTTTCTGAAAATCCATTTGAAGAATTATTTTAAAATTAATGAACAATTTGGATTAGTTTTCGCGTGACTTGTAAGTGAATCCCAAAGACCATTTGTGCACCATCGGAACTATACATTGCTACCCATTGAATTATGCAAGAATTATACAACGCTTCAAACAAAGTCAAACAGTAACAACAAATAATGCTTCGGACACAACATTCAACCACAACACCAATCAAAATTCTCACATAGGTATGAGATCCACAGGTAATATCCATCCCTAATGAGGGTGTTGTGATCAGTGTTGTAGTTGAGTGGTGTGTACAAGCATTATTTGAACAAGAAAATCCAGTAACCTACCGGGCCTAAACTATGACCACACAAACAAAGCTAATTAAACTTCGTTAGAACATCACTTATCAAGGAAGCTGGTAATGTTAGGAATTGAACCCTTATTGATGAACAGCCTACAGAGCCACTCTGACACTCAATAATAACAAGATTTACTAGAACAGATTAGTCAAAAAAAAAAAAATCCTTCAAATTTTCTTCTTGTCTACCTAATATAAGTAATGAAAAGGCATCCAATTTCGTCACTACATATGTCATGGGCTCATGGCCCCTGACCCTATCCTCACTCACATGTATATAAATTTGTTCAAACCCTCGTGGGATTTCATGCTCAGTCAAGCCACAGCTATCTAAATTTCCAAAAACCTTTTTTACTTTTGAATATAGCCACCACCCTTCCGCCCTCAGCCCCCAAGCCAAGGAGAAAAGAAATGGATTCTTGTGTTCGACTCCTCCTGGTAACATTTCCAGGGCAAGGGCAAATCAATCCCGGCCTCCAATTCGCCAAGCGCCTCGTCAAAATGGGGGTCGACGTCACCTATGCAATGGCCTTTTCCGCCCTCAATCGCATGACCAAAAACGTGCCTACACCACCAGGCTTGACCTTTTTTGGCTACTCTGATGGCAACGATGGTGGGCCTGTAATGGATGGTCTTGACCGCTACATGGAAGACCTAAAGAGCCACGGGTCGGAGGCTGTAGCAAACCTCATCACATCACAGGCTGAAAGAGGCCAGCCTTTCACACATGTGGTTTATACCACACTTATCCCTTGGGCAGGCCAAGTTGCACATGATCTTCACGTGCCATGTACTTTCCTTTGGTTTCAACCAGCCACCATCTTGGATATTTTCTATTATTACTTCAACGGTTATGGGGATTCCATTGGGAACAACATGAATGACCCCTCACGGTCGGTTGAATTACCGGGACTGCCACCGCTAACCGGTGGTGACCTTCCCTCCTTTTTGCTTGCTTCAAACACCTATAATTTTGCACTTCCATTACTTAAAGGGCAGTTTGATTTACTTGACGCCCAAAAAAACCCAAAAGTTCTCGTAAACTCCTTTGATGCTTTGGAGTCTGGAGCCCTGAGAGCAATCGAGAAGCTGAACTTGGTTGCTGTTGGACCGTTAATTCCGTCAGCTTTCTTGGATGGAAAGGATCTATCTGACACTTCCTTTGGTGGAGATCTCTACCAAGATTCAAAAGCCTACATCAAATGGTTGGATTCAAAGCCCAGAGAATCTGTTATTTACGCAGCGTTTGGAAGCTATTCTCCTATAGCGAAGCAACAAATAGAGGAGATCGAACAAGGGCTGCTTGCTTGTGGAATGCCATTTCTGTGGGTGGTGAGAGCAACGGAAGAAGAGAAGCTGAGTTGCAAAGACAAATTGCAACAGCAGGGCATGATAGTGCCGTGGTGCTCCCAAGTGGAGGTTTTGTCACACCCATCAGTAGGGTGTTTCGTGTCTCACTGCGGGTGGAATTCCTCTCTGGAGAGCTTGGTTTCTGGAGTTCCGGTTGTTGCTTTTCCGCAGTGGTCGGACCAAGTTACGAACGCAAAGCTTATTGAAGATGTATGGAAGACGGGAAAAAGAGTGAAACCGAATCCAGACGGAATAGTCCCGAGAGATGAGATTAAAAGATGCATAGAAATGGTGATGGGAGGAGATGAAATGAGGACGAATGCTAAGAAGTGGAAGGATTTGGCGAGAGAGGCTGGCAAGGAAGGTGGATCATCGGATAAGAATCTCAAGACTTTTGTTGATGAAGTCACGGCCAGTAAAGTTAAATGAACTGTTCTACAAAACTGGCCTATTTGATTGTTTGGTGATGGTTAAATGAATTATGCACCCTTTTCGATTAGCTGCTTTTGATTTTCTCTCTCGTTGCCAATGTCGTAAATGGAGTCGCATCTAATTCCGTCATTTTCTCAAAAAGAAATTTGCTGTCAATTTCTATGAGCAATAAGTGAAGGAAAATGTCAAAGGAAGCCCAAGGAACTTATGTTAACTAAAGACTTTTCGATGAGAGTTCCTGTGCAATGTCATATCATCTGGTACTTTGAAGACACTTACACGGAAAAATTAACTCTTACACGCAAGAGTTCCCCAAGGATAGCAAATCTAGCGAGGAAATATTCTTTCCCACTTCTTATTTTAGCTTAACCCTTCTTTATTATTCTTTTATTTATCTTACAAGATGTATTGCAAATATTGCATCCCCTCCTCCGTCCCTTTTTTTATAGTCGATTATGTCATTTTTTACTGTCTCTAATAAGTGTGTTTTAAAAAATTAATGAATAAGAGTTTGTACAATTATTAATTTGCCCTTTCGAAAAGTTAGTGAAAAAGAATTAATGGGTAAAAAGGAAGGATATTTTTAGAAAGTTGAGGTAAAAAATAATGTTAAAGGTCTAAAGAGGTAAAAATTGATGTGAAAGGTGTAAATCCGACCAACAAAAATTCAATGATAGTCCGTGACACTTGACTTAGCGTGCGTTTTGCGAAACTTCTCCTTGGACACTTTGAAAAAGAAAAACTCTCATGTATTTGGGCTAAATGCAAAGAGATTTTGGGGTTGCCTCCAAGCGTTCTATTTAACGTAAATAAAATGAATTTTAGCCGTTAAGTGAGAAAACAAATTGAGTCCTAATAAGTCGTCTTCTACTCAAAGACATTTATTGCAAAATAATCAAAAAGCCCTTGAAAAGTTAGTCCAAACTCACCCTTATCCACGAGCCTTGTTCGGGTCATCTTTTGATTTGTTCCTCAGTACCGCTTTCACCTAAATCTAGCAAAACTACTCTATGATAGGGAGCATTTTTTCTTCTTTTTTTTTTGGGATAATGTAAGGCATTCCGGGCCAGCTTGCGGGCACCACATACTAATCCCTACAGCCACTCCCACAATCGTTTCGCACATGCGTGAGGCTGAGGTGGCCCCAAGAATTCTTGGCAAGGGTATTCAAATATGAGACCTTAAATAAGAATAAACCCCTAAGTTTCAAGCTAAGACCACTTGATCAACCCCTTAGGATTGATAAGCAGCAGTTTTCTGATAAGCATATTATAACTCTTAATCCCTACTTCTCTAGTACCTTCACCAAAGAGATTTGGATCACAAAATCCTTCAAATGGTGCTGTAGCGACGAATGGTTTTTGCCATTTGTTAAACCATATTCGGATTCAGAAAGGGCAAAGCCTTTTTCAATCGACTTGTACATGGCATATCCATTGTTATGAATAGTATGAATAATAATGTTAGGAAAAAAAATTCCCGAAAACATCCAGAGCATTTTCTCTTGTCATAGACAGTATTATCTGATTAAAGTTTTCATACCGGATGAATGATAAGGTCTAGGAAAAGTTTCTCTGAAAATGTCTAGGAAAGATAAATGAACGATTTGATTCACATCATTGCCAATAGGAAGTTGCTACGCATACAGAAAAATAGGAACATAAAACGCGTAGATCGGCTCGGAGACCCACTTTTGGGTCCCACACGAATTATCCGAGCCGTTCATTCACCTTAGCATAATTTTTCGAGGGACCCCACTAGGAATCACCTCAATCGGACGTGCGTAAGTGCTGGATCCAAAGCCCTCCCTGTTTCATTGGAAAAATTTTGAATGAAATAAGGTGGGTTTTGGATCGAGCACTTATGTATGTCCGATTGAGGTGATTTCTCGCTGAGTCATTCGAAAAATTATTCTAAGGTGAATGAACGGCTCGGATCGTTCGTTTGGGACCCAAATGCATTTTCGATTCCTGTTCTTTCTGTTCCCTTAGAATTATCAATTGCGAATATGAATCATTCACTTTTCCTTCTTGGACGTTTTCGGAAATTTATTTTCTGGATCCTAACACTATTGTCCATACTATTCATCCCATTAGTGGGGGTGGGCAAAAAACCCAACCAAACCGACCCGCACGGACAATCATTGGTTGAAAAAATGAACGGGTTGAGTTGGGTGGTTCCTTTGGATAAGGGTAAAATTTTTCCAATCCAGAGAAAAAAATTTCCTACTCTCACATGAGAAGGGCTTTTGTGTTTCACATCTGTAGAGCCTTCAATGTTCGAAATGCCACTCCACAAATCTAATTTCTTTGTTTTGTCCAAGACGAAAAGTTTAAATTAAAACATGGATTAATTGACGGATACATTTTAACCGTAGATTTTTCGTACTCTATGTGTGAGTCTACATTTGTAAAATTACCCTCACTTAGAGGGATTAAATCACACCACATATAAACCCACCTTGTGAGAGAGAAAATCCAATCCACTATGTTGTCAATTAGAATTTTGTTCCTCAATTTACTAGGTAGAGTTTTGCTGATGTTTGTAAATTGGTCTGAGTGTAACAGTTTTGTGAGTTTGTGAACTGATCTGCATGTACCAATGTGAGGAGTTTGTGATCTGGTCTCCGTGTATCTGAGGAATTGTTGTGAAGGAGTGTTAGCTCTTGTGAAATTTAACCATGTTGTAAGTAGTGAGAACATAGTGGATACCGGTGATCGAGTGTTTGGGTGAACATCACTAAAGAGTGGATTAAGCAATTAACTGAACCACTATAAAAAATTAAAAATCCTCTGGATCATCTCTTATTTATTTTCACTACTTCATTATTTTAATTATCCGTTTGATTATCTAATTCATCTACTTGCAAAAGAAAATTTATGTATTTCAGGATTCAAACCTATTCACCCCTCTATAGGTTGGAATATCAATTGGTATCAGAGCTTGGAACCTTCAATCAAAAGGTGTAACAACCTGAAGGAGATTCTATGGCATTCAATGGCATGAATCAATTAAAGGGAGCTGGAATTGGGAGACCACCACCATTCAACGAAACTCAGTATAGCTGTTGGAAAAACAAAATGAGGATTTTCATTGAGTCAATAAGTTTGACCTATGGACAATCGTGAGAGGAGGTTTTTGAGCAGTATTTCATGTGTTTTTTTCCTCCAAGGAAAAGAGTTTTAAGCCTAAAAATAATGACTAATCAAGACTATTGTGAGCTAGAACCCTAGGCTTTTTACGAGGGATTGCATGGTTGTGCATGGCAGCCATTTTTGTAAAAGATTTCAGTTGTTAGCAGCCTGAAAAGTTTGGCACAAGTTTCTAAGTGTCGTGCGATAGTGGCCATTACTATACGGTAATGGCTATTACCGTATGGTGGCGAATTTAGGCCGACTTAATGCTTGATTGTTGTGCGGTGGTTTGATAGGGGTTTGACTTCCGTGCGGTAGTGTTGACTATCGTGCGGTGGTTAACTAGGGTTTTGACCTTGGTTGGTGAAGGATTAAGGTTTCAAATTTCTCCCATTCGTCTTGTTTCATCATTGGGGAATGGGGAGCCATCATGGCTTAATGATATCGAAGATTCTTTAAATTGGGGTATCTACAAGGAGGTTGTCCCGCTGCAAGCTAGCCACCGGGAAGACCAAAATTACCGAACATTTTTCTTGAAAGGGACCACAAGGCCCTTGTACTAAGTATCAGATCATCCAGTGTTCTAATTAAAGTCAACCTAGGCGGTGGTCAGGGGCCTGGGTGCTGATTTTAGTGGCAGGATAATCAGTCAGCCGCTAAGCTGGATTAGTCGGGGACTAATCGGCTAGGCGGCAATTAATTAACTAGGAGGCTGGCCAGGATTAGGAGATTGCGCGAGTTTAATCAGAGAATTAGGCAGCTAGGTGGGAGTAATTGGTGGCTAAATACGTAATTTTGTAACATAGGGTGGGCTCCCAAGAAGACAAAAACACACCCTCCAATATACCTTTTTCCGTTTTCTATACACTCTCACACATTGATATACGCTATTTACACACATTAATACACTTTTTAAACCTTAACGACAGCTAATGAGCTGATTTTAGAATTTTCCTCATCTTAATGTGGGCTCTATTTTCTCTTTTTGTGGTATTTAATGTTATATTGTATATCTTACTTATGTAGTACTTGCCGAAAACTTGGGAAGGGAAGGAGTATACTTTTACAAAAAGATAGTAAAACCGACTAATAATTTTGTTAGGATCTTGGAATACATTGTGTGGTCATGGAATACACCAGCTATGTTGTCTACCTAGCACCTTTCCCATGGCCAGAAAGTGTTTGCCACGTTAAGGGCAAGTCCATCCACAATGGTCAAAGGGGGTATATTATTTACAGAGAATTTGTGTAGTTGAATAGTACAAGTCATTATACATCACTTTCATTATGGTATGTAAAGACTCCACGTGGGATATTTTTGATATAAAAAATTAACTTAAACTCAAAACTAACTTATTATGTTTTACGAGACCAGTCATTACATTAACCCAAAAAGCTGTTAAGCCAATTTCTAACTTAAGTCACTTTCTGGAACAACCCCGCATACATTGGAGTATCCTTTCGTGCAACTGTCAAAACCATATGTAGATTTTCTTTTTGCTTATGATATATCCCGCCAAGTTAAAAAAAAAAAATTTCGTAGAGCTTTTTGGTCACTGTTACATCATACTCCCTCCGTCCCCAAATAAGTATAAGAATATGAGTTTATTACCATTAAGGTCACAAAACAAATATTTATTACCGTTAAGGTCAATCACTCTTTTTAATTACCATTAAGGTCAATCACTCTTTTTTTTAGTTTATGTTTAGAATGCATTTTCCTATTATAGTGTTTTAGTAGTTTAGGCACTTTCATAGGGTACCCTAAATTTACACCGTACATTTGAAATTTAGATTGTATATTTACAATTTAGATCACACATTTAGAATATACATTTCAAAATTTAGGCTGTACAATTAGAATTTAGACTGTACATTTCAATTTAGACCGTGCATTTAGAACTTAGCACTTTCATAGAGTACCCTAATATTTTAGGCACTTTCATATGGTACCCCTAGGATTTAGGTTTAGGCACTTTTATAGGGTACACTAGGATTTATACATTTTCATAGGATACCCTATGGTTTAGGTTTACGGTGCACTTTCCTATTATAAGGTTTTAGTAGTTTAGGCATTTTTATAAGGTACCTAAGGTTTAAGTTTAGGCGCTTTTATGGGGTACTCTAGGATTTAGGCACTTTCATATAATTTGGGAGTTCAAAATTTAAAATGTAAAATTTAAAAATAAAAAAAATAAATAGAGAGAGAGAGAGAGAGAGAGAGAGAGAGAGTGATGAGTTTTTGGTACATTTTTCGAAAATTGATGGAGCTTGGCATGCACGGCCAAAAAAACTGGACCTACCCGTGCTTTTCCCTAAGAATATTCCATTTAAGATTGTTCCTTAATAAGTGCGTTTTGAAAAGTTAATAGTAAAATTTTATACAATTATGATTTTGCCCTTTTAAAAAGTTAATGAGTAAAAAGTTTAATGGGTAAAGTGGAGGATTTAAAAAATAGATTTAAAAGTTGATGTGAGAAATGTAAAGTAGAAGTAAAAGTTGATATGAAATGTCTAATGATGATATTTTTCTTCAACAAATTGCATACCCACTTTGCAACTCAATCATAACCAGATTTTTACTAAAATAGACAAGTCAAAAAATGTAAAAAAAACCCTCAAAATAAATCTTCTAGTCCAACCAACAAGTAATACCAAAGCTTCCAATTTCGTCACCACTTATGTCACGGCCCCTGACCCTATCCTTACGCACATGCATATAAATTTGCGCAACCCCCAAATGGTATTTCATGCTCAGACAAGGCACAGCCATCTAAATTCTCAACAACTTTCTTACTTTTGAACATAGCCACCACCCTTCCTCCCTCAGCCCCCAAGCAAAGAAGAAAAGAAATGGATTCCTGTGTTCGACTCCTGCTGGTAACGTTTCCAGGGCAAGGGCACATCAATCCCAGCCTCCAATTCGCCAAGCGTCTTGTCAAAATGGGCGTCGACGTCACTTACACGACCGCCTTTTCCGCCCTCAATCGAATGACCAAAAACTCGCCTGCGCCACCAGGCTTGACCTTTTTCGGCTTCTCTGATGGCCACGATGACAGAGTTATGCCGGATGATGTCAACCAGTACATGGAAGAGCTAAAGAGCCGTGGGTCAGAGGCTGCAGCAAAACTTATCACATCGGAGGCTGAAAGAGGCCAGCCTTTCATGCATGTGGTATATACCACACTCATTCCTTGGGTAGGCCAAGTTGCAAAGGATCTTCACGTGCCATCTACTTTCCTTTGGATTCAACCAGCCACCATCTTGGATATTTACTATTATTACTTCAATGGTTATGGGGATACCATTGGGAGCAACATGAATGACCCCTCATGCTCGATTGAATTACCGGGACTGCCACCGGTAACCGGTAGTGACCTTCCCTCTTTTTTGCTTGCTTCAAATACCAATAATTTTGCACTTCCATTATTTAAAAAGCATTTTGATTTAATTGATGCCCAAAAGAATCCAAAAGTTCTCGTAAACTCCTTTGATGCTTTGGAGTCTGAAGCCTTGAGAGCAATCGAGAAGCTGAACATGGTTGCTGTTGGACCGTTAATCCCGTCGGCTTTCTTGGATGGAAAGGATCTGTCTGACACTTCCTTCGGAGGAGATCTCTATCGAGATTCAAAAGCCTACGTCAATTGGTTGGATTCAAAGCCTAGTGAATCTGTTATTTACGCGGCGTTTGGAAGCTATACTCCTATAGCGAAGCAACAAATAGAGGAGATCGAACACGGGCTGCTTGCTTGTGGAATGCCATTTTTGTGGGTGGTGAGAGCAACGGAAGAAGAGAAGCTGAGTTGTAAAGACAAATTGCAACAGCAGGGGATGATAGTGCCGTGGTGCTCTCAAGTGGAGGTTTTGTCACACCCATCAGTGGGGTGTTTCGTGTCTCATTGCGGGTGGAATTCTTCTCTCGAGAGCTTGGTTTCTGGAGTTCCGGTTGTGGCTTTTCCACAGTGGTCCGACCAAGTTACGAATGCAAAGCTTATTGAAGATGTATGGAAGACTGGAACAAGAGTGAAACCGAATCCAGACGGAATAGTCCAGAGAGATGAGATTAAAAGATGCATAGAAATGGTGATGGGAGGAGATGAAATGAGGACGAATGCTAAGAAGTGGAAGGATTTGGCAAGAGAGGCTGGCAAGGAAGGTGGATCGTCGGACAAGAATCTCAAGACTTTTGTTAACGAGGTCAGGGCTAGTAAAGTACAATGAACTGTTCTACGAAACTGGCCTATTTGATTGTTAGGTTTTGATGTTTGATTGTTAGGTGTTGATTGATTTGAATTGTTCTCCCTCTTCGATTAGTTGCTTTGATTTTCTCTCTTAGTCGCCGGTGTCATTAATGGAGTCACATCTCATACCGTCATTTTCTCAGGGAGTTTTATGATGTCAATTTGTACGAGTAATAAGTGATTATTCTTTCACATTTCCAATTTCAACCCTTCGTTACTATTCTTTTCTTTAGGTCACCCTCTTAACCAAATTCATGTGTCAGTGTCCGCCACGGAACACAACAGCATTCCCAGCCATCATTTCTTGGTCATGGCCAGCTAAAGCCAAAGATATATTTGTAGCCAATACTGTCTTGAAGGCAGGGGATGTATGAAGAATAAGTAGAAGAACTAGACATGTCATATACACTACTCACAACCTCAGATCATGCCACTAATTCACAAGAGGATCGAACCGACGAAATTTTTCTTTTTTTTCAAGCCAATTATTGGCCCAATTAAAACATGTGATTTTAACCTGAACTAGAAAGTACATGCAACCAAATGACTTTCATCAGCAAACACCAAAATAAATTCCATTTACGCCGTACTTTCCTTTGGCCAATCACTTTTACAAGTCCTATATTCACGATATAAGCGATAAACCAGACTATAGATTGGTCAGTGAATGCACCTACCTATTCTCGGGGTGGATTAGTAGAAACATCAAAGCCAGGAGGAATGAAAACAACATCATCCCAGGTCGACGAAGTTTGTTCCTGCAATTTAAAGACGTTATTTTCGCAGAGCATTTCAAGGATTCTCAGATTCATTTGTAAATTACTCGGAAGAAAAAACCAATTCCTATGGCAGGGCAGGTTCCGATATCGAGAACGTTGGAAGGGGTAGATTGGGTACAGAGTCTATCGCATATTTGCACAATGTGCCTGCCATCAAACTCCAACCAACATTATCATGCTACACTGCAACGTAACCAAGCTGTTCCAGTTACTCCAAGAGGAAAGGGTGGAGTAGATTTTATCGTTTGGGAAGATAATGTAATTTTATCACACCTCCATAAAAACTAGATTTTATCTCATAAAAACATTTAGAGAACACATTTTCTTCCCAAATGATAAAATCTAGTATTGATAAACTCCACCCAATGCCTTTATTTGATAAAATCTAGTTTTGCTTTTATCATTTGAAAATCCTAGATTTTATCAAACCTAGATTTTATCTCATAAAATCATCCGGAAAACACCCCATCCAGAATTCCTTTTCTAGTCCCCATCTTCTTGGCAGTCAAACCAAAGGATTTGGTTTGTCTCCAGTCCACTATGCCGAAAACGGTTGCACTGGTGCAACCGCACTAGTGATCCAACCTCAAGTCCTACTTTGATGATCCAATCTGGCCATTTAATAGGTATCAGAGTGTTCAGCCATGAAGATTTTTGAAAAATCAGACAATGGGAGGTACATAATTTTCATCTGTAGAAAAATATATAGTCATCCTTTCTCTGGACAAATGGGATGAAATCATGCAGCACTAATTATTGCATCAATCTGCTAGTCTTTCATGTACGATCTACGCAGGCACTTAAAAAAAAGCTTGAATCATCAAAGTGTGGCCTGTGGTGGACCCAGGGTCACAGACTAAAACATTTCACAATCAAATGTTCCTTAAGGGAAAACTACGCAAAAGTTCCTTACCTTCATCCTTTGTATTATATCCTCAAGCACAGCAACCTACAAGATTGGAAGGAGGGGAAAAAAAAAAAAAAAGGTTTAATGAAAGTTGAGTTTTACCAAACCAAGGGAACCAAAAGAGTTTACCTGAATATTGCCCTCTCTGAAGGCAGGATTCAATTGCATCTGTTGGCGAGAAGCTCTTGATAACGAATTTTCCAGGTCCTCCTAGAAAATTCATCAACAGTTAAAGAGCGTAGTCATGAACATAAGCATAACATTATGTCAAGATGGCCTTCTTCTCACTAACCTTTCTGAAAAAAACAGGTCGGTATTTCTTGTCTTGGCTCCTCAGGATCAAATTTTCTGACTGCACATCGAAGAAGGTTGGTAAGCTTCATACCACTGGCCTACTACTTTGCCACAAAATTATCACCCAGTGAAAACATTTCACAATCAAATGACAGCGGTTGAGAGTCCTGAACTTCTTGGCCTCGCACTATGGGGCAGGTCACCCAAGAGGATCAATTGTTTGTGGGATAACTTTTGAACGAGTGCGATCGACATGAAAACTTTGTAACACGGACGCGAGAAGATTATAGAGGTTGGACCAGATGTGGTCAATTAATGTTATGTCAAAGATGAAACACACTCAAGATACATTGAATTAGTCAAACCCTGATCACAAATGATTTATCTGAAGTCTAGACTCCGAAGCCTAGAAGGAAAAAGTTGCCTCATTCTGCCCATATTGAATGATCCCCGCTAATGATTACCTCTTATTCAATTGTCATATTATCACCTCACCTCCTATCATCGTAGGTTCCTTTCTGACGCAATACTATCCCCATGAGCAAGTACAAGATAGGCCTTTTTACATTCTTCCATCTTCACGTTTCAAGCGAACCCAAAAAGATTAAACATGTGCATAATCAGGAGATAAGAGCTAAAAATGGTAAGTGTGGTATCATTGTCCATAAATTTCAAGCCAGCTTTATGATTCTTGACTTCACTACGGCCCCAAATCGGAACACAAATTAAAGTTCAAAGCATCAGTTCACATATACAATTTGGTTAGTTCTACAGTTGGAAAAAATGAATGAACCATATATAGCCTCTCCGCATACACCAGGCTTCCCTTGTTCCTTAAATGAGAACAACATGATAAACTCTATAGCGTCAGTGACAACAAATTTTCCCAGAGGTCATCAAAAAATTGCCAAAAGAACAGAGACCTTTTTCTTGCTGAGACACAGTAAGTATGATAAATTAAATTTCTGCATATATTTTCTATTCATTATCTAGCAATGCCTTGTCCCTGATTTCAAACCATCAAATTGGATAGGTTCGTAGATCATAGCGCATCTTCATAAAGTATAGAAAAGGCTATTCACAAGTCTATCATTATTTTTTGAAACAAAGGACTCGTAAAAGAGAACCTGAAAAACAGGAACCCCAGGGAAACTGTCATCTGCAAAACCAGCCTTTTGCCTCTCCTACATAGAAGAAAAAATACAGAAGCAAATAAAAAATTATCATAACTCCAGCTGAGAAAAATTACAGGTGATGAATTCATTAGAAGCATGATTTCTGCAATCTGTGTGGTCCATTGCAACAACAAACATCATTTCTTTGGCTGAAGAGAATAATCATATAGAGAGAAATCAACAAAGCCGGAAATTTATCATCTCAGGCTCAGGCTTTCCATATTCCTAAATCATTCCTCATTCTATCTTCCAGAAAACTAGTTTCTGCCTATTTGTTTCAGACAGTTTTTGTATCTCTCTTTTCTATTCAACATAAGTAAAAGCAGATTGCACCAAAAAAATAAGAAAATCATGAAGACCAATAAAAGAAGGAAGTAAAGGGCAGAAAGTACAGCTCGGAGACAAGTTGTCATCCGTGAAGTGATGGCATCTATATACCACATTTAAAATAAAGAAAATAAAAAATAAAAATAAAAACTCAAACATTAAAGTAATCTCCAAAAGCCAACTTAAACACTCTCCTAAGGACTGCAAAATCATCCGCAGCATAATGGTTGCCCAGTACGCACCAAAATCTTAAACTATCAATGCTTATAGGCTATAGCAGCTGTACACGAGCGTCATCAGTACTTGCACTACAGGAGATAAAGTTGGAAGTACAAAATTAACTTGCGTCCACGAAGAAGTTCCTAAATTAACTTAGGTGACTATGTTCACCAATAAGAAGTGCCTACCTTTCAAACTAGAATATGAAAGCAGAAGCTCACATTTCCAAATTACTGACCTTAAGAGCATTCTTGACTTGAGACAGCTCCGGTATCAATCTAAACGCCACACCATCAAGCTTAAGCTGAAAAACCTGCAATACCACTAACTAGTCAGACTTGAGTTAGACCACTACCAGTACCACGACCAATCTTAGCCCGTCTGTAAACAACTAACCAAATAAGCAATTATCACAGCTACAAATTCAGAAACCAAACCAAACTTAGTTCATAACATCACATATAGGGCTATCTAATTGGCCGGATTAGACATGGTATTGTATTAAAAATACCAAGGGATTGCATTTCCAATTTTTTAACACAACAATTGGCGAACGAATACACCTGTCACGAATGTCATTGGTAATCGCGTAGCGAACGCCGGAATTTGTCCCTAGTAGGGACCCAAAATGCATGTATCTCTATAAACCTTGGTATGTATATATTGGTACTTGTGAGATCCAAGGACGAGATGAGATTGTGTTTATGTGTGTTGCCGCCATTTAATTTTGTACATTGATTGATAACTTGAAATTCTTGAATTTTGTCCACACACATAGAAAATTTAAGAAATTGCTTTCACCTGAGGAACTTGCAGGGGTCGATCCTATAGAATTTTCCAAAATTAACCAACATAACTAGGATACATGTGGGAATATTGGGAGTTGTGCGAGGCCCGGTAGGGCTGCAAATGAACTGAACTGAATTGCTTGCGAGCAGCTCAAGACTAGGGCTCGGCTTGACTCGTTTAGTAATCGGGCTGAGCTCAATACTCAATCCTCTCGGCTTGATATTTAGGCACGGTTTGGCTTGATTTTTTAGGCTCGGCTCGTTTAGTACGTGAACCAAGCACAGCTCATTAAGGGCCCCGCTAGTTTGTAAATGAGCAGAGCTTGAGCTCAATTTTTTTTATCGTTTTAGTGAAGGAGTGGAGCTCGAATGCTACTACTCAGGTACTGGGCACCCCGACACCCCTTGTGTTACCCTCGCTATTACCCAGGTGGGATTGCACTTTTATATATCGTTCCATCACTATTCCAACCAATCATAACACTGTCTATAGGCAAATGTACAAACCTTGTTCAGAGGCACAGCAACCACTTTCGAGCCTTCCCGCATACCAGGGTCCATGGACTTCATCTGATCAAGAAGAGCCTCAGCATCCTTTACCTCAAAACAAAACAACCCAACAGATTTCCCCGTATTCACACCCGAAACCAACACGAATTCCTCCGAAGCATTTCCGAGCGCATACACGTGCACCCCGGTTAACCGCTCTTCCACCACCCCGTTCGCCGAGGCAAGAGCACTACCAGCTCGAGCCGAAGCCTGGTTTTCGATTTTCTTGGCCAAGATCGAAAACCCGGCTTCGAATGCCTGTTTGGCATGGTGGTGGAGGTTGGAGAGGGTGGAATCGAGGTGGGTTTTGAGGAGAGAAGGGTCAGGTTTTAAAAAGGGGATTTTGAAGAGGGTATGGCGGTGGTGGTCGTGGAGGAAAGAGGAGAGGTTGGAGAGGGTGGAATCGAGGTGGGTTTTGAGGAGAGAAGGGTCAGGGTTTAAAAAGGGGATTTTGAAGAGGGGGTGGTGGTGGTGGTGGTGGAGGAAAGAGGAGACGGTGGAGAGGGTGGAATCGAGGTGGGTTTTGAGGAGAGAAGGGTTAGGGTTTAAAAAGGGGACTTTGAAGAGGTTGTGGTGGTGGTGGTGGTGGTGGTGGAGGAAAGAGGAGCATTGGGTTTGAAGGTGAGTTAGAGCTTGCTGGAGGTTTAGGTTTGGGGGATTGGGTCGAGGGGAAGGGGGTTCGTGATGTTTGGGCTTGAGGGAATTCATTTGGTTTCTCGGGAAAATTGCAGTGGTTCTGGGTTTTTGTTGGAGGAGGGAAGAAGTTTAAATGATAGCTTGGGAGGTTTGGAGAGATGCTGGGAACACTATACACAATTACCCGAACACAATACCGAACACAACTTCTCAAATGAGAGTAAATTTGCTCATCTTCGTGAGGGTGTACTCATATTCTCATTCCCGCAGCGGTACGAGGGGGAAAGCAATGATGGAACCACCTTTCCTTCCAATCTGATGAAGCTGATTCTCTCCTGGACATAAACGCCCATCCCCTATCCCATCCTATGACTAGAAAGAAAGAAAGACAGATTCCCATTAGCTGAAAGTAGGTCTACAGGGTGAAGGCTCTCTATCATCACATTGTTGCATTCTGGTTTTGCCGTTTTTGACGCCAAGAATCAGAAAAGAAAAAAAAAAGTGGCACCCCTTGACTCACATCCAGAATAAAAAACCGTTCATGTTGTCTAGATTCAGTTTTAAGAGCTCATGCAAAAATTGAGTTCAATCCAATATCGCTGAGCTCTTGATGGAAAAGTTTCAAATTTTTAGCGAGAATTTAAAAGAAAAATAAATAAAATTCTAGATGAAATACTAGTTACCTATATCTGATTGAGCTAAATTTTTGTGTGACCTCCTCACAAGTGAATTTAGACATAATGAATGATTTCAATTATCGAATTAAGATAGAAAATGAGTATAACCTCACAAAGGGTGAACAAATTTGCACTCCTCACATAAACATGGGACCCATAAAATAAATGTGTGTTACACAACTCCTCACACATACGTATGTGCAGTGACGGAGCCAAGATTTTGATCCGAGGGGGTCGAATTTAATAGACATATTTTTATATAAGCATATACTCCCTCCGTCCCTTTTTAGGTGTGTTACTTCATAAATCCAACTTATTAAAGAATATCATCATTACACATTTCACATTAATTTTTATCTCTACTTTTCAAAATTATCCTCCACTTTTACTCATTGACTCTTTACCTACGTACTTTTCAAAGGGTAAAATGATAGTTGTATAAACTTTTACCCATTAACTTTTCAAAACACAAATTTATTAAGGGATAGCCCAAAATGAAAATATAGACACTAAAAAAGGGACGAAAGGAGTATTTACGATATTATATACCTTTTGTTTTTCAATATAACACATTTGTACACTGAATTGTTCTTTGGCCGTCCGGGGGAATACAATAGCACAAATAACATGAACACTAAAAGATAAATATCATATTGTGGTTATCAATATTTGGAGTGCCAAAATTATTGGATTTCATTTTATTTTATTTTATTTTATTGTCTATTTTGGCCCCCTCAACTTTCAGTTGCTTGGATTTCTTCTTCCAACTGTCGAATTTGTACCTATTAGTCCCGAGAGCAACATTCGATCAATGGTTGAAAGAATTGACGAAATAGGCTCACATTATGTGCAAGGGAGTTCAAATGGACATTTAACTCAGATTAGGAATATATGAGTTCGAATTTCTTCATGAATTTTCATCATAACGAACTTTTCAAACATTTTAGAATTTTAATGTTCATCGGCTCTAAAATTGACGGGCCCATGCACATTAACCGGCATGATTTTCATCGATCTTTTGAAAGTTGAGGGACGCTGTTTGTCAAACATATAACAATTGAAAGAGTGAAAATTGTAGTTTGTGGACTGCGGAGACTGAATTTACGAAAGGATTACTCCCTCCGTCCCTTTTTTTTATTGTTGACTATTTTATTTTGGACTCTCTCTTAATAAGTATGTGTGTTTTGAAAAGTTAATTGGTAAAAAATTTGTACAATTATTATCTTATCCTTTTCAAAAGTTACTAAGTAAAGAGTTAATGGGTAAAGTGGAGGATAATATCAGAAAGTGGACGTAAAAGTCGATACAAATGGTGTAATGTGGATTTTACAATTTATGTGAAAGATGTAATGATGGCGTTTCTTTAGTAGCTTTTTAAAGGACGGAGTTAGTAGTTTTCGATCAAAAGTTATTAGTTTTCTACGCATGAATTTGCAGGAATACAAGAAATCCTAAAAAGGCTTTTCGTTTCCCGTTTCCTGCCATTAAAGTAATTTTAGAATGACAAATTTGAAATGCATCTGTGAATGCAACTCTCCTACCAGCTATGCCCATGAGGTCATTTCAACTAAATCAAACGAGCAAACGTACCTCACAGTGTCAACAATTTGCATTCCTAAATTCAATATTTTGTAGATACAAAGGTGTTAACATGAATCTTGCAGCTATGTAGATGCATTTGCTACTATAACAAGGCCTTTGCTAGCTGCTAAAGTTCGTCCGTTGGTTAGGATTTATAGATACCGCATTCTGCCAGAGATTAAACTACGAGTCAGCTAATCTAACTGAACTCCCCTTACCCGTCGTCTACTTCCATCAAACTTTTACAGAACAGATCTATTTCTTCTAGCAATCCAGTATTACTTCTGATTGATGATCCATTATAATCCAAACCTAGATATGTTTGAGATGACATGATCTTAAGAAGAACCTCACAAACTTTTCTTGTATCATCTGGGCTGACGACATCCTTTGTTACATACACCTCTCCTTTTGTATCTTGAGTATCATTGGTATACAGGCGTTTCCTGCATGCCTGCAGTACAAGAGGGAAAATATGAGTTTCAAAGATGAACTAATGTCAATGTCTTTTCTTGGAATAGATTTTCCGGCATTTTGTTTGGGTATTGGATTTGTAGGTGAACTGTGAAAGGAAAAGAAACGGTTAGGAATTCGAACATATACATACTATTCCTATCTTTGCACCTCCAGTCCTCCACCCTTTCCCCCCTCCACAAATCTTTCACGAACGCAAGATTCAAATGCATTCCCATAGTTTTTGTCGCATGTTACTGGGGGCGGGTGTTAATGTGCAAATACTGCTGAAAAGTTTAGAATTTCATCACACTTTTCACATAAGGTTTCCCACACAAACTTAACCACCACCCAATGGGGTGTGAGTACCATTTTGAGCTTTTAATGCTTTTGTATACCTGCAATTTTAAGGATAGAACACTAGTGCAGAAAAACAAAAGAGTTCGCCCAAGAAAAGAGACTTGTGAGATTATAAATTGAATATTAAATGACGTCCAGTACCAAATTCACCAATTTACTTACTTTATATTGATGGGTTAGATTGCCCCTTGAGAGTTGAGACTCTGTGACAGAACTTAAAAAATGAAAATGGAAGGCAACAGAAGGGCATGAAATACAGCCACAAAATCTCACCTGGAATATCTGATTGAGACTACCAATTTGGTCAGACTTGAGGTAACGAGCATTCACCAGCTCTCGAAATAAAAGCACCATCTCACTGCTCAAGTTGCTAGCTGAAAGGTTTTTCACTATACCGGATATACAGCAATCATCAAAAACAGAACTCATCCACTCAGGAACCTTCTGCAGTTTCAACAACGCGACTGCCACGTGAACAGCAGGCTTGTGATGAATCATAAATGATTCTGACGCCAAATGTGGAACTGCCAAGGACATTGCCAGTTCTTCTACAATCAGCCTGCACCAGTTATTTTTTCTGCTGGCACCCAATTCAGTGTCCAGTATTTCCCAACCCAGAATCATTGATAAACAAAGGCTACAGTTCATGGCCACTCGGGTATCACTGCAGAGAACTAGACCTTCTAAAATAGAGATTACTGAGAGTAGGTATCTGGTGGTGCAGTTCAATATTTCGGATTTCTCAGTTTTCTGGTTTGATATTCTCGTGAATAGCTCCAACAGGCAATGTGAAGCAACCAGTTTGACCATAGAAGAACCAAAATACATCAACTTGCACAAGTCGTGGCATTGAATTCTTATGAAGGATAGTGGTTGTGAACCATAGGCTTGACCAAGAAAAGTTTGCCAGTTTGCGTACTCTGGTAGAACAGCATCCATGCTGAAGCAACAACAATAGTGAGCTTTTGAACTTCTAAGAATTTGTAAGTAGATTTAGGCTGTGACGTGTAGCTTGTGTTTGGATCTTAAATTTGCAGGGCGATTTTTGGAGTGACATAAAAAGCGGAAAAGTTATTCAAGCACATCCAAAGTTTCCCTCCGCAAATCCACGATCCAAACGCAGCCTAGATGACAATCATTACCTTCGCAATGAGAAGAACAGCAGTAAAAGCACAAATAGCAGAGTTTCTCCATTTTTGGTTCCTCCATCATAATCAATCAAAGCAGGTCCCTTCGAGCAGGCCTCATGGATTATGTTGTCAACTATGGAAACCAACGGAGTACTCAAAAGTATTGTCTTAGAAGTTTCGACCAGTGCTTGATTAGTGGAACAGTGTACAATTAAGGAAAGAATGCCAGTTACTAAGAGATGTTCTTCAGTCCACCCATCCACAGGCACTGTAGAGACCAGGTAGTCCATCAACTACATCAAAACAAGGAAAATCATCCAATTAAGATCCAGACAGAAAAGCCAACTGAAAATTCAGCATAATTGACAGATTCACCTTCATTGTGATTGAAAGCCAAGCTTCATCATCCGAAAGAGATTCAGAATGCACCGAATGTAGAATCCTAAAAGTAAGTTGACAGATGACCATGAACATCTGTGGAGAAGAATGGTCTGAGTAATGAAGACTCTGGATCACATTGCCTATCCCATGTAAGCATAATTGCTCTGAAGCAGCTGGGAAAATGTCAATGATAACTGCCATAGTCCTCAATACTGAAATTATGTCATCCTCTTGGTGTTCTTCTAAAAGCTCATTCAACACATAAATAACAAGTGTTGCTCCAAAGGTATCATCTGACGCCACCAACTCTGCTATTGTATGTAGATCTATGTTCTTACTACAATTTCCACGCACGACGATGTGGTTCGTATTTGAGCTAGTGCATCTGCAAAACTTCAGGATCTGACTAGACAAAGGCTTGCAGATTTTCTCTTGCTGAAACAACCATTTCAGCGACGTCGAGTGAATGCTTGCAGAAGTCAAATCCCACTCTTCTTCAGTCAATATATGGAACAGAATCTTTTCAGCCTCTGGACTGTAGGGAATTTGGTAACTCTTTTTGGCAAGACCTCTATAAAGCCCATAAAGATTTACTACAATCTCCACTGACACTGAATCAGCAGCCCCGTACAGGAGTTCATTGCCGTTAACTAGAATATACTGCTCTAGAGAAGCTAAAACCAGCTTATCATCTGCAAGTCTGCAAGAAGAAGAAAACAGTGAATTAAAAATAATTATATAACCTATATTTCATGGACTAAGGAATGGGCATTGGCTACGAGTATGTAACTAAGCGTCACCGGGGCGCTGAAATATTCAGCATTACTCACTGAGTCACTGTATACTATCTAAAATTTGTGTATATAGGTGTCATAGACCATTTAATGCATATTATGACAGGTTTACACATAATTCTCCAATGAAATTGGATAGTAGTTATGAGATGTATCAAACTAAAAATCTTGGATAATTCTCAAGTGATGTGTGTATGACAAGAGTAAGTACATTTCGAAAAGCCCATGTAACAAAGCATTCAACTGAATATTTATTGGATTTAAGATAAATAAAGGAGAACTTGGTACCTATCATCGTACAATGAGCTGGTAAATAGAATCAGCAAAATTGCAGATTGACAAGAGAACAGCTCTAAGTTATTTGAGCTCTTTTGACCTAGCAGGAACAGCAAATCTATTGGATCAGATGGTAGATGTAAAGCAGTATCTCTAATGGGCTGCCCAAAGTCGTTTCCATAAAGCACATCCACGATTGAGCTCAACATCAGATAAACTCTCCATTTGATCTTTTCGGTTGGAAACAAACCTAAGCATCCAAATGTCAAACTGAACCAACAGGATGAGACCAAAATATTTGTGAATTCTGCAGCCTGTATATCGGAGTCCTGCAGCAATATCGAATGAAAAGTTTCCAGAACACCAAGGATAATGTCCTCCTCCATTTCATTGATCGATGTTATAAACCAAGGCAATAGATTTGACTTACATATGTTCAGAATACAGCTTCTTAGTTCAACATCAGTGGAGCTGACAGACTTTCCATTGTGACTGTATGTGTATGCCTCCTTCAGTAGATATAGAGAGTGCAGAAGTTGGCTAGGATATTTTCCATGGTGGCTTAAACAAGAGAGAACGGAATATGTTGATGCATCTTGGAGTGATGTCGAGAAATTTGAAGCCCCATAAGAAGACGAAGATTTCATAACGGTTACAAGAATTGAACAGGCCATGGAGAATGTATCTGTGAGCATGCCTGCCTCCCCATCCGCATATCTTTTTAACATCCCTGTCAAAACAAGGCCTAGTTCTTCGATGTGAGAGGTGGATACAATTCCAGGGCAATTTGAAATACAGTTCCCTATGAGCTTTAGTGTCTGAGCTTGGACAGGATGAAAAGGTATTCCAGCTACATAACGCAGAGCAGGAACCAGGGTTGAGAATCCAATGGCAAGTCGTTGCGTAAAGGCGTCCTCGGCTGTCGATAAAAGGTCAAGAACCTGAAGGCAAGAGGTGACCGCAGGATCTTTGCACCCTGTTAATTATAGTCAGAACTAGGGCATTAAAAGTAAAACTTGTACCTTCCAACCCCAGCAAATGGAAAATATTGTTTCTGATGGGAAATGAAAATACAGGGTTCCAAGATAACTTAGTATAATGGAGAGATGCATGCATGATCCCTACTAAAAGTTGACCAGATAACATGATCACTTCTATAATTCCATTTCGGGATAACTATAACGCCTTCAGTGCTCGGTTCAAGAGAAATCAATTAAATTAACTGTGGAACCACTGAAAAAAGACCGATAGCCAAAAATAAACAATCAAATGTGTCATACTGTCGCCATACATGAATAGCTCAATCTCTCTAGTTTGCTGACGATGTTTACCTGACAATCTCAAAATTTCAAATACATAGTCTGCAATGTTTTCCTCCACAAATCCTCGGATTTTGGTGCATGAACTGCCTTCCCAAGATAGATAAAGAAAGATCAAATCCAATGTCTTAACTTGTACGTCGCTATCTGAAGAAAGCAAAGGGGCTTTAACGGCCTCAGCAAACAAGATAGTCAGAGCAGGGCCATCTATCCCATCTTCAGTTGTTTGCATAAAGTTGTCAGCTTCATAAGAGTTCTTGTCACTTATATCGTTTTCGTATGCATTCTCAAAGAACCCTCTCTGAGCCAAAACAGTCAGAAGTGCTGCAAAAAGTGAAAGAGATGACGTATTATGTGGTAGAAGAGATGAAAAAGAATATCTGCATCCAGGTGGCTATCACAACTGCAGGAGTAAAAAATGTACACATATGGTATGACAATCTATACGGTTCTCACCACTCAAAGATGTACACTTATGGTACGACAATCTATATGGTTCTCACCACTCACCAGTAGTTCAACCAAGAAACTGGGAAGTATTCAACAAAGAACAAACTTGTGCAAATAGCTAACTCTATAGAACATGCAAATGCAACAAGGAATCAATTGCCAATTGGTCATACCCTCATTACTAAGTCCCATGGCATTGAGGTCCACTTATGCAAAAACAGTGTTCATGTGGATCTGTTTGTCTTTACATTCAGCTTATGTAAAGAATGCATATTCCAAAATAATTAAACTAGCAGTCACATGCTATGTTTACCAGCCAAAGAGAAACTATGGTGTCAATGTTCTCGTTTATAATGATGGATTACTTTAGTCTTTACTTTCTACAGCTCATGTATGCCATGTCATCATTTGAAATATTTGAGCAAAAACCACAAAGGGCAAGGCTGCTTTTAAGCTTGTGCAGTGAATCTACTTTATTGAATACGTGTAGCCTAACCATATCATACAGCCATCATTTTAGCATATTAGCAGAAAGTGCTAGAGAAAACCAGTGAATGGAAAATTTGGAAGTAGATAGCTGACCTACACAATTCAAGCGAACATCATCACTTTGAGTCTTGATAAGGGCTTCCAGCGGCAATTGCAGCAGCTTGGGACAAAAGGAATACAAAACATCACTGGCACCATCATCCTTGTATGTGTACTGGAGGACGGATATTTTGTACAGGACAAAAAGTATCTCTCCCCGGATTTCTTCGCTGTATGCAATAAGACAAAAGAGAACTCAGAAAGGGTAAACTAAAGGACGCATTACGTAATAGTTTCCTTTCAGATGTTACCTTGGCAACTGAAGACCCGTGACAAGGTTGAAAATAAGGGCTTCTTTGTCACTGACATAGGAATAGGGGTTGTTTTTTTGATAAGACAATAGAATGCCTAAGCAGTGAAGCTGCATTTGAAGGCAAATATAGGAGATGTTTACTAAGAGGAAACAAATAGTTTTTCCTCATCAAAGAAAACATGGTTTCAAGAAACATAGCAAATCCTTCGAAGTAATGGCACTCTTTTCATCAAATCAGAATCAAGCCAACTCCTCAGTTTGACCACCTTTAAAAATAAGAGAACTAATCACAAGTCTATTTATTATACATTGTCAAAGACTCTGTTGATATCTGGTCAATGTATAGCTTAAAAGGGAAACTTAACTTTGATGATGCTGATGAGAATGCATTTTTACCTCCTTTTTTTTTTTGGACAGGGGGGGGGGGGGGGGGGGGGGGGGGGGGGGGGTGGGGGTCACAATTTAAGTTCCTCATAGTATGCCGATTCGTTTTTCCTCCCCCTCAACAAACTCCAGAAACAATAAGCAGACTTTTGTTTGACCAACCTAATATTGAATGGATAATTAAGCTCATAGGATATATAGCCCCATGTAATTAACAGTGACGAAATCATATAATAATACACACCCCGTGCTACTGTATATCCCATACTTTTGTGAGACTATAAACCTAATGGACGTTTAATCTGGGGCAAAAAAATTAATCAAACATCAGGTAGATACTTTGTGAGACTATATACAAGGACATTTAATGTGGGCCAAAAAATATTACTCCCTCCGTCCGGATTTCTTAGTCCATTTTGGGAGTTCGTGCCACTTTTCAAATGATTATATCTTATAATATATCATTTTTATGCAATTTTGAAAATATTGTCTTATAAAACTAATCGAGATCTATCAAACAAGATCGATATTGGACATATAATTACTTACCTATTTAAAGATATCACCAATTTTTTATCCGGATGCAATAGAACGAGGGAAAAACAAATCCGGACAAAGGGAGTATCAAAGACCGGATAGGTGTTTCTCTTCTCATAGCAAATATGCTAGTCACACATCCAAGTTTACATCTATCCTTACATCTTCTCACCGTGACTTGTGAGAGAGATGTCACAATAGATTAAGTTTGGATGTGTCCATAGCGTTGCTCCTCTCTTAGATACAGAGTTCACACAGATGCTCAAATCAGTCAGACAACAGGTGTTTCTCTTAGATATATAGTTCAAACTGATGTCCATATCAGTCAAACAAACGGCCAGAAATATTAAAAAAGTTCACTCCGTTTCACATTCCTTGCTTTCTTAGGGACCAAATAGGCAAATACTGTCCTAAACATCTAGCTGCATACCAAGTGGAGTGGTGGTAGCCCAACGGTTGGCACCATGCATTCAAACCTTACTAACTCCAATGAGAAAAATATATAGAGAGAGATGCACATATATATACTTATAATTAGGCGAGGGCCACAATGGACCCAAGCTTTAGAATATTCAAATTTGCTGGTTAAGTTTATAGCAAACTCGAGCTCAAGCTCAGGACCACCTAGGTTTGAGTTGAGCTCGAACCTGTTCACGAGCCTCAACGAGCCAATCAAATCAACAAAGCCAGAGAAACATTACCGCGAACACCTGGCGCCGGCTCCAGGCCAAATCACCAGACGACAGCCTCCCCGCAATCCTCTTCGCAAACTCTCCACAAACCGACTCACCGCCCGAATTACAAAGCTCCGACACCACATCCATCACCTGACGAGCGATCGGCTCGTCGTCGAAACAGGAGAGGGCATCGACGAGAGGAGGGACGAGGAAGTGAGGGTGGAAGCGGAGGAGGTTGCGGAGGAAAGGAGGCTGAGACAAGGCGAGAGAGAGCTGGGAGAGGGCGTAGGAGACGTGGATGGTTTGGGAGTTAGGGTTTGAGATGAGGTTGGAAAGGCAGAGGAGGCAGATTGAGCCGCCTTGTTGGGTTCCGAGGATGAGAGAGGAGCGGTGGCCTTGTGAGCACGATGAGGATTCCGGAGGAGTGTTTGGTTCGTAATCGATGGATTGGGGATGGGGTTCTGGATCGTGGAAGTACATTGTGTGTGGTGATGAGAGAGAGAGAGAGAGAGAGAGAGAGAGAGATGCTGCAGAGTTCAAATTTTGGCGGGGGGAGAGAGAGAGAGAGAGAGAGAGAGAGAGAGTTTGTAGAATCAAATCTGGGCGCGGTGTTGAGGATTGATGAAGCGGACAGTTTGTAACGAACTGGCGAACAAAAGGAGGAGAAAAAGTTGGGAGCCGGCCAGGTTGTAGTCACGTGGTGTCTAATTACGTATATCGGTTGTTTAATATTCCTTCCATTTCAATTTGTTTTACGGTTATATGTGTCTTTTTAAAACTTTTATAGTTTTCAATATATAATGTATTTTATATGCAATATCGATCTTATTTGATTGATCTCAATTAGTTATATAATACAAAATTTTTAAAAACTTTAAAAACACTACAAATAAAAAGTTATAAACAGTTAAAAATAGCATGGATATTCGTAGTAAGCAAACAAATTGGGACAGAGGGAATAACATTTTGGATGGTCCAAATTATAAATGGAGAAAGAGATGAGAGAGGGACAAGAAAATTTGAGCCGTCTAAACCACTTTTGAACAATCAGATCTATGTGGTCATATCCGAGCGGCTCCTAATTTTTTCTCATAATATGAAGTCAAAAGTGTGAAGAATTTTTAGTTGAAAATGTTGATTCTCAAATATGAAAAGGAAACTTTTAAAATTATCACGGCCCTAAAAGGAAACTTTTAAAATGATCACAGTGGACTGTTATTAAGATTTAAAAAGAATATTTAAATGTGCAAAAAATATAAAGTGTGTAAAGATATATTAAAAAATATAAAAAAAATGCGGTAGAGTATATGTTTTTTTCTAGATTCTTTATCATCTGCCCATAAAATGACCTATGTGAAAAACTCAAACCGACTATTGTTGTGTAACTTGTGGGGAACAAACTTGTGTTCCCCACGAGATTCAATTGGAAAAAGAGAACATTATAACTGCGTTGCGTTTCTTGAACAAAATTTAGCGAATGTCATTGTATATAGCGTTTCTGTTGGCCCAGATGGCAACCCAATATCATCAACATATATTTGAACGACAAGTATATCATGATCTTTGGTTTTTATAAAGAGAGCAGTGTCAATTTTTCCTTTTGTAAAACTATTTTTTATCAAAAAATTGCTCAAACGTTCATACCATGCTCTAGGCGCTTGTTTTAAACCATAGAGTGCTTTAGAGAGCTTAAAACATGATTTGGAAACTCATGATTTTGAAAACTAGGGGGTTGTTCAACATAAACTTCTTCGGAAATAAAAGCATTTAAAAATGCACTCTTTACATCCATTTGAAAAAGCTTGAAATTTCTAAAACATGCAAATGCAAGTAATATTCTAATAGCTTCAAGTCTAGCAACGGGGGCAAAGGTTTCATCAAAATCTATGCCCTCCTCTTGATTGTAACCTTGGGCTACGAGACGAGCTTTATTTCTAATTACCACACCGGTTTCATCCATTTTGTTTCTAAAGACCCATTTAGTTCCAATGACGGAACTATTTTTAGGTCTAGGTACCAAGGTCCATACCTTGTTTCGTTCAAATTGGTTAAGTTCTTCTTGCATTGCAAGAATCCAACTCTCATCTTTTTCAGCTTCAACAAAAGACTTAGGCTCTATTTGAGATAAAAATGCAAGATTATTGCAAATATTACGAAGAGAAGATCGAGTCATCATACCTTGAGACGGATCACCTATTATTTGACCTTTGAATTGATCGCTAGCATACCTCCATTCTCTAGGAACGGTAGCGACATCTCTATGCTGTGGTGTACTTGTGAACACACCATCATTAACAATTGAATTGATTCCATGGTCTTGCTCGGTTGCAATAGAACTAATTTTTTGCACCTTCTCTGCTGCGATTGAGCTGACTCCATTAGCTTCAATGGCCTCATTAGAGGCTGATTTTGCAGCAGTTTCCACTTGATTTTGTTTGCTTATTGAGGTGTTCTGTGATATCTCATCATCTATGCTATCAATACGAGTAAAACCCTTGGAGGGGACATGATCAGATTCATCAAATGCAACATGGACAGATTCTTCTAGAACTAAGGTTCTCTTGTTAAAAACTCTATATGCCTTGCTAGATGTAGAATAACCAAGAAATATGCCTTCATCAGATTTAGCATCAAACTTACCCAAATTATCCTTGTCATTATTATGAACAAAACATTTACAACCGAATGCGCGAAAATAACTAATATTAGGCTTTCTACCTTTCCAAAGTTCATATGGAGTCTTTTTGAGAATAGGCCTAATCATAACACGATTCATCACATAGCAAGCGGTATTAACGGCCTCAGCCCAAAAATATCTAGGCAAATTTCTATCGCATAACATTGTTCTTGCCATATCTTCCAAAGTCCTATTTTTTCTTTCAACCACGCCATTCTGTTGAGGAGTTCTAGGGGCAGAAAAGTTATGATCAATGCCAAGTTCATCACAAAACAACTCATACTTGCTATTTTCAAGTTCCCTACCATGATCACTTCTAATACTGGATATGAGAAAACCCTTTTCATTTTGATTGAGATAGCTCAACCTTCGTGGTGCCAGCAAAAAGTTTTATGATATCAACTACAATTTTTTTTTTGACACAGTTGCTTGTTAGTGATATGTTTTTTTTGGAGACAGCTCATATAGTTTTAACATCACATTGTCTTATCTTTTTGGAATATATGGTTATGTTGTCCAGTTGTCCTATCTTGCTAAGCACCACAACACCATCCTAAATTGATTGTATCTAAACTCCCAGTTATTGCACGTGTCGTGTTTCTCGCTTTGTTATTTGTGGCTATTCACGGTCCTTGGAGTAGATGTTTTCTTTAGAAGCAGGTTTCTCTTTTTGGTGATGACAAAGGGGGAGAAAATACGGACGAAGAGAAAAAGAAGCTCATTGATTTTTCTTCTAATGATGCAACAATTAAGGGGGAGACATCATCTAAAGAAGGTGGTTTCGTGACATTTGGTGACAACGGCAAAGGTAAAATCATAGGTATTGGTGATATCGATAAGGATCCCTTTCCTACTATTAAAAATGTGCTACTTGTTGATGGATTAAGACATAATCTCCTTAGTATCAGTCAACTATGTGATAAGGGTCATAGAGTTATTTTTGAAAAATCTCAATGCATTATAGAAAACATGGAAGAAAAGAAAACAATTTTTGTCGGCACTAGACATGACAATGTATACATTGTAGATGCTCATTCTTTATCTTCTAATGATGATACATGTTTGACTGCTATAAGTGAGAATAGTTGGTTGTGGCATAAGAGACTAGCACATGCTAACATGCATTTGATTTCAAAGCTTTCAAACAAGGATTTAGTTATTGGTCTTCCTAAAATGAAGTTTGAAAAAGACAGACTTTGTGATGCATGCCAAGTGGGAAAACAAACTAGAACTTCCTTCTCTTCTAAAAATATTGTTTCTACATCTAGACCTTTACAACTTTTGCATATGGACTTGTTTGGACATACTAGAACAACTAGTCTTGGTGGTAAACATTATGCTCTTGTTATTGTTGATGATTATTCTAGATATTCTTGGGTTATGTTTCTTGCGCATAAAGATGATGCATTTCCTGCTTTTGCTAAGTTGTGTAGAAAAGTTCAAAATGAAAAGGGTTTTCTCATATCCAGTATTAGAAGTGATCATGGTAGGGAACTTGAAAATAGCAAGTATGAGTTGTTTTGTGATGAACTTGGCATTGATCATAACTTTTCTGCCCCTAGAACCCCTCAACAGAATGGCGTGGTTGAAAGAAAAAATAGGACTTTGGAAGATATGGCAAGAACAATGTTATGCGATAGAAATTTGCCTAGATATTTTTTATAGTTTTTACTAGTGGTTACGTACTTGTTGGTCTTGGCATTTCGAGTTCAAAATTTTAAAAAATGGACTAAAAATCACTTTGTAATAATAGAAAATGAGTATGTAGAAATAGAATGGAGCTATTCATCTCATCTCCTGCTACAAAATCATTTTAAACTCAAATCACTCTTGTTTCGTATTCCCCGCTTCTTTTAGGCACAAATCTCCACTTTCATAGGACCAAACTATTCTTGTTAGAAATACAAACAACTTTCAGTAGTAGCTTGTGATGAAGGGGCGGAGCCTTCTCAGGGTAATTTTCGCCATAGATCCTTATCTATTTATATTGAAGTTGCAATATAATTAGGGTTACAATGTTTCACTAAAAACACAAGAGGCGCTCTCTCTCTCTCTCTCTCTCTCTGACTACGATCTGACCAAGATCCGTTTGAAAAGCCATTCACCCATCCATTCAAAATGGTACAGGATGCAATCAAGTTTACCACCATCTCACCCAATATTACCATCCATCCGAAATGGTAAGGACAAGTATCAGAGCCGGCGTGGTATTGGAGGTGCAAGTTACTGGCTTCTCCCAAATCCAGTACAGAACGGGATTCACAATCTTGATTGTAGCCATTCCCAATTTTTTGTGTCTCCATTGAAAATGACATCTTAATTAGCTCTTAGGTTATTCTCAGTAACACAAAAATTTTCAATTGTACTACAAAAGTGAGCGCGACACTAAGAAATTAGCACAAAACGATGTGTGTATAAAACGAGACAAAAAATAATGGCCAATCCCCACGGCAGGACCCAATGTCAAGTCTACCGTTCTATACACGACAGATCTTCTCCATTTGTGCCACATTGCTTCACATGGCAGAGAAGGAAATTTCTTAGTTTTGAACAGAAAAAAAGATTTTATTAATGAAGTGTAACGGTTACAAGGGATTAAAAGGATAAAAGAAAACAGCATTACAACAAGATAAAAATATAAAGCATAGAATATACAATAGCTTGGGGGTGTGCTGTTATTAAGAATGGCAATAGGCCAACAACTGTTAACAAATCAAATCGAGCCTTATGCCCCAACCAATTAGAGTCGGCTACATGAATATTTTTTTTTTTTCATTGAACTCTATCAAGGGCTACATGCTCACTAGCACCTAGAGTAGTCAAACTGAGCTTTACGTCCTCAAGAACTATTATAGGTATAACCTCTTCATATAGTTGTAGCCTCTGCAGTTCAAATAAAAAATATATATAGTTGTAGCCTCTTTTGGAGCTATGCTCTTCTGGAGTTCTCTTTCTGGGGCTTCGTTAAGAGCTCCATGCTTTGCATAAGCCATATTATATGGCCTTAAGGAGTGCCATCTTATTTAGCATTTGCTTCAAATTTTCCTCTATTAGAAAATTTTACCCTTTACACAAATAGATTTCCCACGTTTCTGGCGTGTTTGAAATTCATTTACTGCTATGTAAGTGGATTGTCCTCTATGAACATCCTTACTAGATCAGCTTTTAGCGAACTTACTATTTTATTTCATAACATACAAATGTGTTGGTAAATCATTTAGCAATTTGATCATAAATACTTTACAAATAAATAACTTTTTGAACTTCTAGTTCACACTATCTAATCTGTTTGAAATATTAACCCACACTTAATAATACGTTGAACTTCTAGTTCACATTGATTAGTGCTTAGTGCGAGAATCAAGATTAGATACTTAGAAGATATTCCAGGTAATTTCTTATCTAGCTTCTAGCTTTTGCTTGTGACTTTTCTCCCCCTAATGGGTAAACACTGTTTGATCAAAATGATAATTTTCAAGTGCTTTAAAGATATCACATGTTTATGACGCAAGATATCTAATAATAAAAGATGAATAAAAACCATAAATTCCAAGCCTTCGTTGAGGACCCATTATAGTAAAGTAAGAAGTTCAATACATATATAAAAGTATAACCAAACTCCTTCATGTGACTAACATTGGGTAGTTGACTGAAAACAAGTCGTGATTGCGAGAATTTATTATATGTTGTACAAGAGGCATGTAATATAGCACGTCCACAAGTCGAGCTATGGTTCCAAATTTCCAATATGGGAGCCAAAAGAGTGAACCTTGGAAATTTTTCCAATAACAAAAATAGATAGTGCCAAGAAAACTTCAAACTTGGTGATGTATTTGATTTTGATATTCTACCATATTTAGTTAATCAAACTACTTGCATTACGAAAAATAAAATTAAGATATCTCCATTTCTTCGGGGGTTTTTTTTTTTCATTACCCTGCCTCGCCTACCCCGAACCATTTTATATGCTTTGTTCGAATTCTTGATGCCTTCGGTTTTCATACTCTGTGATAATGGCCGCGAGTATGACAACTCAAAAGAGAATCCACTCCCACAAGGTACCCAAATTCACATTTAACTTGAACCACGGTGGCATAGTTATTGAAAGTAGTGTACAAAACAAAATGATGATGACGGGAATTCGCCATAGGTATCTAATAAACATATTCATCTTTGCCCGTTTGCATCTCTTCTCCAAAACTCGTCCCTTAAACCAAACGAGATGTTCGCCATTGCTCAAAATGGGAAGTAGTGATTTTGGAGAGATTTTGGGAGAATAAAAGCCGAGAGAGAGAGATGGGGAGATAGAGTATGTGTAGATGAATTTATAGAAAGGAGAAGAAGTGTGTAGAAGAAGGAAGAAAGTTTGAAATTTGAAAATTTAAGAATATGCATCAGATATAGAGGGAAAACAAATTGTGTTACAATAATCCGACGCATTATTATTGTTCCAATACACCCAAGGCGATCATGCCATAACATAAATATTTTTGGGTTAGAGAATTTTTGGTGCATCATTGCATGTATTCAGCTGATCCAATATAACCCATATGACGGAGCGCTTTTCTATTATCAACCTTTGACCAAACTTTATTGAAGTTATATGAAGATATTCATTATGCCATTATTTATAGGTGTTCACAAGAATACTTCAGGTATTCAGAAGGTATAGATACTTCAGGTACTTGTTTATTATGGGAATACTTCAGATATTCTTTAGATTGTAAATAGGTCAGGTACTTATTTGTTGTTAAATACTTCTAGTATTCTCAAATGGTAAACACTTTAGGTATTTATTTTTTCATGTATACAATACCTCTGGTATTAATAGATTAGAAATAATGTAGGCATTTCTGAGCAAACTTTGCTGGTGCGATACTCCTTTTTCTTAATCAATATTATAATGATTATTGACTTGTAATATAAATACATATATATAGTTTTTTTTTTTTTTTGAATGGCAAAAAAGGATTTTATTAATCGCTGAAAGCGGATTACAAAGATTAAAAGGATCCAAGAGGAAATGTACCACAACGCAAGAGAGGCATCTTAACTAGGCTGGCACGTCAACTCGGCGACAATCATCTACCAATACATATAGTATTTGTTTCATTATGATATATGCAGAAGATTGTTCTTCAAGAACTATTTCGTGATTGATTTTTAGGATCAATTATATTTGTTTTCCTTTCTCCATATAGTACTCTCTGCATACATATTTGTAGAATGAAGGAGAAAGCTGACTCATTCTCCTATGAAAGTAATTACTCCTTCCACCAACTGCGCTATTTGCACCCACTACACAGCCTGTCGTGACTAAGCCACCCCAGGCCCCCCCCCTATCGTCCCACTGCACAGCTTATCAATCGCTCCACTACACAGCCTGTCGTGACTAAGCCACCCCAGGCCCACCCCCCCTTCTATCGTTCCACTACACAGCTTATCAATCGCCCCACTACACAGCCTGTCGTGACTAAGCCACCCCCCACTACACAGCCTGTCGTAACTAAGCCACCCCAGGCCCACCCCTCTTTCCAATCAACAATGATACATACACTCCCTCCCAACCACTCCCTACCACTCCCCCTCTCACATATGGTGGGACCCAACATATGTGGGATCCACGGTGGGACCCATCACATGTGAGAGGGGGAGTGGTGGGGAGTGGTTGGGGAGGGAGTGTATCTATCATTTTTGCTTTCCAATCACCCCACTACACAGCCTGTCGTGACTAAGCCACCCCAGGTCCCACTACACAGCCTGTCGTAACTAAGCCACCCCAGGCCCACCCCTCTTTCCAATCACCCCACTACACAGCCTGTCGTAACTAAGCCACCCCAGGTCCCACTACACAACCTGTCGTAACTAAGCCACCCCAGGCCCACCCCCTTCCCAATCGCCCCACTACACATCTTGTCATGACTAAGGGGGTGTTCCACTACCAAAAAACTATTTTTTTCAAAAACCGAGACAGGTCATTCTCTCACAATACATTACATAAAAAATCGTGAAAAATTAATTTTTTAAAAAAATCACCTTAGTGGAACACCCCCTAATAAGTCACCCCACGCCCCGATACCGTCTTTTGTCCCGCCAAATCGTTAAATGCACTGCCGAAGTTCATTTTTCATCCTCCCAATACCGTCCTCTGTCCTGCCAAATCGTTAAATGCACTGCCAAAGTTCATTTTTCATCCTCCCCGTCCTCTGTCCTGCCAAATCGTTAAATGCACTGCCAAAGTTCATTTTGCATCCTCCCAATACCGTCCTTTGTCCTGTTCCCAAAATCTCTTTTACTAATGCCCAGAAGAAAAGCTTTTACTTACATTGAAGGAGGCGTAAAAAACAAGTCTGACGATAAAAAGAGAGAGAAAGGGACGTAGGGGCCAAGCAGGCTTGGTTTGGTTTGATTTTCAAAAATCGATTTTTTCAATTATTATTCAATTATTACCCCTATTTTAAAATTTTATTTTTATTTTTCTCTCTATCTTTCTCCAATCATTAATACTTATTTTTTAATTATTATATCTATTTCTCCCTTTAATCATGACAAAAATCAAAACTCAAAACCCAAACCAAACACAACTGCAGGCTCCGCTCACTTGCGAGAAGGATATTTTTGTCCATTTTTGGACTCGTCGCATTAATATTTTCACAGCTATGGGTTGCAGGCCTAAACAACGTAAAGCTAGGGCTAAAAGCCTATTAGACCACTAACGGTGGTTTTTAGCCTAATTTTTTGAAGGAAAAAAATGCATGGAATGAAACCAGAAATGCACAAACAACAAGCAAGCCAAACACAATCTATTTATATCTGGTTCTCATAAAAATCTGAGGTACATCCGTCCATAGAGCTGGAGTCCGATTCCACTACCAACAAAGTTCCTACAAATGGGTTTACAAGAGATACAAAGATCTCACGAACACCCTATGGTGTATCCGACAAATTACAAGAAACAAGAGAAAAGACCTCACCGAATTGAAATGAACAAAACCTCCAAACTGGTGCAACAGAGAACCCACAACAGAGTACAAATCAACCTCCAAAATATCGTCAGCAAATCTGGTTTCTTTTCTTCCTTGATCAATGTAGAAAACGAAACACACAGAAGCACACTATGTAAACCCTCGTTTTTCTTCCAGAGGCTACTAATGGCATAGTTTTAAATATCGGTTTCGCGACACATAACGGTAACGGTTACGGTTTAAGTGTAACGGTTTCGGTAGTATCGAACGTTACGTAACGGGAATCGGATGTAACGGGCATGAATTTGCTAAAATCATTAGCAACACTTATAAATCTCAACGGTACACATTGTTTTTCTCTCCCTGACTTATTTGATCACACTTTTCCCATTATTAAGCCAAGAAACAACATATTTTCTATCATGCCAAGTATTTTCTGCCATTTCAATTTTTTTGAACATTTGTGAATGGGGAAATGGGCAGGCCGGTAGGGGTTTGCTGCCCCATTTGAGAGTAGATACTGGTCTTGTTCGTTTTGGTTTTCAAGAACCAGTTTTCTCAATTATTATCCCTATTTTTAAATATTATTTTTATTTTTCTCTCTATCTCTCATTAATACCTATTTTTTTAATTATTATCTCTATTTCTCCCTCTAATCATTACAAAAACCAAAACTCTAAACCCAAACCAGGGCCACCACAAAATTTGAATAAAGTGGGACGTAACACATATGATCCACACCAAATAAAAGATGTGTGTTGTAGCCTTTCTCTAAATCACGTTCCTATAAATACTACTCCATGCAATGAAAATTTTAATGCTTTCATCCTTCTATGCAACAAACTGGCACTCCCATAGCTTGTAGTAAGAAACCAGCCATGACATCCTTGCGTAAGAGAGTCCCCAATTTCCTTGTAGTTCTTTCCAAATTCATATTTGTCTTTGTTATCATCCTTTTGTTTGTCTGCTCATCTGATTCAACTGTCTCCCATGCTTCTCCTACAACTGAACTTGTTGTAGAAGAAGGAAGTGAAGCAGTCACTCTCTTGATGTGGAAAGCTAGCCTTGACAATCACAGCCAAAATCTCCTTTCATCATGGAATGGAAGTAATGATCATTGCAGTTGGGTTGGAATTGGTTGCAACGAGGCCACTAAAGTAACCAATATAAACCTTGAGAGTATTGGTTTGAGAGGTATGCTTTCTAGTCTTAACTTCTCTCTGCTCCCTCATCTAGTTAGCCTTCATCTATCTAACAACTCAATATATGGGACCATTCCCTCACAGATTGGCAACCTTTTGAGACTCACCTCTCTTAACATGTCCTTCAATTATCTTTCGGGAACTATTCCATCACAAGTCGGATTGCTCAGATCACTCAATAATCTCTCCTTGTGTTTTAATAACCTCACCGGTGCAATACCTCTAGCTATAGGAAATTTGGATAACTTAACCGAGTTATACCTTTCTGATAACAAACTTTTTGGAACCATCCCACAAGAAGTTGCAATGCTTAGGTCTCTCTCTGTTCTTTCGTTGTCATCGAACAACCTTAGTGGGTCAATTCCTGCATCTTTAGGGAACTTGGGCAATCTTACAATTTTGTACCTTCATGCCAACAATCTTTTTGGATCCATTCCTAAAGAAATTGGGATGTTGTGGTCTCTCCTCCACCTCCAATTGTATGACAACAATCTCACGGGGTCAATTCCCACTTCAATAGGGAATTTGAAAAAGTTGACAAGATTGAACCTTCGTTCGAACTCTCTCTGTGGATCTATCCCTCAAGAAGTAGGAATGCTAAGATCTCTCGTTGATCTTAATTTGTCGAGGAACAAACTCAGAGGGTTCATCCCCGCTTCAATAGGCAACTTGGAAAAGCTCACAGCATTGCGCCTTCGTAAGAACTCTTTCTCAGGATCTGTCCCTAAAGAACTAGACAATCTTAGATATCTACAGGTGCTTGTAATAAGCTACAACAAGCTCACAGGTCTATCACCCAATATGTGCGTTCATGGATCCCTTACAAGATTGAGTGCAATATACAACTACTTAGCAGGTCCTATCCCGATTAGCTTGAGAAATTGTAGGGAGTTACGTCGTGTGAGGCTTGATCACAACCAACTGACGGGCCATATATCAGAAGTTTTTGAGGCACTCCCAAACCTGGATTATCTAGATCTTAGTTACAATAAATTATCTGGTGAGCTTTGGCAGAAATGGGAAAAGCTTCCTAAATTGACTAGCCTAAAGATCAGCAACAATGACCTTTCAGGGAACATACCACCTGGCATTGGAAGTGCAACTCAATTACGTTTACTCGACCTCTCTTCAAATCACCTAGTTGGTGAGGTCCCAAAGAATTTAGGAAAGTTGGTTTTATTGTTCAATCTTACTCTTAGCAATAACAAACTTTCACGTAGTATTCCTCTAGAAATCGGAAGCTTGTCTAGTCTTCAGCATCTTGACTTGTCTGGAAACAATCTTAGTGGACCTATTCAAGGGAAGCTGGGTGAGTGTGTGAAACTTGAGATGTTGAACTTGAGCAGAAATCTTCTCAGGGAGACTATTCCCAATGAATTAGGAACATTGCGATTTCTTCAAAGTCTCGATCTTGGCTGTAACTTATTAACAGGTGAGATACCTCCGGGGATCGGGGCATTGCAATGCTTAGAGACACTAAACCTCTCCCACAATATGTTGTCCGGTTCTATCCCCTCCACTTTCAACAGGATATCAAGTTTAATATCCGTTGACATATCTTACAATCACTTCGAGGGTTCTCTACCCAACACAACAGCATTTCAAGATGCTCCATTTGAAGCATACCAAAATAACGATAGATTGTGTGGCAATAAAACTGGTTTGATGCCATGCTCAATAAAGCAGAGTAAGAGAGACAAAGGGAGAAATCATAACAAAGTAGTGCTTCTGGTTGTTGTCCCTATTTTGGGAACTTTAGTTATTATTGTTGCAATGAATTTCCTGGTTCATCGCAACAAAATGGGAGACATGGAAATTGAGCTAAATAGAGCAACCACTGAAGATTTGTTTGAGATTTGGAGCTTCGATGGAAAATTGGTGCATGAAAACATCATCGAAGCGACTGAAGATTTCAATGAAAAGCATTGCATTGGAGTAGGTGGATATGGCGTTGTTTATAGAGCTGAGCTGCCAAGTGGCCTGGTTGTCGCTGTAAAGAAGTTTCATCCTTCGCAAGATGGGGAGTTTCATATTCTACGAAGTTTTACAAGTGAGATTCGTGCATTGACAGAGATACGACATCGACATATTATAAGGCTTTTTGGTTACTGTTCACATCCACGACACTCGTATTTGGTTTACGAGTTCTTGGAAGGGGGCAGTTTGGAAAAGAAACTAAGCTGTGAAAAAGAAGCATTGAGTTTGGATTGGGGTAAGAGGGTGAATATTGTTAAATGTTTGGCAGATGCTTTGTCATATATGCACCACGGCTGTTCATTCCCGGTCATTCATCGGGACATATCAAGCAAGAATGTTCTGCTAGACTTAGAAGACGTCGCTTATCTCTCCGATTTCGGGACTGCTAGACTTCTAAACCTGCACTCATCAAATTGGACTTCCTTCGCAGGAACCTTGGGATATGCTGCTCCAGGTACTTGCACAGTTCATATCAGTTACCAATATTAGTTTCATGCTTTTTTTTATTAGTTGTACCCCTACTTTCTTTGGACAGAGCTTGCTTACACAATGGAGGTGAATGAGAAGTTAGACGTCTACAGCTTTGGAGTTTTAACACTAGAAGTTGTAATAGGGAGGCATCCAGGAGATCTCGTCGCTTCTCTTTCTTCATCATCTTTGGAATCATCACCACCATCTTCTCGTGGTATTTTGCTGAAGGATTTATTGGATAAACGACTCCCACTGCCAACGAATCAGGCAGAGGAAGCAGTGGCTCTTGCTGTAAAGCTAGCACTTGCATGCTTGCACCCCAGCCCGCGTTCCCGACCAACTATGGAACAAGTGTCTGTGGCTCTATCAAAACAGAAGTCACACTTGCAGACCCTATTCCTCACGATCACATTAGGACAACTACTTGACGACAATGTTCCAAATGCCTAGGTACTCATTGTCGCTTCACTATATGGGTTTTGGTTCTCCATTTTTCTACTTTGCTTTCCTAACTTGCATTTGCTCTAATGTTGTTATTTACCAAATTTGGTATCATTTATGTCGTTTCGTCGTTTTTCAACATTCATTGATTCGTTAGTCATTTCATTTGATAAAAGCTTTTACTTTGTTCGAATTGCTAATCTACTTTTGTACATTCCAATAAACACTAAGACCCTCAGAGATCTTTATATTTGTGTGAGACACACCGAGAACACTTGGCATGCAAGGGACACATATAGGACATGTCAAGTGGAGTGCCACGTAGATTTCAATGTTTTATGGGACACGTCAACGACACGCATGGGTGATAAGTTTTAAAAGCTTTTTCGGGATAAGGTATTCATAACTTCAAAAATATTTTTTTTGAATGGCAAAAGAAATTTTATTAATCTTTGAAATTGTTACAAAGATTAAAAGGACAAGGGATGATGGCATCATATCCAAAAGCGAAGCTAAGAACAATCCTATGCCCACTCGAGACCCAAACCTCAATTGGCAAGAAGCCAACCAAAGACACCTAAAAATATTGAGACAAAAATTAAATAAGGAACACATGTAGATGTATACAAGCATACACCTTCGGTCGATATCGCACTCATTAGGAGACCTAACCTTGTTATTTTTGCGGTTATGTAGGTTTGCATAGCCAAAAGTATTATCTTAGAAAAATAGCCATGTTTGTGTCCCCACTTTTTGAAGAATTGCCATGTCCCGTATCTGTGTCCGTGCCACATAGATGCCTTCATCCTAATTGAGTTAGAAGTTTGTAAGCTGATCATCCATTTTGTATCTCAATACTAGAGAGGTTAATTTAAATTTTGTATCTCTTCGTGATTTTGCAGGTGTCATTTCCATGGTTCGGTGAGTTGAAGATGAGAGCCTCGCTGGAACTATTTTTATGGTCTCTCTCTCTCTCTCTCACACACACACACACACACAAGTTTAAATGATAAATCAAGTTTGAATTTTTCTTTTTAGCCATTTTGATTTGATTTCTTTTGTCGTGATTATTATCTTCTTTGCATGCTCAGTCACTGCTACATGAGTAGTTGTAAGTTGGAACTTTGAGAAACCAATTGGCAGCATTGAATTTTTTTTTTTTTGGTTATTCCCTCTGTCCCTTTTTAAATATGTTGCTTCATAAATCCAACTTATTCCTACTAAAGAAACATCATCATTACACGTTTCATATCAACTTTTACCTTCACTTTACATCTCTCATATCAACTTTTACCTCCGCTTTCCAATATTATCATACACTTTTACCCATTAACGCTTTACCCATTAACTTTTCAAAAGGGCAATAATAATTGTACAAACTTTTACCCATTAACTTTTTAAAACACACACTAATTAAGGGACAACTTAAAATGGAGTATTGGGAGTACCATATTTTTCGCATATATACCACTATAGTAATGTTGGGGTTCTTGCTATTATGGTTTTGTTTATAGCTCTAGTTTCATTTCGATATGATAGTGAAAGCATCATGATTGTAATAGCCCCATAAAATTCTAATAGTCAGCTAAACCAACTTCCTCAGTTTTAGATTCTGCATATACGCGGAACATGAAAATGACGCAAGCGCATTTTGGAGGATTGATTTAAGTTTTTCACAAAATTGGGAAACCAACAGATTTTTTTTATTTGTTTTGGAGTATCCATAGGAATTGCATTTTGGTATGTGACGGAAGACAACATTACAACGATTGCAGGGCCGGAGAATACTGGTGGTGAATCTACTGATCGCTGTATGCTTGGTTGCTTAGTGGGGAATCTACTTCATATCGAACCTCTTCCTTCATTTTCCATACCTTTTGTCTCTCTGTTATTGTTCCCGTCGTCGTGATGACTTTGCCGCTGTGGTAGCAATGACTACTTGGTTGTGTTGTCTGTAAATTGGAAGTTCTGATTATGTAACATTAAACATAAAATACCATTTTATTGGGCTAGTACTGAGGGTGATTGGGTTTGGTAGTGAAGAATTGGAGCGGATGCATGCTTCATCATCTATGAGACTGCGCTTTTTTCATCACGTCCAATATGATATTGGATTATGTTGTATTCTATTTGGCTAATTTATGATTGATTAGGGGTTTGAAGCCGAAATTTTCGCTCATTTTTTTTCATTGTTTGATGCTTCTCTCACATTGCCGTGGTAGATAAACAATTGTATGTTCTGCTTCTATAATTTTTTTTCAATTTTTTTCATTGTTTGATGCTTCTCTCATTGTCGTGGTGATCATACCATGATAACTGATAAGGTGGTCAGTTTACGAAGTGCCTTTAGGTACGGGCACACATATTATCATTTGCAGTGACCAAGCCCTGAAGTCGCACACTCACTAAGTGATTGAGTTTGGTAGACAAATGACTGTATCCTCCGCCCTAAAATAGACCTCCTTCGATGGTAGACAGAAGATTCATTCCCTTGCATTCTCTGAGGTAATTGTCCAAATTTGGTTTTCCACCATGACTCTTACTAAAAGATAGGAGAACCCACATTATTCTCGACGCTGGTGAACACGACAACATAATTTTCTCTTTTCTGTCACTGATCCATTGTAGGAGGGTGGAGTCCCACTTTATAGAACCCCAATAGTGAGGACCTAAAAAATCACGTAGCGTTGCCCCAAAGATACCATTATTCGTTGCCCCAAAGGTACCATTATTCGTCGTGAGCAGGGTTTCAGGTGGGTTCGTGATTGTTTGGAGACTAGCAGAGGTAACATAAGCTATTGGACCATCTCAATGTTGATGGCTTTATTTAAATCGGTGCAATACTGTCTTGGAAATTTTTGTGTTACGATGTTCGATATGTATGACGTTGGAAGCCAACTCTCAGGGACGACAACACCCTTGCTTTCCTCCATCTTGGCCTCCAGCCCCTCATGTTCCCATGTTACTGGAAGCCCCTCATAGTCATTCGGTCTTTGTAGAGTTACAGAGTCCTCGTAATGTACTACTGAGTTTTTCAAATAATTTTAGCTTTTCAAATAATTTTAGCAACTGTTACTACTGAGTTTTTCAAATAATTTTTGCTAAAATCAAACGGAAAACTTAAAAGTGCATGGACACCTGTGTAGTCCGACAGACTTGCTAGCCTTATATTTACGATGGTGGATAGTCATGACATTTGTTTACGAGGAAGGCTGGTGCTGAGGTGTTTATGCCAGCCCTATGGATATGGTGGTGAGGTCTTCATTGATAACCCCACATGTACCTGTCACGTTAATTCGAACAAAAGTTGAAGAGAAAATTTACAGCTGAGGGGACACAAATTCGGCAGACACAAGGCTGTATATTCCACAATTGTCATGAAAACAAAAATACAAACATCAGTATCCAAAACCTTTTGACCAAAGAACCGACGCTACACACGGTATATAAATCAATACCCTTCCCATAGACAAGATTTCAGACCTGTGTGTGACTTTTGAAAAGAATATATATATAAATGACCACAATGAAAAAAGACCAAGCCTGCTGCTGGAGCAAAGTTTCCCTCTCACTTACATTCTCACCCTTCCTTTTTTCATACGACTCAAAATCTACCGAGAACTCACCTTGTGTACCTTATTCCTTTCAGGAATCAAACACATCCCCAACACTCGCGCAGAAATCTTCTTATTGTTCAAATAATGTTGGGGGTCCAGACCTCTCATCTCGTGAACCCAAGAAAAAGGACAAAACAAGAGGACTGGACGGGATAGAGTTCTCAGACCCCATAATGTTAACAAACACGAAGAACCCATAATTAGCCAACTCTATTTTGGTGTGTCTCATGACGATTGTACAGCCAGCCTCTGAAGATGCTCAAAGAACACTTGGAGACTGACATCATCAGTGAAGATCATTTCTGTCCCAGACGCCATCTCATGAGCATTACTATACGTAGCCGATGGGTTCAACTTAGCTAATAAGAATCTTGCCTGCTCAAAATGTCATGAAATCAAAAATAAATAAAAAAATTAGTACCACCATAAGAGGAATCAGTTTCCAGTGCAATGAAGCTCTCAATGCTAAGGTATTACAAGGAAAAGAAATCTGTTAGGACTTCGTGTTATATACATATACATATATAACAAGGAAAAGAAATCAGTCATCTTTTCCCGGTTGAATTTTGATGATCTGAACCGTCCAATGTGTCAAGAATGTGATGTGTTTTTAAGGGTCCCCGCGAGGAATCGTAAAAAACAATGACCGGAAAGGGCTTCATCCAAGCAGTTTTTCATAAATTATATATCTACGGCTTGTATGAAAAGCTGCTCGGATCAAGCCCTTCCCGGTCTTTTTTTTTTTTGATGATTCCTCGCGAGGACCCTTAAAAACATGTTCTAAACACGTTGGACGGCTTGGATCATCAAAATTCAATCGAAAAATGTGAGGTCCTAACTTTAAGCAAAGTCAGGGTCCCTGACTAGAAGCCCTCCCTACACACACACACACACACACACACACATATGTGTATAAAATATACAAGGAAAAGAAATCATGCAACTGTATTATGAATAACAATTAACAGGGCGACATCTTCCTTATCGTAAAGAAAGGGAACATAGGTCAACTTATTTTACGCATTTGGTGACAAGACAAAATTGTGTATTGAAGGCGAAGGGTTCAAAATTAAACTCTTGCAATAAAAATATGTCAATGAAGAAGGGAAAATAAAGGAAATCAAAAGTTTCAAGTCCCGACACAAGGGAGAAAACAATGACCTGGGAGCCATGCTGATCACAGATCACCAGCCTTGGAACAGGAAAACGTTCCCTGACAATGATTTGGGCGTCATCGTGAGGAGCTTGTAACAGCTGGGCAAATGCCTAAAAGGGAAAACAAATTGTAATTCATCAGATAATCAACTCGATTCGCATGTAGATATGAATGACTACAAGGAAACCTAGGGAATTCGCTACCGCAACATAGCAAAGATCAATATAGAGTAACAAAATCGAACTAGAAAGACAAAGGTCTACAAAAAGGTGCCTTTAAGAAGAACTAGAAGCAAAGTTCACACTGGGAAGGTCTTGCACTACTTGGTTGATGCATTGCAAATATTGTACTCCAATTCTTGACATATGTATGTCAACCTAAGAAACCTAGAATCTACTCTATCCCAAATCTCTTTAGCTTTATACTCTTTACAGTCTGTTCTAAATCTCATAACCTCAAACTTATCGCGTTGAACCCTTTCTTAACCTAAGAAGCACGGATACAGACGCGGGACACGGACACGACACGACACGGATACGCGGATACGTCATTTCTCTAAAAATTAGGATACGATATGTTGGGGATACGTCAAATAAAAAAAATATATTTTATATAAAAAAATATATATTTGTTTTATTTTATATGAAAATATTTTTTTTATATAATTTTTTTTGGATAACAGTAGTATTTTTTCAATTTTAACTTACAAAGCCTTAGTAAAAGAAGTTCTGATCCAAATGTAAATAATAAAGATAGCCCAAGTCCAAACAATAAGAATAAAGAATAGAGCCCAAAGAGTTAATAGATGGCCCAATTCAAAAATAGAAGGCCCAACCTATTTAGTAGAAGTAGAGAAGTAGACCAACCCTAATACAATGATACAAAGAGAAACAGCGCAGCTGCTGCCTGATGGAGAATACTGGACTTCTCCGAACGTCAGCCATCAGGTATCTCTCTCTCTCTCGATCTGCCCCTCTCTCTCTCTCGACTCTCGATCTTGATCTGCCCCTCTCTCTCGACTCTCTCTCTCTCTCTCTCTCTGTTATCTATCTCGGTCCCCTTCTCTCCATCTGGATCTGCCTCTCTTTTTCTCCCTCTCTGCTCTCCTCCCTCATTCCTCCTTCGTGTCCCAGCGTGTCCAGGAAAAAAAGTAATGATATGATAATAGGACACGGTCAATGACACGCCGGACACGGTCAAAGGCGTCCGGGACACGTGTCTGGGACGTATCTGGACGTGTCCGTGTCCCAGACGTCCGGGATACGGGTACGAGAGGCTGACCAGCGTGTCTGTGCTTCTTAGTTCTTAACCCTAATCTTGCAAGTCACAATCAGAATCCATCTTCAATGTCCATAGACAGCCTTTTAGCACAGAAATCAAATACAACCAATCAGCCCATGTAGCAATTCACAACCTTAAACATCCTAAAACTCATTTGGTTATTTTCTAACAAACTCAACCTATTTCTTGTGATCAAAGGTTATACTTTGTTGACTTGGGAATCGAGGGAATGCAATCCCACTTTGAGTCAATTCTTTGATATTTTGGATATGTTAGGAGTATAGAGGGGGTATAGGCTGTTTTTATCAGTGTTCTAAAAGTTGGACTAGTTGGCCAACCAGTCGCTGGTCGGTGCCTCACCGAGGTGATTAGGGGATAGTCGGTGGTTGTAGTCGCTGGAAGGACAAGTCGGGGACTAGGCGGAATTAGTCGCCGACTAGTCGTCAAGGCGGTGAGTCGCAACTAGTCTCCGACTCAGATAGCCGGAAAGAAGTCTGACCCAGTCAGAAAAGGCCGGGTTAGAAACAGAAATTTTGCCAATTTGAGGGGGCTTAGCATAATTCCAGTTTAGCCATATGCTAACCTAAATCGCTTTTATTCAATCTGATGAGTTGCCTCTCCTCCTCTCGCTGGTTGAAACCAGAGCACCTCGTTCTCTGCTCTTCTCCTCTGATCAAAACCTCTGAATCTCTGATCGTCAACACTGCTCTCTCAGTCTGATCGAAACCTTCCTCTCATCTTCGTCTCTTCGATCGTCGCCACGTTGCCGTCTCTCTCCCTCCATCGATATGTGATTATGTGGCAGTGGATAAACTATTACGTATAGTTTATTATATAAACTACCATATGTAGTTATCTGGTGTCAGTTTCTTTTTTTCTTTTAAACAGCAAATTGGTTAGGCTAGTATTGACGTGGTATTAATTGAAAATTGTAGACTAGTATTGAAATGTTTATGTTGGGCAGTGGCAGTGTAGTGTATATTTGGTTCACTTAGTTTCCATGTTTTTTTTTTTTAATGATTTGTGCTACTTATGTTATTCTACTTACACAAAACTTGGGAAGAAGGGAAGAGAATATACAGAGTATTTTTTATTTTAAAAAAAAGGAAAATCCGACTAGCTGATTAATCCCCTAGTCGCTAGTCGGTACCCAACCGACTAGCATCTTTTATTTGTTCTCATCTTTTTTATTCCTCCATTTTTCGTATACATGGGTGGCATCCGCTAGATGCCTTCCCAACAAACTTTATTACTTATCAACAACAACAAAAAAAAAGAGGTTAAAAATATCATTTATCATTACTAGTCATCCTTGTTACATGGACTTTTACCGTGTAGTACCTCTATCAGAAAATCAACCCTGGTATGGGATTTGAGTCTGGCAAGTGGTAGGTAAACATAAACCCAACACGCACAAGTATTTATTGACAGTGTTCTAAAATTCGGCCACCTAGTCCCCACCTAGATGCTAGGCGCCGCTCTTCTGCCTGACTAGCGCCTAGCAATTTTTAGAACATTGGTTATTGAGCATACTACTATATGACTATGTATGAAGACCTAGAATCCTAGATAATCCAAGAAATATGAGTACCATATAGTCTCCAGTAAGCACCATTCCAAAATATCTTAAGAACTTATCAATATTTTGCCATCTCCTTATGTCCTTAGACATTCAATTAGCCTGAGCCGCAGGCTTACCTACATACAGGTCCTTTCAGGGGCCAGCTGACCCAATGCTCAAGTGCGCCCATGGTAAATTACGTCAGGAGTATATAGCAGAGATCGAATCGAGTGTATGTCCATTATTACTTGATAAGAAGAGTGGGAGTACATGATTAAAATGAGCCCATACCTGGTGTTCAGCCTGATTCTGGTAACCCATGTTCCGCCACTGAGCTATTGTCATTCCATGGAAAATAACTACACTAAAGTAAGAATCAAGCAAGAGGATACGATCAGCTGCTATGGAAGCCACGTCCAACAAAGCTGGTGCGGGTAATGAATTAAATGAATATGATATAAGTGATGGTTGAATCATGACAGCAGCATTTGTTATGTTCTCCCGGTATAGTAACATGCGGAAATAGGCTGTCTCATCTGGACTATTGTTAAAAACCTGCCAAGGTAAGATGATGGACAAAGAAGGAAATCATTGAAGATAAAGAGAAGTTCAAGAAATGAGACAGAAAGAAGGATAGTAAGAAGTTAAAAAAAAAAAATACCTGTACAAATTGGGACCGCCGTAGGTTGAACATAAACTGAGGGAACAATGAAAAACATGGACTTAATGTAAAAGATGATGGATCATCCTTCCGGTAGTCACCAAATTTGGTACAGAGACGAATAAGGTTTCTATCCAGCCACCGTGTGGCATCAAAACCTTCCTGATGAATTTAAAAACAATCATTAGGTGGTTAGATGTGCCTCAATCCCGGTACTGAAATAACTAAATTAGAAATAGCAGAATAAGTAGATTACAATTCATTAAAAAAAAAGGGCAATATTTCTTTAAGTAGAGAAAAAGTAATTAATTGATCGTCCAACACAAAAGCAAATGAGATGACACGGTTAAACAGAATCAGATTCCCCAATATGTTCATGAGTTTTAAGGATGAATATACTCCAAAGGAATACAATACAATATTCGAGTCTAAGCAAATGATAAAACGAAAGTCGAATCCAGCATAAGCTATCACAAAAAATGCCCCAACAGCTGAACAGCAGGCATTCTTTTTTGTGCCTCAGTGGTGAGTTTACGAAAATTTGTAACATACCTCCATCTCCATTTTATAAGAAGTTAATCTTGCCATGACTACAGCAGCAGTTTCCTGATCGAACCCTTGTACTAATTCCTGTAAAGGCAAAAGTATTTCATCTCAGAATTGGCCTTTTCAAACAGTACAATTCGAACAAAATTTAAAAGCAACCCTTCCCGGCCAATGCTGGAGAAAGAAGTTGATAAATATCAATTGCATTCAAAGAAACATAAAAATTCAGATCCAAACTACTTGCTCTACTCATGAATAAAGGAGACTATTGACTTGCACTCTTCAGAGTCGGTTCAACCTGAGTTTTGGTAAATATTAATCAAATACAAGTAGAAAGGAATCTTTGTATGGGAACCTAGGGTATGGATAAACAGAAAGCCCAAGACCCCACAGACGCCCTTTAGGCATAGTTTTCCAAAAGATTTTAGCAACTCAGTTGCTAAAATCATGGTGATTTTAGCAAATGAGTTCAGTAGATACTAAAATCATGATTTTGAAATCAAAAAATGAAGTGGTTCCGTGTATCGTTTTTCGATTTTTTTCGTACCAAATTAAAGTACTCCTCGTGTACTTTAATTCGGTGTAAAAAATTCAAAAAATAATATACGGAAACACTTAATTTTTTTATTTGAAATACCATGATTTTAGCACCTGCTGAACTCATTTGCTAAAATCACCATGATTTTAGCAACTGGGTTGCTAAAATCTTTTGGAAAACTATGCCTTAATTAGTAAAAAAATCATACTACTTTAGGCGTCTCTTCATCCTTATTCAAACATTGGAGATAATTTGTCCAATAAACTACTCCCTCCATTCCTAATTGTTAGTCCACTACTCCATTTTCGAATGTTCCAAAAGGGAGTTTATAAAGCATTATTTGGCAATGAATTTGCTTCAAACACAAAAGGCTTCAAAGAGAACCAAATGTTTAGTCGACCTACAGACCGAATAGCAAGCAAAATGCACAAAAAAAAAAAAAAAATTGCATGACAAACACCAACTGAAACAGTCCACTTATTGAACATATGCTTTTGCCAACTTTCAGACACACTTTCCTGTAAGTTCAGCAGTTAAACATTTGGTAGGAGGGAATAGGGAAATGGAAAGCTGCAGTTCAAGTACGAGTTGAACCTAGAAAAGTCTCACAAGAGAGCACCTCATCAAATCAGCTACACACTAGCTATCACAGGACAATAAACAAAAGACTAGAAAATGATCCTGTTTACTGACATACCTCCGTGCCAACAGCGCTATCTATCCATCTTCTACTAATAGTTGTAACTTGCAACCTTGTTTGCCCATCAGGAAGTTGATAACTGCATTTCAGTGTTTCACCATCAGAATGATTTTTCTTCATTTTGAAAGGAAAAAGCAAGTTGATGAATATATAGTCATTCATGAAATAAGCATGGTTATGGGAATCGGACACAAATACATGGAACAGATGCGGACATGCTAGCAAGAGAATTTACGAAAAAGACCAGGACACAATATGGTATGGTGACAAGTCAAACGTACATGAGTTATGTATCTATAACTAGAAAATTCAATACTTAAACAAATGCCTCCTTTTCTATCCATTTATAACATAATATCAAATAATTCATTTTAGCATCCCACGAGAGAAGAACGAGTAGAAAGTTCTACAGAGTACTGTCTTTCTCTAGAAGCCTGAAGGTTTATCCCACACAAACAGGAAGTTGACCAAATAAGGTTTTTTGTGATTGCCTTCCATTCTAGTTTCTTCAAGTGGCCGAAGTGCCATGTTTCTAAACGAGCTAAACAAATAGAACACATTTGGTCACTTCATTGACATCAGCTGGTATATCTCCAACAACGGTCAGTATCCGGTACATGTATGCATCACACACGACACCCTGCTACATGTGTCTATGCCGCACAGATAGTTCAAACAAACAAGCTGAACCAAGCACAGAAGCTTATCAGACTACCTTCTGTGAAAGGAGCCACGTTATAACCAATTGCGTACCTTGTAAGGAACTGTATGTACAACATTTGATTTAAATCTGCCGAAGAATCTGACTTTTCACTAGAAGAAACATCAAAGAAAACAGTGAAGCAAGTACTTTTGTCGAGTCCACACATCTTCCAGGCTGTAGTGTTCCCTTGTCCAATGACCGTATTGGCAACAGCAGGTCCTTTCTGCAAGGCTCTTAGTTATAAATATCAATGGCAAAATAAAATTGATCCAGCTTATGTGATACAATAAAGTAGAGACAAGCTTCTGATTAGAATCGTCATCCTAAAATAGGTAAGAATGTACATAAATATTATATGCACCAACCTTCTCCAAAGAAGTACAAGGTCCAATAATACCCTGGATTTTGATGTCCTTCGAACAGTTGATCTCAAGTGTGCCACTGGAAGAAACAATTTGGTAATGAGTTTAAAAGGCCTAGATGTAGTCCATCATCAGAGTTGACGGATTTCCAAGCCAAAAGTAAAAGGGACTAACGGTCTAGGTTAACATCTGCATTCACCACACCATGCACAGAATAAAAAGAGACTAACTTAAGCTACCACAAATAGAAATAGTCATCGACTCATTGGCATCGCTGCGGTCGCATAGTTTTGACCGCAATTTTTTCTGGTTTTGCAGTTTTTGGCAAATGAGTTAAAAGACCAAGACAAAACGAAGTAAGAAATACAAACCAAAACGTTGATTGACACCCACAAGACCATGGCACGCAAAGAAAAGCTAATGCTGATGTCATGATTGACATCAACTAGCATGAAATGCATCTATTTTTCAGGAGCATCTATAAACGAGTAACAGACTAAATGTCCGCCAAGACGACCAGATGGGGTCATGAAAAATACACTAATTGAATAACCAAACCAAACCGAGCCTTATGTCCCGATCAGTTGGGGTCGGCTACATGAATCCTTTTCCTCCATTAACCAAATTAATTGAATAATGCTTTAAAAAAAAAAAAAAAACTGATTACAATCCCACGACAAGAGCAAGATGCGGGCCATGTATTTTGGGGTTTAAATTTCCTTAAGTTCCATATCAGTGCCAGTAGCCATTCCTAAGACGCTCATACGAATGAGTTTACAGGCCCATGAAGATAAGTTCTGTTTTCAAAATTTTTTTTTGCTCCCCTCAATAAGAATAGGCAGTTGCATATAGTCCTTGAGGGAGGAGAATGGCAAAGACTACATCATGTAACCAACCTCAAGTGATAGGGAAACAAGCTTTGGTTTTGGTTTGGTTCAGGGGAAAATCCTAACCACAGCTCATTGGGAGGTGCAAATAAACAAAATTAAAAGAAAATGATAGATCAGTAATAACAGTACCAAATGTTTCATAAGAATTAACTCACTTGAAGGAGAGACCGAGAGATTGTTCCCCGTCTTCAAAAAGATGCTTGAAAGAGTCTTTGAAAACAGAATGACCAAAACTTTCAGCTAGAACAACAAGGCCACCAGTTCTTTCAATAACAACCTTCATCTCTGCAACCCCAACCTAAAAACTCACAAAGGTTAGATCAGAGATGACAACATACAGGTAGCATGAAGATAGCCGACAGCCAACTTACAGTACAAATGTTTAAAGGAACAACCGAACAAAGAGTTCCATTCACAAAACAGTTGAAAAAGTAAAACTGGGCAAATGACGTTCTTAAAGAAGGCCGAGGGAAGAATAAAAATGACATCTTTTAAAAGAACTTTTCATCAGAAGCACAATAGCCTCAAGCAGGTAAAGGTATAATATTCACACATTCAATAACAGAGCCAAAACTCCATCAGCATAAAAAATTTGGTCAATTTTAGATCAAGCTACCTTGAGCAAAAGCGTGCAACGTGGACTACACCAAAAGTAGAAACGTGGACTACACCAAAAGTAGAACAAGAGCAATGAAAATGAAAAGAAAAGGAAAATGAATCACCCTAAAAATTCAAGACCAACACAAAATATGCTAGTAATCTATCAAATTCAAGCCAGGTATTTTCGGTTTTCATTTTCAATATTCGTTTCATCTTCAACTTTTATTCTGAAAACGACGAGGAAACATTTTCTCATATTCCAAATTTCATAAAGAAAAAGCAGAATGAAATTTAAAACGCGTCAACAAGGAATTGCAGATGTACAGAAGAATTAATTTGAGTAATAACATGCAAAAACAACCCCAAAGAACCAGTTCAAACCTGATCAAGTGCAGAAGCAAAAAGGTCTACGACGTGACCCCGACTGACCAGCTGCTTTGCAAGTTCCTCATAAAATTGGACCGCTTTTTTGAAATATGGAGCTGCATCTTTGTCGAGATCTTTATGAGAGCGCACTGGATCAGACAGATCCTTGGACACAATCTGTATTGGAAGGAAAAGAACAAAAACTAAGAAATCAGCTCTCTTTTTGTCATCTTTAACTTAAGGGGACTTAAATTTAAGTCTCCTCACAGGGGGAACCTAACCTAAGCCACTGGGTTATCTTAGGGACATCAACTCTTAATGAGAAGGCAAAAGCTAATGCCAGTTTGTCCAACACAAAATAATATCGAAAGGCTACATATTTTCTGTTATTCCAAAAATTTAACCGAATTAACTGTGTGGTCGTTCTCCAGGGTAAAGTACACTTTGCACCCTTGAAGTATAAGCCAATTCTTTCTGTCCTTCAACTTTGAAGTTCCAATTACCTTGTTTCCCATAATATTTTATGTGATTTCCCATTTTAGCATCTTGATTCTATGGAAAATCTCATAAAATCAAGGTGCTAAAATGGAAAATCCCATTAAAACAACCAGTTGATTTTATGGGATTTCCCATAAAATCTTATGGGAAACAAGGTATCAACACTTCTAGTCGATTTAGACCAGTCAGTAACCAAAGTCCAACTTCTCGACAAAGCACGCCACGTGGCACATAAAATTTAAACAGTTTGACCGGCACTAGTGGTAGCAAGCATTTGAAGGAATTTTCAAATAGCATGCAGAGATCGGTTATTATTATTCATCAGCAATAAAAAAAATTAATAATGAACAAGGAGAAATTAAAAGAAGTACATGGTGAACATTTGTCCCACAAATCTCCTCAAACACACTATCATTCTCTCCCAATAGTATTGCACTTAGAAGCACGGATATGGACACGGAAACGGACATGCAGACACGTCATTTCTTCAGAAGTTAGGACACGGACACGTTATATGCCAAATCAAATGTATATTTTGGCATTATAGAAGTATCTTACGAATTTATATGAAAAATAAAAACATCGTTTCTATCTAATGAAGACAAAACTCACAGAAAAAATAAAACCATTATGAAGATAAGAAGCAATGGTTACAGAGTAAATATTCATGAACTAACCATCAACTAAAATTTTGAACTGTGGACCAAGTTTTAAACACTACATTTTGACCTCCTAATGTGTCTCCCAAGAGTGTACCTACTTGTTCCACAGTGTCCACAAAGTGTAAAACTAATGTAACAAAAATATTATTTGTCAGTGTCCGGAGAGTGTCATGTCGTGTCTGTATCCGGCACATGTCGGACAGGGGTCCGTGAGGCCGATAGACGTGTCCGTGCTTCTAAGGACTACTGCTATAGCAAAAATAAAAAATAAAAAAATAAGTGCACAACACACATCTCTGGAAGGTCATGCTTTAGTCAAAACCGAATTCATTGCAAAACCTATCAAGAAGAGAAGGTACTGGCCAATTCACCTATACCAAATTACGCACACTGCACAATAGGTTAACAACAGAAATGGTAACTAAACATATTAGTAAAAATCCTACCCCTACCAATGTACCGTCGAAGTATTTGGTTTAGTCAGAATTCAAAGATCATAAATAAATAAACAGAAACACGGGGGGAGGGAGAAGAAAGAAACCAATATGCTTTTAAGCACCAAGTGCATGAAATAGATTATAAACCGGAGAATAAAATATTAAAAGGTCAAATGCACCAATGTCGGCAACCAAACTATCTTATTTTTCACTTATAACCATAATATACTAAAAACTGCTGTAGGGTGTGGGAGCATTTGTCCCTTAGTTGCATGAAGCAAGAGCAAACGCGGGGACGGGAGCGGGTGCGGGGGAGCGGAGGCACCTAGAAGTTCCTGAGGTTGGAAGCGCTTAAAGGAGCGTATATAGATCATATTTAAATATGTATATAAAATATCTTTAAATACTTAACTATTGAAGGAAAAGTGACACTTATTGAGAATTTTCCCTATCTTGAAGGGTCAAATTTTTGGAAGTTAGATATTTTCAATTTGAAAATCGTCTGACTCATATGATTTTCATATTCTTATCGTCACATCTTTAAAAGTATGAGAATAATTGCTTTAATGGCCCAATAAGCTCCCATGTCCCATCCTAGTTAGGAGCAAGCTCCCATCGAGATCCCATCTTGGGAGCGCCGATTCGAGCTCCCGTCTTGGCAACTTACAAGGAAGCACAAGTAGGCTAACCATAAAAGCAGAGCTTCCCTTACCGGCTGCTTCCATTTCCACCCTCGCAACTTACAAGGGGAAAACCAGCTTCTTAAGCTGTCTCTACATACAGTCATAAACCCTTCCTTAGCCTAGCCTATATCCACACCAGCTGACGCAACAAATCCGCCTTCGATATACTCGTCCCTTCTTTGCATCCCTTGACCACATTTCTCTTCTATAGCTGGCAGCACAGAATTTTTTTCACCCTAGAACCTTCGAAGGAAGCCTCAAAACATGAGCTAAAAAAAAAATTCTTCGGACGCAACTAATCACTCCATCCTGCTACTAAAATACTCCTCCCTTCAAATCCCCAACTATCACTACCAGGAGAAAGTAACCAACCCTGTGGTCACTTCACAATTCCAAAAAAATTTCCAAAAAGATTCTTTCCCCATCTCTCGTCTCTCCAATCATTAATCACATTTCTCTCTCTAGTCTCTACTCATACTCCTTTCTCCAATCATTCATTCTCATTTCTCTCTCTATCTCCCTCCAATTATTACACCTCTCTCTAATTATTACTTTTTCCAAAAACCCATCCAAACACTATCTCAAAAATATTTCTTAAAATATTCTTCTCAAAACTCTCAACCAAACAGAGTGCAAAGAACTAGAACAGGATCAAGAACAACAATAAGGGTTCAACAGTGCCGGCACATTTTGACTTGCAGAAAACGATGACGAAAATTAAACTTGCGATGATGAGAATTTGATTTGATTGCTGTTGGTGATGATTTCTAGGACATGAGATTAACGAGTGTAAGAGTAAACTTTCGGCCGTTGTGCTTTCTGTTAGAAGATGTTTAACGCCTTGTCGCATAATGTTATTTGGAATGTTTTTTTAAATTCTGGAGATGACTACTCCGTATTTCAGATGTGGTACTATATATAGTTTCAAGTGCAAATAACCTTAACATTCACCTCACTAAATAAAGTTATCGCTCCTTTTCACCTTAGTTCCCTTTTCACCTCCAATAAAACCAATATTTTTCGTAATCCACAGAGAAGAAGACACAACCCAATGACGACACCAAGTTCTTACATCCCCAACTCAACTGAAAATTTTATCAACCAGCTAGATCTAACAACACTAAACCCATTTAGAAAATAAATCTATGCAATATCCAAATCCTAACTATTTGCACACATGAAACAAAAAACAAAAAAAAAATAGAGTACTTACCGTACCCGGCCCTTCAGTGCATGGACCACCCACCAAAGCTATAATTCTAGCAGGAGTTCCAGCTGAACAAGCCCCAAGCAAACCACCTGCAATGCTCAATGCCACCCCTGTGCACCGCAATGATCGATTACCTGGTGCCACAGGCCACTGATCTGTGCCCAACTCATCCAATACCTTAAAATCACACAAAATCAAAATCTCAAAACTAAACCATGTATCACAGATGGCTGCTATATATCACTGATATTGTCACCAATTTATCCCACTACATGTTTGGTAGGGTATAATTCACATTAATTACATAAGTTCTAGGTTCAGGTAATCTTTCCAACAACGTACTCCACCCATCCCAAAATGTTTGACCAATTTCAAATTGTGTTGCAAAAATTCCATTAATGCCTTCTCTCTTTTCAGAAATCGTACATTGGAGAAAGTGCACTCTCATGCAATACCTTAAATCACAAAAGTCAAATCTCAAATCTAAATCATTTATCCACAGATGGCTGCTATATATCACTATTTTATTTCACTCCATGCCTGGTTGGATATGATTCATATAAATCACATTAATTGATTTAATTCTCAGTTCATTAATCTTTTCTAAAAGTATAGAACCAATCACTAGATGTAACACAAACGGTGACAAAAAACCAATCACACAGTGCTAAAAATGGCATAAGAACATATATGATCAGAGTATAAAATCTTTACCGAGTTAAGGGTGTATTCACACTCCGAAGCTGGTAACAAAAACCTCGTAAGCCCCGAAACTGGGCCGCCGCCGCCACCACCCCCAGCCCCACCCTTCTGAAACCCCGACCCAGGCCCAGTTCTCCTGAGCCCCAACTGCTCCAAAACCTGATCTTTCCCCAACTCCTTTGACCCCCGAAAAACATAAACCTTCGACATATCCGAAAACCCTAGCTCATGAACCTGGACCTGCGTCCCAAACGACACGAACCCCACCATCGCGTTATCAGGCAAAAGCCCGATCGCCTGCCTCAACGCCGACTTGGCATACCCTAATTCCTCCTCGATCAAACACGTATCGAGCAGAAACACGAAAACGGGGGGCTGATTCGACATCGCGGGGTCGGGGTGGGGCGGGAGGGCGTAATTGATGGTGGTGTACTGGGGGTAGAGCTCGGCAGGGACGTTGGTGGCGGAGATGGAGGAGTAGTGGTGAGGGAAGTGGTTGCGTTGGTGGCAGAATGGGCAGATCCAGAGGAGGGCGGTGAAGTCGACGCGGGAGAAGGGGTTGAGGATGACGGAGCAGGTCTTGCATCTGAGCGGCGCGTAGGGGAGCGTGGGAATGTCGGGGTGGGGGCGGATCGGAGAAATCGAGGCGGCGAGTGGGATCACGCACTTGCTGGCTTCGACCTTTGTTCGGGGCCAGGCGTTCCAGGTCATGCGGACGCCGTCGAGGCCCTCCGGATCTGGTTGTGCCATCTCCGACATGGTGCTGGGGTTTGAGATTTTTAGAGAGAGAAGGTTGGAGGAGAGAGAGAGAGAGAGGGGGGGAATGGTCTGAGTCGTCAAGATCGGAGAGACAGAGAGGGAGAGAAATGTGAGGTTGTATTTTTGTATCTAAAATGTATGTATCTGTGAAGTATAAACGTATGTTTGACAGAAGTTGGACCAAATTGAAATTACTATTGGGACTTATTATTAATTTATTATTGTCTTTTTTAGAAATATTATTACTAGTTTAATGAGTAACCCCAAAAAAAAAAAATTATGCTAGTTTTTTTCTTTTTTTTTCATCTTAACGAGAAAATTTGTTCAAAATACAGAAATAATATAAAAAGTTAAGTTAAACAATACTAAACACAAAAACTATGTATATCATTTTTGCTTTTACATTTTATAATTTGGCCTATATTTTCCATTAGTATCAAACCACAAAATCAAATATTTATACAAAAAAAAGATTTAAAAAATTACCAGCAACAAACATAGCGATGGAAAAAAAAAACCCACAATCCCTTGGGGTTATCGAGCACTTAGAAGAGAAAAAGGAATCAATAAGTTATCATTTGAATCTTCGTCGCCGTAGTAAATAGGGGATAAAATCGGATTTCTTTCTTCGTCTTTAAAAAAAAAAGGGGAGTAAGTTGTGACATTAGTTTAGTTATGGTTAGTTGTCAAACGACGGGAATTGAATTAACATTCCATTGCCTTAAGCCACTAGGCTACACCCCTTACTAAATTATATACATTATAGAAGGGATTCAATTTCAAATGTTAATCATTATTTCTCCCTTATCTTATTTATGCGTTATATGTGAATTTTTACAAAAATGATCAACTTTGGACAGAAAATGAAATAATCAAATACAGAGTTTCTATCCTCCAAATTAGATTATGAACGTGATTTTAATGGCATTACCAAATCAAATTTCCATTTCTACACGTAAAAATCTAATTCGACTCTCCCAAGAGTAATTTCTCATTTGAAGCTTAACCCATAATTGATGGACTTACGCCGAGTTTTCTGTTTTTAGCACCATTTGCCGAAAGTCGATTTTCTATAAAATTACAAAAAACTAGGTCGCTAAAAGCCAATTTGTTTTCCATTAGCTAAAAGTTAAGTTGGCAAAAATCAGTTTTCTCTCACATACTCTTTTTGCTAAAAGCGAGTTGTCAAATTCACATTGATGCTTTTAGCAAATGAGAGTTTGGTGAATTTCTTGTTTGCTAAAAGCTCCCTATTTTGCACGGTCGAATGGGTATCAGGATGCCTTTCTAAAAGAGTGAATTCTTATTTTTTAACAGAAAAACGAGTTTTTTAGATCTTTAGCACAATACGTAAATTCTGGATCGATCCAGAATTAAATAATACAAATAGATAATTTATTTGTTTGCAACCTAGAACTTTTTTTAATAGCAAAGAATGATTCTTTTTAATAATGGATGTCTTTTTACATCCAACTTGAATAACCTCATTTCCACTAAAGCAACGTTGAGATATAATGGAAGTGAGTGATGGGATTAAGCCATCAGGATTCGTAAAGTTTGCGTAAACTACCCCAAACACCTCAGTATTCCACATTGTCTTCCCCACTCGCCATGCGGTTCAACCGGAATCTTAGCTTCCAAAGAGCTATCCGAACACCGCAATGTGATTCACCATTTGAGGATCTCTCAACAAACCATGAAGTTATCCTTCCGAGCCTTCCAAATACACAAACAGTAGAGGTAGCTAGAGCTTGGTATCTTAGTCTGGTCCATCTGTTTCCGAAGAGATCAAGGCCTCCGCCCACCAATGGCGAAATGAACTGAAATCCAAGGAAACAGCAGCTACATGGAGGAGGAAGCTTTAGCCTCCCATATTACTTGAGCAAACGGCCATTGCACGTATAAAAACGAGCACAAAGCAACACGGGGGTTGACCTTCACCTTCCTTTTACCGATTGTTGTTAACTGGAAGGATGTCAGGACAGCACTTGCAAAGCATTCGCTTGATCTTGCCCAGATTAGGGATCTTCCTTAGCTCTACTGTACCTGAGAAGATTTGCTTTGATACTACTAATACAACAGGCACGTGTAGCGGGACTGGTGTTGATCCTTTTGTGGAACCTTGAGCGGGCGTCGAACCTTAAATTATTAGCAATTACCCGCAGCAGTTGGAATCACCATATGAGAATATGTGACCAAACCTTGAAATTTTCATCCATTTTGAGGCTCCGCATAACAGAGGCAGCTAGAGTTTGGATCTAGCCCCTTCAATCCCTTCTCAAAGAGAGCGTACCTCTGGCCACCAGTTGCTCCACAACCTGAGGTACAAGGAAACAGCAGCCAGAAGGAAGGAAAAGCGTCCCATACAACTTGAGCAATCGGGCATTGCAATACTAATTGAACAAGTACTCCATCAGGTTCCTAGCCACACAAGCAACATAGGGGATCAAGCCGTCCCTTCTTTTTCCAGAAGTCAGTCATTAACTGGAAAGAAGTCAGGAATCGTGCCAGCCCTTCTGAAGGACGCGTTTGATCTCGCCCAGGGTAAGGATCATCAATAGCTGCTTCCAAATCACCCTTCCCTCTAGATCCCAACAACTCCTGTTGCACACTGATGCCACCTAGTAACGACTAGGAAACGAAATAGCCCTTGAAGGCTGAAGCAACATAATGTCATCTTGACTTACTCAGAACCCTCTGGGCAGTGGCAAAGGCAAATTTTCCAAATTAGGGAAGCATTGTCGTCATCAAATCTAGCTTCTCAACTTACTATCATTTCCATACACAGGATCTATTACCACTGATTCAGCATTGCCAATAGAATCACGTAGACACAAAGATTAGGAACTGAAATACACCAACCACCCACTGTCACTTATCCTCCAGCTATTGTCACTTATCCTCCAGCTATTGGCGGCCAGCCCCAAGAACTTTTTTTTTTTTGGATATATATAATTTTTTTATTTTTTATTTTGATAACCGGATGTCCAGGCCAGCTTGCGCGCACCTCGACTAATTCCGAGGCCTTAGAGGTAACGACCGGGCATAACCAGCCCCAAGAACTTTACTCCCTCAATCAGACTTGTCCAACCCAAGACAGGATTGTATCCTAGTTTGCCATGCAAGAAAGTAGACTCTTTCAAGTAGTATTTGGCTTCTTGATCCTGGTTGTCGAGCTCAATAGTAACTAGAAATCGAATAGTGATTAGAGCCATAGGACTGAGATGCTTCACAAATTACTACACTTGTAATCACCAACAACAATGCATCCATGCAAGGAATGAGATACCTTACCTTCAACATGATCCCCAAAGCAGCACTGGCGCACTGCATATGGGTATTCAACTACAAGCACGACAATTGCATGGGCAACGCCAAATCAAGACGTACAACAATCAAGCGTTGATAGCATAGTATCAGACATAAAAATAGGTTGGTGTGATACACTTATAGTTTGTATCGAGACCAGGTCTGCAGCTGTAAGAAAGAATATCTGAGGACAGAGCTGCAATGGTATAGTGTAAATTGGAAAAACAAAGAGAACTATACCCACCTTGAGTGATTGAGGTCCTCTTATTGTCCCCCTTTAACCCTACCTCTAATACGAATGCCATATGCTTGAGAATCCCCATATTCTCTGCCTACATTAGAACTGAACAAAATGCCTGCTACCTCAACTTTCAGCTGTTGTCATTTTGAGGAATAAACTGCTAAGGTACAACATACAGCTGCTATTTTGGGAGTTTCCACACTCTTAATTGTTCTTGTGAAAGACAGAACTAACAGAAGTGAAGTGAACCAGCTTATAATCAATCAAGGTTATGAGGTTCTTCACTAGGAGTATTATTTTTTACAGCACTTGCTCAAACACAGTAAATAAGATGTGAGAGCAGCACAAACCAAGAATAGATGCCATCTGAATAAATGCTATGAAATTCAAAACCTTGATATTTTATATCTATATTGATGCTGAAACACTATAACAAAGAAACAACTATAAATTAAAAAAAAAGAAAAAAGAAAAAAAGAATGCCTGTCACAAAGATGCTCTACTGTTTACAGTTGGAAAATAAGACCTATCTAAACTCTACCTCCCTCTTGTATTATCTTGATAACTAGGTTGTGTCTTTTTTGATAACTCTGTTGTCCGAGCCAGCGTATGCTCATCTCGACTATGACTGGGTTGTGTTAGGATCATGAATTTGCCCCATCAACTACTTCATTGTCTTCTCCTTCGTCATCTGCCACATCATCGGAGCTGCTACTAGTTGGTGGCTTGCAGGGAGGAAATTCTTCTTCGCAAACAACCTTACAGAGTACAAAATTCGATATCTGCAATAAGACACTGAATATAGTTAGGAAACTGCTAACCGACCTTCATGCTGAATTGGAACAAACTATTAGGAGAAAAAGAGGAAAGAAAGACTGTAAATTTTTCCAAGTCTAAAGTAATCTACACTCGCAACTGAGACAAAGCCAAATTTTATTCTCAATCCACAAATCAACTTTGGTGGGTTCATGATTAAGGCATTTTTATTGTCTTCTTAATGAAGCTCTTCCTTACTATCTCTTAGTTTAAGCTTACTGTGACGTGTCAAATATGAAAAGCATATTTTAAAAAAAGTAAAAAAAAAATGTAAAATTCAGAAAAACCAATAAGAAAGAAACCCAATTCGAAAATTCAGTAAAGACCCAAATCCAGGAAAAGACTTCTTAAAACTGCAGTGGAATCTTTCAAGGAGAGAAAAGAGTTTGACAAGCTATTTTTTTATAGGTATGTAAGAGTGTGCGGATAAGTTGGTCCGGACACCCAGTTACTAGAAAATAGGTAAATAAGAGGATCATGGACACAAAAATACCAGACCCAAAGCTTCGCCATCAAGAAAAAGTCTTACATTTCAGTACAAATCATTTTAACAGTCTAAATTAGTAATGAATGAAGATCACCTTCTCTTTAACATTGTCATCAGCAAGTTCATCAGCTGTAAAATTAGCGGGGTTGACACTATATTCATGTATGTACCACTCCTTCTCCTTCTCTGCATCTTCCGGATTTGAATAGGAGAATTCAAGTATTCTCATGAAGCCAATGGTTTCATCATCGCTGTCAGATATTTCCTGATCTCCAATTTCTTCCCAACTCCCATTAGTTGTTTGTATCCGAGTTGCCTTCCGTTTGTTCGTGAAAAAAAACCATTCGTTAACCGCCCCATGTGTAAATTCACCTGCACATCATCATTAAATAATCAAATTCAGAAGCACAAAATTAAAGAATACGAGCAAAATTTGATAAGAGCCTGGGGAGGATTATATGTTCATTGTGGATTTGTTGATAGAATTTTATCCCGGAACTAAGTCCACCAAAACCTCAGTTTGAACCAATGCTCAAAGTTAATTAGAAATACAAGAAAAATACAAAACTAGGAAAATCTAGCATGGGAGTTTGAGACATGTGTAGTCCCTGTACTAAAAATCAATCTGTCCTATGAGTTTGAGGGCCGTGTAGTAACTGCACTAAAACTGATGCTTCTCAGCACATGAAGGTTCAAACGAAATGCACGGGCTCCAAAATGCAGGCATCTCCATTATTTCATGTCCTCCGGAAGGATATGAACGAGAAAATAACCAATAGTATGTATAAATTATAATCAGTACATAACTTTAGGATACTCCAAACTTCAAACGATCTCTCGGGCTATCACACCTTGGGCTCCTCACCACTGTGGATTACTAAAATCCCTCTCCAGCTACCCAATAAGGTACAATACGTACATATATCAGGTCAAGAGTGGAGAGAAGAGAGTAAAGTAAGTGTGTGGCTTAGCCTGCCCTTGTTCCCACTGGATGGAATACTAACTCCATCAATTACTCTGTCAATACCATGCCAACGTATCTTTGCTAACAGTGTTGATGCACTACCATTCAAGGCTCACAATGTTCGGTTCGGGACATCGAAGTACTTGAATGTTGTTGCAATTCCTTGAATGGGTCAGGGTTTGCTCTCATTGGTAATTGGGCTCACACCAATAAGCACCTTTGAACGTATTAGAAACTGTTAGCTAGAAACAATTACTTACCAAACAATACGGCTCATACCCAAACAGTTTCTTTACTACCCAATCTTCAAATTCACTAAAACGAGTATGAAGATAAAGTGCAAGCAATACTATTCTAATTAAGTTTAAACAATTCCAACAATTCAAAATGCAACATGAACTGAAATTGTTAAAATAACCATTCAAAGCAAAAGAATTATGCTCTATAACGCCAAGCACAAAACAGAACTTACTGAAAGGAATTTGATGTGGGTCGCCACAGGAATAAATATCCACAGTACGAATAACATCTGAAGGCAGCTCTTGATTCAGTATCTTCCCCTTCAGATACTCCAGAGATTGTTCTGGCGAAGGAGAAAACTTATACCCAATTGGTACCTTAGGGTTTGCCATATCGTAAATCTGCCAATGCAAACAGCAAGTAATTATTCGAATTCACTGGTTAATAACCAAGCAATTGAACTCCATAACCATGTATACATACGTGAATATATGCACAGAGAGAGAAACCGAGAATGTATGAGTTTATTCAAAGAATTTGTCCTTGAAAACTTGATTGTGCATCTATTTATATGTCTGAATTACAAAGCCGACAAGGTGATGGAATCTGTGATTGAAGCATGTTAGGAAACAAGCGATTGAAGCACGTTATCTAGATATAACGTGGAGAAATTGTTTCCGACAAGGTGATGGAAGGGGGACGGGCGCACAGCAGTTGGGGTGCTGGGCGAAACGACGCCGTTTTGAAGGCCCAAAACTAGGGCTGAAAGTGTGAACCGGGAAAACCGGACCAGACCGGAAACCGGACCGTACCGGCCGGTTTTCCCCTCCTTTTAATTTAACCGGTCTGGTCCCGGTCTCATGCTTTCGAAAAACCGGAAAACCGGTCCGGTTTCCGGTTGTAGAATCTAAAAAACCGGACCGGACCGGATATGTATGTATATATATATATATATATATATATATATATGTAATTATATTTGAGTATTTTATTATACCTAACCCTACATCTAAAACACACGCACCAGAAAAGTCAAAACTAAAACCCACCCACCCCACTGCCTCACTTTACTTCTTCTGACCCTCTCGCTCTCTCTCTCTCTACCTCATCGTCTTTCACCCTCGCTACCTCCATGGGCCACGGCTCCACTCACCGAGTCACCCCCGACCACCGGGCACCGGTACGTCTCTCTCTCTCTCTCTCCCTCTCCCTCTCTCCGTTCGATTCTCTCTCTCTCCCCGTCCGATTCTCTCTCTCTCTCTCTCTCTCTCTCTCTCTCTCTCACGAACCCTCTCGATTTCTCTCATGACTTCGACAGACCTGAGATGGAGCCACCCATACGCGGTGATCCAGAGTCCGGGTAGTTAATCCAAAGTGCGCACAGGTGAGGAAACAAGTCACCGCTGGGACAGTGTTTGACCGTGTATGTCCAGATCTGTACCGTGTTTGACATTAACTGTTGATGGCTTGTTGTTGTTGTGTTGTTGCTTGTTCAGGCTGAATTTTTGGCCTGATGGATGAAATGGATGGCCCAAAATGTGACCCAATAGCCCAACCCGTTAAACCGGCCAAACCGGACCGAAACCGGGAAAACCGAATGGAACCGAACCGGGATTGTTTGGTCTGGTTCCGGTTTTAATGTTAGCCAAACCGAATTGCTGGTCCGGTCCAAAAAAAGTGCAAAAACTGGACCAGACCGGACCGTTTTCACCCCTAGCCAAAACGACGTCGTTCATGATTTTTTTGCGGGTCTAATACCGGGTTAAAACACACCCGGGTCAGACGATCCGGGTTGAATGGACACACGGGTCTTCATTTCACAGATCAGAGAGAGAGAAGAGAGGCGAACGAAGGCGAAGAAAAAGGGAGAATAACGAAGAAGACGAATTGATTTGCAACTACCTTATAACCAAGGTCTCTTTCTCTGGTTCGGTACAGAAATTAGGGTTAGGGTTCGATTTATAAAGCTAGGGCTTGCATGTGGTTAGATTTTGCCAGAAATTGAACAAATCTAGGGCTAGGGTTTCGAATTGTATCTCTAGGTTCATGTATGGATCAGTGTATACTCGCTCGTTTGGAGGTCGCTTAAGCTTCTTTTGAGCTATCATGTACGAATTTAGAATCTGCCATCATAGTTTCATTTATCTGGCATAGAATTGTTCGCATGTTTTTGGTGGCATAGAATTGATGGGATCTAACCAAGCAGTAGAATTTGTTGGACCGGATGGAAATCCATACTCCTCACAGCCGAACCCTGCTTTAGAGTCATCATAACAGTCTTGGGCAAATCATCAGAAGAATATTATCTCAATTACCTTTTATTCAACTGCTTCGTTGTTGAGAGTTGAAACCAACTGGTTGTGGGCAAGGTGTTTGATCAAATGGGTGAGCAAATTAGTGCCTTCCTTTTGTATCTTCTTTACGTCTCTGTGAACTCTCATATGGTTCCAAGAGTACGGCTACATGTTTGGCATGCATGCTTCATATATGATAGCTAGGCAAACATAATCCTATATAGTTTGTGTGGAACTTCCAGAAGCTATAGGAAGTTCATGCCAATAAAACAATGGAGTAACGATGCTATATCTATTCAGTATCTGCAAATTAATGTAACTAGTGATGATAGCCATTGAGAATCATGGAGAAAAAGTGTCTGATTGCTTTTCTAAAGGGCCGGTGAATCTCAATGCAGGGGTAAAATGATTTATGAGTTGTTGGAGGAATATGATTTGAGCATTCCATTTATTTTAGGAAACAAGTAATAATTCCGTTATAACTTTGATTTCTCCCATTTTCAATAATAGAGGAGGCAACTTGATGCACAGATGATTTTTTAGGGACTTTTGTAGATGGAGAGGTTCCTACATATCTTTGCGCATTCCAATTCAAAAAATTGTATCAGTTCATGTTAGAAGTTTTATTTTTATCCTTTTGGTTTCTTTTTCTTTTGCAGGACAATAATGTTTGTATTGGCTCACTGAAATTGTGTTATAATTAGTCTTGAGAGAATATGGAAGTTGTAATGTGAGAGGAATTGAGAGGGTGGATCGTGTTCTAATTAGTCTTGAGAGTGCAAGTGTGTTGTAATTTTGTAAACTTTCATGATTTAATGGTAAATGTTCAGAGTAGATTGGTTTGTTGTTCTTGTTTTTGTCTTCTCACTTGATGGAATTATATTAGTGGCTTTGCATAGAACGTGCATATGGACACGGACACGCGATATGGAGACAAGATACAGTACAAATACATTGAACGCGTGTCGTTGTGTTCGTGTCGTGTCCATATCTCGTGTCCTTAGTTTGTTAAGCAACTTGAATAGTAGATTTGGGATTCTATTTTAAGCCTCAGTTTGGTCTAGAAAGTTTGGTCTAGAATGGCACATGGACGTTTCTCGTTTTTTTTTTTGTGGAGTTCTGGAATGGCACATGCACATGGCTTATCCTTTTTTAGAGCTATTTTGGCTGTGAAAATTCAATATGTCCATACTGTATTTTGGGTACTGAAACTGATCTTTGAAAGCTTGTGAATCCTAATCACTTTTTGGATGATCTAAAACTTATGAATTCTGATCAAAATCTGCTATTGTGTATTTGCCAGGACAAGAATTCAAGCAATAAATGAAGGGAGAAAAACAAAGAGAGAAACTAGAATTAACTAAAACTGAACTAGTTAACCTCCACTAATTACAAAGTACAAACCAATAAACACCTTCATTCATCTACCTACTAAGATTATCGCTGCCTCAATTGCTAAAATGGTACAAACCAATAAAGAATTTCATTCATCTACCTACTAAGTACAACTTCATTACAAAGTACAACTTCATTCGAACATTGGCCTCGCACTCCATGATCAGTGCAAAATATTGACATATAGAAACTCCAATATTATATGTTTCTAGTTCTTAATTATGCTCAATTAGATATTATTATTATCTTTTTGATCATTCACTTTAGATTATTACTTTTGTTGGAAAAGATGATAATAACTTGCGTATTGGCCGTTGGATTCAAAAAGTGCAATGTCGATTCTTACTGAAAGCAAAGCCCGCGATCAAATTAATTCACGAGGTGGGACGAGTATACCACGAGCAAGCAAGGAGAGATCCACCGAATATAATTTCCATCACGGCCGGTGGAATTGATCATGCACGTTGAACTACAAAATGGGAGTATTTCTGTATTTGACTTTGACTGGAATTGTTATTGCCTAAAGATTGCCTAGAAGGAATTAACATTTAAGGAAAATTATGATTCTCTTTTATTGGAAAGACTCACGGCAATTTTGGGAACAATCTATAAATAAGGCAGTAGGGTTTTCGAGAAGGGTACTTTGGCTTGGGGACACATCAATTAGACCGCGGTTGCGGCTATACGGCTGAAGAACCAGAAAGCTTCCATGGTTTTTAGTTATTTCATGGGTATGTATTTATAAATGAGAGGCTAAAATCCTCGGCTAGGGTTGAGGATGAAGCCTCACGTTTTGTAGTAAGTATTTACGTACTCGTTATTTATTTTCCGGATGTATGTTTTAATTGAATAATCGCTCCAATCTCATATTAATCAATTTAGTAATTTTGGATATGGATTCAATCATGTTTTTTCCATGATTTGAGATTGCTAGTTAATTATTTAGCCCTGTTATGCAAGTTTTGATTTCAAGCACTGGATATCTTTTGTGATTTGTTTTTGAACGGGTACATATGTGTAGACACCCCAATTTAGGCCCCCATAATTTTTGAACCACGGCCTAGACGGCCTCCCCGATGATGAAAGTAAGGCCTGATTACCTCGATAAATGCTTGAAACATTGCTTTCCAAGGATGTCAAAAACCCACTTTGAAACCAACCCTTATTCACCAACCTTAAAACCCTATATACCAACACCTCAACCAAAACTATCAAAACCCAAATAGTACTTGGGCGCCCAAATAATACCTGTGCGCCCAAATAGCACCTGTGCGCCCAAATAGCACCTGTGCGCCCAAGTGCAACTCGTGCGCACAAGTTGAACTCGTGCACACAAGTTGAACTTGTGCGCACAAGTCGATCCTTGCACACCAAGTTTTCACCAGCACGTTGCAAGAGAATTTCATCATGCTTATTCGATTCCTGGGCAGTCCCAGACGCTCCTTCTGCACCCTAGATGCTCCTCTTGTCATTTTCCACTCACCTAGCCCTATAAATACCCCTCTCCTCCATCTACTTCAAGTTGAAGGCTTTCTCTCTCTCTTTCCCTTACATTTTCCAGATTTCCCTATCTACTGCCATATACTTTCATGCTCTCCCTTTGCTACTACATGCTATGCTTCCCTAGTTCATCATTTAAGCTCCAAAAATCCTAGAACCAAAATTCTAAAAAGTCCAAAAATACAAACCCCATGCATTTCTACCTTCCCTAGTCAACCCAAGCTTCATAAAACCCTTGAAAAATCTTAACTTCAAGCTTCAACCTCTCTACTCACGTCCAAGCTCTATTCATCCTCAAAAACCAAGTTCAAAAGAGCACTTTTTCAAGCATTTTCAAGGTAAGTGAATTGATCTTTTTAAGCCACTATGTGGCCCTTGAGGGGACCTCCTGGAACACATTCCAGTATGTTATATTGGATTTTTACTCAAATAAAGCCTACACTATGTCAAAATAACTTTTCAAAAAAATCAAGTCTGAAAAAGCACTTGGGCGCACGAATACTACTTGTGCGCACGAATACTACTTGTGCGCACGAATACTATGTGGGCGCACGAATGCTACTTCGCGCACGAATACTACTTGTGCGCACGAATGCTCCTCTGTAAATTATTTTTCTCAAACGCTGATTTCAAAATATTTCCATAAATGGATTGGTATTTATCATGTTTTCAGTCATCATATTAACCTTCATTTTCCTTGTCTCCTAGGAAATCAGTTGGTTAAGTTCTCCATTTTAATTTCATATGCATTTACATGTACATTACATTTATTCATTTGTATTCGAATTAATTTTAATTACATTCTATTTCGTTTCATGTACCAAGTTTCATAATAAAATATTTATGAAATTCCACGAACATAAAAGTAGAGACCGATCTCGCGTCGGGCGAGGGGGGTGCCGTAAAACCCTTCCCCTCTCGTAACCTGGCTCCGAATCCAAAATCTCTTTGGTTACAAAGATTAGCGATCAAGCCATTTTCAAAACATGACAAGGAAGTCACATTTTTCAAAAATGGTTTCTCGAGAAAATTTTCCACAAACCCGGGTGGCGACTCCCCTACTCAAATCAAATTTTCGAACCGGCGAAGTCGGGAGCCCCCGTGGCAGCGTCCACAAACTGGCGACTCCGCTGGGGATTGATAGGTGCGTGGTA